>JANAVB010010794.1:8673678-9311178 GCA_029216955.1 Iris pallida | reverse complement strand
AAACATAGTATGAGCTACGGCCGCGCAACCATTCACAAAACCATCATCATCGCAGATCCCACCAATGAAGCCAGACAACACCACCGCAACCGACCATCCGTCAATCACCGGTTTTCCCCGACGTTTCCTTGTCCTTCCCAGATCATGCCCATCACCCGACCATACCACAAAGATCATCGTGTCCGGACCCGTGTGTCCGTGTCCATTATTATTATAAATTTCACACAACCCTTTATGTCCACCCCGGACACGATTCCATCCACCACCCTTCCCTGTGTCCCTTCTCCCAGACACGACACCATCATCCAGAAGGAAAACAATAAAAAACCTAACCTTCACCGTCGGAGTTGAACCCGGATCCCGGCCAGACGCCCGCTTCCCCATCGGACCTCCCCGAACCACCACCAATGAGTCGAGCCTTCGCTCGCTGCTGTGAGTGCTTCGATAAGCCACCGAGTGCCGTGCCGGTTCACCCACTGACCTCCAATGTCGTCGATAAGCCACAGGGGACCCGTCTAGCCGTGCCAACCTCGTCCTTGCCGCCGATTTGGCCGGAGATCCCCAGATCAGGCGTCCCAACCGGGCCGAGCCTCCGCAGCCGTACCCTGGCCGTCGAGGTCAGTACCTCCGGGATGTCGCCACCTGCAAGCCGTGGCTACTCCGCCCTCGTCGATTTCCAGGATCCCGACCGCCTTGCGCTGGCGACCCTGGATCTGCGTCCGGCCGCCGCGGCGAGTGCACCAGGCGGCCGACCCCTCCGACTCCCCATCCCGCCTCCAGCTCAGCGCAGTCGATCGCCACCGCGACCGGGGCACCACCGTGTAGTCGAGCCGTCGAAGCTCTCTCTCAACCGAAGCCTTGATGAAGTCGCCCGTGCGCCGCATCGGCGAGCGTTCGCCTGAGGCATCGCGAATCAACGTCTTGGACCGCCGACCGACGTCGATCCAGCATCGCCCCGTGTCGGCAAACTCGACATTTTGGTGAGCCTCCTTCACCCCTCTTTCCTTTTTGTTAATTTGAGTTCCCTTCTGGGAACAGATTAGGGAGTAATTTATTGGACCGGGTTGCGGGCCTTTGGCATAGGGCCAAGCTCTGAGTTTACTTTTATTATTATTTCTAGTTTGTTCTGGGCTTGGGCCAGAGGCCTGTGGGCTGGAAAAGAATAAATATTGTATATTATTTAGTAAAATAATATGTATATATAGTATATATTAGTATATATACTGTCATTAGCATTAAGCTATTATTTTTACTATTGGTGTTAATACCATTAAGTAGTATATATATATATATATATATATATATATATATATATATATATATATATATATATATATATATATATATAAAATATATATATGATAATTAGTTTTCTAAAAATTATATTTTTAAAATAAATATTATAAAGCATTTTGGGTATTGGTCGTATGAATACTTTATTACTGGGCTTTAGTAACCATTGAGCCTGGATCAGATTGTTAATGAATTTTAGGCTCCTAAATAACTTAACTTGGGCTTCCGTATTTGAGGGCTCATATATTTGGGCCTTCTTGGATTAAGGACCTTAGTAAAAATTAGTGGGTTTACATATTTGTATATGATATTTTGGACTTTTAATATATCTTTTATAGGCTGGTATATATTTTTCCTAAATAGATTTCTAAATTATTTTACAAATACTTCCAAAGACTATATAATATTTAATAACACTATTTTCAATAAATTTTGCAACATAAACTTGTATATAGGCATCTTCTTAAAAGGTAACTAATACGCTTCCAAATATATTTTTAAATAGTTCCAAACATTTTTCTAAATAAATATATATTTTTTCTAATCAGATTGTCCTTTTATAGATTAGATTGTCATAAAGCATAACTAGTCATATGTTCCTATTTCGCGCGATTTTGACTACTTCATATCCTCCCTAGGACTAATCAGACTCTTCTGGACTCAATGGAATTATCGGTTTCACCAGCAAAGGGCCTCGGGCAAGTATACTTTCTGATTGCTTTCGATTCATATTAGTCTTTTTATTTCATGTTTATACATATGTCTTACTGCTTGTTGACACGCTCGTCACACGGAGTAGTCGGGAGAGGAAATATCTTAGTAGACATGTGGACTACCCAGAACTATCCTCTGTATCTTTCGTGGAGAATAGCAGCTGCACACGACACGTGCAGGGTGCCGGATTTACCCCCTAGCCGTTCACATGTCGAAACGGATATTTCACACCACATAGGTAGTTGTATTTTATTTGTTTTTCTTGTTTTCTCCACCGTGCCATGTCATCTGTTACTTTCTACTTTTCATCTCACATATGCTATTTTCATGTCTTGTTAATTCTATTATGTTCTTGCATTGTCGTCGGTTTGTGTGCATGTTCCATTCCTGACTGGAAACCAACATTTTTTAGGTTTAGCTGTGGCTTCAATTAGTATGGGAAGATACGGATGTACTTGCAAACATAAACCTAGAAATAGATAGCAGTTGTATTCAATTTCATTAATTATAAAATCTTGTATTTCCTTTAATTATAAATGTTGTAAATGTTGTAACAAATTTAGAAATGTGAATGAGCAGCAAATGTTATATTTTGAACATTTATTTCTTGCGGGCTTGACAGCGTTCTACCGCCGACTCTGTGGCGTAGGCTGGCTTGGATACGTCTCGTATCCGAAAAAGTGAGTACGGATCGTGACAAGTTTTTGTGGTGGCCCATGCAGGTCCTATTTTTGCAAAACATACGAACTCATGATGGTACGTTAGTCGTACTATTGCGAGCCTACGACTAGGAAATGCTCATTCACAATTATGATTGAATTAATTTAAGAGAATGACTAGGAATAGGAGTCCCTTATTAATTTGATTATTTGTGTAGTTAAGGATTAGGCCATGCAATTTATTAAATTTAGATAACTTGGAAGATTTTTATAGATGCACTAGTACATTTTTTTATACGATGATATGACCTAAGGTGGGTAGATTATTTACTCATCAACTTAAGGCCTTTCTGGAATCCAATTCTTAACCGTAACCCCTTTTCCCGAATTTTATAAATTTTATTTAATTGAATTACATTATGATTTTTGGAATTTTATTAATATTCATTTATAGTTATAGAAGATTTTAGTCATGGTTAAGATTTAGAGTACAAGATGACTATAAATCATGGCATAGATAGTGTGGTCGTGTGCCTTGATTAATGTTCTAGCCATGGTAGAGAAAGTCGAGCCATAGGTGCATCCTAACTAGAAAAATCAGGCGAAGTTGTGACTTGATCCCTATAGATAATTTAATTTGTTATAATTCGACTTTTAGAAGACCAGGTTGTTCTAAACTAGCCCGAACCCAAGCTCTGGTAGTCATGTAATGAGACCAATGACGTTCATGTAGATATATAGATGTTTCTAGTCCATTTTTAGTCTCGTGAATAATTTCTGTAAATTTTGTTTCGAATATAATAAATGTACTATTACTATTTAAATTTATATTTTGCTTGGAAATAGTATAACCTCCCCTTAGATTGATTTTTGGGATTTTACGAATTTATTTAGGATATACATATATACTTGTGTGTAATGTATATTCATGACAGGTATACGTAGTACTTTATACACATTTCCCTTGATCTCGAATATTGGAGAAATAGAAATAAAATTTAATCGCTCTTGCCTTCGGTCATTCTCGTCCTAATTAATCGTCTGAAATTATAAAATTGATACCTCACTTCAACGACAGATACTTACATTCTTTCTCTATCTTATCAACCTGTAGGATTTTTGAAACTCCTTTAAAAGTCTTATGGATATAGTGGAATAATATTCGTTGACTCACACTGGCAAGGCAGCAGCGCACTGTCGCTATTTACTCGAATTATCGAGACTGTGGGTTCAATGCAGCCAGCAGCGCACTGGCGTGGCATGGTCCCTAAGTTGAAATAATTTTGAGTACGAGTAAATTATCGAATATTATTAAAATATGTCCTTGTTGTCCTATTTATCCTTTGAATTGTTATGTCAATATTGGATAGAGTCGATAGAGTATTCGAAACTATATCAATATTTAAGTCATGATACCAAGGGTTTACTGCAGCCAGATGTACACTGGCGGGACATAAATTCTCGGCAAAATGACTTCACATATACATATGGTTTTCGAAATATTATAGAAGACTAAATCCTTTTGGCATGTGACTATCGATTTCCATGGTTCACAACTCCATGAACCCTCGATAAAAAAATTTGATTAGTTCTTATCTTTTCATTTCTTAAACTCTTCCTTTTTGGTACTTTGTCGTATCTTTATTAATTTTTCTAGAAAATCAACTAAACCTATTTAAATTACTTTCGCTAGATTCACAATCATACTTAGATTATGATTCGATCGTGCAAAAACCAATTTTGACTTGGATCATCCTTAACAACTTTTTGATCGCAACTAGATTATTTGATTATATTTCGTTCGTATCAATTCACATGTTTTTCTAGAATTAGAGTATGTAATTTTGCCTAAATAATTTTGTTAGTCATGCCTAATGACTTTTCCTTGTTCAGTTAATCTCAATTCCGCTATATCCCTGACCATGGTGTCTAGACCCTTTTGACTATACTTTAATCGTACCGTGATGTTTTCTTGGGATTCGACCATATTCACAAACTAACTCATTTTCATTATTGATCATATCATACCTTGATCGTGCCTATACTTCAACTCTAATATTTCTAATATTGGATTTTATTCCCCTGCGATTATGACTATTTCAATCATAATCATGCTCGTGCCAACTTTTAATTTTAATCATGCTTGATGACTTGCATGGTTAGTCTTGATCGTAACTACATCCCACTCGTGTCAAAATTAATTTAACCATCTTAATACTTTGTCTTTTTTTCTTTTTTTGTTAATCATGCTAACATAATCGTGCTTAATGTCTTTTATCTAAAGCTATTTTTGTTTCTGTCATTGAGCACGTATTAATTTGACTAGATCCCTTGACCATACACTTTGGTCATATATTTTTATCATGCCTAAACAGTTGTTCGTGATTAAACCGATTTCCTTGATCAACCTTAAACAAAACGTGACCGTGACTCGATTATAAAACGATTTTAATCGTGTCAAATCGCATATTTCTTGTCTACTATTTAATTACTTTGACTTCATTTTATTTTATGTTATCCACGATCCCGTGACTAATTTGATCAAGACTCGTATCATCCACTTGACTATATCAATGGTCGTTCATATTCACATCGGTCGAAATTTCATTTTTCGAATATATTCTTAGTCGTACCTCATCGTGTCCTTGAAATTTCGAGGACAAAAATTTTCTAAGGTGGGTAGATTTGTAACTCCTCTTCTCGGATTATCAAATTGTTTATATATTCTAATGATTTTGTTTAAAGGAAATTTGTTTTTATTATTTTTAAATTAAACTTTCTAATAGATAGTTTGTCGTTGTCGGCTTCCTCCAGTGTACAAGATTTATCTATCAACTATTATTATTATTATTATTATTATTATTATTATTATTATTATTATTATTATTATTATTATTATTATTATTATTATTATTATTATTATTATTTTATCTCGTCAATGCTTTGTGAATAATACTTTACGGATTGATTTCTTTTTAAAAAAAACTAGTTTTTAAATATTATGGAAAGTGCTAATTCTATTTCATGATAGAAAATATTTATATATATATATATATATTTAAGGGAAAAGTATTTGCTAGCGTAATTTTATAAAAATGTATTTTTAGAAATATTTGATATAATATTATCATTTATTTTATCCTTAATTTATTATAATGACATTGAATAGTATTTTGAGTAAATTATTTATGATCAATACTAGATTAGATTCGATCAATCTATAATTAATAATTGGTAAAGAAATTCTCTAAGTTGATTTATAGAAAAGTTAAATATATTTAACTTTATCTTTGATGGAACTAATTGTTTTAGTTATTATGATGAATATTGAAATTAGTTGTATAATAAGAGTTATGAAGTTATTTTAATAGTTTTTTTAATAATAAAAGAATACTTTAAATTATTTCGGATATATCAAATATTATATATAAATACGATGAGTATTATTTAGAATTAAGATTTGAAATATATTGGTGCACTCTAAATGATTTGATAGAATTAATATTTAGATCTACATGAATACGTTTGAAACGTTACCTTAAATTATTCCTATACTGATTGCAGCTACACATAACAGATTCTAAACCATATACATCTGATACATGCTTATCCAACTAGCTTCATAGGAACCCTACTTATATATGTATATATATAGCAAGCATAAACATAGTATGAGCTACGGCCTCACAACCATTCACAAAACCATCATCATCGCAGATCCCACCAATGAAGCCAGCCAACACCACCGCAACCGACCATCCGTCAATCACCAGTTTTCCCCGACGTTCCCCTGTCCTTCCCAGATCATGCCCATCACCCGACCATACCACAAAGATCATCGTGTCCGGACCCGTGTGTCCGTGTCCATTATTATTACAAATTTCACACAACCCTTTGTGTCCACCCCGGACACGATTCTATCCACCACCCATCCCTGTGTCCCTTCTCCCAGACACCGCACCATCATCCAGAAGAAAAACAACCAAAAACCTAACCTTCACCGCCGGAGTTGAAACCGGATCCCGGCCAGACGCCCGCTTCTCCATCGGACCTCCCCGGACCGCCGCCAATGAGTCGAGCCTTCGCTCGCTGCTGTGATTGCTCCGATAAGCCACCGAGTGCCGCGCCGGTTCACCCACTGACCTCCAATGCCGTCGATAAGCCACAGGGGACCCGTCCAGCCGTGCCAACCTCGTCGTTGCCGCCGATTTGGCCGAAGATCCCCAGATCAGGCGCCCCAACCGGGCCGAGCCTCCGCAGCCGTACCCTGGCCGCCGAGGTCAGTACCTCCGGGATGCCGCCACCTGCAAGCCGTGGCTACTCCGCCCTCGCCGGTTTCCAGGATCCCGACCGCCTTGCGCCGGCGACCCCGGATCTGCGTCCGGCCGCCGCGGCGAGCGCACCAGGCGGCCGACCCCTCCGACTTCCCCATTCTGCCTCCAGCTCAGCACAGTCGGTCGCCACCGCGACCGGGGCACTGCCGTGTAGTCGAGCCGCCGGAGCTCTCTCTCTCGACCGAAGCCTTGATGAAGTCGCCCGCGCGCCGCATCGGCGAGCGTTCGCCTGAGGCATCGCGGATCAACGTCTTGGACCGCCGACCGACGTCGATCCAGCATTGTCCCGTGTCGGCAAACTCGATATTTTGGTGAGCCTCCTTCACCCCTCTTTCCCTTTTGTTAATTTGAGTTCCCTTCTGGGAACAGATTAGGGAGTAATTTGTTGGGCCGGGTTGCGGGCCTTTGGCATAGGGCCAAGCTCTGAGTTTACTTTTATTGTTATTTCTAGTTTGTTCTGGGCTTGGGCCAGAGGCCTGTGGGCTGGAAAAAGAACAAATATTGTATATTATTTAGTAAAATAATATGTATGTATAGTATATATTAGTATATATATTGTCATTAGCATTAAGCTATTATTTTTACTATTGGTGTTAATACCATTAAGTATTATATATATATATGATAATTAGTTTTCTAAAAATTATATTTTTAAAATAAATATTATAAAGCATTTTGGGTATTGGTCGTATGAATACTTTATTACTGGGCTTTAGTAACCAGTGAGCCTGGATCAGATTGTTAATGAATTTTGGGCTCCTAAATAACTTAACTTGGGCTTCCGTATTTGAGGGCTCATATATTTGGGCCTTCTTGGATTATGGACCTTAGTAAAAATTAGTGGGTTTACATATTTGTATATGATATTTTGGACTTTTAATATATCTTTTATAGGCTGGTATATATTTTTCCTAAATAGATTTCTAAATTATTTTACAAATACTTCTAAAGACTATATAATATTTAATAACACTATTTTCAATAAATTTTGCAACATAAACTTATATATAGGCATCTTCTTAAAAGGTAACTAATACGCTTCCAAATATGTTTTTAAATAGTTTCAAACATTTTTCTAAATAAATATATATTTTTCCTAATCAGATTGTCCTTTTATAGATTAGATTGTCCTTAAGCATAACTAGTCATACGTTCCTATTTCGTGTGATTTTGAATACTTTATATCGTCCCTAGGACTAATCAGACTCTCCTGGACTCAATGGAATTATCGGTTTCACCAGCAAAGGACCTCAGGCAAGTACACTTTCTGATTGCTTTCGATTCATAGTAGTCTTTTCATTTCATGTTTATACATATGTCTTGCTGCTTGTTGACACGCTCGTCACACGGAGTAGTCGTGAGAGGAAATATCTTAGTAGATATGTGGACTACCCAGACTATCTCCCGTGTCTTTCGTGGAGAATAGCAGCTGCACACGACACGTGCAGGGTGCCGGATTTACCCCCTAGCCGTTCACATATCGAAACGGATATTTCATACCACATAGGTAGTTGTATTTTATTTGTTTTCCTTATTTTCTCCACCGTGCCATGTCATCTGTTACTTTCTAGTTTTTATCTCTCATATGCTATTTTCATGTCTTGTTAATTCTATTGTGTTCTTACATTGCCGTCGGTTTGTGTGCTTGTTCCATTCTTGACTGGAAACCAACATTTTTCAGGTTTAGCTGTGGCTTTAATTAGCATGGGGAGATACGGGTGTATTTGCAGACATAAACCTAGAAATAGATAGCAGTTGTATTCAATTTCATTAATTATAAAATCTTGTATTTCTTTTAATTATAAATGTTGTAAATGTTGTAACAAATTTAGAAATGTGAATGAGCAGCAAATGTTATATTTTGAACATTTATTTCTTGTGGGCTTGACAGCGTTCTACCGCCGACTCTGCGGCGTAGGCTAGCTTGGACACATCTCGTATCCGGAAAAGCGGGTGCGGGTCGTGACAATGGCCAACCAAACGCGCCACCCGATAGACCCAAGTACCTCTAGCGTATTATGTGCGTTATTTTCTAAATCTGATTTAAGAGGACTGATTCAATGCGTAGTCCATCAAGCTCTTCTTCAGATAAAGATAATAGTCACTACGTGAGATTCAAGGCTGTAGTCCATCTCAATTATGCATAGTATATAACTGCCCATAAACTCTCATATTTTTTTTCTTTTTATCTTTTTGGAACTTGACCTTGGGGGGATTGTTAGCTATCTGTGTTTTTATTCACACATTGGGAGCAAAAGCTCAAGTCCCTCCATATGTATAGTCCCACATCGGCTAGGTGCTAGCACTGTTGTGCATATTTATTATCCTCTCCCTTCTTGTATCTTTGAAAACTTGTGTCGGTAGCCCAATGGGCCACACGCGCGCGCCGCCGCCGCCCTGCCCGGCTCGATTCGGTTCGATGTGCGTAATGGGTGTAGGTACGTGCCCACATCTGCGGACGCCGAATGCCGATTCGATTTCCTCTTCGGGTTCGGGCTAAGACCCAAAAATCCTTTTGCTCCTTCAATTTTTTTGACCGTTACAAAACATTTAGTTTTGTAACGTTTGCTGCTCTAATTTCTGTCTAGGTTCAATGAACTACATGTCGCACATGTGTTTTACTTTACAACATTTGTAACGTCCGATTTAATGTCACTTAATTGTCTGTCCATTGGAGATAAACCAACAACCTATAAATTGAGGCATTTTTTACTCTTTCTAACACACTGAAATCCCTTGCTAAAACTCTCTTCAAAAATTTCGTCTTTTCGAAGTTTTCCGTTCTTCATTTTTTGCTCTGGTCAGAGCTAAGTCGAGGGTCACTCTCTCTACGTCGTGTGCGGCAAGGAGATTACGGTGGAGTGAAGATTTTACCACTAGGAGCATTCGGACAAATCTGCACATAGATCCGGATTAACTCTTAGGACAGTGCTACGTGCGCGAGTTCCCCGGAGGCCGGTAACCTTTAATTTATATTTTATTTTCTTGCAGATTTGTAAGAAAAAAAAGTGAAGAAAATTCCAACAATATATATATATATATATATATATATATATATATATATATATATATATATATATATATATATATATATATATATATATATATAGGGTGCCGTTATTTGTACTCCTAAAATGTCATCCTGCAATTCTCTTTAATTTTTCGTCATTCAAATTTCAAATATATCCCTGCATTAACACTATTGACACTCCTAAAATGTCACTAAAGTGATGTCTATTTCATCACCTCGGTGACATATGCTCATATTCTTTTTTGTGTCACCCTTAATTATAATAAATTCGTATATGTTCATAATTCAAAATTCGTATATCGAAATTTAGATCAGTCGATTTCAGTGATCTCGTATCATTGAAATCGAGAAATTAACTGTACGAAGCGCCTATATTTACATTTCGTGATACATACTCTGGATACTGCTCTATTTAAATTATGTTTAGGCTGTGTTTGATTGGGCTTTTTTTCCATGGAAAATATTTTCCAAAAAACTATCATTTTCCATATTTTCTTCTAAAATGGTAGAAAATGAAACTTGTCTAACCCATAGGAAAATATCATTTTCCATGGAAAATAAGTATTATCCGTGGAAAATAATGACAATGAAACAACCGAATTAAGTTTTCCATGGAAAATTTTAAAATTCTATGGAATTTTTTTCCTAGAAAAATAATTCCATGGAATTAATTTCTTATCTACGTATTTTCCACCTTGCAATCAAACACACCCTAGTGTTGTTTCTTCATAGCAAATTTTGGATACATGTCCAGTGTTGTTGCTACTTCATGTTATGGATACATGTTCTATTTAAATTACGCATAACTTTGCTCTGTTTAAATTCTATTTAGTGTTGTTTCTTTGCTGTTTATTGTTGCTGCTACTTCATGTTCTAGATACATGTCCAGCTGATACATGTCTAGTGGATACATGTTCTGATACTTCATGTTATGGATACATATCCAGTGGATACATGTTTCAATACCTCATGTTCTGTTGTATTTTTGTAACTTGTTGTTTATTATGTTGTATGATAGTAACTGGATATATTTACTGGATTTATTATATTGTGTAGTGGCGAGACATTCGATGCAGCCAATGACGAGGCACTCGTTGTAGCCATTGGCGAGACATGAACTGCAGCCATTGATGATGATGGCTTATTTATTTATTGTTGTTGGTTTATTTATTGTTTATTATTGGAAATTTTACTAACATATCAAATGAGAAAGTGACAATTGTGATTATGGCTTGAAAAAGTGTAATTGATAGTACATGACATCATACTATGATACATAAATCAGCTATATCAACCATATTTTATTCTTTTTTTTATTGTTTTATCTTTTTGGTGTAGGGCAATTGGACATGGAATTGATGGCTCATGGCTAGCCTAAATTGATGGCTAAATTCTTTATTGGTTGGAAAACTAGAAAGTGGAATTCAGTTGATGGCCAAATTTATTTTTATTGATTTTTTAATGTAAAATGATACATGCGGCCCCATTAAACCAAAGGTCCATAAACCCATTTAATTGAAAAAACTAATCCAATTTAGTTCAGTTCGGCTCATTTCGGTTTTTAATTAAAACAATTCGATTTGGTTCATGTTCGATTTTTATTAGCACGGTTCGATTTAGACCGAACGATGTCGTTGCTCACCCCTACTCTTTACATGATGGGTCCCGAAAATCATCACAAGTCCTAGCGAGCGTAGTTCATTTAGCGTACCCATGGTCCCAATCAGCCAAAAATATAATTTGGTTGTCCAAAAATGTTTTGGAAGAATGCTTCATAATTAATTTGAACGAGATCCTTAATGCCAATATCTTGTAATGTTCCGTAATACCAACCAATAACAATACATGAGATATTGACTACAAAATTCTAATATTCTCATGCAGGGGCAGATCCAGGGCCTGTGTTGGGTGGGCCCATCCCATTTTTTTTACTAGATATGCATATGTAAGCCCACAAAAAAAAACCAATTAAGCCCACCTGGCCATCAGCCCGCTGCTGCCCTCCCAAAAAAAAAGGCTCGGCTGCAAAGCAGCAAATGCAAGCCAATTGCCATGGCCCATACACATTCAATAACATGAGAGAGAGAGAGAGAGAAAGAGTCTAAGAGAGTCAGCAAAGAAAAGTAGGCTTGTTCAGTTGTTTACTTGTTTGGCGAATTTTTTTCTTCCGAGTTCTCTGAGTCGCTCGAGTCCTCGACCTTTCCTTCTCGACTTCTCCGACAGCCCGGCTTCTTCCTTTCATTCTTGACTCAGTTCCAGTTGGAGGCGAGTTGGAGCGCAGGAGCATGAGAATCTCAAACATATGTAAGTTTTTTCAAATTTCCTTCAATTAATTATTTTTTCTGATTTACTTTTCAAAAAAAATGTTTAGGGTTTATCTGTACTCAGTACTCGGTACTTCATTTGCTAGGAATTTAGGGTATGAAAATTGGAAAATTTTGTTTATCAGTTATATATAATATAAAGATTATCAAGACGCAACTTCGTAACAAGATGGAAGACGAGTTTTCGGATTGCATGGCACTCTACATTGAAAAAGAACTTTCTGAAGATATCGATGTGAATTCGATAATAGATGACTTCGATTGTTTGAAAGAGCGAAGGGCACAACTTCACTAGTTTGCCACTACAAACTACTTTTTTTGTATATGTCATACTTGATTGACTAGATATAACTTTTTTGGATTATATGTAGTAGGCTAGTAGCTGACAATATCAAATGCTATAGATATGTATCTTATGTTTTTTGTATCAAATGCGGTGGATATGTATCTTATATTTTTTGGTATCAAAAACTAACAACCTCTATATATATATAAATTATTTTTATTCATTTTAATGATCACAGAGGAAGTTGAAGCCAAAATCTATCTTTTAGTCTCCACACTACTAAATACAACAATTTAGCGACAACCATATCCGTCGCTAATTGAAATTACCGACGGATACGGACTGAAAAAATCCTTCGGGAATAACCTCGTCGCTAAAACTAGTACGTCGCTTACCGACTACTTAGCGACGGATTACCGTTGGCTACGTCAAAACATTTAGCGACGGCTAGCCGACGATTTTCTGTCAACTTCGACAGTTTAAAATTTTAATGTAGCCACATTTAGCGACGGACAAACTGTCGCTAAACCGTCGTTAAACGCGTATTAGAGGGTTTCTGATACGCAAAATATGTCGCTAATCCGTCACCAACCTCGTCGGATTAGCGACGGAGTAGCGACGGATATTCCGTCGACAGGCTCCTGAATATCTTTCATAATTCCAGGACCTTGGCGACGGATAATCCGTCGGATTTTAGTCGCCCATCCGTCGCTAACTGGGAATCCCCCAGTTAGCGACGTATAGTCCGTCGGAAAGTGGCCGCCAGTCTGTCGGTATCTGGGAATATTTTTTAAAAAATAGCATAAAACTGGGCATTCCCAATATACACAATTTCAATATACAAAACATACAAATAATCCCAAGCAATTCCAATATACACAATTCCAATATACAGAACACAAATATTCAATATTCAATAAAACAAATATCTCAAGCACAAATATACAAAACACACAAATATTCCAATATACAAAACACACAAACAATTCTAACACACAAATATCCCAAGCATTCAAATTGTTCACACAAAACACACAAATATTCAATATTTAAACACAAATATTCAATATTCAATAAAAAGAAAATTAGACTTTGGCCTCAGCAAAGACCGCTCGAGTGAGCCAAAGGCATGCATCCACTTCCCTCCCTCCATTCCCCCTCTCCCTCTCTCATGCTACCTCCAGCAAAACCTCTGTACTTCCTCCAGGTCATGCCGTCGGCTGTGTGCTTCCCCCTCCTCTTTCTGCCCACTTCTTTTCCCCCGACTCTACACTTGAGCTGGATATCATATGTGGCTGAGAGAGTCAAATAAGAAGAAGGAAAGTAGGAAGGAGCAGATGGGTCCAGAGCCATGGTGGAGGAGAGGAGAAGGAAGAAGCTTGATCAGAATCGAGGAATGTATGGATGGAAGAGAACTAGAAAGCACTGATCCTTCCTGTTGTGAGAACTATAAAGAGTGAGAAAGGAGAGGGGGGTCTTTGATTTTTGCGTTCATCATCATTAGAGGGAGCAGCACTGGAAAAGTTGTGACGTTGGTAGCATGAGAGAGTAAAAATCTGTATCACAAGACTAACAGAAATACTATGTAATCATGTACTCACCAATAACCGGATGTAACTGGAGTCGTTGGGCCTATCGTGCAGTAATTGGTGGATCCGCTGGTATAGGCCGGATGTACTTAGTATCTACTGTATCAGATTAGTATCGGTCTATCGGTTTGGTATAGGACGTATCAGATTGGTATTGGCCTTAACAAATTGGTATCGTCCTATCCGATATGTACATGTATCGGCCGTATAGCTAGGATTCATATTGGCCTTATCGATTTGGTATCGGTCATATCCGATAGGTATCGGCCGTGTTGGATTAGTATCGACCATTTCGGATTAGTATCGTGAAAGGTTTAATAATAATTGTACTTGGATTTCTCTCTTCTCGAGCTAGAATACCATTGCAAGAGAGTCACCGGATCGTGATTGGCCAGTTAGAGTAACATACATGCTTCCTTTTTTATCAGGAAAAGCAAGATTGAAAAGGAAGTATGTATGTTCTGTAACTGGCCAGCTACGCTCTCGTGACTCTCTTGCAATGGTAATTTAGCTCTAGAAGAAAGAAATCCAAGTACAGTTGTTACTAAACCTTCCACGATACTAATCCGAAATGGTCTATACTAATCCAACACGGCCGATACCTATCGGATATGACCAATACCAAATCGATAAGGCCAATACGAATCCTAGCTATACGGCCGATACATATCGGATAGGACGATACCAATTCGGTAAGACTAATACCAACCGATACGGCCCATACCAAACTGATAGATCAATACTAATCCGATACGGTCAATACTTATAAGTATCTACGGTCCTGGAGGTTGATCCGCTGGTACATCCATGTACGATCAACGAAGTAACGATCCATTTTAATTTGGATGTGAAAATCTTTATCGTATGACAAACTAAACATAATCAGTTCATGTCAATCTGCACTTTCTACAGTAACGACCACAAGTTTTATGTTCTTCAACGATATATTTCACATGCTTAATTGCCAAGTATGGGAACGAATGGCTCAGAACACAACCCAAAATTTATTCTAGCATACATTAGTGTGAATCATCTATGTTTTGTACATATTTTGTAGTATATGTTCTTATCGTATCTAGTATTTGAAGAATGTAACAGAATCAAGATGAACTCACATAATGTAATACTAAGACATCATCTACTACTATATAAGATATAGTGATAGGTTGTCATATCATCATTGCCGAGGGATGAGGGTCGAAGGACAGTCAACTTTATCTACGGCTACATAGTTTTTTGCCTTGCCAGTCGAATGACAGCAGGGACTATATCCTGATCACCATGTCGTAGTCCAATACAATCCAGAGATTGACACAATACTAATTCATATATGTAGTCCAATACAAATAGTCTAATACAAAAACAACCCAATACAAATAGTCCAATACAAATAAGTACTAATAGCTAATGAGAACCACGCAGCTCACGCAAATGCTCAGTGATACGATCACGCAACCACCTCGAATAAGTGGGATTGACGGCGGCAGGAGAGATGTAGTCCATTGCAGGTGCTGGATGAATAGAACTCCCGGTCTCACTAGCTACCGGTGCCACTTCTTCCTTAACAGTAGGAGGAGCCACCTCAGCATTCAGTGTTTCCCTCAGACGATGTGTCGCTTTTCGGGTCATGGGTGCCATCTGGTAAGATCGATATTCACAAATAATATAATTGTAACATAAGCAAGCTAACTAAAGGAACCATCATCTCGTTTGAGTACATTTTCGAAAGTAGATAAAATACATAATATTCGATTTTTTGCCAAGCGTGAGAACAGATGGCTCAGAACACAACCCAAAATTCATTCTAGCATACATTATAGTAAATCATCTATGTTCTGTACATATGGTGTAGTATATGTTTTTATCGTATCTAGTATCTGAAGAATGTAACAGAATCAAGATGAACTCACATAATGTAATACTAAGACATCATCTACTACTATATAAGATATAGTGATAGGTTGTCATATCATCATTGCCGAGGGATGATGGTCGGAGGATAGTCAACTTTATCTACGGCTACATAGTTTCTGCCTCGCCAGTCGAATGGCTACAAGGACTATGTCGGAGGACAGTCAACTTTATTAATAGTTATTTGTTTTTCGATACCAAAAAATATGATACTCCGATCTGAAACCACCGATATTACCGATACCCCTGATCCGATACTCATAGGAATGGTCCGATACCGATTTCGATTTCGATACCGATTCCGATACCCTCCTCCTCCGATCCGATACTTATAGGATTGGTCCGATCCGAAACCACCTATACCCTCTCCCCCGATCCGATACACCGATCCGAAACCACCGATACTCGTAGGAATGGTCCGATCCGAAACCATCGATACCCCCCCACCCGAAATCCTACCCCTGCCCCGAAACCCTACCCGTTTGTCCCCTACCCGACCCCTCCCCCACCCCCACCCCCCTCCCCGACCCCCTCTCCGACAACACCCACCCCCATCCCCCATCCCTACCCCACCACCCCCTCCCCGACAGCACCCACCCCCCACCCACCCCTCCTCCACCCCCCCGACCCCCTCTCCGACAGCACCCACCCCCCACCCTCCACCCCCTCCCCGACAGCACCCCCTCCCCGACCCCCCTCCCCTCCCCTCCCCCACCCACCCCTCCCAGACAGCACCCCTTCCCCGACCCCCCTCCCCTCCCCGACCCCCCTCCCCTCCCCCACCCACCCCTCCCCGACAGCACCCCCTCCCCTCCCCTCCCCTCCCCTCCTCCACCCCTAGACCCCCTTCCCCGACCCCCCTCCCCGACAGCACCCACCCCTATCCTCCCTCCCCCACCCCACCACCCCCTTCCTGACCCCCCTCCCCGACATCACCCCCTTCCCGACCCCCCTCCCCACCCTGACCCCCCTCCCTAACCCCCCCTCCCCGACCCCGACGACAGCCGACCGCCACCCCCCCCGAAACCCTAAAATAGAGAGAGAGGGAAAGAGAGAGAGAGAGAGAGAGCTTACCGGCGAGATCGACGGAGGGAGAGAGATTGATGGAGGGAGAGAAATCGCCGGAGGGAGAGAAATCGTCGGAGGAAGAGAGGGGAAAGAGAGAGAGTTCGTTTGGGGGAAAATAAAAAAATTTTCCCCGTCGGTTCAATTTAAGTTAGGGTACAGTATTTAGCGACGGACTGGCGACGGATATATCCGTCGCTAAATACCCAGTAGATTACCGACGAAAATGTTAGTCGACAGTCCGTCGCTAATAGTCCGCGCCATTTTTTCAGTATTTTGCCGCCAAAATATGCGACATATCAGCGACCCGTCGCTAACTTTTCGTCAAATTAGCGACAGAAGTGCGACTGATTTTTGCACAAAAAATAAAAAAAAATTATTCATTGCTTTCTGACGGTAGTCCGTCACAAGTTAGTCGCTAGGCCGTCGCTATTAGCGACGGATAGAAGCCGTCGCTAATTGGCCGTCGTCAAATTGCTGTATTTTAGTAGTGCCAAGCATTGAAGGGTCCATTAGAGCATGTGAAGTTGAAAAATGTGGCTTTTCTGTGAGTTCCCATGCCATCTACTCTACTATATAGTTAGTTTTCTCTTTATATATGGTGCATGTGAAGTTGAAAAATGTGTTTTGGTCTTTAAAATCTTGCTTCAGGGACTTGTCATATAACAACTTCAGTGGATAGTGCCCAGGTTTCAGCGAGGACATTCAAGTAAATCTATTTCCTACTATGCAAGTCTTGTGCTCTTTATCTTATTTGTTTATGATGAATAATCTTATTTGTCTATTTCCAACTATAAAACTATGAGGGTCATTCTCTTTATGTTTAGTGCTAGAGGTCAATATTTTTATTCATTATGACATGTATCGAACCTTACAAAATATAGAAGGAATTCTGTCGATTTTTTGGCATGGAGGTATAGTAGTACTATAATAGCCCATACCAACTTTAGAACCCGGATCCGCCCCTGATCTCATGTATTTTTTCATATTTGGTTGGCATCACGTGACATTACGAGATAAAGAAATCTCAGTTAGGTTATTTTTTTTGTAACAATCTAAGAGTCTCAATCATAGTGGATGGTCATACCACACGTACACGAATTGGATTAGACCGAGTCTTAGACACTTGGTTTGCCCAAATCGGTCCAATGTAATATAGGTCCTACTTTTATTTAGTTACATTATCGGAGTATTGTATGAGTATTCATCCCAAAAACATGATTTTTTTTTGTTAGCGGTATTATAGTAACAATTATATTTTTTGCTTAATTGCAACTTGATACCCTTAACTATTTCAATTTTTCAACTTGATAGTATAATCTTTTTACTTGACAACTTGATATCATCAACTATTTAATATTTTCAAGTTGATACACAAAAAATTTAAAAAGACAAATTTATCCTGCCTATCGAACCCCCACCCTCCCTATCCCTCTCCGCCGCCCTGCCCCGCCCCCGCTCCCTCCGCCGACACCCTTCCACCCCCTCCACTCCACCCCGATGCCCCGCCTCCGCTCCCCCCCCACCCCCTCAATTGCACCATCCCGCCCCCTCTCTTTGGTGGGTAGAGGGTGGAGATGGCGGGGGGGGGGGGGGGGGGGGGGCTGTGGGGGAGGAGGGATAGTTTTAAGTTTTAAATATGAATATTTTGGTCCTAATTTTTCAGGATATCAAATTGTTAAAAAAAAAGTTTAGAGTATCACGTTAAAAAATGAAATAGTTGAGGTATCAAATTGCAGTTAAACATTTTTTTCATCCAAGAACCAGTTCGATGCACTCACATTTTATGTTCTCATGAACTTAGGTATTGAAATTAAATCAATTAATCCAAAAACTTATAGTGTAGTACACTCGAGTCCGACTCAGGGGTAAATCAAACAAGTCTTCGAATTTGGCCAACCTCCCTATATTTGAGACAACTCTTAGACTCAGCATGCCTCCACAAGAGGTCGTGGTCGCGGATGACCATCTAAGATCGACCCACGATAAATTCAAAGAACAACCAAAACTAGAATGGATAGAACAACCTAACCCCGTAGGCTGACCCTGAGTACACTACAAGTCTACAAGAAAAAGAAAAACTTCAAGAAGCTTCTTTTGCGTTGTAAATAGTTAATGGATTCCAAGCCGTAACCTGAGCTACTAAAACAAAACGATGGGTCATTTCACAAACCTGAGCTACTAAAACAAAACGATGGGTCATTTCACAACATTATTTTGCTGATTAATTAACGTTGGAGAAAGTGGATTCACCTCACGCAATCAGAAAGGCAACTGCATTTAACAATCCAAGCAAAAAAGAAGACGAAAAAGAAGGGTGTAAATTCATCCAATAGAAGCACATCGACCAAAAATACAAATAAAATTGCGATTCTCATAATTCTCAAATTTACATATTTACTCTAGTAGATAAATCGAAGCTGGACCAACATTGCAAATATTAAGTAAATCTGGATCGGAAGGAAAAATAAAAGAATCAGTGTATCTGCAAAAGATGAGGAGCATTACCAGCTACGTTCCTCTCTGGCGTTCCGCACCGTTGTCCAAACAACAAGAACCATAAACGCACCTCCACCCACCGAGCTGGGCTCCACCGACAGATGGGTCAAATAGGAGGTTGACAAAATCCAGGTGAAAATAATAAAATTTAGTAAAAACCCCCACATCCACGTTTACCGCACATGAAAAAAAATGGCGCGAGATTCACTCCAATCTCCCGCCCTATCCCCAATTCCCCACTTTCTATTTCTTCCCTCCCCCTCCCCTTCCCCTTCCCCTTCTTCTTCCTAGCTCCACCGAAAACCTAGCCCTAACCCTAGAAATGCTCCGGCACCCCTCCACCGCCGCTCCGCCGCCCCGCCCCCGGCACGGCCCGCCGAAGAAGCGCGGCAGCTACAACTGCGGCCGCTGCGGCCTCCCCAAGAAGGGCCACGTCTGCACCATCGCCCCATCCTCCTCCGCCACCCCCACCTCCTCAGACCATCCGGACGCCGCCTCCACCGTCCTCCTCACCACTCCCCCTCTCCCATCCCGCTCCGACCACCGCCTACGCCGGGCCCTCTCCTTCGAGGACGAGGAGGGCGTTGGCGAGTCCCTCCAGCCGGAGGAGGAGGAGGATGAGGAAGACGAGGAGGGGATAGAGGCCGGCGGCGGGAGGCGGCTCCCGGTGTCCTGCTTCGCGGAGACGCTGAAGAGGCTGTCGCCGAAGGAGCTGATGGGGGCGGCGGCGGTGTGCAGGGGGTGGAGGGACTGCGTCCGGAGGGTCTGGATCTCCGCCGAGGAGCTCCGCCTCCGGATCTCCCCTTCCTCCTCCCCGATCGGCTTTGTCGGGTCGGTGCTGCACAAGTGCGACGGCCTGTCCCGGCTTTCGCTCACCATGGAAAGGTTATAACAACAAAATTAAGAGTTCGAATTCGAGAACAATACAATTTAATATGAACTGAAACTAGAATTGATCGGATCTAGTAGCCGGAATATGAGTTATTGATGGGCCTTCAGATCGAAGAAGGCTGACGATGTGCCTTTCTGTAGATCCGGGACTTTGGCATCGGACATTTTGTTTTAATCGACCATTTGGTTTGGATTTTATCCGGTTGAGCTGCACGGACACGATACAGTGCTAACACGACAAGATACGGGTATGGCATGCCGTTGGTTTGGTCGTGCCCCTGTGTGGTTTTGAGTGTTCGGGTCGTGTTTGATACGAGTCCAGCTCAATGAAACCAGCATCAATGTTTTTGGGGTTTAATTTAATAAATATTGATTTTCTTATAGATTGTTTTTTTGATATTATATTTTACAGATCAAAGGATTATAGATATATCAAGATGGATTTTTTTTATGTGCCATTTTGTTGATCGGATTTTTTTTTTCCAGGAAACTTGATTTTATAACTGTGAATGACTGAAGAGATTGCTAATTGGATCTGCTGTTAAGTTTACTTTATCATCTTGCTTTTTTCTGCATTTGTTTTTTTTTCTTTTTCTTTATGGTTTATATCAAATTTTTTTGAGAATTGATTTTGAGAGGAGAGTTTAAAAATGGGAATTTTGGTTTAAGATGGATCGTAGGACTTAAATATCACTGTAATGTGTTCTGAAGGAAGGAATTTTCTCTTGTTGCAGTGATGCTGATGCGACGGTCTTAGCTTGTGTTGCATTCTCGTGCCCTAATTTAGAGGAACTTGAGATCAATGTCGCAAAAAATGCAGTCAATCGGATTACCGGGTATGGTTGCAAATACGTATTAGAACTGATGAACTTGTTATTAATCACTTGTGAACGAATTTTGTTTCATATATGTGCTACTGGAGTTCTATCTGCATTTGTGATTGTGCATCTCATTCACCTAATTTGTTTCATGTATTTGCTACCGGAGTTGGATCTGCATTTCTGAATGCGCATCTCATTCACATCAAATTTGTTTCATACATCTGCTACTGGAGTTTAATATTCATTTGTTAATGTGAGTCACACAGGAATAGGTGTTGTGAACAACTTGATGCATTTACTATACATTGAGGTGCATATTACTATATTAGGAAATGAATTTGCTTCTTATCAGCTCCCTTTTGGCAGTACATGAAATGTTGATTTGAATGAGGTTTTGATGGACAAGTAGTTTAGTGTCTGCTTGATCCTATAATTTCATTTCCTCTAATTGTTTGTAATGTTACAACTAATGTACAAGATACTCGAGCATATATCTAGAATTCTGGTAAACAATTATTTGTACGCCGATGCAAATTTCAGTTGCATTTTATTGGGTTTTAATTGTCACATTGGTAAAGATGAGATGTCAAGATATCTTTCCAGATTTCTTAGTTCTTATGTTACTTAAGTGGGATACTAATAGTGCAATTGAGGGCCAAATGCGCTATGGAATTCTTGCTCGCGTCTTTCCACATTTAAACTCTGAGCATGTCTTCTATTTTTTTTTTAATCTACAATTGGTGTGTTTCCTTCTGTAAGTCATCCCGATATAGGGCTGATATTCTATTTGTGATGCCCATTTTAGTGAATGCTGCCAGGTTGCTGTTTGTTTGATCTATAGAACCAGTTTCAACATTACCCATCTTTATGAGAGTCAGTTTTGCAATGGGATTGCTTTGGCCCAGATAAAAATAACAATAGGTTTATTATAGTGGTTTTCTTTCACGATTGTAGGATTTATCTGCACTGCAAAACATTTTCCTCAAAATTTATACTTATCAAATATGATGGTCTTTCTATTGCAGGGATGAATTGGCCCGTTTTCTCTCTGAGAAACGGAGTCTCTCAGTCCTTAAAATTGAAGGTTGCACAAACCTTGGATGTCTAAATATTTCTTCATCTAGCTTGTCAACACTATGGCTTTCAGATCTTTATTGCATTTCCAGAACAGTGAGCATCTTTCACTTGATGTTATTTCTTTCCTTGTTTCATTCATTATTGCGTGTTAATTTGATCTATTTTTTAATAGGTCATTAACTGTCCAAATCTCAAAGAGCTCTCTCTTGATTTTACACGACAAGAGAATGATTCTACAGATCTTGTTGCAATGATTGATTCTCTTGGCTGTACTTGTACACGGTTAAGAAACGTGCACATTGCTTCAATCCGACTTTGTAACGAGGCTGTGCTTGCTCTGGCAGGAGCAAACCTAAGGTATCTTATTTGCTTCAAGAGTATAGAGAATTGTTGGCTTCAGTGTCTCTGGTCTGTTGTTGTGCATACTAGCAAGCTCAACGCAAATAATCTTCTTTTCATCATGCGGGATGGTCTAAAATTATCAAGAGTGAATTGTAGAAATGTAGTATCAATAGTTATATCCATCTTTTTTCTAACAAAAAGTAATTATATCCATCTTTCATAGCAGCTTAGTATACCAAACTGTGCTTGCATACTCTTCAACAACTGAAGTTTTATGAATCTGACAGGGGTTTGCGCATGTTGTCACTAGTTCTTGGTTCCAAAATAACTGATGCATCTGTGGCTGCTATTGTTTCATCTTATGGGAGTCTGGAGTTGCTCGACCTAAGTGGGTATGTTCTATACTGCTATTTATGAATGATGACACTGTCACAAATGTCTGCAACCACTTGCTTACATTATTGTTTTTTGTTGATGATTCTGAATCAGTTACAGCAATATTTGTTTCAACACCTCATGATGATTCTCATGTGCTTGTTATTATATTTCAGGTCAAACATTACCGACAGTGGCATTGGAATGATATGCAATGTGTTCCCACAGACTCTATCCAGACTTTTCCTAGCTCTCTGTCCTAACATTACTGCAAGTAACTACTAATTCTATGCTTTTCATGTTGAATGTTGTTTTTATTTTGTTTTAAGACTATTCATCCCACTCCATTATGTTTCAGGTGGGATCCAGTTCGCTGCAGCCCAATTGCCATATCTACAGTTAATTGACTGTGGGATGAGCATTCGGGAGCTAGATATTGATTGTCATAGAGTTGAAGAAATTGTATCAAATAACAAAGGGGGATGTGAAGGAATTAGGAGGTGTCAGAAACTACAAAGTGCAAATCCTCCACCAATTTACCAGAAACTTATTATCAAACATGACCATCTAAAGAAACTTAGTTTATGGGGTTGTTCAAGTTTAGATGTAAGTGTGGTTGCACTACAGGGGATTGTTTATCTTTTTATCCACTTCTGTTTACTTAGTCATTGATGTGAATTGCAGGCCCTGTACCTAAACTGCCCAGAGCTTAATGATCTAAACCTTAATTCATGTACAAATTTGAATCCACGTAAGTTCCTTTATTACTCTTTGATACATGTACATATATAAAAGGCCAAATTATGATCTGGCTGATAACTCCTGTAATATTATTTCCAGAGAGATTGCTGATTCAATGTCCCAACTTGACGAACATTCATGCTTCTGGTTGTCATGATATGCTAATTGGAGCAATTCGTAACCAGGTACTGAGTTTTTGTCTTCTAGAACAACTGTTTAAGTATATTGTGTATCTTGGCATATCACAACGGCTTACATTTGTGGAAGTATTTTATTATGGTAGATGCCAATTTTGTTTAAACTTTCATAATAATCTGTATTAATTCTGTTGCCAAAGGGCGCATAGAGGAATTATTTAGAGACTTAGAAAGACGGTGGTTCCAGGTTTGAAGCCTCGGGGGGTTGGGGCCCTGGGTTGTCCTTATTTCTCCAAAGCCAGCCACTCTTTTTAATTTTAACAAAATAAAAAGGGAAACCAAATTAATCAAATGCCTACTAGTTCCTTGAAAACGTTAGTCATGATTCTCCTGCTTAGATTGCATCTGGTTAGACATTGATAGATTTTAGTCTGTCAAATTAATAGTGTTTATGTGGTTGTCAGATTATGAGTTGCAACATACACTGATATCTTACAAATTACAAGTCAAAAGCTAGTATTAGCTATTCAATGCTCTCTATAGCTCTACTTATTTCAGCATGGATTTATCTATTTGAGTCGTTTCAAAAATCTTACTAAATGGACAATTTATCTATATTCGCCTAATAATATTTCCTGGTTGGTTTCATTTTTTTTTTATGCGACTAGTTCGGTTACTCATTTCTTGATATTTAGGTTGACAACCTTAGCTCACATTCTTCTCACACGCGGCATCAGATTATGGCACCATTCTCTAGCTTGCATCTAACAGATAGACACAGTTCATTCTAATGAATTTACCATTATCCCTCCTTATTGTTGATCTAGTCTACATAAACTTCTAGGATATCTGGTAAAATTAGGCATCTTTTCGTGGAGCCTTCTTGGTTGGGCTTGTTAGGGTTCCCTAACAAAAAAATACAAGGAAATGACTTGTATGACAAATCAAGTACTTTCTAGAAAACACAAAGTCACATTCATGACATTCACTTATTACTTTTTGTTAAATGGTTATAATTTTTAGGTTCTCAATGAGTTTGCTGCCGTTGAAAACCATTTCCAGTGTAAGCGCTTGGCTGATGGCTCCAAGAGAGTTCAGGTCCCCTACTTCCTACCGCAACAGGTGAACACCACTCGCACTGCGTCTTAATGATCATCTAACACGTACGACCCTTTCAGTACCATTCTTTTCACCTTATCATTTTAACTCTCGTGACCGTTTCTAT
Organism: Iris pallida; assembly: GCA_029216955.1. Classification (NCBI taxonomy): domain Eukaryota; kingdom Viridiplantae; phylum Streptophyta; class Magnoliopsida; order Asparagales; family Iridaceae; genus Iris; species Iris pallida. Next base: position 9,285,864 of record JANAVB010010794.1, on the reverse strand, counting down.
TGATAGCTCTCGCAGGCATCTGCCTTTCAGAAGCAGAAGAGGTTGCGCCTGACCCAGTGCAATGTGCGTCTTGACTGAGCGACCGTTCATTCTTGTTGAGTTCTGTTCCCATTGTACCATCCATAGACTGTTGATTTGTTATGTTTCAACTTAGCTTGGGACTTAACCCTAGATATATGTTTGTTGTACCAAATCCTGCTGGGCTGCTTTCTTAATTCTAAGTAGGGTGTTCCAGACAATGTGAATGTTCAAATTTTAAGTGTTAGGATAATAAGTATGTAGCCCACATGTTTTACCACTTTTAGCAATAAAAATTAGTCATCAGATTCTGAATGCAATTTATACTCCCATGATGCTTTAGTAGGCTTCATAAAACCAAAGTAGGATTATTTGATTTTTTTTTCTTTCATTTTACCATCCCTTCTATCAAGTAGCAAGTGACATTCCTCATGCAAGTCACTCAAGTCAGATTTTTAGTCCAGTTCTTGATGGTGATCTACTTCCGGGATGTTACGGAGTTATAACAGCAAATCATTCGCTAACAAATGGCTTAGCAGGCCTATCATAGATGCACATCGATAACATCACTTGCAGAGTATCTTGAAATATTGTGCTGCAGTCAGTCACCAGCAACACTTATTCAAGCCTTCATCCCTTATCATCATCTACGGTTTTACCCATTACTTGAAACAAGGTTCACAGGATTGGTACTGGAATTGGTATCGGACCCCCTTCCTATGAAGTTTCAGTTTAGAGTACTGGATTTTTTGGTACTGAAAAGCAAATAATTATTACTAAATTATTGAAATGTTAGAATTTTTTTTATACATTTAGACATACTTATTTAGACATACTTTTAAGTATTTATTGTGTTGTTTCTTAGTAATTTTAGAATTTAATGAAATAATATTCACCTTTGTTGATTGGTGGTATATATATATATATATATATATACAATTTACTATATTTTTACACCCTGGTTGATTGGTCTTTTTCGTTCAATAATTTTCATCGAATTGACGGAAAAAGAGATCCCTGATGTCGGTATCGATATGTATTGGATCGGGACATGCAAACTCATATCAGTATCGATTGTATCTGATCGGCATTGGTCGCTATTGCAAATTATGCTTGAAAATGTAGCAAACGTTTCAACTCTCTTCTAATCTTATAAATCGCAGTTGCTGCATCTGCAACTATTAGAGATATGCTACACATGGATTTAGTCAAAAGCTTTATCCTTATCCAAACAAGGTTAATATAGTTGTTATTTTAGTCCATCTTAACATATTTGTATATAGGTAGTTGTTACTTGTAGATTTTTAACATATTTCGTTGTTATTTTATACGAAAATGCTTGTTTGTCCGTGGGCTTGGTTCGTGGTCTTGGTCCGCGGGCCACGTGTCACCAAACGATTGGCCCTCCTGCTAACTTCCTGCCCCACCCGCCCCCTGGCCAATCAAAAGGCGACACGTGGCCCGCTGGCTAGGACTGCGGCCCAAGCCTGCTGGCAACGTAGCACGTCCGTATTTTATATAAGTGGTTGATACTTGTAGATTTCTTCTCTTATTATTTTAGATGTAACAACATAAATACGAGAGTATTCTTTTGGTCTTTCTCATTTTCCAAGAGAGGACATACAAATTTGCCTTCTAAATTTAATATGGTTCGGACGTCCAAACCACACCAAGTAATATGGTCAATTCCTCATCTTCCTCTTAAGGTTCGGTCATTGATCCTTTTTTGACTCATCATTCTGATAGACCCACACGTCCTTGTTTCTCGTGTTCTCTCTAGTGATAATTACGACACTTGGTTTCGCGCCTTCACCATGACATTATGTTCCAAGAATAAGCTTGGTTTTGTCGATGGTTCTATCTCCAAGCCAATGGGTGCCATTAACGTCTCTAGTTGGGCTCACTGTAGTGATTTTGTTAGCAGTTGATTCTAAATTCTGTGTCTGAAAATATCTATACAAGCATCTTGTACGCCAACCCCGCTCGTGACATATAGAAGGATCTCCATGAGTGTTTCTCACAATCCAACGCTTCCAAGATCTACTAGTTGAAGCAAGCAATCTCTTCCTTGAAACAAGAGAACTCTACAATATTTGTTTATTTTACTCAATTAAAATCACTTTGGGATGATTAAATTCTATTACTTCTATTTCTCCTTATATTTGTGGGAATGCCAAAGCCACAGTTGAACAACTCCATCTGGATCGAGATATGGAGTTCCTCTAGTGACATTATGATTGACTCACTGTCATCCGAAGTCAAATACCCTTGATTGATTCGTTTCCCACTACAACCTGAATATACTCTTTGGTTCGACAGAAAGAAAAGCAACAAGAAATCAACAATGCCATACCTTTAAGTTGCCAATTAAGTTCAATGTCGCTATGCAAATGTTTCATCCTCTAACAAAAGGCAATGCCCCTTTTGCGACCATTGCAATCATCATGACCACATGCTACAAAATTCATGGTTATCCTTCAAAATCCAAGGATGTTGCTACTAGAACGTAGCCCAACTTTGAGTCTAATTTGATTGCTCCATCTGGTACCCTTCAAACCATATCTTTCACACCCGAGCAATATGCTAAAATCCTCAGTTTATTAGCTTCGGTTCTTCTGGAAGCACCCTATGTGTAATGCCCCGTCCCACTCCATTCGATCGGAGGAATCGAAACGCAACAACGTTTGGACTTAGCCATGCAACAGCTTGCTCAAAGTCCCGCACGGTCGAGGCGACTCCTCGTTCAGGTGGGCGGCTTCAGCGAACTTGCCTTTGCTTGACCTTCACACTAATAAAATGTTGTTTTCATGCACTGAGTAGGCTGGATAATAAAAACATGAACCCACATAGCTAAGGGAATAATCTCGTGGTCTTGAGTCAGTAATATAGAACTTGAAATGGTTAAGTTGTTACTTAGAAATCACTCCACGGTGGCTTTCAAAGGTTGGCATTGGGTCTTTTGACCAAAATCGAATTGGGTTAAGTTGAATTATGCCACGGGCTATCGACTCGACGTCATAGCAGGCACGTTCCATGATCTCAATGCTGGTCATAGCAAAAACGTCCCATGGTCTCACAGTTAGTACATATAAGATGCCAAGGGTTAAGGCACTCAATGAACACGATTGTTCAAGTTAAGTACGTGCGCGGTCCTACGGTTCCACGGCTTGGTATAGACACATGTTCCCACGGTCTCAAGACTCGTCATATAGGATATGACTTGGACGACAGTGTTGCACGGAATACAATGGGTTTAAGGCACGAAACGGTTGTTTCGATGATAAGTATGCCACGGTCTATGGCATATAATGGAACACGTTTTGTTCAATGTAGGCATAAAGGCTATGCAGTAGCCGTTTCCTAGGTTTAAAGGAATTGAAAGTTCACGCGGCCGTTTGTCGCCGAGGCGGTCTCTCGTTTAAGAGTCTCCAACGATGCACGTTTTACATAATATGTTTCCGATGCACGTTTTGCAAAGGATGGTTCTAAGCACGAGTTGCTAAGTATGGTTCGAATCGTACCACAAATTAGGCCATGCACGCGAGTCTAGATGTTCTCGTAGGTGCGTGGTCATGGACAACTTATGCACAAGAATTTCTTCCTTGACTGGTTTACGCCGGAGCGCCGGGGTCAGTTCGACCCAGGAGAAGACGTTATAGCAGTGCTGGATTGTAGCGCACCAGGATAGTCGGGAGCTTTCATTGGGGGATCGCTACCTGCATTGAAGGACCCGCCGTCTATGTCGAGCTATGTCTACGATGGTTAGTTAATGCCAGCGACCTTTCCTATAGATAAGTTGGTGTGCTGAGCGGCAAGCCGCATGCATGGTGTCGGTTGAATCAAAGGAAGTGCAAGCATGACACAAATTGAGTCAAAAAGGTATGTACGGTTGCAACACCATTATGGAGCCTAAGATTTGGCTATAGTAAGGACATGTGCTTCGGCACGAGATGTGGCATCGAGTATTAAGTTGTTGACACAAAGTTGCATAAGTTGGTATTGAGTTGTTTCGAGTTTAGGTCAGGAAGGACCGTAAGACATAGTTTGGTTAAGTCGTATTGAGTTGTGAGGCACGACCTCGATGTTGAAGCACGGACAAAGTTTATGTCATGACCATGTTGTTGCGTCTAAGAGTATGAGCCAAAAAAGGCAAGCACGAGTCGGTACATCGATGTTGTTGGCACAAGAATGGTTTAGAGGCACAAGGATAAGAAATTTATCGGTACGAGGCACGACGATGGTCTAGAGACACAAAATAGGCCAGGTCTATTTCCTAAAACTGATCTTAAGGCAAGATTAGAAAGACAATCGAAGGAATATGTTGCACAAATTAAATGAACGTGTTGGTTTTTGTATAGGTTTGCGAGATGCTAGTCCACCAGTACGGTTGTGTACTGACAATACACCAGTTTTTATGCGCAGGTGATATGTACCTGCTCGCTCGAGGCGGAGCTCTCTTAGATGTGCTGAGGCATAGAGTTCCTTGGCGTTTCGAGGCGTGGCGTTGAAGTTTTCACCTATACGGGACATAATGTATGGATATCGCCTATCTGAAGCACCTTCAAGTTGCAGGCCGAAGGGGCACCTATGTTTCATTGTAATTGAGAGATGAGAGAGAGCTGAGCGATTGTATTACGAGAAATAGTGAAACTGAGTGTTGTAATCTTGGCCTCGTGCCACATTTGTAATCTTTGTTTCAATATCAATAAAGAGCTTTTTGTGTGTCTTTGTTGTTTCAACTTTCCGCTGGCGACATACTGGACTTCTGTGCGATGACCCAGTCGCTTAGCCTGTAATCGACCGTTATGGAATTGCCTTGCGCGGGCGCAACTTAGGCTCGCGCGGTATCACCACTTAGCGAGGACGAATTGTTCTTCGGAACCGGAGCGTGACATAGTGGTATTAGAGCGCGACTTTACGTCTTTGGACTTTCGATTGAATTGTTTAACTCTGATGGCTCTATGCTAAATGTTGTTTCCGCAAATCGGTATCGTTGGTGCGCTCTCTCAATGTCCGCGGGATGTTCCATACGATAAGTCTATATATTTTACAAAATCTCACGAGAAAAATTGGTTGAACAAAAGATGGTTCCATATAAGGCACAGTTGGCTAAGTCGGGCTGGACATATACACCAATATTTGCATCGATAATAGCAAGTTATGTGTGGAATTCGAATCATTTCGAAATGGGGATGAGTTTGACTTGATTCATAGAATGCAGGAAGACTATCAATAATGGTGCCATCAAATGATGTTATCGTCGATGCGATATAGATGAACGTGCTTGGAATTTGAGTAGTAGTTCAAACGGAGATTCAAAGTGATCGGACGTGATTCAAATAATCATTGAGTAACTTCATCCCTGAGTGGTGTATGGGATATGTCACACCCCAGTACCGAAATACGGGGACGGACGTCGGCCAGCTACACCGTATAAGGTACGAATACGTTATACGGCGATGACGGCTATCAATCTTGCTGGGTATCCTAGCATTCAATCAATCTATGGCCTAAACCCGATCTCATATCCACAGTCAATCACAAAGAAATAATCAGCAAAAGAGAATCATATGGAAGGCAGAAAATACTCATATGATAATAAGAAAATCTACAGTACAGGATAATAATGTAGATGAGTATACCTTTCCACAGTTCCTAGCATGGTCGGGAACTAAAGCACATCCTCCAAGTCAAGTCTGGAAGATCCCCAGGGTCGGTCACATGCAATCTGGGAACAATCCAGGGTTGGTCAGGCCAACCGAAGCAAGTAGCAGAAAGGAAGGCTCAAGGACGGGCGAAGAAAAGCCAGCAGGATAAAATATAAAGCAGGATAGCATAAATGAGCAGTAAAAGAGGGTAAGGATCATGCGGTACCAACGTACGATAATAATCCACAACTAATGCAACTAAATAACCAACAATCATCACAATCTCCCTAACATCCAATAATACCTGCATCGCCAACCGAAACTCGTAGTCTGTCCACGGAACAGTAATCCACCTCTATATCAAACAAGAACAAGGGAATGAATTACCACGCCGGGGCAGCGTTACGGGCCAGCCAGCTTAGCAAGCAACAAGCCAAACAATTATACGAATAAGCGGCCACTCAAATGTCTACGACTGTCTAGGTGGAGGTTGGGTTATCCCAACAATGCAATATAGGAATCCTCAGATCGTGCCGTCCCAGCAGGGCTAGCGGGGCCAAGTATATATCAAGACTAGATGAGCACCGGTCCCTCGTAAGACCACCGGGCTCTGCATGTCACCACCGGTCCCTCGTAAGGCCACCGTGCCGAGCATGCCATGTATATAATGTATAGTACATAAAGTAGCCGGATATTGCCATCCACTAGTGCGAATGGTAACAATATCCGTGGCGGCCAGCCTGCAGGTCATGACTAATGTCTGGGATAAGGCTAGTATTGCACGATCTCAGAATTTCGTTTCCTCTTAATGCTTCTACCAGTTTAAGTTGCCTAGATTATCCATACATTTATCCGGAATCACATGCCGTGGTCACATGATCATCCTCCTAGATGTCGTACCTCAGTACGAGAACACTAAGTAAGAATCAACCTCGGCACCTATAGTCCCAGTTGTGATCCATCCTTAGTGTTATGCAACAAGCAAGCAAGCAATCCTGACCACGCTAAGACTATAGGCCAACTACCAGATACCCGTGCATGTAATCATATAGTATAGCTAGTATATGAAGATAGCATCGTAATGCCATATAATCATGGAAGTATCACCTCAAGTGCCAGTAGACAAGGAGCACCGCAGTGCAAAATCAGGGCCAGTACCTCAAAGGGTAAGCTGGACTTATAGCACGGATACAAGTAGTCATGTCGGGGACAAGGTCAAATCTGTCAGTCACATGAAATCATCTGCCCACATCGTGGCATGGATATCAGGTCTAGTACAAGATCAGAATCTCTACTTTAATAGCATCTCAAGCATATATGGGAGCCTACAGCTCCAATCATCAAGTCGGTCCATCCACCAGATCAATCTAGCAAGAGTCTTCCCTCTATGATGGAGATCAGATCAAGAAGTAAAATCGTCAGATACTACGCTAATCCTTATAAACAATGCTAGGCCCTCTGACTTACCAGGGTCCTCTAAATCAATGATCTTAAGCTATCAACTAACAAGTCTCACCACTACCAAGATCTAGCAAACAAACCAAGTTTTTGGGCGCTTGGAAAGTCGAGTAAAAATCATATAAGGATACCCTTGACATTCTCCTCGTTCCGCGAAATATTCGCGATCATCAAAATCCAAGAATCGACATAGTCATATATGATCAAATTAGAACATCATCAAAAGAAATAGCAACACTATCCAAAAATCCACGTGAGTCTACCAAATCAAGATCCCGGAATCATACTCTCAATAATACTCAATCCTCAAACATATCCAAGTCACAAATCCCGATACATAGGAAAACTGGTAGCCCTATCTGGCTAAACTAGGATAACTCATAGAAAGGATGGCCAGGGGACGAGAATCTACTAATTAATGTCGTCGAAAAATGGCAAGGATTACATGAACCGCTCTGAAGCAGATCCACAACCCTTAAACCAAACAAGGACCATGGTTGCAGACCGTCTCCCGAGTGGAACTGCGCTCCTTACGCTATCTGACGGACAAGACATGTCAAGTAACTAGGCGACTAATCTAGTCAAGAGTCTACCTAGCAAGTACTGGAATCAGGTACAAAGTACTACAATAAACGCACACGAGACTGGTTCAGCAAACCAAAGGAACGATTCTGCCCAACTCTTCGAACCAAATTCCCGATCGGGAATTCTGAAAAAATTTGGCAGAGTCTCCTCTGTATTCTGGACGGGAGCACTCGACGAATTGGGGCTAAATCCACTCAGCGCAACCCGCCGCAGAATCGCAGGCTGAGAACACTAAGTCTCAGCTTCCAGCAGTGCTACAATGCGTACTGGAAACCAAACCATAGCCGAGAACACTAAGTCTCGGCCTCCAGCAGCACTACGATGCGTACTGGATGCCAAGCCAACACATGCAACAAGAATCGCCACGCAGGGCGCATCAAGACCCACAGTCATATCCAAGCCACAAGCAAAGTCATAGAAATAATTAGCCAAGCCGTTACCCGACCGCGAGTCGGACACGGGGAATATGGGGACAATCCATACTCGTGAGTCGTGCTCGTGTCCTCGGAGGTGTGGATGACCCGTCCGAGTTGTCCGACACGGTCGTAGACCGGTATCGAACCAAGCTATCGTAGGTTATCATCATGGCAGTTCTACTGCTAAGCTACACTAATCATGGTTATACATTTACAATTACAAATGAATTAAATACAATAAATTCCAGAAGAGAGGGCAAGAGCCGTCAATGAGCAAGGGATACTTGCCTAGAGGGCTCGGCTAGGTAAGCAAGTCTTCAGCTATCGCGATCCAAGGTAGCACGTCCATCGAGGTCCTCGGAACACATAATAAACAATCATCAGCATTAAATAATAAAATAATACCAGGAAGCACAAAGATGGCAGAAGGCTATACCGTGTGGGTCCCGCAAGCAGTGCATGGATCTGGCATGGAAATCGATGTACGCGGATCAACACGGATACGCAAACCGAGACGTACACGTATATCGAGACACGTACGAGAATCGAGATGACTCGAAGATCGAGATAAACATGAGACATAACGTGCACATATATCGAGACACGTACGAGAATTGAGATGACTCGAAGATCGAGATGAACATGAGACATAACGTGTACGTAAATCGAGATGTGCACGTAGATCGATACAAGAACGCAAATCGAGACGTACACGTAAATTGAGACATGTACGAGAATCGGGACAACACGAAGATCGAGACTAATAGGAAACACAGTGTGCACGTAGATTAAGAAAATCACGAATATCGGGATGGCACACGAATCAACGCGACACACAAATCGAAGCGTACACGCGAATCAAAATAACACAAAGTCTAAGGCACGCAAACCGAGACGACATATAAATCAATACGTGCACGCAAATTGGAGCGACACGAAAATCGAGATAGACACAAAGGCCGAGGCACGAAAAGCGAGGTGGTGTGCAAACCGAGATGGCACATGGCCCGAGGCAGCACAAGGCTCGAGGCATCCCGCTGTCCAAGGCAGCACGTGGGTCGGGGTAGCACGAAAAACAAAAAAATATGCACACCGAGGTACACGCGAATCGAGATAGCACGCAACCCAAATAATGCGGGGCCCAAAGCGTCCCGTTGCTCGAGGCATGTACGAAGCTCGAGACACATGTCCCGAGGTAGCACAAAAAATGACGGGTGCGCACCAACCGAGGGTGTAATGCTCAAGACAACACGCTGTACGAGACAGCGTACTGCTCAAGACAGTGCGCTGCTCGAGACAGCACGCTACCCAAGGCGCGCAGAACGAAGCTTCTCGCTCCCCGAGGAGTACACAACCCGTGGCAGCACTGCGTTCGCGGTGGAGGCGCTGGCCGTCGGAGAAGACAGAAAGGGAGGGGAAGAGCTCGAGGAGCTCACCGACGGCGTGGCCAGGTTGGGACGGGCTCCGCGACGGAGAAGGAAGGACAGCAGCGACGTTGCTTCGCCCGCTGGCCGGAGGAGAGGAGGGCAGCGGTGGCTGCGGCTCGCGACGGCAGGAGAAAAGAGGAGAAGGGGGTGGCGGTGGCTGGAAGTGGTGGCGCTGGCGGTGGTGGCAGGAAGTGGTGGTGGAGATGATAACGGTGGTGCTGGTTGGCGAAGGGAACGGCCACGGCTAGGGGGTGGAGGTGATGGCGACGCTGGAGGTGATGGAGGTCGCGGATGTGGTGGAGGTGGTCGTGCGTCCGAAGGCGACTAAGAGGGAGAGATGAGCTCGGGTGGGAAAGGGAAGTGAGGGAAGAGAGAGGGAGCTCAGGTGTGTGGGGGGGGGGGGGTATCGGTCTCCAGTGAGGGGGAGGAGAGAGAGAGAGAGAGAGTTAGAAAAGAGGGAGAGTTAAAGAGTTGGGGGGGCGGGGGGGGGCGGCTGTGAGCTGAGGAGAGAGTGAGAGTTAGGTTTGGGTAGTTTTATAATAATAATAATAATAATAATAATAATAATAATAATAAAATGATAGTAATAATAGTAACAATGGTAGCAAAATAATAATGTGAATAAAATTCACCTTCAAGAAAATATTAATAAAATTTTAACAATACCCAAATTTAAAATGTCCAAAATACAAAATACAGTCAGATACTTATTTTAAAAATAGGAATTTGACAGGATAGCCTTGGAGATGTTGATCGACTGAGGATCAGGGTGCCGATGGGTCTATCAGCAAGCGACACGAGTAATGCAAAGCCTTAGAAATGAGTATGACAAAGTTAGTCATGATTATAGATATCTCATACGAGATTTGAGTTAGACGAACAAGAAGGCGACGTCTAGCGGTTTGGGATTGCATCAGTTATGAAATATTGATGAAAAGAGTAGATAGATGGAATCAAGAAAAAATTAAGGTGTAACGAACGGACGAATCAATATGAATCGCATACAAAAGTTAGCACAATTGAAAGTTAGCATGCATGAAAATTATTCAAACATACGAAAATGACTAAGGATTTGTGATAGATGTTGCTTGATGATTTGAGTTAGCATAGAACGATGCGATTTGAGAGAAAATATTGCTCGATGACTTAAGATAGACAGATAAACTTACGTGATTTTGGGTTTGAACGAATTGATCATGTAACTAGTTCGAAGGATAATGGTTGAATTTGATCTTGAATGTCGAGGAGATTGTGGTATATCCAGTTCGGATGATAGCACCAGTTGCACGACTTGAAGTTCGTTGCGAAGGAAGATCGTCAGGTTATGTATATCATCGATGATATTGAGGCGTATCAAAGATCGTTGTGCGATAACTCGAGGGTACTCTCATTCGAGGATGATGATCGTGTAAAATGTTATTGTTCAAATGGATGCTATACTTGAGATTTTGATAATAATGAATGTTGGATTACTTGATTAGATAAAATTGAAGCATACACGAATAAATGATAGTCGAACTATGCGAACGAAAATGTTGACAGATTTGATGATCGTTGATATGAAAATTGTTATGACTCGAGAAAATGAGGAAATGTCTGAGAATGGATTGATATATTACTTGATTGAAAAAGAAAGTGTCTTGATTGTTTCGGTGATAACCACAACGTTGACGTTCTTGTCTTGTGCGAGCGCAACTCCAGTATTGTGCATGCGTCACGCCGGACTAGGGCGATCATTCTGCGAGAGCGCTGGCATAGTGATTCATGTCCAGCGGGAATGATCGAACTTGCGGGAGACCACGACGTGGCAATTGGATTATGTTGACTTATGGCTTAATGCGAAGGTAAATTCGAGGATTGTTTGGACTTGTGATTGGCGATAAAGTAAGTTTAAGGATTGAGTAGATCCAATGTGCGTATCAAGAATGAATTAGTCTAGACTCAAAGCAAGAGTTACACCCCATGATGACAATTATCCTGCAGGAGCGTTGGCATGTGATTTCATGTCCAGCGTAGTAATCAGACTTGCAAGAGATTAGTACGTGACGTATTGTTATGCTAGGCGACCTTGTAATCGAATACATAAATTATGTTAAACGACTTAGTAAATATGGTATGAGAATTATGGTTTAGTAACAAATCGTGTCGTGGTGTACTTGACTTGGATAGGTGGATTATATCGAACATGTTTGAAGATATAGACTACGCGAATTGCTAGTTTGGACGTGCGATATTAATATGCCGAGGAATTGGTTGGGCAGAACTTAGCGTAGGATGGCTTTGCTGAACGACTCTGTAATGACCATTGTTCGTATTACGTATTTTTGGAATACGTGTACGTATCTGACTCGTATTGCATGTCTCCTGACTTGGTTCGGCTTGTTTGGGTTGGCTTGGTTAGGCTTGGGTTGCTTATTGGTTCATCATGAACCAAGGGGAGAACCCCTACCTACCACCACCATCATCATTTATTAGCCCACTCCTCTTTCTCTCTCTTCATTACTCTTCTTCTTCCCTACCATTACTTTTCCACCAACCTGAGAGTGGAAGGTTTAGGCAAGTGCATCTTGTTTCATGGAGGAATCCCATTTTTATTGTTCCACTGTCTTCCTCATGTGTTTCTAACCCACTTTAGTACTTAGCATTTTTTATTTCTATGGTTAATTTCTTGTAGATCTAGCTTGGTGGCATTTTTTTGGTTTTCATGAGTTTGATCTATCAAACCTGCATAATCTTATTATTTGGTGGTTCCATGTTGCAGAGAATTTTATTTTGCCCAAATTTGACCTACGGGACTTTACTGAGCCGCATGAGCATTTTAGCTCTGAGCCGCATGAGCATTTATTGCCTTGGCCGCATGGCCATTAAATTTTGTTGGCCGCATGGCCTTTCTGGCTTATGCGGCCAGGGACATTTAGGTCCGTATGTCCCTTTTATTTAGTTGCATTATTTAATTGCCTTTGGCTTTTTTTTATTATTAGTTGCATGCTGCTAGCATTTAATGTATGCATTAGCTGGCCACGTGCAAGTGTTTATTTGCTGGGTCCAATGAGCAATCAAATGTTGGCCATTGGCCATTTCCTAGCCGCATAAGCATTTGCTATTTTGCTGGCAGCATATGGGAACAGCAGTTGGCCGCATGGCTCAAGCAAATGCTTGACCGCATAATGCCCCCCTCTCTCCATTCAGTTGAGCCGCATGGCCATTTAGCAAAAGCTGGCCGCATGCATTGTAATCCATTAGCCGCATGGCTATATAGCAAAAGCTGGCCGCATGCATTGTAATCCATTAGCCGCATGACCATTTAGCAAAAGCTGTCCGTATGCATTGTAATCCATTGGCCGTATGGCTTTCATTTATTTGCATACAAATGCAAGCCTTTACTTGCATGCAAATGAATGCATGCTTTGTTGCATGCTTTATTAGCAATTGATTACGTGGCTTTGCTTGCATGCAAATGAATGCATGCTTTGTGCATGCTTTATTAGCAATTGATTAAGTGGCATTGCTTGCATGCAAATGCAAGCCTTTGCTTGCATGCTTCATTAGCATTTGTTACGTGGCAGTTGCTTGCATGTTTAAGTTGCTTGCATGCATAAGTGCTTGCATGCTTAAATATTTAGATGGCCGCATGGTCACTGTTCATTTGTGACCGCATGGCCACTATTTAATATTTGTGGCCGCTTGGCCTTAGCATTAATTGTAGCCGCATGCACAATTAATATTAAATTTTTAAACGTATGCTGGTGCCATATTAATTTTATGTATATTCCCTGACACGATGGTGACCCGTTGTGGTGCACTCTTGACAAATGATATGACATGATAGTGGCCCGACGCGGCGCACTCCTGACAGTGAGCATGACATGATATATATTTTGAAGGCTGTTGGACGGCTAGCATGTCATGACAAGATTGAAAGGCCTGGACACCGTGGATGGTTGCGTTTGTATAGTTGAACCGGTAATATTTACATCATGTCTAGGACAGGGATCCCTGAGTACCACGGTCAGGGGTACCTACTGTAAATGACTAAGGCTAATAACTAGAATAATCCAGTAGTCATGAGAGATTTCCCCAGTTACAGCCGATCCCGTTATCCCGGCCACCATTGTTGGACTTGCAGCCTGCCGACGAGTAGGGCACAAGTCTAGATTCACTGATATATGAAAAATAACGAGGTATTGCTTAAATGAATCCAAGTCGCCTGGATAACCTGGATTAGCTGCAGGGCTTGTGGCTGGAGGAACGTTTCACTGCATATTGCTAATAACTAAGGCTTCTGATAACCCTAGTTAGCTAATGTAGAAAGCCGTAGTCACTGATTGGCCGGAAGCGATTGTGTGGTATATTTTCTGTGCTCGATTATTGCAGGCTTGATCGCATGATTGTCACTTTTAACAATAAAGATCAGGGGCTAAGTTCTGTTCAGGTGAAGGGTTACAACCCCAGTCCTTGTTTGGTTTAAGGGTTGTAACCTGGCTCCCGGAGCAGTTCTGAACCCTCTCTTCGTTTATTGTCTTATTGCAACCCACGTCGTGCTTATTATGTTTTACCTTACCAACAGGATTAGGAGACGGAGTTCTATTCAGGTGAAAGGTTACAGCCCCGGTCCTTGTTTGGTTTAAGGGTTGTGACCTGGCTACTTGAATGGTTCCCTCGTACTCTATTATGACTGTTGTTATTCTTTTATTATCAAGCTCTTTTGTAACTACTTTTAATATTTATTTTGATATGCTTGTTTTAGTTCTTAAGTGAAGCCTCCTTTGTGGCACTTGCTCTTTCTGAGATCTGACCCAGCTGGTTTTTGTATGGCCAAATTTTGGAGCAGCTCCAGAGGATCTACCGACTTTCCAGCCGGATGGTGACCACCAGGCGTAACCAAGGCAACGAGTGGGTTTATTTGTTGGCTTTCCCACTCTATTATAAAATTCTCATTTTGAGGCGTTTAGCCGACGAGCACCTGTTAGCTCGTATTGCATACCTTATTATTGTCTGCATACGGGCTGTAACATGATTGACAGATCCTAGGGTTGATCATGTATGACTAAACTCTTGCTAGTCCTCATATTTTGTAACGACTAGCTTCATGATCAACTGAATATGTAATATTTGGGACGCCTTACTATTGTATATTTAGTGATCTTACATCTTGTAACTTTACTTGCTTGCTTGAGATTGAGACAATTAGGCTTGTTATTGACCATAGGAGACTGATGGATTGTAGTTAACCCCTCATATATCTAGACAGCCGTGGCCGTATAGTGAGGTGGATTCCATTTCATTATACGTAGCTGGCTATGTATGCCCCCGCTCTCCAGTATTCTGGTTCTGGAGCGTTACATGGTTTAAGTGGTGGCCCATGCAGGCCTTGTAAATCAAGATATGTGAGGGTTTACCGAATAGATGTCTCAATCAGCACTCGTCCTTGATCTCTGCCCGAATCTTCTAATCCCTGAGATTCTCGACCTGATTACATGCTTGTATCGTTGATCTGTCTTGGTCCTTCCTTATTGTTCCCTATGTCGTCTTCTTCAGCAACATTATTCCTGGACCTGCCGATCAGCAAGGCGAAGCGCCTCCCGTGGACCAACAGCAACCAGAAAATCAGGCCCAGCACTCAGGAGCAGCCTCCCGGGTCATGCCTCTCGGAGATCCAAAACCCCCGGTACAGCCAGTCCAGCCCGCAAGACAGGATAATGGAGCCTTGGTTGGACTTATCAGGGAGTTGCTTGCATCGCAGGATCGTCGAGGAGATGCCTTGCATCAGGCAGTGGCAGATGCTCTGGGCAGAGGTGGACATCATGGAAACAGTACATCGAACAGTTTCAAGCGCCTGAACCCTCCATTCTTCGATTGCAGCGAAGATGCTATCGCTGCTGATGCATGGCTTCAGGACACAGAGGTGATATTGGAGGCAGCGAAGACCCCAGAAGATGATAAGGTGGCCGTAGTGCGCCTGCAGTTATTGGATCTAGCCCGCAGCTGGTGGACGGCATAGGCCGTTGGACTAGTGGCGCCTATTGTCTGGACAATATTCCGTGAGAGATTTCGGACCAAGTACTTCGATGCTGTAGCTCGGTACGATCTACAGACCAAGTTCACCAATTTGAAGCAGATGGGCAGGACGGTCGATGGGTATGCGGCCGAGTTTTCCAGACTTAGTCGGTTTGCTTCCACCTTGGTGGCGACCGAGTTTGATAGAGCCCAGCGGTTTCAACAAGGACTCCACTTAGAGATTTTGCTGGCGGTGGAGCAGTTTGAGCATCAGACTTTTGATGCGGTATTGAGGGCAGCTAGGAGGCATGAGTATACCTCCCAGAGGATTATGGATAGGACCGGAGGTCGAAAGCGATCTCACGGCCAGATGAATCAGTCGTCAGTCCCAGCTCCGGCAGCTAGGGCTTTGACCATTGGAGCTCCGAGAAGGACAGCTTCAGTTACGTCGGTTCAACATTCAATCCCGATGTATCCTCAGCAGCAGAAGCAGAAGCAGTCTTCCCCCATGGGCTGCTCTTATTGTGGGAAGCCTGGACATGTTGTTTCAGAATGTCGCAAGGCTCGAGGACTGTGTTTGCGTTGTGGAGCACCGGACCACAAGGTTGGGTCCTGCCCGTTCAGGACTGACTCAACACCAGCCATGACCAGTTCATCAGTTAGGGGACCAGCCCCTGTACCGGTCTAGCAACAGTTTCCATCCCCGAGGCCGTTGACGACGCAGACCCAGGCTTTTCATCAGCAAAGGCCTCAGCAGTATGCCCAGGCGCAAGTTCAGAATAGGCAGAGAGGATTCCAGCAGAGAGGGCCGGCACCCAGAGGACATGGTCAAGTGTTGGCTTTAACCATGGGAGAAGAAGGAGTGGCGCCAGGTGAGGTAGTGGCAGGTACTATTCTCGTCAACACTTTTTCGGCTTCAGTGTTATTTGACTCTGATGCATTGCATTCATTTATGTCTGCACGATTCGCGACACGGGTAGGACTGGAGCCCGAGTCATTATCAGTAAGGCTCAATATACTTACTGGTAATGGTCTTGTGGGAGTAGATAGAGTGTTTTTCTCGTGTCGGGTCGTGGTTAGCGGTAGAGAGTTTTCTGCTAGGCTGATAGAATTCCCGATGGCCGATTATGATGTGGTCTTAGGGATGGATTGGTTGAGAGACCAGTATGCTAGGATAGACTGCCATATTGGCAGAGTTGTTTTTAGCATTCCAGGCGAGCCGAAGTTTTTTTTTCTTCTCGAGGCGAAGTGGAACCTTCTCCTCCAGTATTGCAGATGGCCGTAGCAGCAGTGCAGTTATCCCAGGTAGTCGAGGAATTTCCAGATGTTTTCCCGAAAGAGCTTCCAGAAATGCTGTCAGAGCGAGAGATCGAGTTTACTATCGACTTGATTCCCGGGACAACACCAGTGTCAGAGAGAGTCTACAGGATGGTGCCGTCAGAATTGGAGATATTGTACAAGATGATTGAAGAACTCAGAACCAAGGGATTCATTCATGCTAGTGGATCGCCTTGGGGAGCCCCGATGTTTCTTGTGAAAAAGAAGGATGGTACGTCCAGATTATGTGTTGACTATCGTACCTTGAACTCAGTGACAATCAAGAACAGATATCCTCTCCCCAGGATAGATGACTTGTTTGATCAACTCAGAGGAGCGGCAGTATTCTCGAAGATTAATTTGCGGTCAGGATACCACCAGATCAGAGTCAGAGAGCAGGACATCCCTAAGACAGCTTTCAGATCTAGATATGGGCATTGGGAGTTCCTTGTTATGCCCTTTGGAGCGACCAATGCGCCGGCTGTATTCATGGACCTCATGAATCGTATCTTTATGCCTTATTTGGATCAGTTCGTGATCGTATTCATAGACGATATCCTGGTCTACAGCAAGAGTGAAGTGGAGCATGAGCAGCATCTCAGAGTTGTCCTCCAGATTCTCCGAGAGCACCAGTTGTATGCCAAGTTTAGTAAATGCGAGTTCTGGCTCGATCGCATTTTATACTGGGGTCATATCATCACCAGAGGAGGAGTAGAAGTGGATCCCCAGAAGATTGTGGCTATCAAAACATGGCCAGTGCCCAGTACGATTGCAGAAGTTCGCATTTTCTTGGATTGGCCGGCTACTACCAGAGATTTGTTTTGGACTTTGCTCGGATTTCGGCGCCATTGACACAGTTGACCCGCAAATAGGTGCAGTTTGCTTGGACAGCAGAATGTCAGGATTCTTTTAAGAAGCTGAAGCGAGGCTTGATGACGGCACCCGTTCTCACACTTCCAGATGGGACCGGAGGATTTTCAGTGTATTGTGACGCTTCAGGCAGAGGTTTAGGATGTGTTTTGATGCAGCATGGGAAGGTAATAGCTTATGCGTCACGACAACTTCGTGATCATGAGAGGAATTACCCGACCCACGACTTGGAACTGGCAGCAGTAGTGTTTGCACTCAAGCTTTGGAGACACTACTTGTATGGAGATAGGGTAGAGATTTTCATCGACCACAAGAGCATGAAGTATGTGTTCACTCAGAAGGATCTTAACATGCGTCAGAGAAGATGGCTGGAGCTGCTTGTGGATTATGATGTCAACCTACAGTATCACCCTGGAAAGGCCAACGTTGTTGCAGATGCATTGAGCAGGAGAGCCGGAGTTTATTTCCTAACAGCGCAACCAGAGTTGTTAGCAGATCTTCAGAAGATGGGTATATAAATTGTCCTTCCTACTAATGTGGCATTGATGGCCAGCATGCAAGTTCAGTCCAGTATAGTTGAGAGGATCAAGATGGCTCAGTCCTCCGATTCTAAGCTTCAGCAGCTTAGAGCAGAATGTGAAGCAGGACGACGACCAAAATTATGCATTCATGAAGATGGTACACTTCGACATGGTAAGCGTCTTTGTGTACCCAGTGGAGATATCAGACATGAGGTGATGGCGGAAGCTCACAGTTCTCAGTATTCGATTCATCCCGGTGGCACGAAGATGTACCGTGATATCCGTCAGCACTTTTGGTGGAATGGCATAAAGAGGGAGATAGCTCGGTTTGTCTCTCGGTGTTTGGTTTACCAACAAGTCAAGGCTGAACACCAGAGGCCAGCTGGACTTCTTCAGCCCTTGTCGATTCCAGAATAGAAGTGAGAGCATATAACCATGGATTTCGTGACTGGACTACCTCGATCCCCGACCAGTAGAGATGCTATTTGGGTTATAGTCGACAGGCTCATGAAGGTGGCTCACTTTTTTCCATTCAGAGTTGGTTAGTCGACAGCTCAGCTAGCAGAGATGTATCTCCGGCAAGTTGTCAAATTCTACGGTATACCAGTCAGTATCACCTCGGACAGAGATTCGAGATTTACGTCGCACTTTTGGCGTAGTCTGCAAGAGAGTTTGGGAACTCACCTCCAGTTCAGCTCAGCTTATCACTCGCAGACAGATGGTCAGTCGGAACGCACGATCCAGACTCTGGAGGATGTGTTGAGATCTTGTACACTCGACTTCGGTGGTTCGTGAAAAGATCACCTGCACCTGGTGGAGTTCTCGTACAACAACAGTTTCCAAGCTAGTATCCAGATAGCACCGTTCTAGGCATTGTATGGAAGGAAGTGTAGATCCCCACTAGCCTGGGACGATGTTGGAGAGAGGCAGATGCTTGGTCCAGAGATGATCACTCAGACAATTGAGGTGGTCAGGAGAGTCAGAGATCATCTTTGCGTTGCACAAGATCTTCAGCGCCATTGGGCCGATTCTCATCGGCGTTCCCTTGAATTTTCTGTCGGCGACCATGTATTCCTGAGGATCTCGTCTAACCGTGGCGTCATTCGTTTCGGCGTACGAAAAAAGCTTAGTCCTAGGTATATAGGGCCGTTCGATATTCTGGAGCGAGTAGGGATGTGTCCTATCGTCTCGCTCTTCCGCCGTCTCTGAGTGAGGTGCATGACGTGTTCCATGTATCCCAACTACGACGGTATATCCCAGACCCGAGTCATATCCTGGATCATTCGAAATTGGTTGTTGGTACCAACCTTTCGTATGAGGAGAGGTCCGTATCCATATTGGACCAAAGAGAGAAGATACTCAAGAACAAGACTATCAAGTTAGTCCGTGTTGCTTGGGGTCATCACTCCTTGGGTGAGTCAACGTGGGAGCGTGAGGATGATATTCGATCGCGATATTCCGACTTGTTTGACTCGTGAGATATAATATCTTTCTTATGCCTCATGTCTTTGATTCCTTGCTTGCATGAATGATTGCTTGATTGTTTGACTAGTATAGCTTGCATGTGATTAGTATAGCTTGTCCTTGCATCTCTAGCCACTTGATTAAATTTTGAGGACGAAATTCTTTTAAGGTGGGTCGATTTGTAATGACCATTGTTCGTATTACGTATTTTTGGAATACGTGTACGTATCTGACTCGTATTGCATGTCTCCTGACTTGGTTCGGCTTGTTTGGGTTGGCTTGGTTCGGCTTGGGTTGCTTATTGGTTCATCATGAACCAAGGGGAGAACCCCTACCTACCACCACCATCATTATTTATTAGCCCACTCCTATTTCTCTCTCTTCATTACTCTTTTTCTTCCCCACCATTACTTCTCCACCAACCTGAGAGTGGAAGGTTTAGGCAAGTACATCTTGCTTCATGGAGGAAACCCATTTTTATTGTTCCACTGTCTTCCTCATGTGTTTCTAACCCACTTTAGTACTTAGCATTTTTTTTCATGGTTAATTTCTTGTAGATCTAGCTTGGTGGCATTTTTTGGTTTTCATGAGTTTGATCTATCAAACCTGCATAATCTTGTTATTTGGTGGTTCCATGTTGCAGAGAATTTTATTTTGCCCAAATTTGACCTACGGGACTTTGCTGAGCCGCATGAACATTTTAGCTCTGAGCCGCATGAGCATTTATTGTCTTAGCCGCATGGCCATTAAATTTTGTTGGCCGCATGGCCTTTCTGGCTTATGCGGCCAGGGACATTTAGGTCCGCATGCCCCTTTTATGTAGTTGCATTATTTAATTGCCTTTGGCTTTTTTTCTTAGTTGCATGCTGCTAGCATTTAATGCATGCATTAGCTGGCCACGTGCAAGTGTTTATTTGCTGGGCCCCATGAGCAATCAAATGTTGGCCATTGGCCATTTCCTAGCCGCATAAGCATTTGCTATTTTGCTGGCCGCATATGGGAACAGCAGTTGGCCGTATGGCTCAAGCAAATGCTTGGCCGCATAATGCCCCCCTCTCCATTCAGTTGAGCCGCATGGCCATTTAGCAAAAGCTGGCCGCATGCATTGTAATCCATTAGCCGCATGGCCATTTAGCAAAAGCTGGCCGCATGCATTGTAATCCATTAGCCGCATGGCCATTTAGTAAAAGCTGGCCGCATGCATTGTAATCCATTAGCCGCATGACCATTTAGCAAAAGCTGGCCGCATGCATTATAATCCATTGGCCGCATGGCTTTCATTTATTTGCATACAAATGCAAGCCTTTACTTGCATGCAAATGAATGCATGCTTTGTTGCATGCTTTATTAGCAATTGATTACGTGGCTTTGCTTGCATGCAAATGAATGCATGCTTTGTTGCATATTAGCAATTGATTACGTGGCTTTGCTTGCATGCAAATGAATGCATGCTTTGTGCATGCTTTATTAGCAATTGATTAAGTGGCATTGCTTGCATGCAAATGCAAGCCATTGCTTGCATGCTTCATTATCATTTGTTACGTGGCAGTTGCTTGCATGTTTAAGTTGCTTGCATGCATAAGTGCTTGCATGCTTAAATATTTA
The DNA here is from genome assembly GCA_029216955.1 of Iris pallida. Taxonomy (NCBI): domain Eukaryota; kingdom Viridiplantae; phylum Streptophyta; class Magnoliopsida; order Asparagales; family Iridaceae; genus Iris; species Iris pallida. The sequence continues at coordinate 9,264,538 of JANAVB010010794.1, read as the reverse complement.
GCTGGCCGCATGGTCACTGTTCATTTGTGGCCACATGGATACTATTTAATATTTGTGGCCGCTTGGCCTTAGCATTAATTGTAGCCGCATGCACAATTAATATTAAATCCCTAAACGTATGCTGGTGCCATATTAATTTTATGTATGTTCCCTGACACGATGGTGACCCGTTGTGGTGCACTCTTGACAAATGACATGACATGATAGTGGCCCGACGTGGCGCACTCTTGACAGTGAACATGACATGATATATATTTTGAAGGCTGTTGCGACGGCTAGCATGTCATGACAAGATTGAAAGGCCTGGACACCGTGGATGGTTGCGTTTGTATAATTGAACCGGTAATGTTTGCATCATGTCTAGGACAGGGGTCCCTGAGTACCACGGTCAGGAGTACCTACTGTAAATGACTAAGGCTAATAACTAGAATAATCCAGTAGTCATGAGAAATTTCCCCAGTTACAGGCGATCCCGTTATCACGGCCACCATTGTTGGACTTGCAGCCTGCCGACGAGTAGGGCACAAGTCTAGATTTATTGATATATGGAAAATAACGAGGTATTGCTTAAATGAATCCAAGTCGCCTGGATAACCTGGATTAGTTGCAGGGCTTGTGGCTGGAGGAACGTCTCACTGCATATTGCTAATAACTAAGGCTTGTGATAACCCTAGTTAGCTAATATAGAAAGCCGTAGTCACTGATTGGCCGGGAGCGATTGTGTGGTGTATTTTTAGTGCTCGATTATTGCAGGCTTGATCGCATGATTGTCACTTTTAACAATAAAGATCAGGGGCTAAGTTCTGTTCAGGCGAAGGGTTACAACCCCGGTCCTTGTTTGGTTTAAGGATTGTAACTGGCTCCCGGAGCAGTTCTGAACCCTCTCTTCGTTTATTGTCTTATTGCACCCCACGTCATGCTTGTTATGTTTTACCTTACCAACAGGATTAGGAGACGGAGTTCTATTCAGGTGAAGGGTTACAACCTCGGTCCTTGTTTGGTTTAAGGGTTGTGACCTGGCTACTTGAATGGTTCCCTCGTACTCTATTATGACTGTTGTTATTCTTTTATTATCAAGCTCTTTTGTAACTACTTTTAATATTTATTTTGATATGCTGATTTTAGTTTTTAAGTGAAGCCTCCTTTGTGGCACTTGCTCTTTCTGGGATCTGACCCAGCTGGTTTTTGTATGGCCAGATTTTGGAGCAGCTCCAGAGGATCTACCGACTTTCCAGCCCGATGGTGACCACCTGGCGTAACCAGGGCAACGAGTGGGTTTATTTTTTGGCTTTCCTACTCTATTGTAAAATTCTCATTTTGAGACATTTAGCCGGCGAGCACCTGTTAGCTCGTATTGTATACCTTATTATTGTCTGCCTACGGGCTGTAACATGATTGACAGATCCTAGGGTTGATCATGTATGACTAAACTCTTGCTAGTCCTCATATTTTGTAACGACTAGCTTAATGATCAACTAAATATGTAATGTTTGGGACGCCTTACTATTGTATATTTAGTGACTTACATCTTGTAACTTTACTTACTTGCTTGAGATTGAGACAATTAGGCTTGTTATTGACCATAGGAGACTGATGGATTGTAGTTAACCCCTCATATATCTAGACAGCTGTGACCGTATAGTGAGGTGGATTCCATTTCATTATACGTAGCTGGCTATGTATGCCCCCGCTCTCCAGTATTCTGGTTCTGGGGCGTTACAGACTCAGACCCCTTGGACTAAATGTTACAAGTGCGTACAGGAGAAATCTATGCTCGATGTTTAGAAATCGGAGTGATGCGAGCTTTGGGTAGGAAGACCCTATACTGTCGACTACAGTTTGACCTCAGAATTAGGGGGTGAGTATCGATATTGGTTGCACGGAATGTGCATGACTTTGACTTTAGCCTTGGTGACTCAGCCTAGCGGTTAGGCAGACGTCCCTATGTCGAGAGGTAGAATTGTGCGATCGACCTTAGCGAGACTCGCCTGGGTTGATTATAGAGCTGGGGTAGCTAGTTTGTATAAAAGTTGGACTTATGATCTTAAGATGTTTTGGCGAAAGATGGGAATGGATTGGACTACGAGATGTTGGACTTTAGTTTCAGATGATTGATGGAAGTGCGATTGTTGGATTTAAAATGAACTCGAATATTGATAGAGGCATTGATACAAGTCATGTTTCGGAGATTGGTTAAGGATGCGTAACACTGGGTTTCGACTAGAAGATAGCAAATGATCGGTTGGGTTATGTTGGATTCGAAATGTACTAAGGATACCGTTTGGGTGGTTTGCCCTATAACTAAGTGGTCCGTATGCGCGACGAGTATAAGTTACCCAAGTTTGAGATTTAGTTATTTGATGTGAGATAAATAAGACGTGAGCGTGGCTCGGATTGAAGAAACGCATGGTAGGAGTATGTGCGTGAATCATTGGATGATGAATCAAGTGATAAGTCGATGAGTGTGTACTCAGTAAGTTTCAAGGACGAAACTTTTTTTGAGTGGTATATTATGTAATGCCTCGTCCCGCTCAGTTCAACTGGAGGAATCGAAACGCAACGACGTTTGGACTTACCCATGCAATAACTTGCTCGAAGTCCTACACAGTCGAGACGACTCCCCGTTCTGGTGGATGGCTTCAGTGAACTTGCTTTTGCTTGGCCTTCACACTAATAAATTGTTGTTTTCATGTACTGAGTAGGCTGGTAATGAAAGACATGAACCCACATAGCTAAGGGAATAATCTCGTGGTCTAGAGTCGGTGATATAGAACTTGAAATGGTTAAGTTGTTACTTAGAAATCACTCCACGATGGCTTTCAAAGGTTAGCACTGGGTCTTTTGACCAAACACGAATTGGGTTAAGTTGAATTGTGCCCCGGGCTGTCGACTCGATGTCATAGCAGGCACGTTCCATGATCTTACTGCTAGTCATACCAAAAACATTCCATAGTCTCACAGTTAGTCCATAGAAGATGCCAAGGGTTAAGGCACTCAAAGAACGAGATTGTTCAAGTTGAGCATGTGTGCGGCCCCACGGTTCCACGACTTGGTATAGCCACATGTTCCCACGGTCTCAAGGCTCGTCATATAGAATATGACTTGGATGGCAGTGTCATACAGAATACAATGGATTTTAGGCACAAAAATGGTTGTTTCGATGATAAGTATGCCACGGTCTATGGCACATAATGGAACACGTTTTGTTCAATATAGGCATGAAGGCTATGTAGTAGCCGTTCCCTAGGTTTCAAGGAATGGAAAGTTTACGCGATCGTTTGTCGTCGAGGCGATCCCTCGTTTGGGAGTCTCCAACGATGCACGTTTTGCATAATATGGTTCCGATGCACGTTTTGCATCCGATGCACGTTTTACAATGTATATTTTCGATGCACGTTTTGCAAAGGATGGTTCTAAGCACGGGTTGTGAAGTATGGTTCGAATTGTACCATAAATTAGGCCATGCATTTATGTGAGTTTAGATATTCTCGTTGATGCGTGGTCATGGACAACTTGTGTACAAGGATTTCTTCCTCGACTGATTTACGCCGGGGTGCCAGGGTCAGTTCGACCTGAGGGAAATACGTTATAGCAGTGCTGGATTGTACCACACCAGGATAGTCGGGGGCTTTCATTAGAGGCTCACTACCTGCATTGAAGGACCCGTCGTCTATGCCGAGTTATGTCCATGATGGCTAGTTATTGCCAATGACCTTTCATATAAATAAGTTGGTGTGTTGAGCGACAATCCGTATGCACGGTGTCGGTCGAATCAAAGGAAGTGCAAGTACGACATAAATTGAGTTAAGAAGGTATGCACGGTTGCAACACCATTATGGAGCCTAAGATTTGGCTATAGTAAGGACACGTGCTTCGGCATGAGATATGGAGTCGAGTATTAAGCCGCTGACACATAGTTGCTTAAGTTGGGATTGGGTTGTTTCGAGTTTAAGTCAGGAAGGACCGTAAGACAGTTTGGTTAAGTCGCATTGAGTAGTGGGGCACGCCCTCGATGTTGAAGCACGAACAAAGTTTATGTCACGACCATGTTGTTGCGTCTAAGAGTATGAGCCAAAAAAGGTAAGCACGAGTCGGTACATCGATGTTGTTGGCATGAGAATGATTTAGAGGCACAAGGATAAGAAATTTATTGGTACGAGGCACGATGATGGTCTAGAGACACAAAATATGCCATGTCCTAAAACTGATCCTAAGACAAGATTAGAAAGACAATCGAAGGAATATGTTGCACAAACTAAATGAACATGTTGTTTTTTGTATAGGTTTGCGAGATGCTAGTCCACCAGTACGGTTGTGTACTGACAACCCACCAGTTTTCATGCGCAGGTAACAGTGCCTGCTCGCTCGAGGCGGAGCTCGCTTGGATGCGCTGAGACATGAAGTTCCTTGGTGTTTCGAGGCGTACGGTCGCATTGAAGTCTTTACCTATACGAGACATAATATATGGACATCGCCTATTTGAAGCACCTTCAAGTTGCAGGCCGAAGGGGCTCCTATGTTTCATTGTAATTGAGAGATGAGAGAGAGATGAGCGATTGTATTGTGAGAAAGAGTGAAAATAAGTGTTGTAATTTTTGCCTCGTGCCACATTTCTAATCTTTATTTCAATATCAATAAAGAGCTATTTGTGTGACTTTTTTCTTTCAACTTTTCGCTGGTGGCATACTGTTTATTCAATATTTCTGCTTCAAGAATTTTGCGCGACGACCTCGTTGCTTAGCCTGCAATCGACCGTTATGGAATTGCCTTGCGCAGTCGCAACTTAGGCTTGCGTGGCATCACGCCCTAGCGAGGACGAACGGTTCTTCAGAACCGGGGTGTGACACTATGTTCCTATTGCAAACTTAGCATGTATAATTTTTCTTTTTTCTCCAACCACATGGATTCTCGTGATGTCATCTTCCACGAGACAATATTTCCATATCATGACATGTATTTTAATTCTCCTCCAAGTGTTCATATTACACAATTGGAAGATGATAGTTCTTATGATAGTTCTTTCCACTATCCTAATACTTCATGTAATGTTACTTCTTCTCAGATCACACATGTGTACTCTAATATTCTCATCACCATCATCTAATGATGTTCCACTCTTTCATGAAGGTTCACATGATACATCACTATATTTGTTGAAACTATACATGGTGTATCGCTACCTCATGAAGCTTCACGTAGTAAGGTTACTCAACCACCTCAACCTTAGCTCCTATACGATCAAATGAAGTAAAGCGTCCGTGACGTACCAAACGAGCCCCCTTTCATTTAAAAGATTATTTTTACTCGGTAACTTCACATGTCATCTAATACTCTCTCGTTTCACTCCAATTTTTTTTACTTGTCGTATTTTTTTTATCTAATATTATTTCCTCCGATGGGACCTCCTCTTTCACACAGGATATGAAATCCCATACCTGACGAGATGCAATGACGAAAGAAAATGTAGCACTTGATTAAACCAACACAGCATTTATCTCCTCTACCACATGGTAAGCAACCTATTAGATTTAAATGGATCTAAAAAATTAAATACTGTTTCAACGGTTCCATAGAACGCTATAAAATGTGCATTGTTGTGAAAGGATAGACATAAGTTGAAAGAATTAATTATCGTGATACTTTCGCACCAGTGGCCAAACTTATGATTGTTCAAGTTATTTTCTCCATTGTTGCTTTTAATGATTGATCTCTACACCAACTTGACATCAATAACATCTTCTTACAAGGTGACCTTCATGAAGACATTTACATGAATATAATCCTAAATTTTCAAAAAAATGGGGAAATACGTGTTTGTAAACTTCACAAATTTCTATATGGCCTTTAAACAAGCTTCTAAACAAATGGTTTTCAAAAATTTCCTCCACCCTAATCAAGAAGGGTTCACACAATCTATTACCGATTATAGTCTTTTCACATACACTCGAGGGATTGTTACTCTCTATGTTCTCATCTATGTCAATGACATCATTATTATCGAAAATGATGAATATGCCATTTCTGAACTAAAACGATTTATGGAAAAATTGTTTTCAATCAAAGGCCTTGGTCGCTTACAATATTTCCTTGGAATTGAGGTTTCTCATTCACGTAAAGGAATTTCTTTATTAAAGAAAATGTATTCATGACATCTTAAAGGATGTCAGCATGGTTGGTGCCCGTGTAAGTGATTTTTCAATGGAGCAACAGTTACGTCTTCGACCCACAGATGACGAACCTCTTTCTGATCCAACATCTATTGTCATCTCATTGGTCGTCTTCTTTATCTCACAGTTACACGACTTCAATATGCAATTAACACTTCAAGTCGATTTATGCAAGCTCCACGCACCTCTCACTTAGATGCCGCTACTCGCGTACTTCGTTACTTAAAATGATCAATTGGTAACGAACTCTTATTATCATCTACAATCTCACTTAGTGGATTCTCTGGCATAGATTTGGCTGGTTGCTTAACTACCCGCCATTCTACAACATGATATTTTACAATGTTGGTTTCTAGTCCAATATCCTGAAAATCTAATAGACAACCTACCACCTCTCGTTGTTCTGCAGAAGTCGAGTATTACACTCTCGCTACTCTTTTGGGGATCATATTCGATTTTGAAATGGAGTCTAAAAATGGCATGAAAATCTTTTATCAAGATTTAATATTGTTAATTTAAAATGATAGATCTTGGATTAGTTGAAATCTATATTATATTTTTTATCCGCAACATAACAATATGACCTTGCAGCATCTCCGGTGGACTTCTACTGAATATCCTAGCCAAAATTTATGAAGAAAATATAAATTTTGTTCTTCAATCACTTTCCCTATTTAGCTCATAGGATAACAAAGTTGCAAGGAGCCACCAAAATCTATCGAGAGAGAAATAGCCTTCTAGAGGCTCTTAACATTAATGACCAATGATCAAAACCTACTTTAAAATAACCATCGACATCATTGCTCCTAAAGAAGTTCATCATGAGAAAATAAAATATTTATTAGTCCCTAAATTAGGGAGTATTATTGGGGTAAAAATCGTATATAGAGCTCCCAATAATAACTTTCTAGTTTTTTTATTTTATATAAAACTAAAATAAAGACCATCATTGGAGATGCTCCCAGACTTGCTTTGGTACTGTCGTAGAAAGATTAAAATTGGAAAAAATGAAGCGATAACGACATCAAACCCATTTGAAGATAACGAACCAAACCTCTACGCAAGAACCAAGATAGATCAAAAATCATTATGTGGTGACTTCGTCACGTGGATAAACCTCAATCTATATTTGCCACCAATAAAGCTTGATTGCAAATAATGTTGAACGCTTTGCCCCCAAGTTCAACCCCTCACAAATCTTAAGAGAAAGAAGAAGATTACAACATAAAATCACTCACCAACCCCGTGGCGATCTTACTGAACTAAGCAGACGACACTCCTAACATATCTTCTTTTCCAACTGTCTTGAGGAATGAACCTACGAGCAAAGTACACACTTTTTCGTATATTTTGTGAACGGTATCCCTAAATCTCTTTCTTGAGCACACTGTTTGATAACCCCCTTAGCCTCCTTTAAATACCTTAAGAAAACCCTAATTCAGGATTAAAGAATCCCTAAATTAGCCCAACATCATTCCTGACAGTCCATATCGGTCCAACGGTTCAAAACGGATGCTGATCAAAACTCAAACATGAGTAAAAATTCGACTAGTGGTGTACCGACGATATACCGCCATCAAATCAGGTTTTGGAACGAAAACCCAATATCTGGAATGTCGACGGTATATTGTCGGCTTACCGCTGCTGTTATTTTGGCTATGTTTTTAGCCCCGTTTCAGCCATTGTTATTCGTCGCATTCGTCACAACTCCCAACAACACTCTACGACACTCCAGATTATTTCCACACACCTCAAATCGAGGCTGGAAATCCAACAAACTCTTCCTTCAATCTGATGAGAGGTGTTGGCCGTTTGGCTAATTAACTAGACACATGCCTATCATCCCGTGATAGAGTTCCTACTCCCATTTTTCATTGATCTCGAATCCCCTAGAATGCTTTGCATCTCCTTTCATCTCCATCTTATCGACCATCACATCGACGCTATTTGCCAGACGTATCACCTTCTGAACATTTGTAATCTCATAGACATCAATAATTCGACAAAGATGAAAGTTCCTGATCATCAGCCTCATTGTAAGTCTTGGTTGTCTGTCTTCGATAGTCCAACCAAGCGGACGATGTGGTTTCCTTGAGATTCAAGCTTCTAAACCTGTCTATCTTCGTGTCCGACGCTGAGGTTCTTTCGTACACATGCGTCTTTATGCACTGTGTATGCTATTGATGACCCACAGCTCCTCATGAACTGTGAAAATGGAGGTGTACAAGCAAGTAAATGTAACAAGATGGTAGATCATCAGACATACAAAGTAAGGTGTCCCAAATATTATATATTCAGATGATCATGAAGCTAGTCATATAAAATGCGACGACTAGCAAGATTTTAAGTCATACATGATCAACCCTAGAATTTGTCAATCATGTTACAGCCCTTAGGCAGACAGGAATATAAATTTAACACGAGTTAACACTTGTTCGGTGGCTAAATGCCTTAAAAGAATAATTTACAATAGAGTAGAAGAGCAAAATAAAACCCACTCGTTGCCAGGGTTGCGCCTAGTGTTCACCATATGGCTGAAAGGCTGGAAGATCCTCGGGTGCTACTCCACAATCTGGCCATACAAAACCAGCTGGGTCAGACCCCAAAAAGAGCAAGTGCCACAAGGGAGGCTTCACTTAAGAACTAAAACCAGCATATTAGCACATGAGACATAAAGGATAATAAAAGATATGAGTTAGAGAAAACAAGGTGATAAACGATAAGACAACTAAGGGACTATTCTGGTAGCCAAGTTACAATCCGTAAACCAAATAAGGACCAGAGTTGTAACCCTTCACCTGAATAGAACTTAGTCTCCAACCAATTATCGACAAGAGTAAAGCATAACAGTAATGTGCTAAAATAACCATGTACTGGTCTTGCCTAGGCAAGACTAGACGGGACTCCATCCATCAATCACGGCCAAACAAAGAGTACGGCTTGATACTTTAATTAACTAGGGTTATCACAAGCTTAGTTACTAACAAGATGTATCGAGATGTTCCAACAGCCACAAGCCCTGCAGTCTTAATCCAGGTTATCCGGTCACAAGTTGAAAGAGTTGGATTAGGTGACTTGGGGGTACAATACATGATAGTGTGCTAGAAATATGTCCTACTCGACGATAGGCTACAAGTCCTATTAGAGCGCCCAGATAACGGGACTGCCTGTAGCTGGAAAATCTCTTTATGAACTACTTGATCAATCTAGTCATTATCCTAGTCAGATTTAGTATGAATCCCTGACCGTGGTAACCAGGAATTCATGTCTTAAACATAATGCAAGACGAGACATGTAGCTTATACAAGCACAAACACCAACGGTGTCAAGACAAGAGTTACTTAGCAAGTCAAGATAGCCGTCACAACAGCATATCAAGATTATCATTTTAGGTTTACTTATCAAGAGTGCGTCACGACGGACCACTATTATATATTATCATGCCAAGGTTGCTTGTCAAGAGTACGTCACGACGGGCCACTATCATGTCATGTTACTTGTTACATGTTAAGAGTGTGCCTTAACAGGCCACTATCGTGTTCTATTCTTACATTATTATGAATAAGAGAAATATGCATAAAATAGCTAGTAACATATTCTTTAAGCCAAAGAAAAGATCTACAACTTTCATGTTAGGAGTTGAAAGAAATTCTGGCCACAATTCAGCCAAATAGGACATAGAACAGCCAAAAAGAGCCAAAATAGGCACTATACGATACTATGCAGTCTCCTGTGATACTATGCGGCCTTCTGCGGCACTATACGGCACTATGCAGCCTTCTGCGGCACTATACAGCCTCCTGCGGCACTATGCAGCCTTCTGCGACACTATGCGGCACTATACAGCCTTCTGCGGTACTATACAAGCCATGCGACACTATTCATTCCTGCGGCACTATGCATCCATACGACACTATGCAAGCCATACGGCACTATACATCCATACGGTACTATTCATTCCTGCGGCACTATGCATCCATGCGGTACTATGCAAGCCATGCGGTACTATTCATCCATGTGGCACTATACAAGCCATGCGGCACAATACATCCATGCGGCACTATTCATTCCTGCGGCACTATACATCCATGCGACACTATACAAGCCATGCGGCACTATTCATCCATGCGATACTATTCATTCCAGCAGTACTATGCATCCATGCGACACTATACAAGCCATACGACACTATGCATCCATGCGGCACTCACTACACCAAAATGGCCATTTTGGAACACTAGATATTTTTTAATCTGGAACGCTTATTGTCTGTACCTAGGTGTTGCAACAGAATAAAAGTGTTCCAGATTTAAAAAGCGTTCCTAATATATTAAATTTTAATTTTCAAAAAAATTATTTATTTAGGAACGCCTTAATAATGTTCTAACGGCGTTTACAATTGATGATGCCATACATGTGCATCTCATGTCCTTTGTAGGAAAGTGTTCCAGCAATAAAGTCATAAATCATCCTCTCACTACAAGGGAAGAAAAGTTTTAGGCAATTGATAAAGGCACTGCATAATTTGATCGGGGCTAGCCCATTTGTAAGTTTGTGTTATTTACAAGTTTGCCATTGAAAAAATTTATTAGGGCTAGCCCACTCTTTAGTATAAAAGTCACTTTTTTTTTCCTATTTTTTTCCTCTTCTTCTTCCTTAACCCATCCAAGAAGAAGAAGAAGAAGAAGAAGAAGAAGAAGAAGAAGAAGAAGAAGAAGAAGAAGAAGAAGAACAACAACAAAAATGTTAAACCCTAATATTGGTGGAAATCCTAATATTGTTATCCCTAATTTTTTTCTCATTTCCAATTTCGATGGCACCCAAAGGCTCCTCATAATATACGAACCATAATATGGGAGGAAACCCCAATATTGCTGTTCAACTATTGTAAACAAGGACTGTCCAATTTTCTGGCAGTCCTACAAACTGACTGGACTGCCAGAAAACTGGGCAGTCCTAAGTCACAGCATGTGAAACAAAGGACTGTCCATTTTTCTGGCAGTCCTTACAGTATGTAGGACTGTCCAATTTTCTGGCAGTCCTGAATACAGTAAGGACTGCCAGAAAAATGGGCAGTCCTTTGTTTCACATGTTGTGACTTAGGACTGCCCAGTTTTCTGGCAGTCCATTCAGTTTGTAGGACTGCCAGAAAATTGGGCAGTCCTTTGCAATTACCACTAGAATCGGTACCACGTTGCAGAAAGCATCTGCATACAATTGGAATCATTGGGATCCTCCGTTGAATAATAATAGCTAGGCCTACTGGTTTTCTAGATCTATTGTTTTGTATTACAGTCCTGACACCATATTGATACTTCCATCTATTGTTTTATATTATTTTTCCATAACACTGACCAAGAAAGCTAAATACCAACATCAGTTCCATATATATACCATCAAAAATATCTTACCTAATGGACATGCCAACCTATCCAATTATTTCCTTCAGCACCAAAGCACTATAAATTCTTACAAGAATCCATAGCCATATTCCTTAACCCATCAGGATCCCATCATTTTATGTTCAATAAACTGAATGGACTGCCCAGTTTTCTGGCAGTCCATTCAGTTTGTAGGACTGCCAGAAAATTGGGCAGTCCTTTGTTTCACATGTCGTGACTTAGGACTGCCCAGTTTTCTGGCAGTCCATTCAGTTTGTAGGACTGCCAGAAAATTGGACAGTCCTGGTCGACGCACAGTTTTTTCGTTCGTGCATACTTGTGTTTAATTTAAATGGATTTCCCACTCCGAATGTAGTTTAATTCAAATGGGCTACAGACAATTGAAATAAACAATGTAATGGATGCTTGAATTTTTCAATTTAATTTCTAGGGTTTTGGAAACAAATAGAGAAAGAATTTGGGTGCCATCGATCTTCTTGAGAAAAAAATTTGGAAGAGAAGGGGAAGAAGAAAAGAAAATTTCTAGGGTGGAAGAAATTTCTAGGAATTTTCAAATTAACTTCTTGCTTGGAGATGGAGAAATGGTGGAGGAGAAGAGGAAGAAGAAGAAGAGAGGAGTTAGGGTTTAGGAAGAGAGAAAAAATTTTGCAAATGAGAGGGAAAATTTGGGTTTGGAGAAATTTTACTTTGGGACAGCCCTAGATAAAAAAAATGGGCTGTCCTGAGTAAAACCCCAAAAAATTTGGGCTAGCCCCAATCCGGGCTAGCCCCGATCAAAAAAGGCAGTGCCTTTATCAATTGCCAAATTTTAGGAGGGAAACATTCCCCTACTTTTTTCCTGAGGACTCTCTCCTCCGTAAAATGAAAAGTGTTAGGAGGGAAACACTCATTTCCCTCAAAAGTTTTGAAAGACCCTAAACTTACTGGAGCTCTGCTCTTCATAAAATCCTTTAATTTATTGGGGCAAATAATTGGACTTGGTCTTTCTTTTTCTTTCTACATTTTGGATGCAACTTCCTTCAATCCTCTAAGAGTTCTTCTTCGTCGTCGGTTGTTCGTCCGCCATGGCTGCACTTCTTGGATCCACCATTCCTGGCGAGGTCTGTTACAATTTGAAACCCTATTTTTGTTTTTCGTCTAGTAACCTCTGGTTAGGGTTTCGAATTAGTTATTATTTTGTTTCCGGCCAAGAATCTCTGAAGATTAGGGTTTCGAAGCCCAAGTTATTTCTGTCGATTTAGGGAAAAGTTTTAGAAACCCTAGGTTGTAGTTATTAACTCTTTAAGTCTAATTGTGTGTTGTTTTATGGTTCCAACTGTTGTTGAATTGAAGAGTATTTGAGAAGAAGGCAACAATCGATTCACAATTGAAACTACTGTTTGTTTCACAATTGGTTCCCTTCTCCTATGAAAGAAGGGAAACCGAGTTTCTCTCTCGCTCCAAGGACACCTCTCTCTCACAAGATCTCTCCCTCTGGTGGTAAATATCTCTATCCTCCTCCTCATCCTCCTTCTTTCCTCACCGACGTAGAGTTAGGGATCAACACAATACTCGGTGAAATTATTCTCCTACACTTCTTTTTGTTCTCGGTGATTTTATTTTATTTTGTTTTGTTTTATTTATTTTATTTGGTCTATAACATCAGATCTTTGAATTATTTTGTCGGATCTTTAAATTTCTTGTTTAGGTCTGTATTTGACTCGATGCTTCTTCTTCTGATTGTTGTGTTTGTGATTGTAGGTCCAAGAAAGAATCTGATTTGGTAATCTTTGAGCCATGGTATGTTCTTCTTGATGATTATTTATGGAGTATAATTTTTTGACATCATCATTCAAATTAGGGATTTTTTTTACTCCAGGGTTGTCATTTCCAAGTGTTTTCTTTTCTTTGTTATTTTGCCTAGACGGATGTGAATCGTGTCAAAAATATTTAACATTTTTTTGAGAATGTTTGTGATCTAACAACTAACTAGGTTATGATTTATATTTTGTCAGTCACGTATCGGACATAATCTGAATGCTCCAGAATACACTCGGACACACACTCTAAAAGTATGTGTTATGTCCATGTTACCGTATCGTATCCGTGTCTGTGCTTTATTAGTTATGAGTTATTTATACGTGATAACACTATGGACTCCAAACATGGTGAAAAGAAAAGCTAGTAATTTTATTAGAAGCCCATGTGATTGAATGATTAGAAAAAAAATTATAATCGACCCCTTTATTTTTAAAAGTATGTGTTATGTCCATGTTACCATGTCGTATCCGTGTCTGTACTTTATGTGTTAAAAGTTTTTCGTATGCCCAGAAATAAACTGACCTCTTTATTTCTAAAAGCAAATGAATGTCATCTACATCTGAGTTGCTACTGCATTCTATTGGTAAAATTGAAATTCCACCATTATCATAATAAAGTCTTTATAAGTAGCTTTTGATTATCATTGAGAAGCATTATAATCTCTAGTAACTTGGTTAGCCAAATTAAATGATCATCACACAACCACAACTATACATCATTCAGAAACAATACAAGAAGTATAGATTATTTTGAGTCTCTGGGAAGTGATGGTACAATATTAAGCATCTATGAGCAACCGCAAGGTGGATGCTACTAGTGTAACCTTCTATTACAAACACTGGTGAAAGAAAGTGCACAAATATGAAGAACAATGCAGTGCGTCTTCACGATGTTAGACATTCTACGCCATAAAGAGTGACCGATATTATTTACACGATATATAGCATTTACTCCTCCAATAGAACAATGCAGCTTTCTTAGATGAAGAAAGGGAAGTCCTTGCTTCTTCTGTGAGGTTTAGTACTGCAGGTGGACTAAACCCAACCTATCTTCTGCTGCACATTGTCATACACCACCAACTTCCCGTGCAGTAAAATATCTGCAGGGTGTAATATTTGAAAATGTGTTACTGCTCGGAAAAATATGTTTGTTTCTTCAGTCCCAACTTCTAACAACTTGAAAAATAAATTAAGAGCTCATCTTTTGTTACCAGTAACTATTCAGTTCAAGGAAATTTCACTGCCTACCTCATAGTATAATTGTTGATCCATCATGTACTTCACTAATTATCAGGTAACCATTCGAAGGAATTGTAAATGTTGTTGGCACTATCCACCACCTCTTTCCAAAATATAGAGTTAACGGCTAAAAAATTTGCCTCACATCCTTCATAGACCGGCTCAATAAAATACCCTCACATTACCTACATATAGGTAATGCCTATTACCTATTTGTATTATATACATATCCTACACATTACTGCCACTTATATGTGACACACACTCTACACTCATTCCCATATATGTGCAACAGGTTGCACTTTCCCTCCCCTGCCTATGCACACTAGTGAGTTGAGCTGATGTGTCACTGATTTACAGGCGAACTGAGTTTGTTGAATATTTTATTCTTTTTCTTGTGCAAAAGATCTAGTTGAGCTACTACCTATGTCATGTTTTAAACTAGTCATGGTTCAAGGATAACGAAGGGACTAATACACACCTGGGTCTGGCTTTTATTTATTTAGTTTGTTGGTTTTCTGAGTTTGATTGGATATCTTTTCTATTATCTATATGATGTTAACAAAGGACAAGAGTGCAAGGTTAATACAGTGATGTCGTTCTCTCTTTGTTATAGTTTTGGAATAATATACGTTAGTTATCAAATCTAGTTGCTAAGGATATATCATATATTACATATTACACCTATTATTAGCATTAGATACTATTTTCTTATAACTATTAATAACACTTTTATGTGCTAAACTAAAATCATCCACTTGATGATGAATCTTGTGACAGTTGTGAATAAAAAACCCGTAATATCTAATGGTAAGTTAACTTTGTTGAACCCAGGTTGTTATCAAAGCAGCATAATAATTGAGCTTAAATAACAAAATAGGCCTAGACACACAAGTATTAGCCGCCTGCAAATGACTGAAAAAATAACTGACACATCTCAAGAGAAAAATGATTTAGGATATTGGGATCATGAGAACTTTCTAAATCAGTGGAGTGATAAAGCAAACAATTTCTCAAAGAGCCACTGTGAATTTGACGATATGTTAGAACCATAATGCATATCCTTATCTGAAGAAGTTTATAACTTCCCTACAGTGACTTCTATTCCCAATTCCTCCCATAGAACCTACTCCTTTAATAGGTCTTTCAGCCACAAGTTAATGTCTGAAGATGACCTTTTCAAATTTTTTGTTGAGCCCTCACAGGAAATGATTCACGGGGAGTCCGAATCCAAAATTTAGACTTTTAACAAATGTACAATTGTTTTTCTTATATATCCATATTCTCATTCTATCAGTTCTTCTACATGGTATCAAAATTACCTTGATGTTGGTTTTTGTGACCCATCTTCTCTTGTTCCTTTTACATTCTTTCCCCCATACACTTCCTATTTTCTCTGTTTATCATTGTTTCTTGTTGAAGCTTGTTAGGGTTTCTCTCATTTATTCGTTTGTGGAGTTCTCAATCCACGGTATGTTTCTTAAATGGTACATGGTCATTCTTATTTAGGAAGACATAGCCAAGGATGTCATTTTTGTTTGGTTTTCTTTTCTACTCTAGCTCTTTGGTGAATCATTTATTTGTTTATGAGTTATCTGCTATAAAATATTTGTTTCTACAAGGTTTCGTCTTTGAAAATCCTTATGATAACATTGCTTTGTTGGAAGAGAGGGGGTCTACAATATGTTCCCTAATGTGTTTGTGTCCATTTCGTTCATTTTGGTATTGGCATTTCATTACCCACTATAAGTTTCTTTCCTGATTTCACATTTAATGATTCTTGTTTATAGAAAGGATCCAGTTTGCCTTTGGTTATTTCTGTAGAAAGGTGACCAACGTACTCTCTCTCTTATTTTTACTTTGTATTCTTCATAGGTTTCTACACAAGTATCTGTAATGGAAGTTTCTAGTATAACTTTTCTGAGTTTATTGTCAGAAACTAAATGATAAAGAGATATTAAGGATGAATTATTTAAGTTGGATGCTGCTACCATGAGCGAAGTTTGATAATGTCTAACCGCTATTCTTCAACAACTGATCCCAATATTCATGACTGGAGGTTGTAGAGGGTATAATTATGCATGTAGCGCCCAGCTTTCGATAGGCGACGAAACTTGATAATATGCTTGCGCCGAGTCAGATCGGCCGGGAACTTAGATGGCCATCTGACTCGATCGCTAAGCTTGGTAAACGATAACGTCTTGCGGCATCGATTCAAATCGATTTGGATGGAAGTTACGAGAATCGATCCAACTAATGGAACGACTTCTGTTAGAATAAGTCCTAGATGCAGCGGGCTGCGTCTCGGCGAGTGAGCTCTCTATAAGAGTCCCTTCGACAGGACCGGACTGCTGTATGGTTTTCTTGGAGCTTTGTCGCTGGGCTTGATTGAAGTGCTTTCGCGTCGTTTTCATGGATACAATTACAAATTTTGATGCAAGGGGAAAAGAAAGAAATCTAACAAAGTGTTGGTGCCATTGCAGGAGCTCGCGTAACTAAGGATTGACGTTGCGTAGCGCTTCGACGACCGGCACGAAACAAAGTAATCGGTGGGTGATTCGGCCCCTTCTTTTCTACTCTGTCCCGCAAACTTATTCCTTGCCTCGAATTCATTCAAATTGAACGATGCCAAGTTAATTGCATGCCAATCCACTAAGTCCAAGAACTCGGGAAAAACGTATTGATTTAGAGTAATTCACTCTGAAAATACAAGTCTATCACATAAACCAGAAAGTTTAAGGTTCTAATAAAAAGATAGACTATTTTACGTGCTGCAAAATATTATGAAACGTCGATCGTGGATTATGATGCCACGGACAATTTGGTACCTACGGGACACTAAATCGGGAGTACGACTTGGGGAAAAATGAATCGTTGCATAAGTTGGGAGAAATGATAATACCGTTCAATACTGTCCGCGCTATACATAACTGTTGCATATGTTAAACTGTTCACGCATTGGCATGGTCATGGACAGCTTGTGCACAAGTTGATATTTTTTCTCGAATCGATATCCGGGGCATCAGAATCGAATCGACCTAGGGGGAATGAATAATCGTGCTTCGGTACTGATGCATTACAGGACCGTCAGTCAGGCTTACAACCTAGACTGAGCGGACCGAAATACCGTTGAGATAGTCCCACGTGATGTGTAACATCAATGACCGCATATAAGATAGTAGCATGCTCACCTATTTTCTTATGCAGGTGTAAATATTATCTCTGTTTTCATGCAGGGACGAGCACGGTCGTGGTAAGAAATACGATAAAACTGCTATGTTTCACTGTATGCTTTATTACGCAAAGATGGCTATCGAATATGAACTGAATTTATTTAGTTCTAATAGAAAGACAACTCTAAAGCATGCCTACCCTAACAATCAGAGTCGGTTTAGACGAGTGGGTTCGTCTCGTCCACTTAGCAAGTGTGCTAATCCCATTCCCCTAATTTCTCCAGGTGCGACGGGCGCGCCCAACTAAACTGGAGCTGAAGTACGGAGAGGCATTTTGAAGCTCTTCCTATGCAGAAGTATTTTGAAGCCAATTCAAGTCGACGGCTTATGTATAAAGGGGCGAATGTATGGGACGCCCAAGACAAGACAAGGCTTCAGAGAAAGAGTCAAAGAGATGGATCATTTCATTCATAAGTGATCTGTTTTACGCCAAGCAGAGCGGTTAATCTCTTTACGCCCAAGACAAGGCTAATCACTTTACGCCTAAAGCAGGCTGATCATTTTACGCTCGGGTCTACACCCATGGTTTTATGCCAAGGACAGATCAGCCACTCTTACGCTGGATAAAGCTGTCAAATCTCGTATTTAATGCAAACTCTGACATGGAGATATTAATGATGGCATATATCACAAAGGGATTTGTTTTATACAGAGACCAATGTTGTCGTTTAGTATGTGGATTGAGCTACTTTACGCTCACACTATGGCTTCTTTTACGCACGAAGACTATACGAGCTTTTACGCTCAACAGCTGACGTGTGCGTAAAGTCTATTTGAGCTACTTTTACGCTCAAGGTTATTTAACAACCACTTTATGCGGGAAGTCTATGTCAAGGCTATTTTACGCCTAATCTACTGCTTTACGCTCAGAGTACATTGGGGCTATTTTTACGCCCTATTCTCCTCCACCAGCTTGGAACGTGGTCTGCCTATGTGGCTTTCATGCCATTCTTCTCGAAGAACGTGTGTACATGCATCCTATTCTTACTGAAATGATAGGACACATATCAACATATGCAGAGGATGGCTTCGATCGTGGGTGGCAGTTGTTAGCGTAAAGATGGAACTTTTGCTGAGTTTTTACGCATAAGAGCCCAAGTCTATAAATAGACTTATTTTTCTGATAAAACGGGACACACAGAGACAGGAGAGAATAGAGGGATCAGAACTTAGAGATTTTGATTCTCGATAGCATTCTTCTTCAACCTTTTTTTCAGAACAGAGTGAAGCAAAGCAGAAAAGCATTCGGCCTCGCCATCAGTGCCCAAGTGCGTCGATACCTTTCTGGTGACTTAGTTCTTCTAATTGTTCTACTTCAAGCAGTGATCTTCATCATCATCATATGGTCCAAGGAACAAAGTGATCATTTACGAATCAGACTTCCATAGCAATACTTTTCCAGAATCAAATTTGTACTTCTTGTACTTTTTCTCGTTTTATTTTCAAAAGCCAATTCCCAAGGCATTTTGTTAAGTGAAACATCATGCATATTGAGAAGAGTGTGTTTGATAACATAATTAATACTGTGATGGACGTAAAGAGAAAAACGAAAGACAATCCCAAGGCCAGGTTGGACTTAGAAGAAATACCCTTGCTGCGCATGCTGAGCGACTGCGAGAGCTGGAGCAGATACGTCCTCCCGGTCCATCGACGGTGCCGACTCCAGACGTTGGACTGCCTCCTACTGCCCCTATGGTGCAGCTCACACAGAAGCAATATGAGTTCATGCTATCTCAGATGCGCAGCAGGGGTCCTCAGTAATTTCACTGATTTTTCTATGAGTTGTATGTATTGGCCCTATGGGCAAATTGTTTATTGGTACACTTGTTTATACATTTGGTGGGAGACTTTTTATCATCTTTCATTTTTATTTGACTCTATTGGATGTTTGTGATGATGCAGTGTTTGACACTATTTAACTCTATCTCAGATGCGCAGTTTATAACTAGTGAATTAGGTGCAGTGATTATTGGTGTTCAGAAATTTGCAATACAATATAGTTTCCAGATTAGTGTTTACAGTGTATGTGAAGTGCAGTGTGCAGGATTTGAAAACTGCATTATATTTTTTTAAATTTTTCAGCATATTAGCGACGGTTTGCGACGTTTTGCGATGCGAAAATACGTCGCAAAAATGTATCGATACGTCGCTAAGTTGGCGACGTACTGCAAAATGTCGCTAAACGTGCTGACGTGGCAAACCTTGCCATGTCACTACATGCGACGAATAGACGTCGCTAAATACGTCGCTAAGTTGGCGACGTACTGTAAATGTCGCCGAACGTCGCTAAGTTTGCGACGTTTTAGTGTCGTAGACAATTCGTCGCAACAGCGACGATAGGCGACGAAATTTTGTTCTGCGACTAGCTTTTCGGCGACCTACTTTTTTCATCGCTAATTACGTCGCTAAGTATATTTAGCGACGTATTTTTACTTATTAGCGACGTTTTTGGACGTCGCTAATTCAGCCTATTCTGATAGTGAACTTCCACAAAAAAATGTAAAAAAAAATTTATATGAAAAATAAAAAAGAATTTTTTTTGGAAGGGTGGGCTGGAGCCCACCCAAGTACAACCTGGATCCGCCCATGTAGTCAGCGGTTAGCCTTGCAGCGTTGCCACTTGGATAAGCTTTCCATGTAGCTTCGTAGGTAGCCACAATTGTTGAATCTCAAAGGCCTGGTTTGTTACACCAATTGATTACGGGAGCTACTCCTGATTGAATGTTCTATTATTACATATCTTTTCAAATTTGTAACAGTACGTTGGTTATAGCTTTGTAACAGGCAAAGGCTTTTTCTAAGGGCACCACACAAATTACTAGGGGCTATCCCAAAAATGTTCAAAAATATTACAAGTTTGCCATCAATTTTTTTTACTTGGGGCTAGCCCAAAGAATGGTATAAATACCAACTTCATTTCATTTCCTCTCTTCCTCTTCCTCTTCCTCTTCCTCTTCCTCCCTTTACTCTTTTCTTCTCCTCCTCTACATTTCTAGGTCATAAAATTCTAAACCCTAGCCCAAATTTTTTTCCTAATTTTTTTAGAATAGCACCTTGACATCAGTGGGCTGGAAGTAATTAAAGAGAAAATAGCCAATCACAATCCCAACAAAGATTTCAACTCCGAGTCCAACAAAACCCAGCACAGAGCTCAACAAACCCATCTCCTCCATTGTCGCCTCTCCAAGAATCAGAAGAAAATCACCACCACAACAACAAGAAAATAAAATACTAATTTTCCACCCAAAGAAAATAATAGTTATTTTGGGAAACTTAAAAGTGCTAAAACGGAGGTCCAAACATTATTTTTTTTTGATTCTAAAATTTCGGAAGGCCGTCTAATGAAGAAGCTGTTAATCTTGGGCTCCTCGAGATACGCTCATTTTGCGACAAACCGGGCCTCGTTTCGACCTTCCAGTCAAAAGTTATGGCCCTTCAAAGTTTCAACTAACCATAAAATGCAAGAGAATGGTTATTCTCCGTGTTAGAACACGAAGAATGTTAATTTCTTATGAGGGTGGCCATTCTCCGTGTTAGAATATAGGAGAATGGTCATTCTCCGGGTAATTTAGGACTGCCAGGGGGTGGCAGTCCTATTTGTAAGTCTCTGTGATGAGAGTTTTGAAACTCTCTGTCACAGAGAGTTTCAATTAAGACTGCCACCCCCCCTGGCAGTCCTATACAAAATGAGGACTGTCAGGGTGCTGGCAATCGTAATTGAAACTTGCTGTTACAGCAAGTATCAATTAGGACTGCCAGCACCCTGGCAGTCCTACACTTAAGTAGGACTGCCAGGGTGCTGGCAGTCCTATTTATAAGTCTCTGTGACAGAGTTTCAGTTTGAAAAGCTCATCACAGAATTTTATAAATAGGACTGCCACCCCCCTGGCAGTCCTACACTTATGTAGGACTGCCAGGGTACTGGCAGTCCTACTTAAGTGTAGGACTGCCAGGAGGGTGGCAGTCCTATTTGTAAAACTCTGTGATAGAGAGTTTCAGTTTTTCTTAAGGACTGCTATGTTCCTGGCAGTCCATCATTCTTTCAGGACTGCAGAAGAGATGGCAGTCATGTTTTATAAAAGAACTGACAGGCTTCCTGCAGTCCTGTTTTATAATAGGACTGCCTGGAACATGACAGTCCACTTTGGCAGTAGGCTGCCCGTTCTTCGGCAGTCCCCAGAGATGACGCCCACGAGCAGCAGCTGAACGGCCATTTCGTGTTCTAGGGTTAGGTTTAAACGAAAAAATTGAGATTTTCTAAGTTCGAAAAATACTTTGACAAACAAAAAATTGTTCTAACCTAATTTATCATAAGAAATGTAGAAGAAAACTAGGGTTAGGAGTTTGGATTGGAGTTGTAGAGAATGAGAGTAGGGTTTTGGAGAGTAGGGTTTTGGAGAGAGGGTTTTGAAGAGAGAGAAAAAATTTATGAAAATGAAATAAAAGAGAGGGTTTGGGGGGTGGGATAGCCCCAAGTAATTTTCGGGACGTCCCAAGTAAAAGTTTCTCAAACCTGGGCTGTCCCCTAGTAAGTGATAGCCCCAAGTAATTTGTGTGGTGCCCTTAGAAAAAGCCCAGGCAAAATGTTGGGTCTCTCATATAAGGAAAGCACTCTTGCTAGGGTTACACTCTTGAATAGAAAAGAAAAAGAATTGATGAAGAGAATGTCGAATTTCCTCGTTTTGAGCAACGATACGTTTGATCATCCAGTAGGTTGTTCGACTATCTCTAAAAAAAATTATTTTTATATAACAGATACGTACGCTGCTCCTTAGCAATTTATACTGCTTGGAATCCTTTGGGTGGTCTATTTTGCTTATATAGCTTCATTAGTTATGTTATTTTTTGATAACCAAATTTTGCAGGTCCATTTCTTCTTAGACTTGTACGAAATTTTGCCAACAATCTCAAGGGAGACCCCTTAATACTCATAAAGTTGCAAAATCACTTATCACAACAACGGTGGTAGAAGTTTGTATAAGTGTCGTAAACATAAACTTGAGAATTTTGACGGTGAAAAATACAATAACTAGAAAAAGAAAACCAGCCTCAAACTTTAACTCGTGAATGTGGAATATGTGCTAACAAAATCATAATCTGTAATCTCATAAACTAATAATATTGAAGCAATCGTTGATGTGATCACCGCACAAAACAATGGAAGAGAGAGAGAGTAAACTCTACAAGTTGTTAATCCACAATTTATTAGAAAACTCCTTATAGCTGAATCCTATAACAATAAGAAAAAGGCCATAGACATTTGGGAGTCTTTTGGGAAGCAGTACAAAGACGACAAAATATGTCAAAAAATCTATTTGGTCAATGTCGGTGGAACTTGAAGACGAAAAGAAGGTGAAGGAACTCATGAAGCTTGAGCAAACTGGAAGAAGAGGATACGTTTCTTGAATTAACAACTTTGTGGTGGCAGTAATACTGGAATTATTCAATAATTAGGGGCCACACATGTAAAATTAATTGTGTTTGGGCTATCTAAATAATTAAGTCAAATTAAAGTGATCTATTTGAAAATTGGCTTAAGGGTATAATTGTCTTGGAAATAATGTGTAGATACCGGGATTAAATCAAATTTGAAGAGGGGCCAAATTAGAAATATCAAAACATATAAATATATGTATTCATTAGGGTTATGGTCCCCAACTTATACGGCCACCAAAAAAGAGGTTCTCTTTTTCTCTTCTTCA
This sequence comes from Iris pallida, assembly GCA_029216955.1. NCBI lineage: Eukaryota > Viridiplantae > Streptophyta > Magnoliopsida > Asparagales > Iridaceae > Iris > Iris pallida. Next base: position 9,240,996 of record JANAVB010010794.1, on the reverse strand, counting down.
TCCCCATCAACAGAAAGAGAGGGACAAAGGATTCGGGTTCTCTTTGTCATTAAGGGTCATAGCAAGTTGGAAGATCGAACCCCATAAAAGGACGACCGCTTCAAGATCCATCAAGCCTAGCAATGGATTCAGGTACGCTTCCGCAATTTAATTTATGTTATTCATCTCATGAATCGACAGGGTACAATAAATTTTTAACAAGTGGTATCAGAGCCTCCCTGTTTGCTTCTTGAGTTTGAAATTTTCGAATTCAATTTTTCTTTGTTGATAATATCCAATTTTGTCGAATTTGCTAGGTTATAATTTACTAAGAATAAAGTCTAAAGTAATCTATGAAAAAGGTTGGTAAGATATGATAGTCATAATTTTTTATTCAACCGATCGTCCTATCAAAGGGTCGGATCGGATAGTAGTTTTGAACCTATTGACTCCATTGCCGGTCATTTGCTTTTAGTTTTTTTTTAATTATTATTGAAAATTATCGTGCTTCCGCTGCTAGGTAAGGTAGCATGGATTATTATGGAAAGAGCTCATTTTAGCATTATATATTCCTTATTATAGCAAGGATACAATCATGTTGGATTAAGTCTACAAAGTCAGTAGTACTTGGGATTTAATATTTTATTGAAATATTGTGCTACTCTGGATTCGTTTAGTATTTGTAATCGACTATGTGGAATAATCCAAACTGGATTGCTATTATTGAAATATGTCTCAAGTTTTGGTGGGTTGCAATTGTGTTTTTTATTGAAATTCACCCAAGTATTAGAGAGAGTACATAATCGAGATGGGTCTTTGTGATTCTCTCCTGGCTTTGGAGGTTCAGTTCTCCCCATAATATTTTGTAACTTTTTGGTGTAGATTTGGAAATTTTGGCTAAAATAAAAAAATTAAAAAAGACCGGACAAACGTATGTGATCCATGAAATTTTTTTTGGATTGGATGAATGATTGTTGAGGCTCCCAATTCTATTGCGACTATAGTCAAATTTTTTAACTCTTCCAAAACTACAGATATGCTTCTAATTCTTTTGAATTTGGCATCTTGTTGTTTATGGTAGTGGAATTATAAATTTTTTTTATAAGAAGATATGTTTCCATATGTTCTTTTTGAAGCCAATATATATGATGAAAGAGCATTTATTATTAGATATTTCATGTGCATCAATATATCAAAGCGATTTAATTCATGTTTTAAATCATGCAAAGAATTTACATGCATATGATTATTTTATTTGAGTTGTAATCTTATAAACGTGCATGTACATAAGGTTTTGGACATGATTCGATTTTGTAAAATTTAGTCAACATTCAATTTTTTGGTGTCTTTTGTGACTAGCAATAGTCGTCTAATATTCTAAATAGGCACATTGAAACAAGATGTCGCCAAAGTGACCTCTCTTGCGTAGATAGTCTATGAGGGATGTTGGATGTTTGTGTGTGTAAATTTATGCGAGTATTAGCCGGCCCAAAGGAAGGTTAATACTTGGCCGAATTGTGCACATACTTGTGGTGATAAATGTGTGACAATTATAAGGTTTACATGTAAATAATAATCCGATCCAAAGATAGGTTTATTATTTGACATAACTTATTGTCAACATTTGATTATTACACCAAGAGTACCACTTGCAATTAATATCACTGTCCAAAGACTTGATATTAATGATGTACTAGGTATCTTGAGATGGGGTTCACCATTATTTGAATTTGTTTGACTATCTTTTTTATTTTTTTGGTTATTAATTAGAGCATATTTGTTTATTTATTTTTGTTCTCTTTTCAGTTAATGTTGCTATAATATCTGCTAATACGAATTCAATTTTCATGCTTAATGGGATAAATTTTAAGGACAAAAAGAAAAAAAATACAGAAGCTGCTGAGGGTCCAGCTCAAAAGAAACAACAATATAAAACTAAGGGTTGTTCTTTTGTGATAAGACGGAACACATAAGAAAGAAATGTACAAAGTACCACGCATGATGTATAAAGAAAAGTACATTTCTAAATTTGGTCTGTTCTGAGGTTAATTTAGATTTAGTACCTAAAAACTCATGGTAGTTAGATTTGGGATTACCCACATTAATGTTCTAGGCGAGGTTGTCTGAGTTACCGAAAGTCAATTGATGGTGAAAGATACATCTATGTGGGTGACGGCAATTCGGTAGAAATGGAAGTAGTAGTACATTTTAGGTTATTATTAGGAACCGATTATTATTTGGATTTGATAAACACTTTTTTTGTACCATCTTTTAGATGAAATTCAGTTTTGGTTTTCTTATTGGATAAATCTGTTATCAATGTTCATTTGAAAACAATAGGTTTAGTCTATCTTCAAATTCAAATATTATCGGTAACGGTTTCCTTAAGGTTTATAATAACCTATATTCAGTGAAATTATTGCATCTTATAATAAAACCTTGCAAGTGAAGTCATGTGGTACTAAATACAAAATTAAAAAAAAATTTGCCTCATTATGACATAAGCAATTAGGTCACATCTCTAAAAATAGAGTTGAACGACTTGTGTCTGGTGGAATTTGTATTCCATTAGCTTTATAGACTTTAATGTCTGTATTGAATGTGTAAAGGAAATACAGACCAAAGTTCAATTGTAAACAACTACTTTATTGGCTATGCTGACAGATCGAGGGGTTAATAATTATACGATCCCACATTATACGGTCCCACATAAATGAATTTTTTTTGAGACGAGAAGTGTAATATTTTTTGAGGATGTTGAGTTTGGGGGAGAAATAAAGTCAAAGACATTATCTTTGAGGAGGAATCAATTGTGATTCCTACTATCACTTTTGACGATGTGCAGGATTTTGTACCTGTTATTGATCAAAAAATAAATTCGGAGCCTCAACAAGACAATGTCAAATTACCTCTACAAGTCGTTGTCGAGATATCTTGACAAGATAATGTAGCGGCACTCCCATTCAAGATAAGGTAATTATTTCTGAGGAACAAACTCAACAACCTCAAGAACCGATAATGTTAAGATGGTTCACAAGAGAAAGGAGAAATATAATTTCAGATAATATTGTCATATTTCTCTAGGAACGTGAGGAAGACTGTGGATACTGGAAGATGATCTAATCAACTTCCGTCAGGCCATAGAAAGTTCCAGTTCTCAAAGTGGATTGATACAATAAATAAGGAATATAAGTCCATACAAGACAATAAAGTTTAAGAACTTGTCACATTACCAAAAGGTATGAAGTCCATTGGTTGCAAATGGACATTTAGAACCAAGAAGGATTCGAAGGCTCATGTGGAAAGGTATAAAGTACGTCTTGTAGCTAGTGATTTTACTCAAAATTTTGAGATCGATTTTAAAGTGTTTTTTCTTTTCGGTATCTTTGAAAAACTCTTTTAAAATAATCATAGCATATGTTGCACATTTTGATCTTGAATTACATTTAATGGATGTCAAAACGACATTTCTCAATGGTAACATTGATGAAACAGTTTATATGGTGCAACCAGAAAATTTCGTGTCGAAAGACCCAAAGAATATGGTTTGAAAATTGACAAAATATATTTATGAACTCAAGAAAGCTTCTCGTCAAAGGTACTTCAAGTGATTATCTCGTTTGGTTTTGAGATGAACAATGTTGAAGATTATGTGTATCACAAGTTCAGTGGGAGCAGAAATAATTTTCTGGTTTTGTATATTAATTAAATTATTCAATGCAAACCAGGTGACACCTCTCGTTAAAGGAGATAAATTCGGTCTCAATCAAGTGTCCTAAGGTTACCTTAAAATTAAGAAAATGCAATAGATTTTTCCTTCATGATCAGTTGTAGGTAGTTTAATGTATGCTCAAGTATGTACGCGTCAGAATATTGCGTACATATTAGGATGTTAGGCAAATATTTAAGCAAATATGGATGGATCATTGGGTAGCATCCAAACTACTTAAGTAATTAATAGAGAACAAGAAATTATATGCTCTTCGTAGGAGATCGGATAATTCTGGAGATCATAAGGTATTTCGACTCCGATTTTGTTGGATGCCAACACAGCAGGAGATCCACATCGGGTTATGCTGACTAATGGAGATATATTTTGGATGAGTGTCAAACATGCACTCATAATTTCTTCCACTATGGCAGCAAGGTTTATAACATGTTATGGGGCATCTATTCAGGAAATATGGTTACGAAATTTTGTCACAAGACTGCGCCTACAGTACAGTGTTGAAAGACCACATAAAATTATAGTGTGACAATAAATCAGCAGTAATGTATTCCAATAACAACAGAAACTTGTATAAGTTAAGGATATTGATATAAAATTTCTAGTTGTGAAGGAAAGAATTCAGAATGGTTAAAGTGTCCATATAGCACGTTATGACAAACTCCATTTTAGCGGATCCGCTCACAAAAGTATTATCATCCAGGGTCTTTCATGAGCATACCGCTCATATGGATGTTATCTCAATTAAGTATATGACAATATAGTGGGAGTTTATATTTTATGTATTTTAGTGCTATTTGGTTTTGGACACATTTATGTATTAAAATATTTTGGATATTTATCTGGTCAGATATATGAAAAATTCAGTTTATTCTGTTTTCATTATGTTAAAGTATTTGATCTTACTAAAGTTAAGAAGGATCAGTTGGAAATAGAAATGTATTTATCACATTGCGTGTAATTTCCATGCTACGCATCCATGATTGATCTATGTCGTTTAGCTATATTGGTATATGTGACCTTTGATGATTTAGTTACGCTATATGTGACGACTGCCGCTTTGATCCTATGTGGATATGGTTAATGGTCGAGATTGTCCGGATATACCCTAAGGATTAAGATAGCAATTTATGAGCTCACTAAGGTTAACACGATTATAAGGTTACATATGTGGCCCAGTGGGAGATTGTTGGAATTATTCAATAATTAGGGGCCACACATGTAAAATTAATTGTGTTTGGGCTATCTAAATAATTAAGCCAAATTAAAGTGGTCTATTTGGAAATTGGCTTAAGGGTATAATTGTCATAGAAATAATGTGTAGATACCGGAGATAAATCTAATTTGATGAGGGGCCAACTTAGAAATATCAAAACATATAAATATATGTATTCATTAGGGTTATGGTCCCTAACTTATACGGCCACCAAAAGGGAGGTTCTCTTTTTCTCTTCTGTATCCCCATCAACAGAAAGAGAGGGACAACGGATTCGGTTCTCTTTGTCATTAAAGGTCATAGCAAGTTGGAAGATCGAACCCCATAAAAGACGACCGCTTCAAGATCCATCAAGCCTAGCAATGGATTCAGGTACGCTTCCGCAATTTAATTTATGTTCTTCATCTCATGAATCGACATGGTACAATGTATTTCTAACAGTAAATCCTTCAAAACTCCCTATAAACTGGAAAAGATTCACTACGGACATGTGTCACGAGAAGGCTAAAGTGAAATTGGAAGACCTATGTGTATCATTCGTATTGACGATGAAGCTAGGAAGATGATCAAAATAGGCTTTTGATCCATTTTCTAAGGAGAACATAATCCAATCAGGATATCAGAAGGACAAGAAATAAAAATAGTTTCAATAAAGGGAAGGACTTCAAGAACTTGAAGATGAAGCCAAAGTCCTTCGTATCAAAATCCAGGAAAGAAGTGAGATGCTTCACTTGTAACATGAAGGGCTACTACAAAAAAGACTAGGTCAAAACTGAACCAGAATTCACTAATAGAAAAAGAGGCCTTTTGCATCACTTCTAGTGATAACAGACGTCGTCGCCAAAAGAATCTTTGTGACAACACTTTGCAACGGCTTCTTAAAGCATAGTGAAAGCATCTTTTGATACAGATTTTATATATTGGTCACAAAATGTTCTTTTGCGTCACTTTTATGTGGCAACATCATATTTGTGTCGCTAAAAGTACTTTTGCATCTGAGTTTTGACGATGATTGCCTCTTTTTATCACAAAATATCTTGTTATGTCGCTTTCATGCGACAACTTCATATTACCGTCGCAATAAATACTTTTGCTTCATCCTTATCGCGACGGTTGTTTTTGTAGTCACAAAATTTTCTTGTTGTATCACTTTTTTGAAGCTTTTTGTCAAAGTCACAAAAACTTCTTTTGCATCATTTTTCTACGATGATATATTTTTAGTCGTTACTTTTGCGTCACTCGAATGCGACAGTTTTTTATCGTTCTTTAAATACTTGATTATGAATTGACGAAGATATATTTGCTTGTTTTGCTTGGATTAGTTGGATGGGCTGCTTTAAATCAATGTATTTAATTTAGTTTTATGAGATACGTGTAGATTCTTTAATTTATAGAAACTTTTTTTTAATTTATAGAAACTTATAAGCAGTCGTTACTAATAAATATCAAAATATATTATACCAGTTATATCACTACAAAAATGTTGCAGAGGAGCGACTCTTCCCAGCAGACGGACCAGAATCCATCACAAGCCATGGATCGACGTCACCTAAACAACATAAGAGCAATTATAAAATTTCCACTCGTCATGTCGTCGCAAGGATGTCACCGGTTAAACCAGAGATTTGGCGACAGACTTCTTCTGATTCTAGTGCCATTAATAAGTTGACCTAGCTTTATTTCTTTCTAAAATTAAATTGCCATTCTTCAAAATGTTTCCACACTAACTTATCTCTCCTTTTCCACTCATGAAAGCAGGGGCGGCCCTGGCCCAGGGCCCCCTGACGAAAGAGGGCACCAATATGGAACTATCTACAATAGAACTAGTATGTATCATGTGCCTTTTTTTAACAAAAAATATTGTGTTGTAGTGGTTATAATGTTATTCTTATATAAAAGGGGTCCTTAGTCCAAATCTTGATTACAACAAATTTTTGTTTTATTTATAATTTGTTTTACATTATGTATGGGGGGCTATTTTGAAAGTTTCGTCTCGGACCCCCATCAGCTCAGGACCGGCCCTGCTTGAAAGCACACGAAAGAAATTCAGGAATTATGCTTTAAATTTTATTTATTTATAACTAGAATCTACGAGGTAACGCCTATAACCCATTCATTAATTTAGTTTAAGTCTATGAAGTTTAATTTATATATTATCTATTTAAAATATGGTTTTATTGACCTGATACTGGATTTTTCTTTAGAGTTATTTTGCTTAAAAAGTTTGAAATGAGGGAGATGTGGAATCAATGCCAGTAGTTAGTTAATTTGTTTACTTTATTTGCTTTCAACTATTTTTCATGTTAGTCTTGATCTTTTTATTTCTTTATATAAAACAAACACCTACATTAAAACACGCAAATTGTAACACCTTTTTTTCAATTTGTAATGATAGGTAACCGTTAGTAGTTGTAACGGAATACTGCAACAATAATTAATTATTACTAATATTATTTATTATTTATTTTATTTATAATAATTATAATAATTATTGTCGAACTCTAGTGACCCTTGTGGTTATCGAGGAGATGCATAAGATCCTGGCTGGTGGCCGAAGATCAGTAGATCGAGCCACATTGGACGTATTATTCATTTCATTTATAAAACTGGCGAAAGGTGGAGACAATGGTCCAAAAAATATGCAACACGGCATGCACACAATCCCGTACGTAACGGCCCAAAACAGTACAGACACAACGACACGACCCAAAACAGTACAGACACAACGACACGACCCAAAACACCTTTATATGTGCCATAGTGCATACTCAGATTGTTCTAGTTGTATCCATTATGCGTCCGACATTGCGATACTGATATAAAACTAATTTATGGAGTGTGCATGTTATATATTCTATATACATTGGGTGAGAGTGGAGGCACAAAATATAGTTCAAAGTTGAGATTCAAGGTGCTCATCCACAGAATATGTAAGAGAAAGTTCGTACTTTGCTCTTAGGGCTTTGTCATACAAGACAAAGAAAATAGAAGATCTGACCGAGGAGTCGTCAACTTCGGTTAGAAAAATTGCTACGGGTCGGTGAGTGATTTTATTATAATCTCTGTCGTTTCTTCTTGAGTGTGGTGAGGAGGTTGAACCTATTAGGATAAAGGGTTCAACATTACTTTTTATAAATCTTGTAATTTTATCTGAGTTATATATATTGGAATTTGTCCAGATGACGTAGTCACCGCCATATACTTGTCTTTATCTGTACATGTTGTTTATTAGAAAAATGGATAGTAAGTGGGAGAACGAGCCACTGCAGACTCAAGAGCCCATCCTCGCCCCACGACAACCTGACGAGCCACATGGCAATCCTGGCTGTCCCTATCGAGCCATACGACCACCCTGGTCATATCTTCGACGATCACATGGCATTACCGGTTGTCCATGACGAGCCACGCGACCACTCTGGCCGAGCTCGACGAGCCACACGGCCACCCAAACCGTCCTCGATGAGCCACGTGCGCGCCACCCTAGCCGACATCAATGATCCACACAGAACCGACGAAGCCAGCGACCAAGCTCCACATCTTAGCACTCCGGAGGAAGATCGGCTCCACACCTTAGCAATCAGGTCGAGCTCTGCCTCCTGGAGACGTCTATGGGTCTGCTCGACCAGGTCTGGTGAGGGATTAGAGGCCATGGGGACTGGGTCGACTGGTCCAGATCGGAAAGTGTCTTGTGTTCGCAGTGGCCGACTGGAGACCATGGGGGCGGGGTCATCTTCACAGCAATTTTTGGTCGTGGTGGACGCGGTGGCCGGAGACCATGGTCAATTTTTTTATTTTGAAGAGTTGTTCGGTAATTAAATTGGTAATTATATCACTTGGCGGTTGTTTGGTAATTAAATTGGTGAATATATCACTTACATGGAATGACATCTAAGCACTGAAAGTCATCCTTCTCACTTGCTGGGACAAAAAGGACTGTATCCAATTACATTTTGGAAAGTCATATATGCTGCAAGTGTCACTTTTACACTTTCGGAGAGTTGCCTCTATCCAAATAGGCCCTTATTATAACTTTGTTTTTTCTATTATTGTTGTTGTGGGTCCGAGCTCTGTAGCCTAGTGGTAGTGAAGTGGACATCCGAAGGAGCCAGCAGGATTCGAGCCTCCTAATCGCGTGCGTGCAATGGGATTTCAAAAAAATATAACACAAGATTATACCAATGTGTCGACACTCAACCTTGATCACAATAAGCATATTGTTATTAAAAAAAATTATAGGTGGACCAAAAACACACTAACTGCAAATTAAATTTTATAAAATTATTAAAACAAATCCCTGGTAAGTTTATGGCTTTGGGATATCTACCATGATATATCTGGCAGATACTTCGGGAGCTCCTTGGAGCACTATTGAGCCTCGGTCAGCGCAGTGATTGTAACTATTGAGGAACCCTTCTCCGCTACCACTCGACAGCCTGACGCTTCTCGAGCGCTTGAACATATGCTACTAGTCCGAAGCTATGGTTCTCATGTGACCAAGAATTGTCGCGCAAGCTTGAGGGCTTGAACATCTCTGTCAGCTATCACTGGCCAACAGGACCAGTCCTGGGATAAGCTTGACAAGCCATCAGGCATGAACAACCCTCTTGTTATAGTTGTTAGTCCCGGGGCTTGATCAAAGATGAAAAACAAATGCAATCGAAATCTGAGATGTCCCACAAAACTTTGCAGAGAGCAAACTCAAGGTCTACGATGGAATAAAAAATCAAATAGCCAAATTACAATCTGAAGGAGGGAAAAAGAGAAGAGAAGATCTCTCGTTCTTTCTTGCAAACGTGTTGCAATTGGGACAGAACGAGTTACAATAAAATTAGAGAGAGATGAGAAGAAGAACAATGCTGGGGTATCAAAACACCGTTGCTCAAAGCAAGATTCGCCCCACACGATCTGCTTCCAGGAACCAGCAAGTTGAAGAACTTGTGGAACGCTCGAAGTCACCTCTGTTCAGACTCCTCGGATGGACTAGCAATGGCGGCAGCAACTCTCTCTCTCTTTCTCCTTTTCTAACTTGTAATTTTCGTTCTCGTCACAAGGAGGCCAGAAGAGAGTATATATAAAGAGAGGGTGGAAACCCTAGCCGCCTCTTCAGTTATGGAAAGATTGAATCAAATCACAAAAAGATAGCAACGAATTAATTCTAATCCCACAAAGATAGGAACTGAATTAATTCAAATCCCACAAATATAGTAACGAAATTAATTCAAATCCCACAAAGATAGGATCTGAATTAATCGCATAGATTCACCCTTTCCATAACCGATTTGAAATCTGCACAGTCAGCGTAGCCCTCCATGCGGCAGCAACAGCAGCAGCCTGGCCGCATGGACCGCTTGGGCCGCATGGACCGCATGTGCCGCATGAGCCGCATGAACCGCATGAGCCGCATGGCCCGCATGAGCCGCATGGACCGCATGAGCCGCATGGGCCGCATGAGCCGCATGAGCCGCATGGACCGCATGGACCGCATGGACCGCATGGCCGCATGAACCGCATGGCCGTATGAGCCGCATGAGGCCGCATATGAGCCGCATGTCGCATAAGACCGCATGGCCGCATATGAGCCGCATAAAGACCGCATGACTGCTGACGTGCTAAGTGCAAAGTGCGCCAACAAAATGCCACATTACGCCTCATGAGCCCGAGTCCGAGTCCGAGTCCGAGTCCGAGTCCGAGTCGCTAAGCCCCTTTGGGGCTTAGCTCCAAGTGGAATTAATCCAAGAGAATGACAAAAGCATTAATGCTTAATCCTTGGAGCCATATTCTTACCTCCTAGTAAAATCACCCACATGGTTTCCTCCTTAGGGTCACCACCCTATGTGCATCTCTCAACAACACACCCAAGTATATATGTTGAGATAACTCATGGTGCTTTTCCAATGTGGGACTAAAATTTTACAAGGCATGTTGAGAGCAAGCTCTCTCCATGTAAATAAAGCACCAACAATCCCCCACATATCACAACATATATATGTGTCCAGGGTTGAGCGTTCCCCACAGTAACTGTCCATTTTGCATTAGGATAGATGTCGCTGACGACTTGAATCTTCCAGCATGGGTTAAATAACAATGTGATACAAGAATGGACTACGCCTTGAATTCTGCACCATAATTGTAATTCTTCCCACTCACAAAGTGTAGTTACGTGTGCTTCTGGCTGCACATTAAAGGCCCTGTGCCAGCCTGGTTTCAGTGTATAATTTTGGGCGTCTACAAGTTTACCCTCAAGAGACGGCCTGATATCTCTTTTCATACACTATAGGTGAGTTCTTTATTAAAGAGATATGGCATGAAGCCTTGCGCTTCCTTGCGGTGCTACGCCGCGATGACATGGCCTGAAGCCGAGGCATTACCCCTACTTGGGAACCTCATCGTAGTGTCATACTACTGTAGCATGAGGTCACAAGCCTCTTTGTAGTGCCAAACTACCCAGCATGAAGCCTAAGGCTTCCTTGCGGTGTTACGCCGCAACGACATGGCTTGCAATGTCGAGGCTTTATCCCTACCTGGGTACCTCATCGTGGTGTCGTGCCACTGTAACATGGGGCCATCCTCCCCTTTGTAGTGCTGTCTACAACTTTTTAATTACGTCATACAGCATTAGGCTACCTGCCTATTTGCAGTGCTACGCCGCTATGACTTAGCTTGCAAAGCCGAGGCATTACCCCTACATGGGAACCTCATGGTGGAGTCATCCCACTGTAGCATGGAGTTTCACTCCTTGTAGTGCTACTCTACCGTGCTTCCTGTAAAGCACACCAGACATTCACTCTGCCTGAGAACTCATTAAGGCGTTTAAGCCAACCTTCCACAGGATCTGTTTTTCCGCAAAAAAATACATAGTAGACAACAGTGGTTATGGGTCCGTATCCCTTCCATGTTCCATAGAACAAGTATCCACCGTTACCTGATAGTTTTCCAGTCAGTGATCCTCCTTTGAACCCAAAGTTAGATGCCTAGTAGATTTCTCTTTGAACTAATAGCATAAAACTTTATGGTAGGATTACAAAGACACACTATCAGAATGCCTTCAAGCCCATTTTACAAGCTGTGTCTTCGACCAGCTGGCGCTTGAGGCCCTTTGTGAACGGATCTGCCAGGTTCTCCTGACTTCGAACATCAACCACTGCAATTACACCTCTTTTGATAAGATCGTGTACTGCCCTGTGCTTCAACCGCACAGTCCTCTTCTTTCCGTTGAAGAGGTCATTTGATGCCACCGCCGCAGTCGCCTGGTTGTCACAGTATATCGGTATCGCCGGTATCTGAGCCCCAACCACTGGAAGATCATACATGAGCTCCCGAAGCCATTCTGCTTCATCTGCTGCAGTTTCAAGTGCATAGAATTCAGATTCCATGGAGGAACGAGAGAGTATTGTCTGCTTCTTCGACTTCCACGATATAGCAGCTCCACCCAAGGAAAAAACATATCCACCTATGGATCTCTCGCTTTCCACTTCTGAACACCAGCTAGCATCACTGAAGCCTTCCACTACTGTCGGATATCCGTTGTAGTGCAGTGCATATGTCTGAGTCTTCTTGAGATATCTCATTACTCGCTTCACAGCTTTCCAGTGCTCAACCCCTGGGTTGCTTGTGAACCGACTCAGCATTTCCACGACAAAAGCTATGTCAGGCCTTGTGGCAGTAGTTGCGTACATCAAACTTCCGATAACGCTAGAATACTCCAGCTGCCTGACGCTTTCCCTCGAGTTTGGCTTCAGCTTCTGATCACACCTGTATGGCGTATCGATCGCTGGAAGATCCTTATACCCATAGCGTGTGAGTATCTTCTCAATATAGTGAGATTGTGACAGCGCTACTCCAGTGTCTGTCCGGATGATCTTTATGCCCAAGATGACATCTGCATCCCCCAAGTCCTTCATACTAAACTTGGTTGAGAGGAACTTCTTTGTCTCTGTGACACAGCCTATATCCGTACCTAGGATTAGCATGTCGTCCACGTACAGACAAACGATGACTCCTCTTCCATCAGCGAACTTTATGTAAACACATTTGTCCGTCTCGCTGACTCTGTAGCCGTTTGACCTAATAACTTTGTCAAACTTCTCATGCCACATCTTGGGAGCTTGCTTCAAACCATATAATGATTTCACCAACTTGCAGACTTTGTCTTCAAGACCTTTGACGACAAATCCATCTGGCTGTTGCATGTAAATCTCTTCGGTCAGCTCCCCATTCAGGAATGCTGTCTTTACATCCATCTGATGTATCACCAACTTATGTATAGCTGCTAGAGCGATTAACATCCTGATGGTGGTCATCCGAGCTACTGGAGCGTACGTGTCGAAGTAGTCTATCCCCTGTTTCTGAGAAAATCCCTTGGCGACCAGCCTGGCCTTGAACTTGTCAATAGTTCCATCTGCCTTCATCTTCTTCTTGAAGATCCATTTACATCCAATAGGCTTTTCTCCTTCAGGTAGATCTACCAACACCCATGTGTTATTGGAGGTGATAGAGTCAAACTCGTCATTCACTGCCTCCTTCCAGAAGATAGCATCTCTGGTCTTCATCGCCTCATCATAGGTAAGCGGATCTGCTTCCACATGATAGGTGACAAAGTCATCTCCGAAATCTTTCGGTCTTCTCGCTCGCTTAGCTGACGGCTCGACGAGTTCTGGTGCAAGAGTTGTTTCATCAACAACAGCTTCTTCTTGGACTACTGGCTCGTATGAGATTTCAGTCTCATTAGTTCCTACATCATTTTTTGGAATGTCCGAAAGAACAATATTTTTTTTTGTCTTTTGCGAACTTGTCTTCAAAGTATTCAGCATCGCGAGATTCTATAATATGATTTGATTCAATATCAAGAAATCTCCGAGCATCACTCTTCTCGGCATACCCCAAGAAGATAGCCTTCGTAGTCCTTGTCCCCAGCTTCTGAATCTTCAGATCTGGAAGCTTCACATACGCCAGACACCCCCACACTCGAATGACATTCAAGTTGGGTCTGACTTTGAACCAGAGTTCATGAGGAGTTACGTCCGAAGTTGCATATGGCACTCTATTCAGAATGAAAGTGGCCATTAATGCAGCTTCTCCCCAGTAGCATTTTGGAAGACCTGCAGTGAGCAGCATGGAATTCATCATTTCTGTTAATGTCCGGTTCTTCCTTTCTGCTACTCCGTTGGATTGAGGAGAATATGGAGCAGTAGTCTCGCATATGATTCCATGTTCTTTGCAGAACGATACGAATTCATGAGACCTGTACTCCCCACCTTGATCACTTCTCAGCCTCTTGAGTTGTTGTCCAGTCTGCCGTTCAGCCTCGGCCCTGAACTCTCTGAACTTCTCGAAAGCTTCGTCTTTGGACTTGAGCAAGTAGACGAACGCGTATTTTGAGAAGTCGTCGATGAAGGTTATAAAATACTTCATCCCGGCCTTCGTGGAGAAATGTTTGAAGTCACAGATATCGGAGTGCACCAACTCCAGAAGATCTGTGCTTCTATTGACCCGATGAAAGGGTTTCCTAGTGATCTTCGTCTGAGCACACACCTCACACTTCTCCACCTTACCCCCACATTTGGAGATAAGTCCTAGACTAGACATTTTGTTAATTCTCTTACAATGAACATGTCCTAGTCTATTATGCCACAACTCAAGAGAATAATCAGAAAATGTAACTGCATTAATGTCTTCAAACTGGTTAACAAGCTGAATTTTAAACATGCCTTCGGTTTGATAAGCCTTCCCGAAGTATGTTCCTTTCTTGGACATCACCATCTGACCAGCATTGATGTCCATCCTCAAGCCTACGTTGCAGAGCAGGCTCCCAGAGATCAGGTTCTTGGCAATCGCCGGAACATGCTTCACACCTTGAAGCGTCAGAGTGTTCCCAGAAGTGAGTTTCAGTTCCACAGTCCCGATCACCAGAACTTCAGCTTGGGCCTGGTTCGCCATGACAACCTTCTCAGATATCGGCTGGTACGTGACGAACCATTCCTTGCCTGAACATATATGGCAAGTCGTACCAGTGTCTATCCACCAGTCAGAGTCAACCCCCACAGTTGTGACCTGTCCGATCATAGCAACAACGTTAGAAACCAATGAAACCTTATTAGGCTCACCTTTCTCTGATTGTTTAGGCTTAGATCTGCATTCACTCTTGTAGTGGCCTTTCTTGCCACAATTATAACAAGTCACGTGGGACTTAGTCTTCTGTTGCTTGAAAGAAGGACCCTTCACTTTTAGATTAGCGAAGTCCTTCTTCTTGGGATGAGAAGCCGCCTGCTTCCCCTTGGAATCTCTCGTCTGCACAAGATTGGCTTTAGCCAACTGTTTGGACAGAGTGTCCACCTTCTGTTGAGAACGCATCTCGTCCTCAACATGGATCTCTTGAAGTAGATCTCCCAAGCAAATGTCTAGCTTCTTTCTGTGCATCCTTGCATAGAAGGTACTCCATCCAGCAGGAAGTTTTGAGACGATCCCTCCGACGACAAACTTGTCGGGAAGGGGCATCTCTTCGTCCTCCAGTTTCTGACGCAGCTTCAGAAATTCCTTCACCTGTGGCAGCATGGACTTTTCGTCCTCAAAGAGCAATTTGTGATATTTTTCAACCACAAACATTTTGCTCCTGTTCTTGTCTTCTTCATACAGATTTTCCACAGACTCCCATATGTCTCTGGCAAGTTCCTTCTTCGAGTAGGATTCTGCCAGGGAGTCCTCCATAGCATTCAGGATGATAAGCCTGCAGATGCTATTTTCCCTTCTCCATTTGGCCTGGAGTTTGGTAGCCGCGTTGATGGCGGCAGTAGATCCAGTGTCTGGAATAGAGGGTTCTTCCTCCAACAGAACATGATCAACATCTTTCAGTTGAAGAGTTAGGTATACCTTTCTCTTCCAGACTTGATAGTGCTCTCCATCGAACTTTTCCAACTTGCAGAAGTCCAATTGGAGGAGCGAAGCATTAATGTTTTCCATCTATACGGATCTTGCTTTGAGATTGTTATTCCCGGGGCTTGATCAAAGATAAAAAACAAATGCAATCGAAATCTGAGATGTCCCAAAAAACTTTGCAGAGAGCAAACTCAAGGTCTACGATGGAATAAAAAATCAAATAGCCAAATTACAATCTGAAGGAGGGAAAAAGAGAAGAGAAGATCTCTCGTTCTTCCTTGCAAACGTGTTGCAATTGGGACAGAACGAGTTACAATAAAATTAGAGAAAGATGAGAAGAAGAACAATGCTGGAGTGTCAAAACACCGTTGCTCAAAGCAAGATTCGCCCCACACGATCTGCTTCCAGGAACCAGCAAGTTGAAGAACTTGTGGAACGCTCGAAGTCACCTCTGTTCAGACTCCTCGGATGGACTAGCAATGGCGGCAGCAACTATCTCTCTCTTTCTCCTTTTCTAACTTGTAATTTTCGTTCTCGTCACAAGGAGGCCAGAAGAGAGTATATATAGAGAGAGGGTGAAAACCCTAGCCGCCTCTTCAGTTATGGAAAGATTGAATCAAATCACAAAAAGATAGCAACGAATTAATTCTAATCCCACAAAGATAGGAACTGAATTAATTCAAATCCCACAAATATAGTAACGAAATTAATTCAAATCCCACAAAGATAGGATCTGAATTAATCGCATAGATTCACCCTTTCCATAACCGATTTGAAATCTGCACAGTCAGCGTAGCCCTCCATGCGGCAGCAGCAGCAGCAGCCTGGCCGTATGGACCGCTTGGGCCGCATGGACCGTATGTGCCGCATGAGCCGCATGAACCGTATGAGACGCATGGCCCGCATGAGCCGCATGGACCGCATGGGCCGCATGAGCCGCATGAGCCGCATGAGCCGCATGAGCCGCATGGACCGCATGGACCACATGGACCGCATGGCCGCATGAACCGCATGGCCGCATGAGCCGCATGAGGCCGCATATGAGCCGCATGCCGCATAAGACCGCATGGCCGCATATGAGCCGCATAAAGACCGCATGACTGCTGACGTGCTAAGTGCGCCAACAAAACGCCACATTACACCTCATGAGCCCGAGTCCGAGTCCGAGTCGCTAAGCCCCTTTGGGGCTTAGCTCCAAGTGGAATTAATCCAAGAGAATGACAAAAGCATTAATGCTTAATCCTTGGAGCCTTATTCTTACCTCCTAGTAAAATCACCCACATGGTTCCCTCCTTAGGGTCACCACCCCATGTGCATCTCTCAACAACACACCCAAGTATATATGTTGAGATAACTCATGGTGCTTTTCCAATGTGGGACTAAAATTTTACAAGGCATGTTGAGAGCAAGCTCTCTCCATGTAAATAAAGCACCAACAATAGTAACCCCCCCAGACCCCTAAGTCTCTACCTCTCCGCCAATAGAGTATCCACGGTCCATCCTAACTCCTCCATGTCAGTTGAACTAGTAATCCCCCATGCCCATATGTTGTGTTCCTACTGGGAATGTCTCGAGTGGCTCATGAGTCAGGAGTGGAACTCAGAATCCGAGTTCCACGCCGCCGTCAAAATCGAAAATCTCTTTTTTTTGGAGTTGATATCAGTTCAAAATTTTATATTTATAGTTTTTAGCTTGTTATAATTTGTTTGATATCTTTTTCTGAAGTCAAGAGCTAGGGGCAACAAAATTTATGTCCGGCTAGGACAACCCAACCTCTTGGGCTGGCCCTGACTGGCCAAGTGGTGCAAAAGCTTTGGAAGCAGCAAACAACAACATGTCTTTCATTGTTGAAAGAATAAGCGACTTATGAACATTGTTAAGCATTGAGTAGTAGAAGTAGGCACAACCACGTTTACTCCTAGCAAATGATAACTGAGCAAGTTTAGTTACACATACCATTGTCCTCAGCTAATGTACTTAATTGTTTTGAAGCATTTGGAAACTGGAGAGAGTGAACAAGCAGAAGAGAACACAGATGAAACATATACAAGTTCCTTGCTATACCTATAGTTATAAGTAAGTTCTCCTTATCTGATCTTTGCATCAGCTTTATGATATTTTTATATTCTAAAATGATATTTGGCCCATTCCTGCTCCTTCGCCTTCCAACACCCACATGCACTACACAGTATGCGCATATGCCAAATAGCAGGACTGTTTTATATTTATAAGTAACTAAATGTGCCCATCTGATTGCAATACCTTACTTTAAACCATAATCTCTCCAAGATTTATAACTGTTCCCTGCACTCTTTTATAACATTCTTACTCTTAAGTCACGAGTTAAGAGTGATAAGCTTCATGTTTATATGTTTATAATTGGTTGCGAATGAGCAGGAAAGTTTGCTACAAATGAATTTTTGAAGTTTCATATCAAGAAAGCATCATTTCTAGATCGTAGTCCAAAGGAATCATATTCCACATGATCATGTGGAAATGTGAAGCAAAATCATAGGAATGGAATCACATTTCCACATGATCATGATTCCTTCCTTTTCTTCATTTTCCTTGTAACCAACCATGCCAAATGACTCCCTCAAAGTTTGATTTAGTATAGCTTATTTGGGTTGCTTTTGTTTTTGGGTTTTCAGCAAGGTGTATGAGGATAAGTTTGGAGTGTCGTGGAGCGTCGTCGAGAGCTGCAACGAAGGAGATGGAGAATCGGTGGTTGAACTAGGACTCAAAATGAAACCAAAACAGAAGTGTCGATATACATTTGTTATTTCGAATTTGGGATTTTCGTTCCAGAACCGAATTTGAGGGTTTGGTGGTATAGCGCTGGTATACCGCCAGTCAAATTTTTAGTTAGGTTCGGGTTCTGATGAGTACATGTTTTGATGTTGGATCGATCTGAACGGTCAGAATTGGTGATGAACTAATCTAGAAATTTTCTAATCATAAATTAGGATTTTCTTAACATATTTAAAGGAGGCTAAGGGGATTGTCAAAGGGTGTGCTCATGGAAAAGATTCAGGAAGAGTCCATAAAAATGTACGAAAAAGTTTCTGCTTTGCGCATAGGCTCGCTCTTAAAGACAATTGGAAAAGAAGATATGTTGGGGGTGTCGTCTACTTCGTTCAGTGAAATTGTCACGAGGTTGGTGACTGATTTTATGTTGTAATCTTCTTCTTTCTCATGAGATTTGTGAGAGGTTGAACTTAGGGACAAATGGTTCAACATTTGCAATCAATCTTTATTAGTGACCAATTTATATTGTGATTTGTCTAAGTGACTAAGTCGCCACATATACGGTGTGTCACCACATATAAGGTGTTTTGATCTGTCTTGGTTCTCACATAGAGGTTTGGTTCGTTATCTTTAAGTGAGCTTGGTGTCATTTCCACGGCATTTTTGCCAACAATTGGTATTAGAGCGTTGAGCTTCGAGAGGGGAAGGTGAAACCATGTTTCCGGAGAAGATGAACACGTGTATGGATACCCTCACAAGAACTGGACAATTTGGAAATCAATGATAGAGGATCTACTCTAAAGATTTGTGTTGTCCATTAGAAGGTGACAGTGCCAAGCCATCAGACAAATCAGCTAATGAACGAAAAAGGGTTGATCAAAGGATGTTGAATTTATCCGCCAATGGTTAGACAATTCAGCATCATGTGTCCATTAAGAGTTCGGCAAATACACTACGGGAGAATTCACGTTCGTTGTATGAACGAAATATGGCTAGGAACAAGACGTTTCATATTCGCCAACTCGTCAACTCGAAGTACACGAAGGGTGTTCCGGTGGCACAATATCAAAATATGGTAATTGAGAATGAGCTTCATATCCTGCTTCTTTCGAGTTCTCTAACAAAAATTAGGAGACATTGATGGTTTTTGTAAGTAACTTCGCATCTGATAGAGTTGTTACGACGGAGTCCGACGCAAGTATTTAGAATCATCGCACGTCACAGTCGAGAAAATTAGATAGTTCTCAGAATCTTGCTATGGTGGACCGCAAGGAAGGTTACTATCACTGTGACGAAAGATGTCATTTTAAACGGGACTGCATGAAGCCTAAAGATGAGAAGGCTAAATACAAGGACAATCAAGTAGATTTTACAGCTATAGAAGATCACATCATCGTAGAGACCGACACAGAGAAACCTCGTAAAATATGTCATAACGACAATTGGTCTTGGACATGGGAGTTGTGTATCATGCCACTTCGAATATGATGTCACTCCCGTTTCCCGTTATACGTATTTTCGTATGCGTATACGAGATTTCTGGCATTTATCAGGTGGACCGTAGTTAGACTTGTTTTGCTTAGCCTAGTCTTGGTTTAATCTTGACTTGGTTTATTTGAGTGGTTTGGTTCAATTTGGTTTAGCTTGGCTTGGCTTAGTTTGAGATGGAGATGGTTGATATATAACCTAACTCCCCCTCTTTCTCTCTCTCTCTCTCTCTCTCCTCATTCACTTCTTCATTTACTTCTTCATCTTCTTCATTTACTCCTCTCACCTACCAAGTCTTAGGCAAGTGCAACTTGCTTCATGGAGGAACTCCATTTTTTTGTTCCATTGTCTTCCTCACGAGATTCTAAGACACTTTAGTACTTAGTATTTTCAATTTCCATGGTTTATTTCTTGTAGATCTAAGTCGGTTGTATTTTTGAATTTTTTGGATTTTGATCTACCAAACTTTATTATTTTCAAGTTTTGATTTTCTATGTTGTAGAGAATTCAATTTTACCCAAACTGGACCTTTGAAAAGTTAGATTTCGACTTGTTTTGAGGAAGTTATGGCCAAAATAAGATTTGGACATTTTCTAGTTCATCTGTCCTGAATCTGGCAGGGACGATGAATAGTGTCACAGGAATAAATAGTGCCGTAGGAATGAATAGTGCTGTATGGTTTGCATAGTGCCGCATGGATGCATAGTGCCGTAGGAATGAATAGTCACTACACCAAAAAAAAGGCTGTTAGGAATAGTTTTTATATGTTCCTAATATTTTTAGGAACATATCATAACCGTTCCTAAAGGTGTCGTTGCAATATTTGGAACACATATACATTGTTCCTAAATTTAGTTTGGAACATTTATCAGGCGTTCCAAAATTAGATTTTTGGAACATATATAATGCGTATCTAAATTATTTTTGGAACATATTTTAAACGTTTCAAAATGTCATTTTGAAACACTTTAAGCTCGTTCCTAAATCTAATTTGCAACACTTTTGCATTATTATTATGGCTAATTTTGCAACACTTTATTAACGTTCCTATTTATTTTTTTTTAATTTCATTTTTGTATTCCATTTTTTAGGTTGAACCACAATTAGGCTAAAGACACAAATTAAATAATAGCTTAAACAAAATAGTCAATAAGAGAATATTTGAGCAAATTATTAACACATGCACAACATCCCTTCCAAAGATCCACAATGTTTCTCTTTTAAAACAAATAACACCTTAATATATTATCTCAAACAGACATACAAGTCAAAATTTCCTTCCAAATGGCAATATAAACGTCACAAGAGAAAAGGCATCGTACTTCTTCGTACAAGTCACAAATATTCACCAGAGAAACTGAAATATTTCAAAATTATTAAGAAGTACAAAATATGATAGCATTCGTCTCTAGTTCCTAATAAAATAGGGCAATTTAAATCAAGCACCATCAGACTCCCTCCTAGATTACCCAACTTTGGTAGTAAACCTACTTGGATCTCTGTCTTATCAAAAATTAGTTCTTCGAAACATGATCCCAAAAATTATTCTCCAATCGAATGATAGAGATTTGAACAATAACAACTAGAAACACCTGCATGCAACATTATGAAACAAGTTAAAATCAGAAAATTGCTAATACATATAGAACTAGGAAAAATGGTTATTTGAAGCAAAAAAAAACAAGAAGAACTGGGCATACCATGCACATCAGAACAAATAGCTAATATTATGCACATCAAAACTGGGCAAAATGGTTACTTGAAGCAAAAAAAATTTGTAAAATCAATTTGTATCCCAAATGTTACTTAACTTATTCCACCAGGCTGAAACTATTGTACATATTCTAGAGTTCAATTCACGATTTGCAGAAGATATGGGACTGTGAGAAAGGTCTATCACCAAAAGGTATAAGAAAAAAAAATTCTCCCTCCCCCTTCTTTTTCCACCAGTATACAAACGAACATGTTCATAAAGGATGAGAGTTCCAACAAACTGTGAGTCTCTTGAAGAGTTTTAGGCGGATTCCTAGAAGCAAACAATCTATTTGCTTTCTTTGTTCCAGCTTTTGAATCACACTTTGTACTAATAACTTCTGCTAGCAAGATTATCTAGAACATAAAAAGAAGCAAAGAGATGACAATACAACATGATTAATTAATGAAATCTAAAATAACACAAAGAAAGATGCCCAACCACTAGAACTAGCAACAAGGTATTAATTTAGTTTTACTTGTCATGAAGTAGGGTAAGTCGTTAAATTTTGTAAGTCACGTCAAACTGAAGTCATATTGGTTTCAGTAAGACAACTTACTACAGAAAGTTTGAAAGGGCAGAATTTTGGCTTCCCTCTGCGACCATACTTGAGTAAGTGTGCCCCTTTCTTTAAAGCTGTAATTGCCTGAGCATCATATGGACATATAAACTTATTTAGTAATACAATAACAAAAAAAACAACTAGCATAGCTACGTAACAACAATTGTTGCAATTCTGTAACTAGACAATTTCTGGACTAATGCTGAATCTGTTGTTATAACACAAGTAACTTGATTAATATATTAAAAGTCTAAAGTTTGTTTTAAACATTTTATGTTATCACTTCATAAGTTTGTTGTAAGCATTTCTTGGAAAGAATTTTCAAACCAACACTGAAAAGTGTTGTTGTTAAGTTCTACTTAATTTTCACCTGTCCACCCTCCATTAATACCTCCAGTTTCACCCCAATTGTTCTCAATATTAACCATTGGAATAAAATCATTGGTGGTAAGGAGTTATGTCCTACAATATAGTTGTGCAATAAGGTCCGCATTGTCTATAGGATAAATTTGCATTCAAAAGGTCATGTCAGACAACTATTTTTCCTACATCCATCGAAACAGAACATGTGGGCTTGCTCAAAGGTTAAGGTAAGGACTTCTCATGCCACTTTTTTTTTGTCTAATTAAAAGGTAAGGATTGTTCTAGCTTCATGTCTAATCAAAGGCTTAAAAAAGTTCCATAACAAATGGCAAAAATATGGGCTGATTGGAATGTGAGACAATACATGAAATAAGATAAAATAGTCATATATCTCCATTCATAAGACCAACACTAACGGATATAAAAATACTCTAAACAAGTGAACGTCTTATGAAATTTTCTTTCGAGAAACTATGTGTTGAACAGAATGACCAAGATGGCAAGATTACTTGCTGAATTCAACAGACTAATAATGGTCAATCGATGTGAATACATCAAAGAATCTTGCTACTATTAACACTACCTAGGAATCAAGCACCAAACTTGTTATACTACCTTTTGATATAAAAAGATCTCTAAACACCTAAAACTCTTCCTAAACCAATAAATGTGAAATAATTCTAAACAAATGTCTTCTCAAAAGACTTCGCAAAAATCTATGAACAACGGTAAATATTCTTTGATGTTAATAGGATAAGAAAGTTGTAATTAATCTTATTTATTATAAGGTTTCCCAACCATGCATTATCACGCCCTGAGTCGACAAACCGTTCGTCCCCGGTGTTACTTTGTCGATTCGATCGTCCTCGCTAAGGCGTGATGTCGTACGAGTCTGGAATTGCACTCCTACAAGGCAAGAACGTTACGTTTGCTTTCATATTAATACGCCAAGTTGAAACTTCACAATTCACATCAGAATACAAGACGCAGTATAGGAAGATAGAAATGCTTTTTATTCATAGCTTACAACGAAGTGCAAGTTATAATTATATTGGATGCCGTTGCGGCTACATTGATTGAAAACAGAAAGAAAATATATTCGACAAGTTGCCTGAACTACGCTTGCCGTCCCATACATTCGCCCCTTTATACATAAGCCGTCGACTTGAATTGGCTTCAAAATACTTCTGCATAGGAAGAGCTTCAAAACACCTCTCCGTACTTCAGCTCCAGTTTAGTTGGACAATCCCATCGCACCTGGAGAAATTGGGGGAATGGGATTAGCACACTTGCTAAGTGGACGAGACGAACCCACTCGTCTAAACCGACTCTGATTGTTAGGGTAGGCATGCTTTAGAGTTGTCTTTCTATTAGAACTAAATGAATTCAGTTCATATTCGATAGCCATCTTTCGTAATAAATCATACAGTAAAACATAGTAGTTTTATCATATTTCTTACCACGACCGTGCTCGTCCCTGCATGAAAACAGAGATAATATTTACACCTGCATAAGACAATAGGTGAGCATGCTAGTATCTTATATGCGGTCATTGATGTTACACATCACGTGGGACTATCTCAACGGCATTTTGGTCCGCTCAGTCTAGGTTACAAGCCTGACTGACGGTCCCGCAATACATCAGTGCCGAAGCACGATTATTCATTCCCCCTAGGTCGATTCGATTTCGATGCCCCGGATATCGATTCGAGGAAAAATATCAACTTGTGCACAAGCTGTCCATGACCATGCCAATGCGTGAACAGTTTAACATATGCAACAGTTTTGTATAGCGCAGACAGTATTGAACGACATTATCATTTCCTCCAACTTATGCAACGATTCATTTTTCCCCAAGTCGTACTCCCGATTTAGCGTCCCGTAGGCACCAAATTGTCCGAGGCATCATAACCTACGATCGACGTTTCATAATATTTTGTAGCACGTAAAACAGTCTATCTTTTTACTAGAACCTTAAACTTTCTGGTTTATATGATAGACTTGTATTTTCAGAGTGAATTACTCTAAATCGATACGTTTTTCCCGAGTTCTTGGACTTAGTGGATTGGCATGCAATTAACTCGGCATCGTTCGATTTGAATGAATTCGAGGCAAAGAATAAGTTTGTGGGACAGAGTAGAAAAGAAGGGGCCGAATCACCCACCGATTACTTTGCTTCGTGCCGGTCGTCGAAGCGCTATGCAACGTCAATCCTTAGTTACGCGAGCTCCTGCAATGGCACCAACACTTTGTTAGATTTTCTTCTTTTTTTCTTGCATCGAAATTTGTAATTGCATCCATAAAAATGACGCGAAAGCACTTCAATCAAGCCCATCGGCAAAGCTCCAAGAAAACCATACAGCGGTCCGGTCCCGTCGAAGGGACTCTTATAGAGAGCTCACTTGCCGAGATGCATCCCGCTGCATCTAGGACTTATTCCAACAGAAGTCGTTCTATTAGTTGAATCGATTCTCGTAACTTTCGTCCAAATCGATTTGAATCGATGTCGCAATGCGTTATCGTTTACCAAGCTTAGCGATCGAGTTAGATGGCCATCTAAGTTCCCGGCCGATCTGACTCGGCGCAAGCATATTATAAAGTTCCGTCGCCTATCGAAAGCGGGGCGCTACATAATATACCACTAAGAAAAAGTTTTGTCCCGAAACTTAAGAACAAGGGTCTGACCTTAATTTAGACAAACAATGCAGGGTACTTCTCTTTCATCTCCGCTTCCATCTCCCACGTCGACTCCTCGACTGAATGGTTCCGCCAAAGCACGCGGACCAAGGACATCGACCGATTTCGTAGCACCTTCTCCTTGCGATCCAAAATTTGGATAGGCTCCTCCGAGTAAGACAAGTCAGTACGTAGCTCTAACTGATCGAAGCTGACCACATGACTTGAATCGTGCACGTATTTTCGAAGTTGTGAAACGTGGAAAACATCGTGCACATCAGCTAAGGCAGGAGGTAGTACGATCCGATAAGCAACCGTCGCAACTCGCTTAATGATCTCGAAGGGGCCTACAAATCTCGGGCTCAACTTGCCTTTAACGCCGAACCGCATCACACCGCGCATGGGCGTTACTTTCAGAAATACATGGTCCTCGACCAAGAACTCTAGCGGTCGTCGACGAAGATCTGCGTAGCTCTTTTGTCGACTTTGCGCAATGCGGAGTCTATCTCGAATCAAGCGGACCTTTTCGATGGCTTGCTCCACCAGTTCTGGTCCAAGCTCTTGTCGCTCTCCGACTTCATCCCAGCATATCGACGAACGACACTTCCTCCCGTAGAGCGCTTCGTATGGGGCCATCTGAATGCTCGACTGATAACTGTAGTTATACGTAAACTCCGTAAGCGACAAATGCGTATCCCAACTAGTCTTAGGTCGATCGCACACAGACGCAGCATGTCTTCTAGGATTTGATTTATCCTCTCCATCTGACCATCTGTTTGGAGATGGTACGCCGAACTAAAGTTCAGTTTGGTCCCCATCGCCGCTTGGAGGCTCGTCCAGAAATGCGATAGGAATCGCCCGTCTCTGTTTGAAATTATTGAGGCCGGTACCCCGTGCAGTCGAACAATCTCATCGACGTAGATTTGCGCTAACCGATTGACGCTCCATCCTACTTTAATTACGATGAAGTGAGCCGACTTGGTCAATCTATCAACAATGACCCAAATCGCATCATTCTCCCGCGGCGTCTTCGGAAATCCCACAATAAAATCCATCGAGATATTGTCCCACTTTCACTCGGGAATGGCGATGTTCTGCAGCTCTCCGCCTGGCCTCTGGTGTTCTGCCTTCACCTGCTGACACGCCATGCATTGCGATACGAACGTAGCCACGTCTTTTTTTATGCCGTGCCACCAAAAGTTTGTGCGCAAGTCTTTGTACATCTTGGTGCTTCCAGGATGTAACGAGTACTTCGCATAATGCGCCTCCGTCAGAATTTTTTCTGAGTTCGACAGTTTCAGGAATGCAGAGCCTTTCCTTTAGTCGCATCGTCCCGTCTCCGTCTTCCGCAAAGTCAGTCGTCTTTCCCGTTGAAATCAGCTCGCGTATTTTCTTCAGGAATGAGTCGTCCTCCTGTGCGGTCTTTATCTTGCTAAGCAGGCTCGATCCTAACTTCAGCTGAGCTAGGTGTAGGTATCGATACTCAATTCTGAGTTTGATACCCATCGCTTCAAGGTCTCGCCGTATCTCCTTATTTATGGCCAGTGTTCCCATAAACATTCTGCTAAGTGCGTCGGCCGCCACGTTTTCCTTGCCCGACGTATACTCGATCGTTAGCTCGTAATCTTTTATGAGTTCGAGCCATCGTCGCTGTCGTAGGTTGAGTTCTCGTTGCGTAAATAAGTATTTCAGGCTTTTATGATCTGTATAGATTCTGCACGCCACACCATAGAGGTAGTACCGCCATAACTTCAACGCAAACAAGATTGCCGCCAATTCTAGGTCGTACGTCAGGTAGTTTTTCTCGTACTGCTTCAACTGCCGTGAAGCGTAGGAGATGACTTTGTCTCTCTGTATGAGTACGCACCCGAGGCCAGTTCCCGATGTGTCGCTGAATATCTGAAAGTCTTCTGGACCGTCTGAAAGTGCAAGGATTGGAGCTGAGATGAGCCGTTGCTTCAACTCTTGAAAGCTGGATTCACAGTCGTTACTCCGTTCGAATACTACCCCCTTCTGGGTGAGGCGAGTCAGAGGTGACCCTAGTTTTGAAAAGCTTCGCACGAATCTACGGTAGTAGCCCGCTAAGCCCAGAAAACTTTGAATATCGCTAGCTGAGGCAGGTCGTTTCCAATCTACCACCGCATCAATCTTCTTTGGATCCACCACAACACCTTCGGCAGAGATTACATGTCCGAGGAATGTCACGCTACTCATCCAGAACTCGCACTTACTCTGCTTGACGTATAATTTGTTTTCACGCAGAATCTGCAGTACCGTCTTCAAATATTCCGCATGCTCTTCTCGATTATTTGAGTAGACTAGGATATCGTCGATGAACACGACTACAAATTTATCGATTTGAGGTCGGAAGACTCGGTTCATCAGATCCACAAACGCGGCTGGGGCATTCGTCAAACCGAACGGCATGACTAGGAATTCGTAATGACCATATCGAGTGCAGAAGGCAGACTTCGATACGTCGTCAGACTTGATCTTCAATTGATGATAGCCTGAACGAAGATCAATTTTTAAAAATACTGACGCGCCTTGCAGTTGGTCAAACAAGTCATCGATTCGTGGCAAAGGATACTTGTTCCGTACGGTCGCCTTGTTGAGTTCTCGATAGTCGATGCATAGCCGCATCGACCCATCCTTCTTCTTCACGAACAATACGGGAGCTCCCCACGGAGAGACGCTAGGGCAAATAAATCCGCGGTCTAGCAACTCTTGTAATTGCACCTTCAGCTCCTTCAGTTCTGCTGGAGCCATTCGGTAAGGTACCTTTGATATCGGCCGTATATCCGGAAAGGTGTCGATGCTGAATTCTATCTCTCGATCCGGCAGCATCCCGGGCATCTCGTCAGGAAAAATGTCGGGAAAATCTACCACAACATCGGTCTGCATTGCGTTTGTATTATCCTTTCGCGTGTCTCGAACTGATGCCAAGTATCCCGCGCAGCCAGAACGCAACATACGCCTCACCGAGATTGTCGATACCATCATTACCATCTTCGAGACCGTACCGCACGAATATGAGAACTCTGTCTCGCCAGGAAGATGAAACACCACTCTCTTCTCCGCGCACTGATCGTTGCACGACAAGCGCCCAACCAATCTATGCCCAGGATTATGTCGTAATCTTTGATGTCTAGTACGACGGCATCTAAGGATAGATATCTTCCTCCGATGCAAATGTGGCCGTCCCTACAAATAAAGTTCGCAGGCATATCGACTCCCGATGGAGTGCTAACGCTAATATTTATATCTAGTGATTGCATGGTTATTTTATTTTCTTTCGTAAAATCAGCAGATATAAAGCTATGCGTCGCACCCGAATCGAATAGTACTCGAGCAGGTATATTTTTGTAGAGTAATATACTTGTTACAACAGTATCGGACGCAAACGTCTCATCTCGAGTTAAGGCATAAACTCGGCCTTGAGCTCCATGGCGTTGGTTCTGCTGGTTGACTGGCACCGCATTTGTGCCTTACAGTATCGGCACTTTATGCGGATTCGGAACGTTCCTTGATGGATTGTGTTGATTCGGACCTTTATGCGGGCAATATATAACTATATGGCCTACCTCGCCACACTTGTAGCAAGATCTCGTCATGCAATCGACGGTTCGGTGCCCACGCCTACCGTACCTAGTGCAGTATTGACTGCCATGGCCTCGGTCATCGAATCTGTTCGGACGTTTTCTTATTCTCGATCATCCGGCGCCGACGTCATTAGGACGCTTGTTGAAGTGGTTACGGATGCCTCTACTCGACATACGACCAAAGATGTGCTCACTATCAAGAGCGACATTATAGGATTCACGGTATGTTCGGCACCTTTGATTCATGATGTCCCTTTGCAGTTCGTCTTTTAGGACTTGTTGGAAGCGTTCACACCAGGCTTCTTTGTTGGGCAGGAAGGCATCGGCAAACTTTGCCAGCTTTGAGAAGCTCGAATCATAATCGTCGACAGATATATTTCCCTGTTGCAGTGTCATGAACTCGTCTTCTTTTTGTTGATGGACGGCGCGAGGAACGTACTGTTCGAGGAAAGTGTTTCACTTAACAAAATGCCTTGGGAATTGGCTTTTGAAAATAAAACGAGAAAAAGTACAAGAAGTACAAATTTGATTCTGGGAAAGTATTGCTATGGAAGTCTGATTCGTAAATGATCACTTTGCTCTTTGGACCATATAATGATGATGAAGATCACTGCTTGAAGTAGAACAATTGGAAGAACTAAGTCACCAGAAAGGTATCGACGCACTTGGGCACTGATGGCGAGGCCGAATAGTTTCCTGCTTTGCTTCACTCTGTTCTGAAAGAAAGGTTGAAGAAGAATGCTCTGGAGAATCAAAATCTCTAAGTTCTGATCCCTCTATTCTCTCCTGTCTCTGTGTGTCCCGTTTTATCAGAAAAATAAGTCTATTTATAGACTTGGGCTCTTGTGCGTAAAAACTCAGCAAAAGTTCCATCTTTACGCTAACAACTGCCACCCACGATCGAAGCCATCCTCTGCATATGTTGACATGTGTCCCATCATTTCAGTAAGAATAGGATGCATGTACACACGTTCTTCGAGAAAAATGGCATGAAAGCCACGTAGGCAGACCACGTTCCAAGCTGGTGGAGGAGAATAGGGCGTAAAAATAGCCCCAATGTACTCTGAGCGTAAAGCAGTAGATTAGGCGTAAAATAGCCTTGATATAGACTTCTCGCGTAAAGTGGTTGTTAAATAACCTTGAGCGTAAAAGTAGCTCAAATAGACTTTACGCACACGTCAGCTGTTGAGCGTAAAAGCTCGTATAGTCTTCGTGCGTAAAAGAAGCCATAGTGCGAGCGTAAAGTAGCTCAATCCACATACTAAACGACAACATTGGTCTCTGTATAAAACAAATCCCTTTGTGATATATGCCATTATTAATATCTCCATGTCAGAGTTTGCATTAAATGCGAGATTTGACAGCTTAGAGATTAGCCTTGTCTTGGGCGTAAAGAGATTAACCGATCTACTTGGCGTAAAACAGATCACTTATGAATGAAATGATCCATCTCTTTGACTCTTTCTCTGAAGCACTTTTTATGCTCCTACAAGACCCCCTTCAAAGTTTTCAAATATCTCCAAAATTTGAAACACTTTGAACAGAAGCGTAAAAGTTAAAATTTGATCAGTCAGCGTAAAATTCGGGATACGCAACAGTTATCCACGTAAAAGCGGGGATGTCCAACAGTCGGTGCAATTTTCAATAGTGTCGGTCAACACTTAACCGTCACAATGAATTTCTTTCTCGAGACTTTCGAATCCCTTTTCGTTTCCCCGAGTTTACATTAATAATGAGCAGTTTCCAAAGAGAAATATGAAGAGTTGGTTTAATTGTATAAATAAGAAGAAATTCTTCACTCTTGTCATTCATCCTCATAGTGACATGGCGCCAAAGAACGAGATTACTAACAAAGAGGCTTCAAACTCCAGGCTTGATTTTGAGCGAGCATGCAACCTTTTAGAGTGCTTTGGACTGACTCCTGCAGTCTTTAGTCGCATCGATGGTGGTCCCCCAACTGCGTACGAAGGGCCAGGAGATGCAGAAGCATTTCTTAATCTGATGCGTCGCTCCGGGATTCGCAATATGCACGAACTAGGTACTTCTCTTCGTCAGCCCGACGAGGAAGAGAAAAAAATGATGTTTTTATGTATTGCGAATCTTTTATCTGTAGGGGGCCACTTCCCCCTTTTTATAAATAAAGTCTGATGTTAATCTCATCTGTTGGTATATAGAACTGTTCAGCACATATTTTGACTGCTTCTATGGTTGTTAATTTCTAAGAAACAAACCAACACGTGGCATCTGTCTTGTGGTTACGAGAGCCTTTAAATAGGATCTTCTCCCGAAATAGACTCATACCAATCAGTTTCTTCAGTCTTTATAAATAGCCGAGAATGTTTCATATATTCTCATTCTCATTCCTCTGAAGATAACTTTCTGCAATGTCGTTCTCCAACAAGTGACAATGGCGAAGCTTTCCAACGGTGTTCCTTTGTACGCCCAGTCATTAGACGTAGATTCAACCATCATTAGAGCCAAACCATTTGACTTAAGTGGTAAGTCCGACTGTAAGCAAATATCTGTCTTCAAATTTTCTGTTGGAAACAGGTATTTTTGAGCGTAAATTCTTGACGAGCGTAAAAAATCTTTGCTGAAGCACTGGTGTAAAAGCCTTGCTGAAGCTCTGGCGTAAAAGCCTTGCTGAAGCACTAGCGTAAAAGCCTTGCTGAAGCACTGGCGTAAAAGCCTTGCTGAAGCACTGACGTAAAAGCCTTGTTGAATCACTGGCGTAAAAGCCTTGTCATCTATTTTTAGTTAGCGTTTAATACGCATCTGTTGATACTTCTGTTTAAAACACTTCTTCTTTGTTGTTTTCTGCAGAAGTTTGGCTGAACAGTTTTTTCAGGACCGGCATTGGTGACTTTGACGTTGTGAAGAGCGTTCTTCTGACATCAACATCAGGGAGCTCATGCGCTTTTGACGCGCAAATCAGACAACTCAGAACTCTTCGTGGGATAGAAGAGTCTTCCTCTGTTGGTAGGAAGAGCCTTTATACACGGAGAGTTGGATGGTGGAGTCAACTCTACCCCGAGAAATCGGGTAGTAGAGTTCCTTTCACGGCAGAACTAGGAATCGTATCCCAATGCTGGATGCGTTCGATATCCTTGCGTTCTTAGTAGAGCCAACTCTTCTACGCCCAAGCCACCACAAGATATCCTTGCGTTCTTAGTAGAGCCAGGAAAAACTCCTGAAGAAGAAGGACTGAGGATGGCCGCCTGCAAGTTTTTTATGAACTCAGGCAACAATGCCTTCGAGACATTAACTGACTATGTATTCAATAAGGGAGGCAGTGGTCCTCGTCCTTGACCTTTTGTTTTGAACAAAAATAGTAATAAAAGAAACTTTATTTTCATTGTCTTCCCCTTTTTTTTATACATAGTATTTCCTAAGAAATTTGCCATTGATTGGCATCATGAGCAGATCTCCATTGGGCTTTGATAACCGATAGGCGCCATTGGAAAATACGGACTCAATTACATAAGGGCCTTCCCATTTTGCTTGGAATTTTCTTTTACTTTTATGAGTCATCACCATCGGTCTCCGAACGGCTAATACAAGTTCGCCAACTTTGAATACCCTCTCTTTAACTTTACGATTGAAAGTTCGAGATATGCGGGCTTGATATAGTTCAATGTGCTGTTGTGCTTGAAGACGCTTCTCATCCAATCCTTCAAGTTCTTGGAGTCGTAAGCGATCATTATTCTCTGTAGTTAGCTCATTAGCAATGGCTATTCGTAGAGATGAGATCTGGATTTCCAATGGGAGGACAGCTTCACATCCATAAACCAATGAGAATGGTGTAAAACCAGTAGGAGTCCGGACTGTTGTTCGATAAGCCCATAAACACTCTCCAAGTTTTTTATTCCAATCACGTTTATTAGAAGAGACAAACTTTTTGAGAAGTTTAATGATCGTCTTATTGAAAGCTTCGGCTAAACCATTAGCAGCTGGATTATAAGCCGTAGAAGCCAAATTCTGAATTCGATTCTTGTCACAGAATCGATAAAATACCTGACTGGCAAATTGTGGACCATTGTCATGAATTATCCGACGAGGAATCCCGAAGCGATAAATGACATGGTGCTTGATGAAGCTGATCACATTAGATGTTTTCACTTCCGTAAGCGGAACTGCTTATGTCCACTTAGAAAAGTAATCTGTTATAGCTAATATGAACCGATGTCCTTTAACAAAAGGAGGATTAATAGGACCAATGACATCCATACCCCAAGCTTCGAAGGGCCAAGAGGCTGCTGTAGGATGTAGAAATTCAGATGGTTGATGAATAAAATCAGCATGAATCTGACATGCTTTACATCTTCTGGCATAGTCTACAACATCTGCTATCATAGAAGGCCAATAATATCCCATTCTTCGAATACGGTCTTGTAATTTAGGACCCGGTTGATGAGCACCACAAATACCATCATGAGCTTCTCGCAGTATTTGTTTAGCTTCATTTTCTGAGAGACAATGCAGCAAGAGTCTATCATAGGAACGACGGTATAGCATATGTAAAGACGAATCATAATAAAACCAAAACGATCGTCTTTTGATTGATGCAGCTTCTTTTGGATCTTCAGGCAAAATCCCATGAACTGCATAATCAACGAATGGAGTTCTCCAATCCTTATGCTGGGAATTTGACTCTGTAGTATAACTTTGTTCAATGTACAAATTATTCTTGACATAGAACAAGTCTCGATCCAACAAAGTAATTGTATTTTGCCTTCGAATTGGAACAACTAGGTCTGCAGCTAAACTAGCAAGAGCATCAGCTTCCATATTCTGAGAGCGTGGTACAAACTCAATGAAGAATCCTTTGAATGAAAGGACCAGTTCAACTACCACTTGATGATAAGGAATGAGATCAGGATTTCTGACCTCATAAGTCCCTCTAACTTGATTAACAATCAATTGAAAATCTCCATAAGCTTCTAGGAACTCAATATCCAGTTGTTTTGCTACTTGGAGACCGATCAATAGAGCATTATATTCTGCTACATTGTTGGAGCATGGCTCATTGAGAGAATAGGCACGGTATATGACCATTTTGTCAGGAGAAACCAAGACGATTCCTACCCCAGAGACAATATTGCCTTTAGGTCCTACTCGTGATGCCCCATCAAAATATAATTGCCATATGTCATTCTTCAAAGTCAGGTTACAATCCACGACTTCATCTGGAATGTCCTCATATAATTTTGATGTTTCAGGTATAGGGTGAGCAGCTAAGAAATCGGCTAATGCTTAACCCTTTATTGATTTCTGATGTACATAAACCATGTCATAAGGAGTAAGCAACATCGCCCAGGTGGCCAGCCTGGAGTTAAGAATGCTAGGTTTTCTCATCAATACCCGAATGGGATTTATTCTGGAGATGACATGAATAGTCTGTCCTGTCACATAATGTCTTGTCTTTTGGACGGCAAAAACTAAAGCTAGACATTCCTTTTCCACAGGAGTATACATGTGTTCAGCTCCGACCATCATTCTGCTCAGATAATATATTGCTTGCTCATGACCCATATCACTTTTCTGTGCAAGAAGAGCGCCAAGTGAATGATCCAAGGCCCGAACATATAGCAAAAATGGCCTTCCTACTACCGGAGGTACCAGAACAGGTGGGTTTGTAAGGTATTGCTTAATGTCATTGAAGGCTTTCTGACACGCTTTATCCCAAACAAAAGATACGCCTTTCTTTAATAGACGGTAAAAAGGTTGACATCTCCCAGAAAGATTAGATATAAATCTTCTAATATAAGCAATACGACCCTGAAAGCCACGGAGTTCTTTCAGATTACGAGGAGGATGCATTTCAAGAATTGCTTTAATCTGATCAGGATCGACGTGGATACCCTGAGAAGTAATGACAAATCCTAAAATTTTTTTACTGGAAACCCCTAAGAAAGACTTAGTAGGGTTCATTTTCAATTGATGCTGGCGCATCAACTCAAATACAGTCCTCAAGTCCTGAATGTGATCATCCTTTGATCGACTTTTAACAGCAATGTCATCTACATAGCATTCAGCTATCTTTCGTAGATGTTCTTGAAAGATGTTGCTCATAGCCCGTTGATATGTGGCACCGGCGTTTTTAAGACCAAACGGCATAACCGTATAGCAGTAGACCCCAAGGGGTGTACAAAAAGTGGTATGTTTCTCATCTTCTGGATGCATCTTGATCTGATTGTACCCTGAGAATCCGTCCATGAAAGACATGCGTTCAAAATCACATGTATTGTCTATCATGACATCAGTAATTGGAAGTGGAAATTCGTCCTTTGGACAAGCTGCATTAAGATCTCGATAATCTATACAAACTCGGACTTTTCCGTTCTTCTTCATAACAGGAACAATATTGGCAACCCAATCTGGGTGTTGCTCTTCACGAACAAATCCACATGTGATCAACTTTTTGACTTCTGCTTCAATTGCATCCATCATATCTGGTATAAAGCACCGTTGCTGTTGTTTTACAGGCTTGACGTTAGGTAAAATATTGAGTTTATGAGTAGCAACTTTAGGATCTAGGCCTGGCATATCCTCATAACTCCATGCAAAAATATCAATATATTCTTTGATAAGTTTCATCAACTGTTCCTTTTCATCTTCAGAAAGATTCTTACTGATGAATATTGGTTTGGACGTAGTTCCATCTCCAACATTAATCTGGATAATCTCATCCTCTGTAGGTGGCTGTCGCTGTTCAAAACGGAGTTCCCACTGAGTATCCATCTGTTGAGCCCAAGGATCATTCTCAAATAGTTCAGATTTATCATCAATTTGAACCATATTGACTGAAAATACTTGTCCAGATTCATCATATGAGGAATGAGATATATCAGTTTCAATGAATTGGACTTCTTCTGAATCCGATGATTGCGAAGAGCTAGAAGAGAATTCTTCTTGTATATCGTCATAAAACATGTGGAACGGATCATATCCCAACCCATGATGAGTCTTTTGGTAAAACGGATCACCACGTAATGGTAGTCGTCTACCCTTGCCTTGATTGAGACCTTGCATAGTCTTCAAATCATATCCCATGTTCTGGATAATCTTGATAGATTGTTGACTATACTTGTCAATTCGGATTCTTCCCTTGTCTTTATCCTTCAGCTCATCTGCCTGAGCAACAGGAATATTTCTAGCCAGGCCAAACATAATTTGGCGCTTGTTTTTCTTATCAGACGGAACCACGAAATAAGATTCTTCGTGACGTCTAAAAGTTACGCAAGCTTGTGATGAAGCGGCCACAGGTAGAAGATAAGGAGAAGATGTTAGGAACCTTTGAGCATAAGGTCCAATATCTACATGAGGAGGGAAAGAATTTTCCTTATGATCGATGTATAAAGTTTCTTCTGGCTCAATGTCGTCTTTATATTGATGACTTTGATTATCAGAAGATAAAGTCATTCTTTCGATAAACTTGACAGCCATATACTCGAAAAAGAAATCTTCATTGATATTAAAAAGTATAGAATGATCAATATTTACATCATTTACAATTTGACTGCTACGCTTCGGATTAATCATCAGTGGACCATTATCTGTCTTCTGCGTAGTTTTGCCAAGATTGACAATCAATGGTGGTTCTGGATCATTCGTACAAGAAGTACGCCCTTTGACCTTGATCATAAAAGGTTGAACTTGGCTCTTAGTAGGAATATTTGTTGATTCCTCAGATGAAGTTTGAGTTCTTCCTTTAACCTTGATTATCAGAGGTTGATCATTGACAGATTGGGATTGGATTCGTCCCTTGACTATGATCTTCAAAGGTTGCTCCTCTGGCGGATCTTCATTAATAGACTGATCCTCAGTAGGTGATTGATCTTCAGCCATGTCTGATATCTCTTTCACATACTCTTGTTTATAAAGCCTTGAATCAGAAAAATAGGCTTCGACACCCTTGAAAGGATTGATATCAGCAAACTCAGTCTTCACAACTCCCTAGGAATCCACATACTTGAAGCATTGGTGGAGAGTTGAAGGTACAATATTGTGCTCATGAATCCACGGTCTCCCCAGAAGGATATTGTAGGATACGTCCGAGTTGATAACATAGAAAGTTACCATGGTTCGAAGATCACCAATCTGAATATGCAGACGAATCTTCCCCAATGGTTTGCTCTTGCCAGAGTTGAAACCGACTATCGTAGTACTAGTGTAAGTCAAATCACTAGTAGGAATCCTCAGGGGTCTTAGCATACTCTGAAGAATTATGCTAATTGAGGACCCGGGGTCAATGTAAATCCTGTCAATTTCAGTGGATCCAATATACCCAGTGTAGCACAAAGGTCTGTCATGCTTGTTATGCTTCAACAGCATATCTTCTTGTGTAAAGCTGATGTTGGAAATTGCTTCCATCACACTATGACATTGTGGACATAACACTGGTATATTATCAGGAGTCTTGAGTTGAGCCAAGCATGAATCTGCTTGAAGTAAAGCTTCACTCAAAGTCTCTCTGCTTTCTCTGGAAAGGCGAAGCAACTCAAATATAAATAGTCTAGCCGGAGTATTGGCCAACTGAGCCAGAATATCAAACTTGTAAGGCTTCATCACCACCCCCTGACTGGAAGCAGACTTCAATGGGACGTCGAAACGTACCGCTTTCTGTTTCCCCTTTTCAACCACAGAAGGTTTAGCCGGAACAGGAGAAGGTTGAGTTGGTAGTGTTTCCACTACGTCTTCTGCTTCTTTAGAAGATCCTTCATAATCTTTGTGGTACTCTTTTTCAGATCTTGTACCAGCAAAAGTTTTTTTCTCAGACTCAGGAGAAGGAAGTACCATATAACAGGATTTTGTCTTCCCTCTCTTAGCCTTCTTCTTGTGTGGATTGTTACGAGGAACTTCAGAACCCAATCCAACAGTGGAATTTTGATTTTGAATCTGTAAAGGAAGTCGTATTCCTTTATCATAATTCAAACCTTCTGCCTTTTGAAAGTCATAACCCATCTTCATCATGAGATGAACAGATTGCTGACTATATAAGTGAGTGGACAGCAGACTTTTGACAAGTGTTTCAATAGAGGAAGAGGAAGAAGCAAGACCTTCTGTAACCACAGGAGAATGAAGAATAGATGTTTCTGTAGTTACGGGAGGAGAAGGATTCGGAATACGAGGAAAAATCCCTGTCGGAGCTTTTTCATAAGCAGCAAAGACTTGTTGTGCCCGATATAAAGGAATACTATTCATGGCTAACCACTGCTGATGAGTAAGCTTGAGCTTGGTAGGAGGAGCTAGACTTGGAGGACAGATGTTCAGTCCTTTCAGTCTATCTTCTAAAGGAAGGCCATCCCATAGATGATCCAAGTCATCAGGATCTAGAATAACATGAGAAATCATGTTGCAGGTTTTGACTTTCTTACCCTTCTTGGATTTTGAAGTTTTATCTTCATTTTCCAACTCAGGCACTAAGTCAGGATGTACCCACATGATTTCACCATTCTTTAGTGTGAGCGGCAGTAATCCTGCATTTTCTTCTGTGGCAGGCGGGATATTCACGATCTTCATCGTCGCCTTCGAAATTGGGATAATTCCATCTGGGACTTGCCGTGGAGGAAAATCTCCGAACTGAAGAGAAACCATATTGGTTGTAACCGTATGGTCATCATTAGTTAAGGCGATAGCACCGCCATTTATCAGCTCCTGGATTTTCTTCTTCAGGACATAGCAAGCACTGGTAGGATGATTAATGTATCTATGATAGATACAATATTTGGGATTGTCAGTCAGATTCACCTTATTAGGCCTCTTTGGCTCCGGAATCTGAAGTTTACCACTCTTCACCAGACATTGAAATATCCCTGGGATATCACTTTCGTCAAAAGAGTATTCTTCCTTTGGCCTGAAAGATTCTTGATTGTTCGGCGTCGTTTTGTTTTTGGAAAGATTGACCATAAGAGTATCTTTTTCCTTCACATTACGATTGCCAGGATTATTACTAGGAATACTTTTCTTCCCTTTATCTTCTGAAGCAAAAATCATCCCATGCTCTCGAGCCAACCTACCATTGGTCTCGGCAGAAACTGCTGCTATGATAAACGAAGTCCAATCTGAGAATTGGGAACCCGTGAAAACAGCGATGGATGGTCGCAGATTTATCTTGCATGTATCAATCAACGCTGAATCTGGCATACCAGGAGGCATCTTTAAAGTAGCCTGTCGGAAACGTTCGATGAACGTTCGAGTATCTTCTTTCTTCTTTTGTTTGATTTCTATCAAAGAAGACATGTTCATGTCTATACCGCCTTCATAGACACGGAAGAGAAACATTGCCTTGAATTCGTCAAAAGACGAAATAGAATTATCGGGTAAACTACGATACCAGTCGTAAGCTGAACCCGTCAGGCACCCGATGAACACTCGAGTGAGAAGAGCATCATTTTTTGCAAGTGTACAGTCATAATATCAAAGTAATTGATATATTGACTGGAAGATACTTTTCCATCGAACAAAACCATAGATCGTGGCTTGAATTTCAGTGGAAAGGGTACATCATTCCAATGAGGAGGATAAGGTTGCTTGATTCCTAACCTCTGGAGCTGATCTTTGTGCCTCAAAACTTCAAACTGTGCTTTGAGCTCACGCACTGCTTGAATGGCTTCACTGGTTTGAGGAAGCACATTTGATTGAATGGTTGTTGGATGTACCGTAACCCCGACTGGAGGTGGTACATCTTCAGGAATGATGGGATCTGGAGATGCAGAATTTTGATTAACAGCAGGCTCTTGAATATTCAAAGGTATTTCAGCCCCTTGACTATCTTGAGTTTATGCTGCTACTGGTACTGGTGTTATTAC
This sequence comes from Iris pallida, assembly GCA_029216955.1. Classification (NCBI taxonomy): domain Eukaryota; kingdom Viridiplantae; phylum Streptophyta; class Magnoliopsida; order Asparagales; family Iridaceae; genus Iris; species Iris pallida. The sequence goes on along the minus strand of JANAVB010010794.1, from coordinate 9,201,199 downwards.
CGTCGGCTGAGCAGTTTGCTGATTCAAAATTATCTGATGCATGCTTTGCACCATGTTAAGCATATCTTTCAGTGATTGCTCAACGGCAGTGAGACGTTGTTCTGTATTAGCAGATGACGTCTCTGGTTCATCTCCAACAACGTAGGATTCAACCTCTCTTGAAGATACAGAAGGATTTGTATAGAAGTATGAATCCACACTATCGGTATCAGACTCAAAAGATTGAGTACCCCCAGCTTCTGAATCAGAAGTCTGCAATTGCCTTTGTCTTCTTGATCGAGTATTCTGATATACTCCTTCAAAGGAATCAAGAAGTCTGTTGAACTGTTGTTGACCTGGAGTTTAGGATATGTTCCGTCTCGGACGTCGTCCTCTGTTAGTATGAGATGCCATGTTGACTGATGCATATGACAGCTCATGTTCTTGGTCTTCAGCTTGATGTTGAAGCGAATAAAACTCAATCGATCAAAAACTGACCGTTTTGAAGCCGAACAACAACAATTGATCACAACCTGGTGATATTTACAATGGTGTTTTTCTTGGGGGAATGTCACCGGAGATTGTGTATTCTTACGCTTTTGCATTAACAATTCACGTAAGTCAGAAGGAGTGGAGGGAGTAGTCTTCTTTATTACATTAGGGGTAGAAAAACGTTTAGTATCCTGTGTATAAAGAAGATTACTGGCAGCATTCACAGAACCAAATTGAACATTTCTACGCGTTTGGAGTTGTGTGCGTAAATCTTGAGATTTTTTAGCACGAAGGACTCCATTTTCATTGCGTGTAATTTGTAGATTTGGTACTTTGCGTAGAGCAATATAAGAAGGCTGTTGGTGTAAAACTGAAGTTTTACCAACATCATTTTTACGCTGTATGCGTTTAGGTACATTCACATTAGATGTGCAAACATCGTTGTAAATTTTATCTACACTGTCACAGACAGGTAACTTACCTTTACGCGTAAAACGTAAAAATTGATTATCTACCACGTCGTAGACGGGAGATTTTGTTTTACGCGAGGAGCGTAATTTGTGTGTGTCTACCACGTCACAGACGGAAGACTTATTTTTACACTCAGAAGCATTAGAATCTGCCACATTACAAATGGGAGACTCATTCTTATGCCTTGAGCGTAAAACTTGGTTTTTACCCACTAGGCGTAAAACCTGATTCTTACGCAGTGGGCGTGGAACCTGATCATCTACACCGTCATAGACGGAAGACAAATTGTCATACTTAGAGAGCGACGCCGAAGTAAGGACTGCCACATTATGAACGGGAGCCCCTACGACAGGAGTGGAAAGAATTCTCTTGCTATCAGAAGCAACAGAGAGATCAGCAGCTACTTTGGATTTAGGGATCCAAACTTTTCATGCTTTACGAGACTTTTGAACATTGGAGTAGCGAGAACCACCCCCAGTTCGGAGCATTTCTTCGTAGGCAGTCTGGTCGAAGTGTACAACCAGAGTCTTCTTGGTCGAACCGACCGAAACATCATCATATTGAGCAATTGCCTCCTCGTCAGAGGAGAAGGTACTCCCCAGCAGAGTCGCCATTTTTGTTTCACTTAACAAAATGCCTTGGGAATTGGCTTTTGAAAATAAAACAAAAAAAAGTACAAGAAGTACAAATTTGATTCTGGGAAAGTATTGCTATGGAAGTCTGATTCGTAAATGATCACTTTGTTCCTTGGACCATATGATGATGATGAAGATCACTGCTTGAAGTAGAACAATTGGAAGAACTAAGTCACCAGAAAGGTATCGACGCACTTGGGCACTGATGGCGAGGCCGAATGCTTTCCTGCTTTGCTTCACTCTGTTCTGAAAGAAAGGTTGAAGAAGAATGCTCTGGAGAATCAAAATCTCTAAGTTCTGATCCCTCTATTCTCTCCTATCTCTGTGTGTCCCATTTTATCAGAAAAATAAGTCTATTTATAGACTTGGGCTCTTGTGCGTAAAAACTCAGCAAAAGTTCCATCTTTACGCTAACAACTGCCACCCACGATCGAAGCCATCCTCTGCATATGTTGACATGTGTCCCATCATTTCAGTAAGAATATGATGCATGTACACACGTTCTTCGAGAAGAATGGCATAAAAGCCACGTAGGCAGACCACGTTCCAAGCTGGTGGAGAAGAATAGGGCGTAAAAATAGCCCCAATGTACTCTGAGCGTAAAGCAGTAGATTAGGCGTAAAATAGCCTTGACATAGACTTTCTGCGTAAAGTGGTTGTTAAATAACCTTGAGCATAAAAGTAGCTCAAATAGACTTTACGCACACGTCAGCTGTTGAGCGTAAAAGCTCGTATAGTTTTCGTACGTAAAAGAAGCCATAGTGTGAGCGTAAAGTAGCTCAATCCACATACTAAACGACAACATTGGTCTCTGTATAAAACAAATCCCTTTGTGATATATGTCATTATTAATATCTCCATGTCAGAGTTTGCATTAAATGCGAGATTTGACAGCTTTGTCCATGGGTGTAGACCCGAGCGTAAAATGATCAGCCTGCTTTAGGCGTAAATTGATTAGCCTTGTCTTGGGCGTAAAGAGATTAACCGCTCTGCTTGGCGTAAAACAGATCACTTATGAATGAAATGATCCATCTCTTTGACTCTTTCTCTGAAGCACTTTTTATGCTCCTACACATGACATCAAGATTATGTCTGATCAGATTGGTACTCCAATATGGCAGATTCCAGAATATGCTCCTCTTTGTCCAGTCATGATCTCTACCAAATCTATCGCACTTGTACCCAGTTGTAGGATTTTCGATTGCACTTGGAAAATCTCTAACCGCCTCCCATATCGTGGCTCCGCACCACCTTGGCGGTGGATCACCCTTCTCTACAACGCCGGCACAGAATGCATTCCTGTTCATTCTGAACGGATGATCTTTTGGCAGAAATTGTCGATGACAATCAAAGAAGCACAATTTTTCTCCGTGTTTCAAGCGAAAAGCCTTAGTATGGTCCATGCAATACGGACATGAGAGACGACCATGAGTGCTCCATCCAGATAACATTCCATAGGCCGAAAAGTCGTTGATAGTCCACATAAGGGTTGCCTTCATCTGAAAATTCTGCTTCTTGGAAACATCGTACTTGTTAGCGACTACTTTTCATAACTGATTTAACTCATCTATCAAAGGCTGTTAGTACACATCAATGTTTCTCTTGGGATTGTTCGGATCAGGAATTATGACGGTTAGAAACATGTACAGAGTCTTCATGCACATCCAAGGCGATAGGTTATACGGAGTGATAATCACAGGCCAACACGAATACTGGGATCCCGAAAGACCAAAATGAGTAAAACCGTCAGAAGATAGCCCCAACCTGACATTACGCAGATCTGAAGCAAAATTAGGATACACTCGATCAAAGTGCTTCCACGCTTCTCTATCGGATGGGTGATCCAATACTCCTTCAATCTGTTCTCGCATGTGCCAACTCATATTTTCGGCTGTCTCTTTCACCATAAATAATCTTTGCAACCGCGGCGTTAAAGGCAAGTAGTGCATTGAATCGGTCGATCTTCTTGCACAGGTAGACCTTCCTTTTCTAGTTGTCTTATAGCGATTAGCACCACAAAGCCTACACATATCTGCGTCCTTGTCGTCTTTGTAGTATATCATGCACCCATTGCGACAAGAATCAATTTTCTCGTATCCCATCCAGAGCGATCTTACCATCCTCTTAGACCGGTAGAAGTATTTAGGTAACTTAGCATCCGCCGACAAGATCTCTATAATCAACTCCAACACTCGGTTATAGCATTCTTGCGACATGTTAAAATCTGACTTAATGCTCAACAGTCTTGTAACCACCTCCAACGGTGAATGATCCTCACAACCAGGATACAATGGAGTCCTTACATTCTCCAGCAACTCCATGAACTTTACAGCATCGACATTCGGTGCCTCCTCAGCTGCATCATGAACGAAACTAGGTCCCGCAGCATCGAAAACTATGTTCACGCACTCGTCGTCGTATGCATGATTATCTGAAATAAAATTAGGCCGCATGCATATACGGCTCAACATAAGGCTCCGACTCTGATGCTAAAGACACAAGTTCTCCGTGTGCGGTCCACTGATAGTAATTAGGCATAAAACCCCTTGATTACAAATGATATGTCACTTCCACTTCTGGATAATATTTTATGTTATGACATTTTATACATGGATACTTAATTTTGGTGCCGTCTATGTACTGAGGGAACGCCTTAGCAAACTGCAGGAACTGCTCTACTCCAGCTATGTATTTATTCCGCACACCACACATGTCATCAGGACGATGATTTTACATCGATGAACGATTCTGCAAGTAGTAATTCATATCCATTTGAAAATAATTCTGCAAAGATGGACACACATTATCCAATAGGCACAAATTCGTATATTATATCTTATTATGGGACACACATTAGTAGCGGACAGTTACTAATAACCATGCTATATCGCACAAGATCGTTCTTGTGCATCCAACGTGTACACATACGCTATCGATTCTTACTGATGCCAATCTCATTCAGACACACTAGATTCGTTTCGATATCGCCAGGGTCAAGTTGAAAATTGTCTTAACATCAATTTGACTCGTATTTTTTCTTTTATGGAATGGCCATCGAGAAGAAGGTAAATAGTATATATGGAATGACCATATATATATAATGTCACCTACAACCGATATCTAAGACCCCATGACAAAGTTAAAGACATTATTGACAAGACTTGAATATAATATCAAATAATTATAACCACAACTAGTACTAAATAAGTCTCCTAGTATGATATAGAGGTAAATAAATTGTATACTAGATTGACTGACACTCGACTGAGCACCCTCTGGACACACACGCAAGCCTATACTACACACTCACACATCACTCTACTAAACTCACATAGACACACATAATTGTTACCTTATTATATATATATATATATATATATATATATATATATATATATATATATATATATATATATATATATATATATATATATATATATATACCTTGATATTACACACACTTACACACTCTCAAACACTACACAAACCTATAGCTAATGCATACACACACTAATATCTATATCCCCATATACATTTAGTATCACACACTAATCAATTACTCTCAACTCTACACACACACACACACATACATATATGTGTAGCTATATTTACCTTATAACTTAGTATCTTGAGATACCCAATCCTTACCTACACTTGGCAATTACAAAAATTCTCTCTCTAATACTAGCTAATGATCTAACACACTTTAACATCTAACTTGAAATTCACACACACACACACACACACACACACACACACACACACACACACACACACACACACACACACACACACACACACACACACAGGGACTGTGCACAACACAGTCCCGTGTGCATAAACCCCTCCCCATAGTGGGTCTTGGGGTGTGGTCGGATGGGACCGGTGAGGAGGCGCTCTGTCGGCGGAGAACTCATGCTTGTGTCCATTCTCGTAGGCATCCGTCTAGATTTAGGGTTAGGAATGTGTCCGTGAACTCATTGTGTTAGGGGAGGAGGGGGTTAGGGAAGGGGCTCGACGAACTCATCGTATCTAGATTTAGGGTTGGGGCTCGAACTCATCGTGTCCGTGTTTAGAGCTAGGGTTAGGGATAGGAATTACCTGGGGGAGGGGCTCGACGAACGGCGGCTCTCGACGGTGGAGGAGGGGCTCGACGAACGGTGGCTCTCGGCGGTGGAGGAGGGGACGTTGGGTGGAGGAGTGGGCCACGGGCAGAGGAGGCCTCGACGATTTGGGAGGAGAGATCGAGAATGGAGGAAAATAAAATTTTTGAATCGGTATGTAAAAACATTAGCGACGTCTTAGAAATACGTCGCTGATCGTCGCTATTAAGCGATATAGTCTTACCTACGTCGTTAATTGTCGCTAATTTTCACATATTTGCTACGTGTAACAAAAGACGTCGCACGTCGTCGCTGATTACCGATGTACGACGACGTATTTTCTACTTCGTCGCTAATTCCAATATTTCGCGACGTTACAATTAGACGTCGTTAAATGACGTCGCTAAATTGACTTATTTTGGTAGTGGTTAGTCTGTCCACTCCAACTCACTTTAGTCCATCAGAATATACATTTCTGGATCCTGTTGAAAATCGGATACGTCCTCTTGCGCTTCGATACCATGTCTGAGATGTTGCCACATCGAAAACTTATGCCAACCCACCTGAAATAACCAACCCCCATCTAACGGACACCAAGCACAGATAAAGACAAGTATATGGCGGTGACTATGTCACCTGGACAAATTCCAATCTCTATAACTCAGATGAAATTACAAGATTGACAAAAACTAAACTCAAGAAGAAAAGAAAGAGATTACAATTGAAATCGCTCACCAATCTGTAGCAATCTCCCTAACCGAAGTTGACGACTCCTCGATTAAATCTCTTATTCCTTCTATCTTGGATGGCAAAATCCTAAGAGCAAAGTGCGAAACTTTCTCTTAGATTTCCTGTGGACGAGCAACTCGAATCTCCACTTTTTGTTGTGTGCTTTATGCCTCCACCCTCACCCCATATATATAGAATGAGAAAAACCTATTTTAGATTATAATATGATTTCTTAAATAGGAAGCCCTCAAATAAGAATCCTACTACACCTAAAATAGCCCATCAACATTCTATTTTAGATTATAATAGGATCTCTTAAAAAGGAAACCCTCAAATAAGAATCATATTATATCTAAAATATTCAAGTACTAATTATGGACATCCAAATCAAATTAAATCAAATATTTAATCAGATTTGGACTCCATAAGTATGCTAGAACCAAATTCAGACTGGACTTCATAAATATGTTATTACCAAATCCAGAATGAACTCCAACAGATCCGTCCATGGCTGGCTAACTTTGAGACTCGGTCCCACTGTTCTTTTTTTTAGTATCGGTAGTTTTGATTCTATCCCCTAAACAATTCATACGCTTGCTTATGTGTGAAGTGTGAAATAGAGACAGTGATTGAGGGTGGCATGCGGAGGGATGACTACCTTTCCGAGTGTATTAGAGTTTGAGAAGCAAAAAAATACTCTACTAATATGTCACGTTTAGAACAAGAGAACCAACCAAGAAACAAACATGACCCAAAAAAATCACACACACATACACACGTGAGATGTCAACAGTGGACTCGTACAAATACAAAAGAATAGCGGTCGAGTAGTATTATTAGATCCCGTTCTAACGAACCGCGTCAGTCACAAAACGTGTCACTGTGTAACGGTCAAAGCTCTCATTGTTCTCTATATTTAACCAAATTTGAAATGAGCGGGAGGACCAAGCTAAGCACCAACGTTGGATACTCTCTCATGGACCCCTTCTCTTTGGATCACTTCCTCGACTGGGCGCTCTCCCCTCTCCCCACTGATCTCGTCCCGACCGCCATTCATCCGCTGCCGCGGCCGCGGGGTGCCTTCGTCGCCTACCCACAACTCGAGAGCGACCTCCGCCTGCTCTCGGCACCTCAACGTGATCGTACTAATGCAAACAACATTCACCGGAGGGCTATCGGGCTCCTCAGAAGAATCCGCGACGCCGACAAGGAAGCGTCGGAGGCGCAGCAACGGAGCCGGGGGTTCAGACACATGATGAGGGAGAGGGAGAGGAGGGATATGCTGAGCCAGCGCTACTCCGACTTGCGTTCGATGCTGCCGCCGTCACTGAAAACAAAGGTTAGTTAATTTGCACGATTTTTTTCGAAAATAATATTTTGCTCGCAGTTTGTGACTACTAGCATGGCATCCAACCCCATTGCCTCCATACTATCACCGGGTCCCACCCGGACAAGAAGACTAATGGAAGGCCGTCATGTAGCCTGTGGTCAAGTCTGCCACCACAAATCGTGGACAACGTAGCAGAGTCCTATTTTTTTTTTTTTTCCATTCACATTGGATCAATTGTTTCCACAAGGGCTAATTGTGTTTTGCTGCTCAGGGGGACAAAGTGTCTATAGTGCAATCAGCAAGTTCGTACGTGCGCGAACTGGAGGGAGTGAAAGAGGCAATGGAGAGGAGAAACGAGGAGCTCGAAGCGGCAATGGCGAGCGCAAGGGAAGTAGTGATAAGACTGGACAAGGTGAAGGTGGTCGGTACTTCGTCGGCCGTCGATTCGATGATCGGAGCTCTGACGTGTTTGAAAGGCATGGACGTGAAGGCTCGAAGCATCCTCCTTTATGTTGCAGCAGGCGGCAGTGAGTTTTCCGGTGTGGTCGGTGTCCAAACCAAGGTGCGTACATATAATAGTCCTTTGGTGTCTCGAAAAGTATATTTCTAATTCCAGCTTCCATGCAAATATATACTATTATTGTCAGAAATTTTATTGTAACCAAATTATTTTAAATTAAATTAGTCAGTCCGAAATATGTTTGAGAAAATTAGAATAGGGGATACGTTCCACTATCTCTGATGGCAGAAAAATGGATGCGGAGGATTTCCACCAACTAGGAGATATGTTCCGCCATCTTGGATGGCGAAAAAATAGATGCGGAGGATTTCCGCCAACCGAGTTGGCACAAATATGTGCAATTTGGGTTGAATTTCTTAATGAATGTAAATCAGTCGATCAGAGAGAAGCAGATCAGCTGTCTCTTTTATTTAGTCACATTTCATGTTTAACATGGACAACTGAACTGCTCTGCGGTTGGAGTGGGGGGCTTAAATGCTGTAATAGAGGAGAGAGTTTTAATGGGGGACATGCATGTATGCATGCATGTGTACAGAATATTTGCTATGATTTTGTGATACAAACACCTTCTGTTTATATATAGGTCAGTTGCAGATGAACATTAGTGAGCCGTTGGAGAATAAAGTTGCGTTGAAGATGAACGTTGCAGACAGCCGTTGCAGAAGGAGAAAACTTTGATATCGAAGGGGATATCAAAATTTTGATACCCTCTACGTATGACATGTGGGTCCCCTCCCTCTTCGTAAAATATATAAACATATACATATACATAAATATTGAGGGGGCCCTACTTGTCATACATAAGGGGTATTAAAACTTTGATACCCCCTTCGGTATCAAAGCTTTACTCGTTGCAAAATAGTCGTTCGACTACCAAAAGTAACTCACATATAAAGCAACCCATTCAAATAAATCCAATCCTATAAACCAATCCTAGCAGGAATAATCTTTCTGAACCAATACACATAAAAATAACTCTATTAAACCAAATCAAAAATTCAATCCCATCCATTGACCTTTCCGCCAACTCAGGTGGCAAAACAAAGTTGACGGAATGTTTTCTTTTTTTTAAAATTTTTTTTTCTAAACATGTTTCGTTCTGGCTAAATTTAATTAAAAATAATTTTCTTACAACAAATTTTTTGTATTATTGTAAGTTGGAAAATAAAATTTGAATTTCTTATTGTTTTATAGGGTGTGCCAAAGCCGGGAGTGAGGGATTGATAGACTGCATATGTCAGAATTATAGATAGATGGGGAGATACTCGCGACTTGCTTGTGCTTGCGAAATATTGCAGAACTTGATGCTGTTATGGTTGAGTTTAGCTATTTGTGCTACAAAGAGGCTAATTTGTAATTAAATATACATCCTTATGTATTGAAAATTAGCAACTTGCTATTTTAATCTATTTTTTATTAGTAACTTAGTATCTTGAAATCATTATAAATTAGCAACTATCTTTCGTTCAATTTCTCTCAGAAATTCTGTTTATGAGGTTCCCATGTGACTTGCACGTTAGTGACGTTACCGTATTACGACATTTCTATCATTTTATAATTAAAACTTTCCTTTAATTCGCGGAAAGGAAAGAATTCATTTTCTTTTCTTTGAAAAATTATAATTTTTATTTATTTTTCCTTCCGGTGTTTGAAAATGTAAAAAAAAAAGGGAGGGAAAGTGAATCCCTAGAGTGGAAAAGTGAATCCCTAGGTGGATGTGGGGAACCATTTTTCTCCCAATTTTTCTTTTTCCTAGAATTAGTTTTCTTTTCCAAACATTTTCTTTGACATCTAAATATAGAAATTACTTTCCTTTCCTAATGTCATGATTTCGTGAACCAAACATGGCCATTAAGTATGGGTTTTGTTAACACGTGTCACAAGGACATGTTAATGCAACGATAAATGCATAATTTATATGTGTATTTCTGTTAATGCAGGGGCACAATTTTTTCGATGGAAAACTGAAATTTCGTAACAATTATTCAAACAATCGTTATTAAGTAACACTTCACAGAAGGTACGTAAGAGAAATTTCAACTAGCGCTACACTCACAGAAGGTGCACAGAACGTAACACTTCACAGAAGGTACGTAAGAGAAATTCCACTAGTGCTACACTTCACAGAAGGTGCACAAATAGAATTCTGATAATATCAACGCAAACACTTCACCGAAGGTGTGCTAATAGAATCCTGAAAATACCAACAAAGAAGGTGACAGGCGAAAGATGGAAAAACTCCTGCTGGGGTGAATGATCACCATTGCTCAAAGCTTTATTCACCCCACACGAATAGCTTCCAGGAACCAGCAAGTTCGTCGGAGAACTTGGAACACTGTTGCTTTTCTGACTCCTCGGATGAACACGAACTCCCGTGCAAAACTCAACGCTGGTACAAAACCTCTCTTCTCTCTCACAGCCTCTAAACACTTGTAAAACTTTCTGTCTACTGCTTGTGTATCTGTTCTAACCTATAAGAGAGAAGGAGGAGGCCTTATATAAGCCCCAGCAACAACTGTCCGGTTAGCACAATATTAGGGACGTGGTAGTAACCACCCCGAACATGGAGCAACCGCTCAGAACATGCAAAGACACGCTCTGCTGCAAGTTGTGCCACTCGCGTAACCAGCGTAATTTGCACTTTACGCACACAGCCATTTTACGCAACCTGCGCACACTACGCACTCTACGCACACTACGTACGCTGCGTACGCTGCGTACACTGCGCACTCTGTGCACTCTACGTACGCTACGCACACTGCGCTCTCTGGGCTGCGTACTGGGCTGCATAACTGGACCAGCGTAACTGGGCTCGCGTAACGGGCCGCGTAACGTGGTCGCGTAAGTGGCTCGCGCAACGAGCGCAACTTAAGCGCACTATACGCCTAGCGACGATGCTGACGTGCTAAGTGCAAAGTGCGCCAACAAAATGCCACATTACGCCTCATGAGCCCTTGAGCCCGAGTCCGAGCCCAAGCCCGAACCCGAGCCCGAGTCCGAGTCCGAGTCGCTAAGCCCCTACGGGGCTTAGCTCCTATGGAAATAAATTTCCCAAGAGCAAAAAGCATGAATGCTTTAATTGTTTATTTTAGCATTTTTTCCATTAGAAAAATAACCCCACATGGCAAAACCATGTGCACGTCCACACCACATGTGCATCCCAAATAATAGCAAAGCTAATATATAGAGATACAAACTCTTTGGCCTATCCGATGTGGGACTAAAGTTTCTAAAGGAAAGGCCAAAACTCCAAAAATCTCACACATATCTCTATATATGAGTATAAGTGTTTCCCACAGTAACTGTCCATCATGCATTAGGAGAGATGTCGCTGACGACTTGAATCTTCCCGCATGGGTCAAAAATTATACTATAATACAAGAATGGACTAAGCCTTGAATTCTGCATCATAGTTAAAATTTATTCCACTCACATAATGTAGTTACATGTGCTTCTGGCTACACATTAAAGGCCCTGTGCCAGCCTGGTTTCAGTGTATAATTTCGTGCGTCTACAAGTTTACCCTCAAGAGACGGCCTGATATCTCTTTGTCCATACACTATAGGTGAGTTCATTATAAAGAGACATGGCATGAAACGCTTTGTGCTTCCTTTGCGGTGCTACGCTGCTATGACATGGCTTAAAGCCGAGGCCTTACCCCCGTACCGAAAATCTCATCGTAGTGTCATACTACTGTAGTATGAGGCAACCGCCTCTTTGTAGTGCCAAACTACCCAGCATGAAGCCTTAGGCTCCCTTGCGGTGGTACGCCGCAACGATATGGCTTTCAAGGCTGAGGTTTTATCCCTAACCGGGTACCCCATCGTGGTGTCGTGCCACTGTAACATGAGGAACTCCTCTTTGTAGTGCTGACTACACCCCTCTTTATTTTTAACATACATCATTAGGCTAACTGTCTATTTGTGGTACTACGCCGCTGTGACTTGGCCTGCTAAGCCGAGGCTTTATCCTATTCCTGGGCAGCACCCCACATATAGGAACCTCATTGTGGAGTCACCCCACAGTAGCATGGAGTTTCACTCCTTGTAGTGTTGCTCTACCGTGCTTCATGTAAAGCACACCAGGCATTTACTCTGCCTGAGAACTCATTAAGGCAATTAAGCCATCCTTCCCACAGGAACCGTTTTCCGCAGAAAATAACAGTAGGCAACAGTGGTTGTAGGTCCGTAACCTTTCCATGCCCAATAGAATATGTACCCACCGTTCCTGATATTCTTCTAGTTAATGGTCCTCCCTTGAACCAAAAGCTAGATGCCTAGTAGATAAATCTTTGAACTAATAGCATAAAACTTTATGGTAGGAATACAATAACTAATATCAGAATGCCTTCAAGCCCATTTTACATGCTGAGTCATCGACCAGCTGGCGCTTGAGGCCCTTGGTGAACGGATCCGCCAGATTTTTCTGACTCCGAACATCAATTACTGCAATTACACCTCTCTTAATAAGATCGTGTACTGTCCTGTGCTTTAACCGCAAAGTCCTCTTCTTTCCGTTGAAAATGTCATTTGATGCCACCGCCGCAGTCGCCTGGTTGTCGCAGTATATCGGTATTGCCGGTATTTGTGCCCCAACCACTGAAAGATCATACATGAGCTCTCGAAGCCATTTTGCTTCCTCGGCTGCGGTATCAAGTACAAAGAACTCAGATTCCATGGATGACCGTGAGAGCATAGTCTACTTCTTCGATTTTCACGATATAGCAGCTCCACCCATTGTAAAAATATATCCACCTGTGGACCTCTCGCTCTCCAAATCTGAGCACCAGCTGGCATCACTGAAGCCTTCTACTACATGCGGATCTCCGCTGTAGTACAGTGCATATGTCTGAGTCTTCTTGAGATATCTTATAACCCGTTTCACAGCCTTCCAGTGTTCAACACCAGGATTGCTAGTGAAACGACTCAGCATTCCTACGGCGAAAGCTATATCAGGCCTTGTGGCATTAGTATCATACAACAAACTTCCGATTACGCTTGCATACTCCATCTGCCTGACGCTTTCCCCTGAATTAGGCTTTAGCTTCAGATCACACCTGTATGGCGTATCGATCCATGGAAGATCCCGATACCCATAATGAGTGATCATTTTCTCAATATAATGAGACTGTGACAGCGCTAGTCCAGTGTCTGTGTAGCTTCCCTTCCCGAATTTTTTTTAAAATATTTTTTATTTAATTGATTTAAATGATAATTTTTAGATTTTAGAATTAATTATTTTACGGTAGATGACTCTAGCCATGATGGAGTTTTTAAGTACAAGATGGTTAGGAATTATGGCACGAATAGTGCAGTAGCGTGCTTTGACTACTGTTTACCCATGGTAGGGAAATGCAAAGCTATAGGAGTGTCCTAACTAGGAAAACCAGGCCAAGTTACGACTTAACCACTAGATAATTAAATTGTTATTTATTTGTGTTATTAAATATTAGGAGACCCGTTTGTGTTGATTTAGTCTGAACTGGGCCCGAATCGAATCCAAGCCTTTGTAGGTATGTAGTGGGACCAAGTACGACCTTGTAGACATGTTTGGTAAGTGTAAGTATTTTGTATATATTTTCGGAATTGGCAATTATTTTCTAAATATTGTTATAGGTTGATTATAGGTATTATTATTATTATTATTAAATAGGGCTTTACAGAATTTGTATGATCTTCTGGAGCCATATAAGTAGGGTGCATGTTACATCCATCAGAAACGAATTTTGGACTATTTTAATTGTTATTAGGATTTTTATTTTAATATTACCTTGTTTTTATTAAATGATAATGATTTATATTTATTAAATCATTTACTTTATAAATGATATGTATATATATGTGTATATAGATTATATATGGGAATGTATGTATTTATAAATATTATATATGAGTGTTTTGGTATGTATATATAAATAGTGTATATGTGTGTATATAAGAATATGTGTGTATGCGTATATAAATATGTGTACGTGTATATAAATAAATATTAAGTATGTGTATGGATATATAAATATATATTATATAGGTATATATGTGCATGTATATATATATAAATATATATATAGGCGTATATGTGTGTATATAGAAATATAAATATATAGGTGTGTATATATATATATATATATATATATATATATATATATATATATATATATATATATATATATATATATATATATATATATATATATATATACGTGCCTATGTGTATATATATGTGTATATATAAATACATGAATATATATATAAGTTTTAATTGTCAAATAGAAAATAAAAAGAAAACCAGTTACTAATCCCAGCAGGCCGAACCCAACCCATTCCTCTCGACCAGCCCACAGCATATCTACATAAATCCTCACAGCCTAGTCCCCACAGGCTCAACCCAGAGCATGCCCGACCCCAGGCTGCTAAAACCCAGCCCGACCCCAGGCTGCCTAAACCCAGCGTATATGTACACGCAGGGAGAACGAGAACAGGGAAGGAAACACCTAAACCCTAAACTCTCGCCCCCCCACGATCGTCATCAACACTGGGCGCACCCCACGCGCGCGCGCGCCGCTTTGGGCCGCCGTCGGCCGCCGGCAGACGTGCGACCGAGCGCTGGAAACGCGCGCACATGCGTGGGATAAGACATCAGCAACAACAGTCAGGAGGGGAACTTCGCAGTGTCGGTTCGCGACGATCACGCGATCGTTTCGCGAGCCATTTTCTCGGGTATGTCCCCAACCCATACGAGAATATTTCCCTTCAATTAGTTCAGTTTGTTTTGTTTTGTATACGACGAGAATTGAGTTCCAAATCGAGGAAAAAACTCAATTTTCGGATGTTGGAGACTGTCCTGGAAACCAAACTTTGAAGGCCTTTTTAGGTCGAACCTTTGATAAAATTAGAAATCCACCTGAAGGCATTTATTAACAACATATAGGGCTAGAAAATTCCAGAAGGAAGTTTGTAGAAAATTGCCTTGTACAGAGAAATAAACACATGTAAAGCTCGTCAAAAACTTGTTTTCAAAAACATAAAATTCATCCTTTACAACGTGCGTCCCGCCAAACCGGGCGACGTGGTCGCGAGCCGAAAGCATCGAAAGGTGCGTAACGGCTTCGTGGTCGTGTGGACTTTGGCGGAATTCAAATTGGTTGCATGTGCGCGACGAATTTGATGCGTATTCGTCAAAATTCACCGTATCGGCCTCTGTGCAAAATTTTCAATTACTTTGTGCACGCTCGTCAGATCGAGACAAAACTTGCGCCAGCAGGACTGTATCATTTTTCTGGTCCTGTATGCCAAGTTTGGTCCAATTCTGAGACAGTTGATCGGATCACCGTTTTGCGGGCCCCACGGTCCGACTCAACGGGTGATTTTGTACACGGCCCGCCGAAATCCAACTTTGGACATACGGTTGGGTTCGTATCGGAAAATCAAATCCGTAGACATATAGTTTGACGAATTTAGAGACCATTGACCTTGGCACATTTTTCGGTGCAAAGCGGGTCCAACGACGGACATCATTTTTGCCCGAAATTACCGTTTTGTGCCTGTGTCCAGAATTGGACTTAAGGATAGACAATCCTAGCTAATTTGACTATTCTGAGATCATTGGTAATATTTATTTCAGCTTTCGGAGACAGTTGTGATGACTTGGACTTTCTGACTTATTGATTGGAGTTACATTGTTGGTTCTTCGTGCAACCCTCAGGCAAGTATACCTTGCCTTCCTCTACAGTTTTATTTACATGCATTTCTTTTTATTTTATAGTCTTTGGATTATTTATGGACATGTGATTTTTGTGTTATTTTCTGTGGAGTTGTTCTTGTTGCATATAGCCGTGTCCATGTTTGACCTTGTGTTTGGAGATGTTCTCGTCAGTACCTTGTTTGAGTCGTGTCATAGAACGAATACGTGTAATTGAACTGCTAAATCCTTGATATTGTTTCCTTGGCACCAGAGAGTCCACACTCGGGACGAGGGTATTTGTTTTGATCTGTTTACATCCGTGAGTCCACACTCGGGACTAGGATGTCGATTATTTGCACCAGAGAGTCCACGCTCGGGACGAGGGTGTAGACTTGACTTAACTTGACCTGCACCAGAGAGTCCACGCTCGGGACGAGGGTGTTTACATCAGAGAGTCCATACACGGGACGAGGATGTAGTATTTGCACCAGAGAGTCCACGCTCGGGACGAGGGTGCCTTGCCGTGAACTAACCAGAGAGTCCACACTCGGGACGAGGGTTAGTACTAACCAGAGAGTCCACACTCGGGACGAGGGTTAGTGTTTTGTTCAAACTCGTGAGTCCACACTCGGGATGAGGGTTTGGTTTCTTCCATTGATCTCGTGATTATCGTTCATCCGACAGTTCATTTATACGTAGTTGTTCTAGTGTTCGTGTTTGTCTTCGTGTTCGTGTTCGTGTTCGCAGTCATTTGTCGTGTTCTTGTTCTTTCTTGTTTATTTCTTGCGCATGATAAAACTGTTAGATAGGCATGTATATTATGTATCTTGCTATGTCCTCTGAGGACCTGATGATCTCTTCAGGTAGCTGATTGCACGGAGTTAGTTAGCTGAGCATGTGGTAGTTGACTTCATCTGCATGATTCAGGTATTTTGTTAGTGATATTGATTTACTATCATTCTCGTGCTTTATATTCAATACCATGATATACTCTGCTTATTTTATAGACTCATATCATTCTTAGAGTCTAATCGGACAATATGCTAATGAACTGCAGACCATGACCCATAATTGTTCATTCTTGTTTATATGATTCATGTGGATTGAGATATAGTTTAGATTAGACATGATACTCATGACCTTGACAGCTTATACGTACTCGAGTCGGGCTAGAGTCCGCTCGATACGTAGCTGGCTTGCTCACGAGCTCGTGCTCGAAAACCGGGTGCGGGTCATGACAAGTTTTTGTGGTGGCCCATGCAGGTCAGAGTATATCGTATCGGTTACGTAACTGTACTGGTACGAGCCTGCGAATTTGACTAAACCCTTAGTAATCTCAATCCACTCTGTCTTGAAAATCCTTTTAGAAATTTCTATACCGTTCTTGAAACTCCATATTACTCTCGATTATACTTCCTTGTTTTCCGTACCCTTGACTCTCGTCCCTTCCAATTTCAGGGTGACGAATGATCTTGCTGTCTAGAATTCATCAGAGGTTCTTAAGTTATAGTATAATATTGCTTGATTATTGAATAATTGGTTGTTTGTAAATATGAGAGATTAAAGATACCATATGTCCTAGCTATTTTGGTAGAATTATTAGTCACTAGCTAGAAGACCATAAGACTTTAGTGACCGTATTTTGAGGAGTAGTGTGACCAAAGGTGGATAGAAGTCCTCAAGTATTCGAGGTTATAAAAATATTTTTGAAAAATTAAATTTGAGGAGATTAAAGTGATAGTAGATTTTGATTTTTTTTAGGAATAGTTATGAATTAGAAATTTCGAGGACGAAATTATTTTAAGGTGGGTAGATTTGTAGCTTCCCTTCCCGGATTTTTTTTAAAAATATTTTTTATTTAATTGATTTGAATAGTGATTTTTAGATTTTAGAATTAATTATTTTACGGTAGATGACTCTAGCCATGATGGAGTTTTTGAGTACAAGACGGTTAGGAATTATGGCACGAATAGTGCAGTGGCGTGCTTTGACTAGTGTTTAGCCATGGTAGGGGAATGCAAAGCTATAGGAGTGTCCTAACTAGGAAAACCAGGCCAAGTTACGACTTAACCACTAGATAATTAAATTGTTATTTATTTGTGTAATTAAATATTAAGAGACCCGTTTGTGTTGATTTAGTCCGAACTGGGCCCGAACCGAATCCAAGCCTTTGTAGGTATGTAGTGGGACCAAGTACGACCTTGTAGACATGTTTGGTAAGTGTAAGTATTTTGTATATATTTTCGGAATTGGCAATTATTTTCTAAATATTGTTATTGGTAGATTATAGGTATTATTATTATTAGTAAATAGGGCTTTACCGAATTTGTATGATCTTCTGGAGCCATATAAGTAGGGTGCATGTTACATCCATCAGAAACGAGTTTTGGACTATTTTAATTGTTATTAGGATTTTTATTTTAATATTACCTTGTTTTTATTAAATGATAATGATTTATATTTATTAAATCATTTACTTTATAAATGATATGCATATATATGTGTATATAGATTATATATGGGAATGTATGTATTTATAAATATTATATATGAGTGTATTGGTATGTATATATAAATAGTGTATATGTGTGTATATAAGTATATGTGTGTATGCGTATATAAATATGTGTACGTGTATATAAATAAATATTAAGTATGTGTATGGATATATAAATATATGTTATATAGGTATATATGTGCATGTATATATATAAATATATATATAGGCGTATATGTGTGTATATAGAAATATAAATATATAGGTGTGTGTATATATATATATATATATATATATATATATATATATATATATATATATATATATATATATATATATATATATATATATATATATATATATATATATACGTGCCTATGTGTATATATATGTGTATATATAAATACATGAATATATGTATTTATATATACACATATATATACACATAGGCACGTATATATATATATATATATATATATATATATATATATATATATATATATATATATATATATATATATATATATATATATATATATATAAGTATTAGTTGTCAAATAGAAAATAAAAAGAAAACAAGTTACTAATTCCAGTAGGCCGAACCCAACCCATTCCTCTCGACCAGCCCACAGCATATCTACATAAATCCTTACAGCCTAGTCCCCACAGGCTCAACCCAAAGCAGGCCCGACCCCAGGCTGCCTAAACCCAGCGTATATGTACACGCAGGGAGAACGAGAACATGGAAGGAAACACCTAAACCCTAAACTCTCGCCCCCCCACGATCGTCATCAACACTGGGCGCACCCCACGCGCGCACGCGCCGCCCTGGGCCGCCGCCGGCCGCCGGCAGACGCGCGGCCGAGCGCTGGAAACGCGCGCACATGCGTGGGATAAGACAGCAGCAATAGCAGTCAGGAGGGGAACTTCACAGCGTCGATTCGCGACGATCACGCGATCGCTTCGCGAACCGTTTTCTCGGGATGTCCCCAACCCATACGAGAATATTTCCCTTCAGTTAGTTCAGTTTGTTTTGTTTTGTATACGACGAGAATTGAGTTCCAAATCGAGGAAACAACTCGATTTTCGGATGTTGGAGACAGTCCTGGAAACCAAACTTTGAAGGCCTTTTTAGGTCGAACCTTTGATCAAATTAGAAATCCACTTGAAGGCATTTATTAACAACATATAGGGCTAGAAAATTCCAGTAGGAAGTTTGTATAAAATTGCCTTGTACAGAGAAATAAACACATGTAAACCTCGTCAAAAACCTGTTTTCAAAAACATAAAATTCATCCGATACAACGTGCGTCCCGCCAAACCGGACGACATGGTCACGAGCCGAAAGCATTGAAAGGTGCGTAACGGCTTCGTGGTCGTGTGGACTTTGGCGGAATTTAAATTGGTTGCGTGTGCGCGACGAATTTGATGCGTATCCGTCAAAATTCACCGTATCGGTCTCTGTGTAAATTTCTCAATTACTTTGTGCACGCTCGTCAGATCGAGACGAAACTTACGCCAGCAGGACCGTATCGTTTTTTTGGTCCTGTACGCCAAGTTTGGTTCAATTCTGAGACAGTTGATCGGATCGCCGTTTTGCGGGCCCCACGGTCCGACTCAACGGGTAATTTTGTGCACGGCCTGCCGGAATCTAACTTTGGACATACGGTTGGGTTCGTATCGGAAAACCGAATCCGTAAACATGTAGTTTGATGACTTTAGAGACCACTGACCTAGGCACGCTTTTCGGTGCAAAACGGGTCCAACGGCGGACATCATTTTTGCCCAAAATTACCGTTTTGCCCCTGTGTCCAGAATTGGACTTTAGGACAGGCAATTCTAGCTAATTTGACTATTCTGAGATAATTGGTAATGTTTATTTCAGTTTTCAGAGACAGTTGTGATGACTTGAACTTTCTGACTTAATGATTGGAGTTACATTGTTGGTTCTTCGTGCAACCCCCAGGCAAGTATACCTTGCCTTCCTCTACAGTTTTATTTACATGTATTTCTTTTTATTTTACAGTCTTTGGATTATTTATGGACATATGTTTTTCGTGTTATTTTCTGTGGATTTGTTCTTGTTGCATATAGCCGTGTCCATGTTTGATCTTGTGTTTGGAGATGTTCTCGTCAGTACCTTATTTGAGTCGTGTCATAGAACGAATACGTGTAATTGAACTGCTAAATCCTTGATATTGTTTCCATGGCACCAGAGAGTCCACACTCGGGACGAGGGTGTTTTTCTTGATCTGTTTACATCCGTGAGTCTACACTCGGGACTAGGATGTCGATTATTTACACCCGAGAGTCCACGCTCGGGACGAGGGTGTAGACTTGACTTGACTTGACTTGCACCAAAGAGTTCACGCTCGGGACGAGGGTGTTTACATCAGAGAGTCCACACACGGGACGAGGATGTAGTATTTGCACCAGAGAGTCCACGCTCGGGACGAGGGTGCCTTGCCGTGAACTAACCAGAAAGTCCACACTCGGGACGAGGGTTAGTACTAACCAGAGAGTCCACACTCAGGATGAGGGTTTGGTTTCTTCCATTGATCTCGTGATTATCGTTCATCCGGCAGTTCATTATACGTAGTTGTTCTAGTGTTCGTGTTCGTCTTCGTGTTCGTGTTCGTGTTCGTGTTCGTGTTCATTTGTCGTGTTCTTGTTCTTTCTTGTTTATTTCTTGCGTATGATAAAACTGTTAGATAGGCATGTATATTATGTATCTTGCTATGTCCTCTGAGGACCTGATGATCTCTTCAGGTAGCTGATTGCAAGGAGTTAGTTAGCTGAGCATGTGGTAGTTGACTTCATCTGCATGATTCAGGTATTTTGTTAGTGATATTGATTTACTATCCTTCTCGTGCTTTATATTCAATACCATGATATACTCTGCTTATTTTATAGACTCATATCATTTTTAGAGTCTAATCGGACAATATGCTAATGGGCTGCAGACCATGACCCATAATTGTTCATTCTTGTTTATATGATTCATGTGGATTGAGATATAGTTTAGATTAGACATGATACCCATGACCTTGACAGCTTATATGTACTCGAGTCGGGCTGGAGTCCGCTTGATACGTAGCTGGCTTGCTCACGAGCTCGCGTCCGAAAACCGGGTGCGGGTCGTGACAGTCTGTCCGGATGATCTTGATCCCTAAGATCACATCAGCTTTCTCCAAGTCCTTCATACTGAACTTGCTCGAGATGAACCTCTTTGTCTCCATGACACAGCTCATATCCGTACCTAGGATAAGCATGTCGTCCACGTACAGACAAACGATCATACCTCTTCCATCAGCGAACTTCGTGTAAATACACTTGTCCGTCTCGCTGACCATGTAGCCATTTGACCTTATAACTTTGTCAAATTTCTCATGTCACATCTTGGGAGCCTGTTTAAGACCGTACAAAGATTTCACCAACTTGTAAATTTGTCTTCAAGACCCTTGACGACAAATCCCTCTGGCTGTTGCATGTAAATCTCTTCGGTCAGCTCGCCATTTAGGAAAGCCGTTTTCATATCTATCTGATGTATCACCATCTTATTTATTGCTGCAAGAGCAATCAACATTCTGATGGTGGTCATCCAGGCTACTGGAGCATATGTGTCAAAATAGTCAATCCCCTGCTTCTGAGAAAACCCCTTGCCTACCAACCTAGCCTTGAACTTGTCAATAGTTCCATCTGCTTTCATCTTCTTCTTGAAGATCCATTTGCATCCGATGGGTTTCGCTCCTTCAGGAAGATCAATCAACACCCAAGTGTTATTTGAGGTGATAGAATCAATTTCATTGTCAATCGTCTTCTTCCTGAAAATCGAGTCTCTGGTCTTCATTGCCTTATCATAGGTAAGCGGATCTGCTTCCACATGATAGGTGACAAAGTCACTTCAGAAGTCCTTCGGCCTCCTCACACGCTTAGCTGGCGGCTCAGCTTGTTCTGGTTCAATCGTTGTTTCAACAACATCTTCTTGGACCACATCTTCATTGAAGACTTCAGATTGCTGCGCACCCTCATTGTTCTCCGGTACATCCGCAAGAACAATATTCTTGTGCCTAGCAAATCTGTCTTCAAAATATTCTGCGTCACGAGATTCAATGATATGATTTGACTCAATATCAAGAAATCTCCGAGCATCACTCTTCTCGACATACCCCAAGAAGATCGTCTTTGTAGTCCTTATCCCAAGCTTCTGAATCTTCAGATCTGGAAGCTTGACATATGCCAGACACCCCCACACTTGAATGACATTCAAGTTATGTCTGACCTTGAACCAGAGTTCATGAGGAGTAACGTCTGAAGTTGCATGAGGAACTCTATTTAGAATAAAAGTGGCCGTCAATGCAGCTTCACCTAGTAGCACTTAGGAAGGCCAGCAGTCAACAACATTGAGTTAATCATTTCTGTTAACGTTTTGTTCTTCCTCTCTGCTACTCCGTTTGATTGAGGAGAGTACGGTGCCGTAGTCTCATTGACAATTCCGTGTTCTTTGCAGAACGATGCAAATTCATGAGAGCTGTACTCCCCACCTCGATCACTTCTTATTCTTTTGAGTTGTTGTCCAGTCTGTCGCTCAGCTTCGGCTCTGAACTCCTTGAACTTCTCGAACGCTTCGTCTTTAGCCTTCAGCAAATAGACGAACGCATACTTTGAGAAGTCATCGATGAAGGTTATAAAATATTTTATCCCGGCCTTTGTAGAGAACTGTTTGAAGTCACAGATATCTGAGTGTACTAACTCCAGAAGATCTGTACTTCGATTAACCCGAGGAAAGGGTTTTCTTGTGATCGTAGTTTGAGCACAAACTTCACATTTCTCTACCTTACCCCAACACTTGGAGATAAGCCCTAGACTAGACATTCTGTTAATTCGTTTAGAATGAACATGTCCTAGCCTATTATGCCACAACTCATAAGTATAAGCAGAATGAGTGATTGTATTAACAACATTGAACTGATTTACACGCTGAATCTTGAACATTCCTTCGGTATAAAATGCTTTTCCGAAATATGTTCCCTTGATAGACATCACCATCTGGCCAGCATTGATGTCCATCCTGAGGCCTACGTTGCAGAGTAGGCCTCCTGAGATCAGATTCTTGGTGATAACAGGTACGTGCTTCACGCCTTGAAGCGTCAGAGACTTCCCCGAAGTCAGCTTCAACACCACCGTCCCGATCCCGAGCACTTCAGCTTGTGCCTGGTTCGCTACCATAACCACATCAGAAGTAGGGGTGTAGGTGATGAACCACTCCTTGCTGGAGCAAACATGGCAAGTGGCTCCAGTGTCTAACCACCAGTCAGCATCAGTTCCTACCGCATCAACCTGCGCAATCATAGCAACAACATCAGTGATCATAGTTACCTTACTAGGTTCTCCTTGCTCCGATTGTTTGGTTTTTGCTTTGCACTCATTCTTAAAGTGGCCCTTCTTGCCACACTTGAAGCAAGGCATTTGAGACTTTGGCTTCTTTTTCTTGATAGAAGTTCCCTTGACTTTTAGATTGTCAAGGTCCTTCTTTTTGCTGTGGGAAGCCGCCTGCTTTCCCCTTGGTTCCTTGGTATGAACCATATTGGCGTTAGCCAATTGCTTGGACAGTGCGTCCACCTTCAGTTGAGCCGCATCTGGTCCTCAACATAGATTTCCTGCAGGAGATCTTCAAGGGTGATCTCCAGCTTCTTCCTATGCATGTTTGCATAGAACTTGCTCCACCCATCGAAGAGCTTTGAGACAATCCCTCCAACAACAAACTTGTCGGGGAGGGGCATCGCCTCGTCTTCCAGCTTCTGTCGCAGTTTCAGGAACTCCTTCACCTGCGACAGCATAGACTTTTCGTCCTCAAAAAACCACTTGTGATATTTTTTAACCACAAATATTTTACTGCGGTTCTTGTCTTCTTCGTAGAGTTTTTCTAGAGACTCCCATATGTCTCTAGCGATAGTCTTTTTAGAATATGATTCTGCAAGGAAATCTTCCATAGCATTCAGGATAAGCAGCCTGCAAATACTATTTTCCCTTCTCCATTTTGCTTGAAGTTTAGTAGCCGCGGTGATTGCGGCAGCAGACCCAACATCTGGAACAGTAGGTTCTTCCTCCAGAAGCACGTGATCTACGTCTTTGAGTTGAAGGGTGAGATAAACCTTCCTCTTCCAGACTTGGTAATGTTTTCCATCAAACTTTTTTAACTTACTAAAGTCAGAATTGAAGAGTGAAACATTAACGTTTTCCATCGTAGCGATAAAGCTTTGAGATTGTTAATGCCGGGGCACAATTTTTTCGATGAAAAACTAAAATTTTGTAACAATTGTTCAAACAATCGTTATTACGTAACACTTCACAGGAGGTACGTAAGAGAAATTTTAACTAGTGCTACACTTCACAGAAGGTGCACAGAACATAACACTTCACAGAAGGTACGTAAGAGAAATTCTACTAGTGCTACACTTCACAGAAGGTGCACAAATAGAATTCTATTAATATCAACGCAAATACTTCACCGAAGGTGCGCTAATAGAATCTTGAAAATACCAACAAAGAAGGTGACAGGCGAAAGATGGAAAAACTCCTGCTGGGGTGAATGATCACCGTTGCTCAAAGCTTTGCCCACACGAATAGCTTACAGGAACCAACAAGTTCGTCGGAGAACTTGGAACACTGTTGCTCTTCTGACTCCTCGGATGAACACGAACTCCCGTGCAAAACTCAACGCTGGTACAAAATCTCTCTTCTCTCTCACAGCCTCTAAACACTTGTAAACTTTCTGTCTACTGCTTGTGTATCTGTTCTAACCCGTGAGAGAGAAGGAGGAGGCCTTATATAAGCTCCAGCAACAATTGCCCGGTTAGCACAATGTTAGAGACGTGGTAGTAACCACCCCGAACATGGAGCAACCGCTCAGAACATGCAAAGACACGTTCTGCTACAAGTTGTGCCACTCGCACGTGTTAAGTGCAAAGTGCGCCAACAAAACGTCACATTACGCTTCATGTGCCCTTGAGCCCGAGTCCGAGCCCAAGCCCGAGCCCGAGTTCGAGTCCGAGTCGCTAAGCCCCTACGGGGCTTAGCTCCTATGGAAATAAATTTTCCAAGAGCAAAAAGCATGAATGCTTTAATTGTCGATTTTAGCCTTTTTTCCATTAGAAAAATAATCCCACATGGCAAACCCATGTGCACCTCCACACCACATGTGCATCCCAAATAATAGCAAAGCTAATATATAGAGATACAAACTCTTTGGCCTATCCGATGTGGGACTAAAGTTTCTAAAGGAAAGGCCAAAACTCCAACAATTTCTACGAACACATTTATCGATACACCTTTAACTTAAACTATGTATTGATAAATGTAAAATGTATATTGATAAATGTGATAGTGAAAATAGATGACATGTAAAATGTACATTTATTAATGGGTTTTGTTAACATGTGGGCACATGTTAAAAACAATTAATATAGTATATATTTGCTTTGGAAACTATCATCTAGAGTAAATGAACAATATTATCATCAAGATATTTTTTTTGGACAAAAATAACCTTATCTAACAACATTGAATGCTATGTTTCTCCCAACTTTGAAGTTGATACATTCAACTTCTGATTTTTTTTCTTCTCCATAATCGCTCTCTTTCTCCCTCTTCTGTTGATATTTTGCCCGTCCGAATTTACATTTTGTCTGTTGTAACAAGAGAACCAACCAAGAAACAAATATGAACCCAAAAAAATAACACACACATACACACGTGAGATGTCAACAGTGGACTCGTACAAATACAAAAGAATCGCGATCGAGTAGCATTACTAGATCCCGTTCTAACGAACCGCGTCAGTCACAAAATGTGTCACTGTGTAACGGTCAAAGCTCTCATTGTTCTCTATATTTAACCAAATTTGAAATGAGCGGGAGGACCAAGCTAAGCACCAACGTTGGATACTCTCTCATGGACCCCTTCTCTTTGGATCACTTCCTCGACTGGGCGCTCTCCCCTCTCCCCACTGATCTCGTCCCGACCGCCATTTATCCGCTGCCGCGGCCGCAGGGTGCCTTCGTCGCCTACCCACAACTCGAAAGCGACCTCCGCCTGCTCTCGGCACCTCAACGTGATCGTACTAATGCAAACAACATTCACCGGAGGGCTATCGGGCTCCTCAGAAGAATCCGCGACGCAGACAAGGAAGCGTCGGAGGCGCAGCAGTGGAGCCGGGGGTTCAGACACATGATGAGGGAGAGGGAGAGGAGGGATATGCTGAGCCAGCGCTACTCCGACTTGCGTTCGATGCTGCCGCCGTCATTGAAAACAAAGGTTACTTAATTTGCACGATTTTTTCTCGAAAATAATATTTTGCTCACAGTTTGTGACTACTAGCATGGCATCCGACCCCATTGCCCCTGTACTATCACCGGATTCCACCCGGACAAAGAGACTAATGGAAGGCCGTCATGTAGCCTGTGGTCAAATCTGCCATCACAAATCGTGGACAACGTAGCAGAGTCCTATATTTTTTTTTTTCCATTCACATTGGATCAATTGTTTCCGCAACGGCTAATTGTGTTTTGCTGCTCAGGGGGACAAAGTGTCTATAGTGCAATCAGCAAGTTCGTACGTGCGCGAACTGGAGGGCGTGAAAGAGGCAATGGAGAGGAGAAACGAGGAGCTCGAAGCGGCAATGGCGAGCGCAATGGAAGTAGTGATAAGACTGGACAAGGTGAAGGTGGTCGGTACTTCGTCGGCTGTCGATTCGATGATCGGAGCTATGACGTGTTCGAAAGGCATGGACGTGAAGGCTCGGAGCATCTTCCTTTATGTTGCAGCAGGCGGCAGTGAGTTTTCCGGTGTGGTCGGTGTCCAAACCAAGGTGCGTACATATAATAGTCCTTTGGTGTCTCGAAAAGTATATTTCTAATTCCAGCTTCCACGCAAATCTATACTATTATTGTCAGAAAATTTAGTGTAACCAAATTATTTTAAATTAAATTAGTCAGTCCGAAACATGTTTGAGAAAAATTAGAATAGGAGATACGTTCCACTATCTCTGACGGCAGAAAAATGGATGCGGAGGATTTCCGCCAACTAGGAGATATGTTCTGCCATCTTGGATGGCGGAAAAATGGATGCGGAGGATTTCCGCCAACCGAGTTGGCACAAATATGTGCAATTTGGGTTGAATTTCTTAATGAATGTAAATCAGTCGATTAGAGAGAAGCAGATCAGCTGTCTCTTTTATTTAGTCACATCATGTTTAACATGGACAACTGAACTGCTCTGCGGTTGGAGTGGGAGGCTTAAATGCTGTAATGGAGGAGAGAGTTTTAATGGGGGACATGCATGTATGCATGCATGTGTACAGAATATTTGCTATGATTTTGTGATACAAACACCTTCTGTTTATATATAGGTCAGTTGCAGATGAACATTAGTGAGCCGTTGGAGAATAAAGTTGCGTTGAAGATGAACGTTGCAGACAGCCGTTGCAAACGGAGAAAACTTTGATACCGAAGGGGGTATCAAGATTTTGATACCTCTACGTATGACATTCTTTTTTTTTTAAAATAAACAGGATTTTATTATATCAATCAAAAAGACTAATAGAAGGATAGTCTTCAGCCAACAAATTGGCAATACAAGGCGTAGAAGAAATAAAAGTTGATCCTATTTTATTCTGAATAAGCCAACTTAGCCAACTCATTGGCCACCAAGTTTCCAGTTCTTCTCACGAATTGGAATTTGATATTAGTGCAGGCTTTAATATCCGAGAAAATTTCGTGGACCAACCCCGAATGTCTCCATGGAATAAATGAAGAATCACCTCTCATGATCCTGTATACTATTAAGGAATCTCCCTCAATGATGTACTCCTTCATATTAAGCTTCCGAGCAAGGCGAATCCCCAGTTTAGTAGCTTCGAGTTCAGCCTGAATACTAAGTTCGGGGCTAAAAGAATCCGACAGGAAGGAAGTGAAGGCTCTCACAAAAACTCCTCTGTCATCCCTTGCAATGGCAGCAGCCGCCAGTGAGGTAGGAGAAGTAGCCCCATCAACATTAATCTTAATAGTACCCTCCGGAGGTGGACACCAAATGCTTGGCATAAGGGCGGTGTAACAAGTCTCCTGAAACTCTTGGAAGGAGTTGGTGCCGCCAGTCTCATAAAGATTGAAAAATTGCACTGCCGAGGTCACAATTTGCTGAATATTAGGGGCTACGTGCTTGAACACACAATCACCCCTAGCTTTCCAAATCGCCCAAGCAATAGCAGCTCCCATTTTAAAAGTTTCAAAAGCCTTTTTATCATTCAGCCATAGCTGAATCAGAGATGAGAATTTGTAATTGTTATCATAGCGAAGACCCATAGGGCTGGCAAACCATACTCTTTTAGCAACATTGCAATGGAGAAAGAGGTGGTCTGTGTCTTCGTCCTTGAGCATGCAGAAAGGGCATAGAGGATTGGTAGACTGAATTATTTTGTTAATAGAGGAAAATAACGGCAGTGCATTATTCAGTAGTCTCCAAGTGAACATTTGGATACGCGAAGATATCTCGCTCATCTTCCAGAGCACTTCCCAATTGTTATCAGTCATAGATGTAATCGAGCAGCTAGGGGCTTGGAGGCGAATGTTCTCATACAACGATTTGGCGGAGAAGGCCCCCGATTTTACTTTGGTCCAAATAAGTATGTCCTGACCATCTCCTTCGCAAAGGCTGATATCAGAGATTGCCTTGGCTTCCATGGGTGAGAAAAGTTCATAAAGCAGGGGCATGTTCCAGACTCGCATAACAGGGTCCATGAGATCACGGACAAGTATAGGGCCATCACTTCGTGCATTGCAGGAAGTCACTCGATAACCCGGAATGCCTGGGATCCACGGATCGGCAAAAATGTCCACCCACCCACCTCTGATTTTCTACAAAAGACATCCTTCCAAATTACGATGAGCGCCGAGCAGACTCTTCCAAGTCGGAGAAGCCCGATTGCACTCTTTAGCAAGCCAGAAAGATTTATTTTGAAGGTAAACTCCTCTGAGCAATCTGGCCCAGAGTTGATGAGGATCATTCAAGAAACGCCAAGCTAGTTTACCTATCAATGAATCGTTCACCCAAGCGGGGTCTTTAAAACCAAGTCCTCCAATTCTTTTAGGCTGTGCGAATTTGCTCCATGCCAAGAAATGAATCTTCTTGTTACCCACACCGTGTCCCCACCAAAAAGACCTGTAAATCTTCTCCAGCTTGCGACAAATCGAGATAGGGAGTTTATACGCAGCCATCGAGAAGACAGGGATGGCTCCCATAGTCGATTGAATAAGGGTAGACCGGCCCGCGTGAGATAGAGTGTTAGATTTCCAACCCTTGAGTCTTGTGTTCACTTTCTCCAGCAGATCATAGTACGATGCAATGCGACCCTTCGGGAGGAGAAGGAAGTGTCTCAGATATCTGTCCGATTTTTTCATGGATGATACATTAAGGATGGCAGAGAGCTCCGTTTGAGTATGGTTGTCCACTCGCCCGCTGAAGAGGACGCTCGATTTGTTCAGATTAATGGATTGCCCCGACCATGAGGCGAAGCGATCAAGGATGGTTAGAGCAGTCGTCACCGCGGAAGCCTTTGCTTGTCCAAATATGATTATATCATCTGCAAACATTAAATGAGAAATAGAAGGGGTATATCGGTTGATACGGATACCTTGATATAGATCCTCCTGCTCGTGATGATAAAAGAGACGTGATAACACCTCAGAACACATAATGAACAAGTAAGGGGACAAGGGACATCCCAGTCTAATCCCTCTCTTAGGTTTAATAAAGCCTTCAGGAACACCATTGATGAGAATAGAGTAGGTCGCCGAAGTGATGCAACTCATAATGAGTTTGTTGGAGTGCCCCCGGATTCCCATGCCGTTTAACACTGATTGGATGAAAGGCCATGCCAATCTATCGTAGGCTTTCGCCATATCTATTTTAAGCGCAAAGGAGTTCTTCTTGACAGGAAAAGACCCCATAGCATGAAATACCTCCTGTGCGATAACAATGTTGTCGTTGATTTGACGACCTGGAACAAAAGCATCCTGGAAAGGCGATATTAGCTTATCTAATAAAGGACGAATTCTGTTAGCCAAGATTTTAGAAATAATTTTGTAGGATACGTTGCAGAGAGCGATTGGGCGGAAATCAGCTGGAGATGCAGGGGACGAGCATTTGGGAATGAGAGCCAGATTGGTGTGGTTGATACGTGGCTCGAGAACTCCAGAGGTGAAGAATCGCTGAACCATTCTGACAAGATCATCTCCAACAACTGACCAGCATTTCTGATAGAAAATAGCCGAAAAACTGTCCGGCCCAGGTGCTTTAAGCTGTCCCATATTTCTGATAGTACGTTCGATCTCGTCACCACTGGGGGCTCCTCCGATCATATCACATTCAGCCTCTGTAATAGGACTGGAAGAGATAATAAACTCTGGATCAATGGCAGTACAGTCATCGGCTTCAAAAAGCGTTTTGAAGTGATTAAGGATAGACGATTTAATAACAGCCTGATCGGAAGTCCAGGATCCGTCTTGAGTGATAATCGACCGAATCTCGTTCCTTCGTTTCCTGATAGTGGCTTTAATATGGAAATATTTCGAATTCCTGTCTCCATCCTTGATCCAACGGCATTTTGTATGTTGTCTCCAATATGCTTCATCGATAAGGAGAAGCTCGTTGAGTTCAGCACTGATATTTTTCTCCATAAGGATGGAATCGTTAGAAGTAATACCCTTCTGGATTTCTAGGAGATGGGATTTCAGAACACTGATCTGTTGCTTTATGAGACTGAAATTAGATCGGCCCCAAGACTGGAGCCTTTTAAGAGTTACCTGGAGTTTCTGAATAAGACTAACGTCTTGTTTAGAAGAAGTCTCCCTCCAGATGTTGGCGATGGTAGCATCAAAATCTTCATTCATAATCCAGAAAGCTTCAAAACGAGGAGGCATGTAACTCTTTTTCAGCAGGTTATTAGTGTTAAGAAGAATGAGAGCATGATCACTGTTGAGACGGGGAAGAGTATGAACCGTAGAGTGCGGATGAAGGCGACACCAATCTGCATCCGCCATAGCCCTGTCCAGTCTTTCCTTGATGTGATAAGCAGAGCTGCGGCCATTGGTCCAGGTGTACGCTGGTCCAATGCAACCCAGATCGATAAGGCCACATTGATTTATCATATGAATAAATGAGTTAGTCATATGGTGGTCGAAATTTCTGCCACCAATCTTCTCCTCTGGCTTGGTGATATCATTAAAGTCACCTATACAGCACCATGGAACCATGAATTTAGCAGCCAAGTCTATGATAACCCGCCAAAGTCCAGGACGATCCTTCCTTCTCGGGCAGCCATATACCCAAAGTAAGTTCCAGACTGGCGAGTTGTCTTTATTGAGAATGGAAAGCGGTATGAGATTGGTGGATGAGTATATGACGGAAGCCTGTATGGAATCGGTCCATCCCAGCCATAGTCCCCCTGCTCGGCCAACAGGGGAGACAGAGAAGGTGTTGGGATAGCCAAGTAGCGGAAGAGTAAGAGAGGTATGATGGGGAGAAGAACATGTTTCGGAGAGAAAGAAAATGGTAGGGTGTGTGGCGGAGAGGAATGAGCGGAGGGTTTGAACTGTCAGGGCATTCCTCGCACCCCGACAATTCCAAGATAGAATGTTCATTGGTTCTGCGGCTGTCTCTGGACAGCCGCCTCTGATAATGGGGATGGTTGAGTAAGGGAAATATCTATAGCCTGTCTTTTGGAGGCTCTAGGATTGATTAATGAGGAATCGGTACGTTTCCTCGACCCAATGGGAATGATTGGGATATCTAGAGATAGGTTGTGCGCCATCCGGGCACGTTTTTTCCAGTTGAGCTTGCGATTTTGAGGAGCAGAGATTTGGAGCCGTGGTGGAGATGGCGGAAAGTCTATGATGGGGACACGAATCGGATCACGAGGGGGGAGGTATTGGTTTCATCTGAACTGAACGGATGATCGCGAGAAACCGAGAAGGTAGGTGGGAGGGGGAAACTTGCTTGGGAAAACATACCAAGGTTAAAGTTGCTGATCATGATATTAGGCATTTCACAAATTGTGGAAGGGATAATGGAACTGCAACCGGGATAAGAACTGACATAATCCAGAGAGAATAGGTCATTGTCATGAGGCAAGGATTGCTTCTCAATACTCTGATCGTGGTCCATAAGTTCTGCTGTCAACCGTTCATCCTGGACCCCTTCTATAGAATTCAAGACCTCCTTCAATTTCTCAGAGTCTCCATATCGAGATGGAGTTAATATGGGGAGGGGCTAATGATTGGGAACCTGGTTGGTGGCTTCAAGTTGCTTCCCTGACAGTTGTACTGACATCGTGCTCGGATTAGAAACAATTTGATTAGCCCTTCGATGTGGGGGTTTGTACTTGGACAGCTGAAGTTGTCGAAGGCCGCTAGAAGAATCTTCATACGTCTCTATGGAGACAGGGGCAGTAGACGTATCATTAAGCAACTCGTTTCTATCTTCACTCTCCGATGTCCTTCGAGGAGGGATATCAGGTGGAACGCATGGCGAGCCCATCTGTCGACGGCCCATCAGTCTAGGCAGGTCCGCCCTATAATCGTCTTCTTTGATCCTCGGCTTCAGAAGGTCTGCCATTCTAGTTCTCTCCTCTACAGACCATTCTTCATCTACCAGAGATGTAAAGAGCTCTCTATCTTTGCAGAAAGAAAAAGCATGACCAATCCTTGCACAGAATGTACAAATGCGCGGTAATCGTTCATATTTTATAGTTACTTCCCCTAAGGAAGTACCGTCAATAATGGTGGAGATCTTTTTCTTTAGGGGTTTAGAGATATCCACAAGGATTTTGATCCAGGCATATGTTTTCCATCTGGCTTCATCTGAGGGGGAGCACTGTCTAGGTGATCCAATGGCTTCGGCTATTCGAGCCACTGCCTTACAGTTGAGGAACTTCAGCGGAATTCTGTGCAGTTGAATCCAGAGATCTGCATAGTGAAATTTATATTCCTCTGGTAGTTTTCCTGGATCGCAACGCTCTACTGCAAGGATATCATCATTGATACTCCAAGGTGCGTCAAGTATGACCCGGTCAACTGACGCAGATGAGTCTAGTCTGACTAGGAACGATCCCACTTCCAGGTCTAGGTCTGAAACTTGGATGGCATCTTTTATCCTCCATAGCTTGGGAAGGATAGATGTGAGCGCTGCAGAAGAGAAGCGCCTGGAGGAGAAAGGTTTGATGGCTAATGAAGACTTCCAGTGCTCCGCTATCGAACAGTCTCTGGCCGAGAGCGAGATCACCTCAGATGGTCCTTGGAGCGAAAACAAATTAGCCATTTTCTCAACAACTTCTTTATATGACGCCATGGGTCACCAGAGATGGCGTGAGGGGGGATATCAGGTGAGGAGAGGTAGGTGGGGGGGGATGGGGATGGGAGCACGGAGGAGAATAAGTAGGACGGGGTAGCCGGGGATCAGAAGATGAAGAGAAGGCGCCGGGAAATAGAGGGAGAGCGGCGGCCAAACCCAGGGGTTTGGAGAAGACGAGAACGAAAGAGCAAACCCTAGGGTTTGGGTATCATCTTCCTCTACGTATGACATGTAGGTCCCCTCCCTCTTCGTAAAATATGTAAACATATACATATACATATACATAAATATTGAGGGGGTCCCACTTGTCATACATAGGGGGTATTAAAATTTTGATATCCCCTTCGATATCAAAGTTTTACTCGTTGCAAAATAGTCGTTTGACTACCAAAAGTAACTCACATATAAAGCAACCCATTCAAATAAATCCAATCCTATAAACCAATTCTAGCAGGAATAATCTTTCTGAACCAATACACATAAAAATAACTCTATTAAACCAAATCCAAAAAATTCAATCCCATCCATTGACCTTTCCGCCAAATCAGGGGGCAAAATTTTAAACATCTAAAATTTTGCCAACAAAGTTGACGGAATGTTTTTTTTTTTAAAATTTTCTAAACATGTTTCATTCAGGCTAAATTTAATTAAAAATAATTTTCTTACAACAAATTTTTTGTATTATTGTAAGTTGGAAAATAAAATTTGAATTTCTTATTGTTTTATAGGGTGTGCCAAAGCCGGGAGTGAGGGATTGATAGAGGCATGCACAGCTGCATATGTCAGAATTATAGATAGATGGGGAGATACTCGCGACTTGCTTGTGCTTGCGAAATATTGCAGAACTTGATGCTGTTATGGTTGAGTTTAGCTATTTGTGCTACAAAGAGGCTAATTTGTAATTAAATATACATCCTTATGTATTGAAAATTAGCAACTTGCTATTTTAATCTATTTTTTATTAGTAACTTAGTATCTTGAAATCATTATAAATTAGCAACTATCTTTCGTTCAATTTATCGCAGAAAATCTGTTTATGAGGTTCCCATGTGACTTGCACGTTAGTGACGTTACCGTATTATGACATTTCTATCATTTTATAATTAAAACTTTCTTTTAATTGCGGAAAGGAAAGGAATTCATTTTCTTTTCTTTGAAAAATTATAATTTTTATTTATTTTTCCTTCCGGTGTTTGTAAATGTAAAAAAGAAAAGGGAGGGAAAGTAAATCCCTAGAGTGGGAAAGTGAATCCCTAGGTGGATGTGGGGAACCATTTTTCTCCCAATTTTTCTTTTTCCTAGAATTAGTTTTCTTTTCCAAACATTTTCTTTGACATCTAAATATAGAAATTACTTTCCTTTCCTAATGTCATAATTTCGTGAACCAAACATGGCCATTAAGTATGGGTTTTGTTAACATGTGTCACAAGGACATGTTAATGCAACGATAAATGCATAATTTATATGTGTATTTCTGTTAATGCCGGGGCACAATTTTTTTGATGAAAAACTAAAATTTCGTAACAATTGTTCAAACAATCGTTATTACGTAACACTTCACAGAAGGTACGTAAGAGAAATTTCAACTAGTGCTACACTCACAGAAGGTGCACAGAACGTAACACTTCACAGAAGGTACGTAAGAGAAATTCCACTAGTGCTACACTTCACAGAAGGTGCACAAATAGAATTCTGATAATATCAACGCAAACACTTCACCGAAGGTGCGCTAATAGAATCCTGAAAATACCAACAAAGAAGGTGACAGACAAAAGATGGAAAAACTCCTGCTGGGGTGAATGATCAGCGTTGCTCAAAGCTTTATTCGTCCCACATGAATACCTTCCAGGAACCAGCAAGTTCGTCGGAGAACTTGGAACACTGTTGCTTTTCTGACTCCTCGGATGAACACGAACTCCCGTGCAAAACTCAACGCTGGTACAAAACCTCTCTTCTCTCTCACAGCCTCTAAACACTTGTAAACTTTCTATCTATTGCTTGTGTATCTGTTCTAACCTGTGAGAGAGAAGGAGGAGGCCTTATATAAGCCCCAGCAACAACTGCCCGGTTAGCACAATGTTAGGGATGTGGTAGTAACCACCCCGAACATGGAACAACCGCTCAGAACATCCAAAGACACGTTCTGCTGCAAGTTGTGCCACTCGCGTAACCAGCGTAATTTGCACTTTACGCACACAGCCATTTTTCGCAACCTGCGCACACTACGTACTCTACGCACACTACTGTCACGCCCCAGAACCAGAATACTGGAGAGCGGGGGCGTACATAGCCAGCTACGTATATTGAAGTGCAACCCACCTCGCTATACGGTCACGGCTGTCTAGATACATGAGGGTTTAACTACAAGCCAACAGTCTCCTATGGTCATGAACAAGCCTATTGTCTCGATCTCAAGCAAGCAATAATAGTTACAAGATGTCAGAGCACCAATAAATAATAGCAAGACGTCCCATATATTACATATTGGATGATCATGAAGCTAGTCGTACAAAATGTCAAGACTATCAAGAGTTCAGTCATACATGATCAACCCTAGGATCTGTCAATCATGTTACAGCCCGTAGGCAGACAGTAAGTAAAGGTGCAATCGAGCTAACACGTGCTCGTCGGCTAAACGCCTCAAAAGAATAATTTTACAAATAAGTGGGAGGACAAAAGGAACCCACTCATTGTCAGGGTTCACTACAAGAAAATAAGGCTTTTGCGACGTTTTTTTTCCCGACGTTTATGATAAAGTCGGGTTAGGTATTATATACCGACATTATGCAATAAACGTTGAAAAATACTAACATTTGTTCTAAAATGTCAAGGATTCCCGACATTTTTTTCTCGACATTTATGGTATAGTCGGCTTAGACGATATAACTACGTTATGCAATAAACGTTGAAAAATACTAACATTTTCTCTTAAACGTTAAAAAATTTACCGACATTTGGTCGAAAGCGTCGAATATGTACAAATTATCTCTATAAATGTCGGTCTATTTATGACTTAAAAAAGGAAACTGTATCAGTATTTTTTTTCCTTCTAATTTTTTTCGTCCAAATTTATTTCCCTCCTCAACCATCCCTAAAATATTTTGCTTGTCCTCCTCCAAACTTACAAATTCCTCCAAATTTAGTTTCCCCCAAAGATTTTTTTATCTCTCCCAAATCCCTAATCATCTCACTCCCTCTTCTCTCTCTAAGTAAGGAGGTCTTCCTCACCACTGCCGCTCTCTACGAGTACCGTCGGGTCATTGCAGATCGTGAGGTTAGGGTTTCTTCTTCAAGTCCTCACTCTCTTCATTTTCTACTTTCCCTCTCTTGAACCAGGAACCACCGCCGCCACCATTTCCTCTTCCTTATTCGCCTCCATTTTTTGATCTAAGCCCGAGCAAACCCTCCCCTATGTCTTCATCTTCTTCCGTACACTCTCACATTCAAGCTCAACAACAAATTTTGTGGATTCAATGAAGAAAAATATATGCTCAAAGTTTGCCATTGCTAGCTGCAATTGCATTTTGTGGATTTAATGAAGATCTCCACAATGGAGATCTTCATCTGGTGGTGGATTGATGTCTGGATTCAATGGAGGTAATTATTCTTTTCACATAGGCATGCACACTTTCATTTTTATGCTACTTCCTTACTGGTTATGTTTATTATTTCATGCTTAGGTTTTATTACATGATTTATTTGGGGTTATTGATTATTTTCAATATATTAGTGTAGACATCTATGTATGGGAATTTGAGAGGTGAAGTATACATGGATATGGATTAAAAATGTAGTTCTTGTATGTGGACACGTAGTGGATGGTTCTCCAATGTTGGCATCTTGTTCTTTACTGTGGTTTGATGGTATTTACTATCCTTTATTTTCTCCTACTTTCCAATCCTATTTTGGGAAGGTTATATTTCATATTATATTTAATTTCTTTAGTCGACCCTTTGGGTTTATTGGTTACTTTTAGAAGAAAAAAAATTGTAGCAACGTCAAATTAGCCATTTATATATGTTAATATTAGTACAGACATGTATATATTTGGATGGAAGAATTAAGTTCTTGTATGTGGACAAATAGACAGTGGAGTATGAGATGCTTCTCTACATTGGCAAATGGGATGAGAATGAGTATAGGAATTTGTTCCTGGAATAATGATCGGATATCTATTATTATAAAATATTCATAGTAATGAGATTTATTTAATGGGTGAAAAAAATTATTTTGTTAGGTTTCACAGCCTTTCAAATCTTATTCGTGAAACAGCTCAAGGAGTTATTACAATGTCCAGTTGCTTCTTTATAGTGTATCTATATTCATGAAACAGCTCAATTGGAAATTTCCAACAAGCTAATCAACTGAGCATCATGAAGAATGTTCTCACATAAATTTGAACACAGCAACAAAGCTTACCAATCCACACTTTATGGAACACCCACACAAACTTCTTTCCTAATTTTTATGGTGTGCTGAGTTTTGGTCAATCGTTGCAGAAGCATTTATTACTTGTTACATATGTTGCAGAAGCTTACCAATCCATATCTCCATACTGGGTGTTGAGGGTTTTAGTTTCTCTCCTTTATGGAACACCCACTCAAACTTCTGTCTTAATTTTTATGGTGTGTATTGATTCTATCGTGAAAGAAATGACTACACTCATAAATGAATCCGTAGTTCGCCTCCCACCCCCACCCACTCATGGTACACATGGTTTCGTTGTGGGTACTATGTATTATAGTTATGTATGCTTATGTTTGTTTATATTATCTTATTCCTTTGTCACGAACCAGCGTTTCCTGAGTTGTTTTTTCCCCTGTTTCAGGGGATCCGGAATGAAGCTTCTGGAGATTCCAAATGGTATCTCTCTTCCCCCTCTTCAGTTTGTTCATGTAGCTCCCTTGAACTTTGGTCCTTTGATCAAATTATTGACATTGTGAAAATAATCATTGGAAAATTTGATTTTTTTGTTCCAGTTGATTCTAATGGGTACTCTGGAATCTAGTTTTTCAGCTGCATGGTGATTCCAGTTAGGCAATGTTCTTGATGTCATTTGATATATAGATTCAATCATTCAATTCTGGGTCTTATGTCTTTGATCATATTTCTGTATATTACAGATTCACATCGTATTTTCTACATTTCTTGATCTTGTAATTGTAGGAATCTGGTAACTATTTTCTATGTTGAGAGCGTGATGAAGACAATTCTTGAAACTAATACCCCTTTAAACTGAAATTGATGCACTTTTGACTGTGTCTTAGCTTTTAAGTGGTGGTAGTTTATTATGCCTTTATTTTTCTCAGAATTGAAGAGGACGTGGTAGACTATGCTATTGCCTATAATTGAAAAAGGCACTTGACAATGCATCAACTTCGGAGACAGTCTTTGTTTTTTTCCAAATGATGTACTTTAGGTGCGTTGTTTAACACTAATTGTGACTATTAATTCTCATGATTCTTTTTTAAAAAAATGGACTTCTACTTCTAGGTAATGACACCAATTTGAATTTGTTTTGCTCAAGTATACTACTGATATTCTGGAAGTGAAATGTGGTTCTTTGTCCATATTTTATTGGTTCTCTGATTGTAAGTTTTTTCTCTTCAATTTTTTCCTTATAGGTTGATGTCCTTATAAATTATTTCAAGTGCCAGTGGTGGCTAAAGGCATTATTTACATTATGCTTTTAAGGAAAGGAATAATAAGAAGCTTATTACCATATGCTGTTCATGAGGTCTCATATTCTTCTGTTTTGATGGAAACTGCTCATAGTTCGCTTTGGTCTTCTCAATAGCGATGGATGACTAAAAGTAAAAGAGTACAAGACAGAAGCAAGAAGAAGAGGGTGCACGATCTCAAAATTGCCACAGAACGTTGGAAGGTGGTATCAAAGGTGTTGACTGTAATAGAATTTCTTAGGAAAGAACCTGACCAGATCATACCCATTGGAAGATTGGAACAATATAGGCAGCAAATCAATCTAAGCAAGCCTCACAAAGTGGCGGACTTCGTTCGTAAATCAAATGTAAGTATCAAGTAGCTTTTCTTTACACATGCTGGTGACATGAGCTCTATAACTATCGTTTTTCTTTTGTTACAGGTACATAAGCTGAAGAGAAACATTTTCCAGTTCTCTGGTTTTGTTTGGCCTGGGAATGAGGTAAACATTCTTCACCATATTATTCACAAGCTCTCCTAATTGTCTAACTCATAGTTGAACACTAAATGTAACAAACTTAGAAAGCATCTAAGTGTTACCATTTTTCTTGGAATCTTTCATATAGTTTAAGATTCCTAGTTTTTTGTTTGATTGCAATCGACTAAGGCTTTGCTCTCTTTTTTGTGTGCCAGTTTTTTGGTACATGGGGATGTTGCAACAATACAAATATGAACCTGTGTTGCCTAGCTCTAGGCTGATTTTCCTGGACGACATTACCTATTTCGGATACTATACATACAAATATGAATCGCCTATGCCTATGTAAGGTTATCTAGGCCTCTACAAGTGATCCTTGATTAGCTCAAGGTATGTAAATGGTTAGTGATAGTAAAATGTTCATTTCTTTGATCATATAGCCTCTCTACATTTAATTTCTTAGTTTGTTTATTTGAGTGCTTGATTTATGGATAGATAAATTTGAGTAATTAGTATGCTATCTTTTAGGTTTATCATGATTCTTAGATTTCTCATTTGATTTTCCTCCAACAATAATGTACGTATATAAATTTTTTTTCATATCATGAAATTCTTAATGTTTTCCTCAACGTAGAGATTAACTATAGTCTACGATCTGAATGTTGAAATTTTTATTGGCCCATGTATGGGAAGTTGAAGAAGGAAAGTATGAACCAAGTGCTGTTGTACACACAATTGGATGGCCATTGGATAAAAGAATATATTGGTTTATAGTGAGGGATATATTTCTGAGGGGTATATTTTTCGTATTGGATCAATATGGATGGCCATGTATTTTAATCTTATTGGAGCTTTCAACATTTCTGAGGGGTATATTTTTCTTATAGTGTTTCTTTGCATACAAGTTTATATACAGCTGTAACATTCAGTTACGGTTCATTTCCTGTAGCTGTTACACACACTGGATCCTATCTACACTGGAATTTGTAGGTAATCCTATTTGTAACCAATGAGATAATTGATATAAGTGGTGAATCCAGCTTAGGATGATT
This sequence comes from Iris pallida, assembly GCA_029216955.1. Classification (NCBI taxonomy): domain Eukaryota; kingdom Viridiplantae; phylum Streptophyta; class Magnoliopsida; order Asparagales; family Iridaceae; genus Iris; species Iris pallida. The sequence continues at coordinate 9,160,167 of JANAVB010010794.1, read as the reverse complement.
ATAGTTCTCATGTTCAGTAATTTACTTCATTTTAATATTTAGTTATTTGCTGCATTCTAGGTGTGCGCTTTCCAATGGAAAGGAATGTACCAACTGGTTCATATACTTGAGGGTGAAGTTGTTCTTATAAACTCTAGAAGGAACCTTACCTAATATGTGAAGTCTTAAAGTGTGAATCACCCAGGTATCTTGGATGTTCAATTTTGCAAATTAAATGTATTTTCTTATTTGATCTTTGTCACTTGTGAGAGTAGAGGCAAAAGTTTTTATTGTTAGCGTTAATTGTGTGGGAGAGAATTTTTTCATCTTATTTAAACATGGTTTACTTTTGAATTGTTTATCATTAGGGTTTGAACTTGATTGAGTTCAAAGAGAATGCACCTATATTCATAATATGTTAGTTTATCTTTTGATGTGTGCACATTATTTTCTTCATCAGCAATACAAAAGTAACATCTCAAGCTCATAAGCCCTCCGAAGGTGGAATTCCTTTAGCAAATGGAGATGCACAATTTCCAAATCATCCACCATCGGCATATCCTCTATGGAGCCAACAAGATGTCAACCACGATTACACAGAGAATGCTAAGCTCAACTTCTTAGGATATTGACCAAGCAATGACTTAACTGTGGAAGGCCAAATATTTTTGTTTGTATAATTGCCAAATTATTGTTTATACAAATAATGTTGGATAATTCAATCCCAGTTTATTAGAAAAATAATTTTGTAACATTGAATTTTGTAGTGAGTTTGCTTCAATATATATTGAGTGAATTTACTGGTTTGTAGTGAGTTTGCTTCAGTATATATATTGAGTGAATTTACTGGTTTCCCTAAATAAAGGTATTTTTAAGATAATGATGGGTCGTCTGTGTGTTTTGATTTGGTTATGAAGTGTTTCAAGTTGGTTCTGTCGAGACGACCTGCTTCTATTATGAATGCCTAAGTTTAGTTGCTAGTCATATTTCTTGGTTGATCCATAAGAGTTATACTTGGTTTAAAAAAAAATATATATATAGGTTATGGTTTCCAAGTAACAACATTCTATTTTTTTAAATGATTTGTAACGGTTCCCAACATTTTTGTTAGAATGTTGGCAAATTGTTGCCCAAGAACTCAAATCCTAACATTTTTGGAAAAGGTGGGATAAACAATTAACTTTCCGACGTTTTTGTTAAAACGTTTAGAAATTGTCAACCATGAACACAAATTCCTGGCATTTATTAAACGTTGCTGCAAACGTCGTCTTTACCTATACAGACGTTTATCCAAAACGTCGTAAATTCCCAACCGTGGCAACGACGACGTTTGTCGAAAATGTTGAAAAAATGTCGGAAATTCTTATGCCAACATTTTTGACCTTTTTTTCGACGTTTATAAAACGTTAGGAAAAATCAATTTTCTTGTAGTGGTTACGCCTGGTGGACACCATCTGGCTGGAAGGTAGGTAGATCCTCTGGAGCTGCTCCGATATCTGGTCATACAAAACCAGCTGGGTCAGACCCCAGAAAGAGCAAGTGCCACAAAGGGGGCTTCACTTAGGAACTAAAACCAGCATATCACAAATAACTAGCAAAGGTAATTAAAGATACTGATAATAACTGAGATAACAATAATATATTGAGCACGGAGAAACCATTCAAGTAGCCAGACTGCAATCCTTAAACCAAACAAGGACCGGGGTTGCAATCCTTCGCCTGAATAGAAGCCCGTCTCAATTATTATTGATAAGGTAACAAGACAATAAATGAAGAGAGGACATAGAATTGCTTCGGGAGCCAGGTTACAACCCTTAAACCAAACAAGGACCGGGGTTGTAACCCTTCGCCTGAACAGAACTGGACCCCTGATCTTTATTGTTAAGGCCAGTATAAATAATCATGGTATTGAAGTAAGGTAAAACATGACGATCATGACAGGGGTTGCAATAAGGCAATAAACGAAGAGAGGACACAGAACTGCTCCGGGAGCCAGGTTACAACCCTTAAACCAAACAAGGACCTGGGTTGTAACCCTTCGCCTGAACAGAACTGGACCCCCGATCGTTATTGTTAAGGCAAGCATCAGTAATCATGTCATGTCACAATCTTGCACAGGATCAGGATAAGACTAAGCTGGAATAAACTCCATCCAATCAATCACGGCCAATCAAGAGTATGGCTTGATACTTTTAACTAACTAGGGTTATCACAGGCCTAGTTACTAGCAAGATGCAATGAGATTATCCCAACAGCCACAAGCCCTGCAGACCATCCGGTTATCCGGGTCGAATGTCCGTTATGAAGAATGCATCACGTGACTGTGTGCTGAAAATGTGCCCTACTCGTCGGTAGGCTACAAGTCCACTTAATGCGCCCAGATAACGGGATTGCCTGTAGCTAAAAAATCTTTTCATGACTACTGAATTATTCTAGTTTATTAGTCTTAGTCAATTGCAGTAGGTATCCCTGACCGTGGTACTCAAGGATCCCTATCCTAGACATGATGCAAGACAGTACTGGTTTATTTGTGCAAATACAATCGCCCAAGGTGTCCAGATCATTCATACTTGTCATGTCAGGCTAGCTGTCGTAACAGCTTATCGAGATACATCATGTCAGTTTACTTGTTAAGAGTGCACCACGGCAGGCCACTACCGTGTTCTATTCTTACCTTATCATGAATGAGAGAAACTTGCATAAAACAACTAGTGACATTCAAGGAAAAGATCTACAACTTTCATGTTTTGAGTTTTTCAAGATTCTAGCTAAAAAACAACTTAAACAGGCAAAAACAGCGAAATAGAGCAATTCCGGCGCATGGGATTCCTGCACAATCGGCGCATGAGATTTCTGCGCAAATCGGCGCATGGGATTCCTGCACAAATCGGCGCATGGGATTCCTGCGCAAATCGGCGTATGGAATTCCTGCACAAATCGGCGCATGGGATTCCTGCACAAATCGACGCATGGGATTCCTACGCAATCGGCGCATGGGATTCCTGCACAAATCGGCGCATGGGATTCCTGCGCAATCGGCGCATGTGATTCCTACGCAATCGGAGCATGGAATTCCTGCACAAATCGGCGCATGGGATTCCTGTACAATCGGCGTATGGGATTCCTGCACCAATCGGCGCATGGGATTCCTGCGCAATTTGGCGCATGGGATTCCTGCGCAATCGGTGCATGGGATTCCTGCACCAATCGACGCGTGGGATTCCTGCGCAATTCGGCGCATGAAAAACTCACATTGCGTCTTCAGTACATGCGCGTAGGGAACCTACGCGCATGACACGCTCGGAGTTAAGGGATGCGTTGCCGGGGACTTCACGGCGTATGGCCTCCCGGCGCATGGCCTCCCGGGCGCATGGGGTTCCCGGCGCATGGGGTTCATCGTCCCCAAACAGCAAGTTCAGCCATGAAAGTCCTAAAAACTTGCTATGGCCATAACTTCCTCATCCGAAGTCGAAATCAAACGAAACAAAAGCCAAAACTGAATGAAATTGAATTCTCTACAACATAGAACCATTAGTTTTTGGAAATACCAAGTTTTTAGAGATCAAAACCAAGAAAACTAAACAAGAAGGAACTTAAAACTTAGATCTACAAAAATATAACCATCAAAATAGAAAATGCCAAGTTCTAAAGTATCTTAGAATCAAGTAAGGAAGAGAATGGAACAATAAAACTTGAGATCCATCATAAAGCAAGTTTGCACTTGCCTAAGCTCTTTCTCTCTCTCTCTCTCTCTCTTCCTGGTAGGTGTAAAATTATGGAGAAGAAGAAGAGTAATAAAGAGAGAGAATGAAGGAATGGGTTAATAAAGGATGATGGGGGTGGTAGGTAGGGGTTTTCTCTTGGTCCATGATGAACCAAGCAACCCAACCCGAACCAAGCCAACCCAAACTAAACCGAGCCAAGCCAAGAGATATGTAATACAAGATGAAATACGTATACGTATTCCAAGATACGTAATACGAACTACAGGCATTACAACTCTACCCTCCTTAAAAGAATTCCGTCCTCGGAATTTAATCAAGAGGCTAGAATTGCAAGAACAAGCTATAATAATCGTAATCTATAACAAGCAGTCTATCATGCAGTCATTTATTCAAGCAAGGAATTGAAAGCATAAGGCATAAGGAAGACATTATACCTTACGAGTCAAACAGGTTGGGATATCGCGATCAAATTTCATCCTCACGCTCCCACGTTGACTCACCCAAAGAGTGATGACCCCAAGCAACTCGGACTAACTTAATAGTCTTGTTCTTGAGTGCATTCTCTCTTCGGTCCAATATAGACACGGGCCTCTCCTCATACGAAAGGTTGGTACCAACAACCAATTCCGAATGATCCAGGATGTGGCTCGGGTCCGGGATATACCATCGCAGTTGGGATACATGGAACACGTCATGTACCTCACGTAGCAATGGCGGAAGAGCGAGACGATAGGACACATCACCTACTCGCTCCAGAATATCGAACGGCCCTATATACCTAGGACTAAGCTTTCCTCGTACGCTAAAACGAATGACGTAACGGTTAGGCAAAATCCTCAGGAATACATGGTCGCCGACAGAAAACTCAAGAGGGCGCCGATGAGAATCGGCCCATTGACGCTGGCGATCTTAGGCAACTCGAAGATGATCCCTGACTCTTCTGACCACTTCAACGGTCTGAGCAATCATTTCCGGACCAAGTATCTGTCTTTCTCCGACATCATCCCATGCTGGCGGGGACCGGCACTTCCTACCATATAGTGCCTCGAACGGTGCCATCTGGATACTAGCTTAAAAACTGTTATTGTACGAGAACTCCACTAGGTGTAGGTGATCTTCCTACGAACCACCGAAGTCGAGTGTACATGACCGCAACATATCTTCAAGAGTCTGGATCGTGCGTTCCGACTGGCCATCTGTCTGTGGGTGATATGCTGAGTTGAACTGGAGGCGAGTTCCCAAACTCTCTTGCAGGCTACGCCAAAAGTGTGACATAAATCTTGAATCTCTGTCCGAGGTGATACTGACTGGTACACCGTAAAGTCTGACGATTTGCCTGAGGTACATCTCTGCTAGCTGAGCCGTCGACTGACCAACTCTGAACGGGAGAAAGTGGGCCACCTTCGTGAGCCGGTCAACTATAATCCAAATAGCATCTCTGCCAGCCGGGGATCTAGACAATCCAGTCACAAAATCCATGGTTATATGCTCCCACTCCAATTCTGGAATTGGCAAGGGCTGAAGAAGTCCAGCTGGCCTCTGATGTTCAGCTTTAACTTGTTGGCAAACCAAATACCGAGAGACAAACCGGGCTATCTCCCTCTTCATGCCATTCCACCAAAAATGCTAGCGGATATCATGGTACATCTTCGTACCGCCGGGATGAATAGAATACTACAAACTATGGGCCTCTGTCATGATCTCCTGTCTGATATCTCCAATGGGTACACAAAGACGCTTCCCATGTCGAAGTGCACCGTCTTCATGGATACATAACTCTGGTCTTCGTCCTGCCTCACACTCTGCTCTGAGTCGCTGAAGCTTGGAATCTGCTGACTGCGCCATCCGGATCCTCTCGACTATAGTGGACTGAACTTGCATGCTGGCCATCAATGCCACACTGGAAGGGAGAACAACTTCTATACCCATCTTCTGAAGATCGGCTAACAGCTCTCGTTGTGCTATTAGGAAATAAACTCTGGCTCTCCTACTCAATGCATCTGCAACAACGTTGGCCTTCCCTGGGTGATACTGTAGGTTGACATCATAATCCACAAGTAGCTCCAGCCACCTCCTCTGACGTATGTTGAGATCCTTCTGGGTGAACACATACTTCAGGCTCTTGTGGTCGGTGAAAATCTCCACCCTATTTTCGTACAAGTAGTGCCTTTACAACTTAAGTGCAAACACTACTGCTGCCAATTCCAAGTCATGGGTTGGATAATTCCTCTCATGATCACGAAGTTGTCGTAATACATAAGCTATTACCTTCCCATGCTGCATCAGAACACATCCTATACCTCTGTCTGAAGCATCGCAATATACTGAGAATCCTCCAGTTCCATCTAGAAGTGTGAGAATGGGTGCCGTCATCAAGCATCGCTTCAACTTCTCAAAAGAATCCTGGCACTCTGCTGTCCAAGCAAACTGCACATCCTTGCGGGTCAACTGGGTCAATGGCGCTAAAATTTGAGCAAAATTCGGAACAAATCGACGGTAGTAGCCAGCCAATCCAAGAAAATTGCGAACTTCTGCAATCGTGCTGGGCACTGGCCATGTCTCTATGGCCACAATCTTCTGGGGATCCACTTCTACTCCTCCTTTGGTGATGATATGACCCAAGTACGAAATGCGATCGAGCCAGAACTCGCATTTACTAAACTTGGCATACAACTGGTGCTCTCGGAGAACCTGAAGAACAACTCTGAGATGCTGCTCATGCTCTGCTTCACTTTTGTTGTAGACCAGGATGTCATCTAGGAACACAATCACGAACTGATCCAAATAAGGCATGAAGATGCGATTTATGAGGTCCATGAATACAGCCGGCGCATTGGTTGCTCCAAATGGAATAACAAGGAACTCCCAATGCCCATACCTAGATCTGAAAGCTGTCTTCGAAATGTTCTGCTCTCTGACTCTGATCTGATGGTATCTTGACCGCAAGTCGATCTTCGAGATTACTGCTGCCCCCTTGAGTTGATCAAACAAGTCATCTATCCTCGGGAGAGGGTATCTGTTCTTGATTGTCACTGAGTTCAAGGTACGATAGTCAACACATAATCTGGACGTACCATCCTTCTTTTTTACAAGAAGCATCGGGGCTCCCCAAGGTGATCCACTAGCACAAATGAATCCCTTGGTTCTGAGTTCTTCAATCATCTTGTACAATATCTCTAGCTCTGACGGTGCCATCCTGTAGACTCTCTCTGACACTGGGGCTGTCCCGGGAATCAAGTCAATAGTAAACTCGATCTCCCGCTCTGGCGGCATCCCTGGAAGCTCTTCTGGAAAAACATCTGGAAACTTTTCGACTATCCGAGGCAACTGTACTGCTGCTACTGCCATCCGCAACATTGGAGGAGAAGGTTCAACTTCGCCTCGGAAGAAGAAAAACTCCGGCTCGCCTGGAATGCTAAAAATAATCCTGCCAATGTGGCAGTCTATCCTAGCATACCGGTCCCTCAACCAATCCATCCCTAAGACCACATCATAATCGGCCATCGAAAACTCTATCAATCTAGCGGGGAATTCTCTACCGCTAACTACAACCCGACACGAGGAAAATACTCTATCTACTCCCACAAGTCCGTTACCAGTAAGTATATTGAGCCTTATTGATAATGACTCGGGCTCCAGTCCTACCCGTGTCGCGAATCGTGCAGACATAAATGAATACAAGGCACCAGAATCAAATAATACTGAAGCTGGAAAGGTGTTGACGAGAATAGTACCTGCCACTACCTCACCTGGTGCTATTCCTTCTTCTTCCATGGTCAAAGCCAGCACTTGACCATGTTTCCTGGGTGCGGGTCCCCTCTGCTGAAAATTCCTCTGCCGGCTCTGGATCAGGGCTTGGGCTTGGGCATACTGCTGCGGTCTCTGCTGCTGGAATGCCTGGGCCTGCGTCGGCAATTGTCACGACCCGCACCCACTGTGAGGGTACGAGAGCGTAACAACGCCCAGCCTACGCCACAGTGTCGGCGGTAGAACGCTTTTCTAGGTCATGAACTATAACTAACATAATATGAATACACTCTCCAAAAGGAGGCCAACACAGAGGTACAACTCAATCACAATCTAAGGCAGAATGTAGTACGATGGAAATAGATAAGAAATCCTCAACTGAGGTACAACAAAAATAAATAACAAGTCTCAACATCTATAAAATATAAAACTCTGAAAATAAAGATAACAGTTTAAACATAAAAAGAGAGGACAGTCTAAGCTATCTACACTATACAAGGTATCATCGTGAGCAGCTGCCTGAACCTCCCCAGGGGTCCAGGTCGCGAATGTCAACTAGGCAAACTCCAAGTAAGGGTGCAGGGTTCCTCATCATCCTCTGTAAAATTTTTAACAGGTCCAGTCAGGACGGAAGCGAGCACAAAACATCTCACGCAGTTCATATCATGTTAGGAAATATAAAGCATGCAATAGAGTAAGGTACATGAAACGCTGATAGAAGAATGTATATGAAAATAGCAGAGATTTGATAATAGAAAATATCTATATATGATAAGTAAGAACTGTAAGCAACATGTGATTTAGAGCACAATATGGTTATGTAAACGGTCTAGAAAAATGCAATGGTAATTCCATTGTACGTGGGTGTACAATAGACATATACAATAGTTATACAATCTTGTACAATAGGATTTGATTACATAACCAATTCTACTCCCCCTCCCCAATTAATACACAAGAATCCACTCTAGTTACGTTATCTTGCACAATAGTGTACAATGTTATACAATGGATGTACAATATTATACAATAGATGTACAATATTATACAATAGTTATACAATGTTATACAATAGTGTACAATGGTCTATCCCTGGGACTCATGTGATACTGAGAGTACAATATGCACAAGGAGTATACAAGGATATAGGTATTAAATAAATACAATATGGAAGTGAAACACACATCACAATATGTATCTAGTGAATACAAGGAGATAATATCCCAAAAAGAAGATCCGTATAGTACCAATCCGTGATAACAATGTGTCAGCATCAAGTACAATAATCTAGAGCAAGAATGTAAATCCAGACAAGTATGAAACGGTCAGAGAATGTACTCGCCTCGTATCTGAATGTCTGAAGTAAATGTACCGTCCGAGATGAGGTACCTGACTCCTATTTAGAGCAACACAAGTCAAGATGTATACATGAGATGATAAATGTAATCTATAATGCATCTGCATGCTGTCTAGGTCAAACTAGACCAAAGTCAACTCTCGGTCAACTCTAGTCAACTAGACTGGTCAAACTAGGTCAAGCCTAAGCCAAACAAGTCTAACAAGTCTCACTAGGCCTAACCAAGCCTAGTCTAGCAATCACACACCAATCACAAGTCATACTAGACTACCAACACACAACATTGGTGTATTCATATCATACACATAGGCCATATGCCCTATAGTCCACATCACACATATTTCACATATCATATACATAACAATATATATATCTAAAATATAATACACCCACATATTATAATATATAGGATACCTATATATTCATCTCACATATATACACACATGTCCATAAATGTATCTAATATAATATAGTGCACTCATATATTTGTAGGATACATTAAAAATGTGAGTCTAACATGCACATATGTATATATATATATATATATATATATATATATATATATATATATATATATATATATATATATATATATATGTGTGTGTGTGTGTGTGTGTGTGTGTGTGTGTGTACACATATCCATAGGGAAAAAGGAGAATGAAAGTGCAGGTGTTCAAGTGTATGTGTGTGTGTGTCATGTGACATGAGAGTGTCACTTGAGGGTGTGAAACATGTGTGTGTGTGTGTACATGAAAAGAGAAATCAACACTAGTTATGAGTTTACACTACACATGGCACAAAGCTAACCCATCTACATTACACATGTATTATACTTAACATGCATGGCTACAAGTATACATCTATATACATTAGAGTAGAGACTATTTAAGTTATAACTAACATGCATCTATACTTTACATAAATCTATATATATTATAGAAATCATTTAGAGAAGGGTTACATGGCATGGTGGTTGATATAGAGTGGGGTGTCCTTGTGCAGAGGATGAAGTTCATTCTCAGTTTAGTTCCATATTTACATATAAACTAAAGTGAGCTATCCCATAAACTGGTGTAACTAACCACATAAAATGAACCATGTTATCTGAAATCTACCATTAAGCCAACGTCCATATGCATACAGCTCATGCATTGTCTAATACTGAAATTAACTAACATTTCGAATTAAGGGGTTGAAGGTTAACATTACATTCATAGACATTCCACTATATTGAAAATTGAAATTGGCTTGGCAATAGGAAAATGAAGGTATATATGCTTACATGGACAGTTCAGTGTTCGAACAACCTAAAATGAACTAACATTCAATCTAAATATCAGCTATGCATTGGTTCTATGTCTACATATAAAATTTGATATTGTATTTACAATATTTATACATTATGCATTCATATCTATCATTACACATATACCTTGCATTTATATCTAGCATTCATTATATACTTTCATGCATGCATTGTATATCATTCTTTCATTCATGCATTTATGCATTACTTACATATATTACATTAATTGCATTCCTACATGCTTGCATTCAACCATATATATACATTAATATAAAGAGGATATATATCATATATATATCATTTCATTCATCTAACATATCATGCATTACATACTCTATATTCGTTTAATATCCATACTACATAGGCTCATAGGTTACACAAAATGCATATATCATATAGTCACTCTTCTACTTAAAATCAATACTGTACCAATTGGGCCTTCACTAAATTCTAGGATTACAGTATGTTGTAGCTCATCGTGTTAGCTTTCCGAAACTTTAAACGGATCGCTTTTTCGTGTCCGGAAGCTCCCGGAATCGCGAAAATATCGAAACGCGTTCGTCTTTCGTACAGCTGACACTCAAACAATTCTACAGAAAGTTACAGAAAGAATTTGGCTTATTAAAATATATATTTGGAAAGCTAACTTCGATACGGTTCTTTTTAAAATAACGGGAGATAAATCGGAGTTTTAAGCTAAAAGTTATGATATTTCTAAGTTGCTATTGCTACTAAAAACGTGGATAAAAATTATGACGAATTTGGGTAGTTTGAGACAAAAGAACACAAGTACATAACATAATATAGCAAGAACTCACTCTCTACACTAATATATATATATGAGACACTATAGAACACATCTCCAATACAAAAATATGAGATTAAACATGTAATAATTTATTCATACATAACAACAACACATAGTGTGTCCAAATTTGGGATTTTCCCATATGGACACAACCACAACACAAAGTACACTCCTATGACCTCTAAATGGACACGAAATGGACAGAAATGGAGATACAACCATGGAGGTCATTCCTATGGATTCAAAATAGACCTATATGTATGAGGAAATAAAAAGGAGAAGGGATTTATACCTCCCGGTAGATCGAATCGAAAAAAAGTCTTCCCGGAGCGACACCGACACGTAGAGATTCCAAAAGGATACGAACGAGCTCCGAATCCTCCCAAACTTGGGTAGCTTCCTCCTTAGCTAGAATGGAGAAGGAAAGAAGAAGATTTGGTGGCAAAATGGAAGGATTTGGTGGAGAAATGGCTAGGGATTGCTCTCTAGAAATTTGGAGAAGAATAAGAGAGAGAGTGTGGATGAGAATAATGAAATGAACTTGAGCCTATCCTCTCCCAAAGTGGCTGGCCATATGGGGCTATTTGTCCTATTATGGTAAGGTCCAAAATGCCACTACTAACCTATTCTATTAGTATTATGAAAGGGCTAATTGGTTGGGGCTAAATTAGTCATTCTAAAGTCTCTAATCACACTAACCTTATCCATAATAATTAGTCTAACCTCTAACTAAAATATTTCTATCATGTGGGCCATGGCTAACTAATGTGTGGGTCCACTAAAGTCAACACTACCCCCGGATCCCCGTTTCAAGTCGGATTGAGTTGAAATTCGAACCCGACTCAAATAACCCCAAAACAATATCATAAATAATAAAATAAATTTTAAAAATATTCAAAAATGTAAAATGACAAAAATACTCCTATTTTTGAAAACTGGGGGGTGACAAATTCCTTGAAATTAAAACCAAACAATAGTAAAATGTCAAAATCACAAGTCAAAATTTTAAATAGTTTAAAAATGATTAAAAATTACCAAAAATCATAATATGAAATAATTATCAATAAATAATAATTATAATTACAAAATTTCAAAATTATCCTCATCTGGAAAACTGGGTGTTACAATCCTACCCACCTTATAAAAATTTCGTCCTCGAAATTAAGATGATCGCACCCCCTTCTAGGTCAAACATAGTCAAGGGTCAATCACTAGTCAATTTCTCAACATCCAAGTACTTGGTCATCAACTGGTCAACTTCTTAGGGTTTTACCTATGCTATTTAGGTGTTGGTAACTAGAATTTAGCAAAAGAGAAACTCTATAATAGACTAGCTCTTAACTTCCCAATCCTATCAAGTCACCTATAACTAAATACCTACAAGCTAAGCACATGAATACCAAATACCACACATATATATATATATATATATATATATATATATATATATATATATATATATATATATATATATATATATATATATGCTCAAGAACAACAACCCATCACATATATCCTAAGTATATCATCTATATATATACATGACTGATCAACCAAGGGTTAAGGCAGACTAAACTTATAAGGGTCTGAAACAATGCTTAGAACTAGGCTAAGGATGAATGGTCTGAATCAAGGGGACATGGTATCTAGTGAAGGGTCTGCACACTGCCTATAAAGGTGATCAACACAAAGGGACTCAACACGAAGGAAACTTAACTAAAATGGAAAACTGAACCAAGTATAGGCTAAACAACATGTTTATAACCCTATACAACAATGGCCTAGAGATACCAACTAACCTATATCCCATATGCCAATATCATCTGCAATCTATCTATGCAAATAGACCTCTCGGTCTTAGGTGAAACTACAACTATACTCAAAGGCAGGCTCTGGTCATGGGTGCCTCACTGGAAAAGGTAAGGGAAAGTAGTAATAATCATCAAGGATGTAAGGCATACAAACATCCTATGTGTAACTGGTTGGTATTATAGATAACAGGAGAATTATCTGCAATGGGTTACTATTCTAACACCAATGCTAACTATCACCTCTAGGGTACAGACACTCTACAAGTCATCATACCATTATACTATGAAGGAACTACCTATGAATAAGCTCTACAAAACTAAATATCCCTACTCCTAAGTTATTTATAACAATCAAAAGGGTATGATGTTTAAACCTTCTCAAGATACAATCTGTTAATCATATGCGTCTGTCCAAAATCATGTTGTCCAGAGTCTTTATCATGCTAGTGAGCAAGGCTACGATAATCACAGAGTCCTTGACTAAGGTACGTACCTCTAGGTTCATGGTATTTAAAATTTTCGCACTGCTGCATGCGATGGCGAAAACCTTAAATTTCCATACCTGAGAATATATCCAAAATCTGACTACATGTCCTCACTATGCCAACTAACACGACTATCGAGGATTATAGACCTCATGATTTAGGCGACCTAGCCCATATGATTTTCTCAGAAGAAAAAAAATAAACACAACAAAAGAGTAACATGACAAAATTAATCAATCAACAAGGAACAGATGGAATCGGATTTCAAGGTAATTATAAAAGACAATTGCAGGAATGGAATTGAGAAGAACAGAACTTGCAGCAAGATCTCCAACGGTCTGTGCATCCTCGATTGTCCTGACGATAGCTCGCCCTGCTGGTTTCCTCCAGCCTGATGCTGATACTGCACAAATCTCTGCTGCTGATGCTGCATGAATCGCTGCTGCTGAGAGAAATCGAAAATGACGGGAGAAAATCTCTGTACAGATAGAGGTGCACCTCCAATGTAGCAGAAACGCCAACCTGAGTCGACACAACAGAAGCTGCGGTCTCGAGGCCCTGATGAACAGGACGAGAGGTGGCCAGCCTCTCGATAGTATCCCCCGAATCGAAGTGATGAGATCGTGCCTTCATAACCATCATGAAAACAGATCAAAATAAGAAGCAATTTCTGAGAATGAAGCGAAAATTCAAAGGAAGACAGTTTATATTCAAAGGGAAGTCAATAAGCAACAATTTTAGACAAAAGGAATCTGATTAAGAGTTTTTCCTAATGTGATTGAGTACCTCAAAATATCCTAATCCTATTGCAGGCTGTAGTGATACTCTAGTTCGAACATCACTACATAAACTCAACCTGGATGGGCCACCACTAAAAACGTGTCACGACCCGCACCCACTGTGAGGGTACGAGAGCGTAACAACGCCCAGCCTACACCGCAGTGTCGGCGGTAGAACGCTGTTCTAGGTCATGAACTATAACTAACATAATATGAATACACTCTTCAAAAGGAGACCAACACAGAGGTATAACTCAATCACAATCTAAGGCAGAATGTAGCACGATGGAAATAGATAAGAAATCCTCAACTGAGGTACAGCAGAAATAAATAACAAGTCTCAACATCTATAAAATATAAAACTCTGAAAATAAAGACAACAGTTTAAACATGAAAAGAGAGGACAGTCTAAGCTATCTACACTATACAAGGTATCATCCTGAGCAGCTGCCTGAACCTCCCCAGGGGTCCAGGTCGCGAGTGTCAACTAGGCAAACTCCAAGTAAGGGTGCAGGGTTCCTCATCATCCTCTGTAAAATTTTCAACAGGTCCAGTCAGGACGGGAGCGAGCACAAAACATCTCACGCAGTTCATATCATGTTAGGAAATATAAAGCATGCAATAGAGTAAGGTACATGAAACGCTGAAAGAAGAATGCATATAAAAATAGCAGAGATTTGATAATGGAAAATATCTATATATGATAAGTAAGAACTGTAAGCAACATGTGATTTAGAGCACAATATGGTTATGTAAACGGTCTAGGAAAATGCAATGGTAACTCCATTGTACGTGGGTGTACAATAGACATATACAATAGTTATACAATCTTGTATAATAGAATTTGATTACATAACCAATTCTACTCCCCCTCCCCAATCAATACACAAGGATCCACTCTATTTACGTTATCTTGCACAATAGTGTACAATGTTATACAATGGATGTACAATATTATACAATAGATGTACAATGTTATACAATAGTTGTACAATATTATACAATAGTGTACAATGGTCTATCCTTGGGACTCATGTGATACTGAGAGTACAATATGCACAAGGAGTATACAAGGATATAGGTATTCAATAAATATAATATGGAAGTAAAACGCACATCACAATATGTATCTAGTGAATACAAGGGGATAACATCCCAAAAAGAAGATCCGTATAGTACCAATCCGTGATAACAACGTGTCAGCATCAAGTACAGTAATCTAGAGCAAGAATGTAAATCCAGACAAGTATGAAACGGTCAGAGAATGTACTCGCCTCGTATCTGAATGTCTGAAATAAATGTACCGTTCGAGATGAGGTACCTGACTCCTATTTAGAGCAACACAATTCAAGATGTATACATGAGATGATAAATGTAATCTACAATGCATCTGCATGCTGTCTAGGTCAAACTAGACCAAAGTCAACTCTAGTCAACTAGACTGGTCAAACTAGGTCAAGCCTAAGCCAAACAAGTCTAACAAGTCTAACAAGTCTAACAAGTCTAACAAGTCTCACTAGATCGAATCGAAGAAAAGTCTTCCTGGAGCGACACCGACACGTAGAGATTCCAAAAGGATACGAACGAGCTCCGAATCTTCCCAAACTTGGATAGCTTCCTCCTTGACTAGAATGGAGAAGGAAAGAAGAAGATTTGGTGGCGAAATGGAAGGATTTGGTGGAGAAATGGCTAGGGATTGCTCTCTAAAAATTTGGGGAAGAACAAGAGAGAGAGTGTGGATGAGAATAATGAAATAAACTTGAGTCTATCCTCTCCCAAAGTGGCTGGCCATATAGGACTATTTGTCCTATTATGGTAAGGTCCAAAATGCCTCCACTAACCAATTCTATTAGTATTAGGAAAGGGCTAATTGGTTGGGGCTAAATTAGTCATTCTAAAGTCTCTAATCACACTAACCTTATCCATAATAATTAGTCTAACCTCTAACTAAAATATTTCTATCATGTGGGCCATGGCTAACTAATGTGTGGGTCCACTAAAGTCAACACTACCCCCGGGTCCCCGTTTCAAGTCGGATTGAGTTGAAATTCGAACCCGACTCAAATAACCCCAAAACAATATCATAAATAATAAAATAAATTTTAAAAATATTCAAAATATAAAATGACAAAAATACTCCTATTTCTAAAAATTAGGGGGTGACAAATTCCTCGAAATTAAAATCAAATAATAGTAAAATGTCAAAATCACAAGTCATAATTTTAAATAGTTTAAAAATGATTAAAAATTACCAAAAATCATAATATGAAATAATTATCAATAAATAATAATTATAATTATAAAATTTCAAAATTACTCTCATCTGGAAAACTGGGTGTTACAGCAATAGCCTCGGAAACGGGTACTGCAGCTGCTGCTGCTGCTGGACTGGTGTTGGTCCTCTAACTGAAGGACTAGAGAAGGCCGATGAACTCCCCCTGTTCGGGCAATTCCCAACCCTGTGGTCCGGGGCACCGCAAACCAAGCACAAACCCTGTGCTCTGCGACACTCTGATACCACATGTCCTGGCTTCCCGCAGTGTGAACATCCCACCGCAGAAGACTGCTTCTGCCTCTGCTGCTGAGGGTGCGTCGGGGTTGAATGTTGAACCGACATTTCTGAGACCGCCCGCCTCGAAGCTCCAATGGTCAAAGCCCTGGCAGCCGGGGCTGGTGCTGATGTCTGATTCATCTGACTGTGGGATCGCTTCTGACCCCCAGTCCTATCTACGATCCTCTGGGAGGTATACTCATGCCTCCGGGCTGCCCTCAGTACTGCATCAAAGGTCTGATGCTCAAACTGCTCTACTGCCAATAGAATCTCCAGATGAAGCCCTTGCTGGAACCGCTGGGCTCTATCGAACTCGGTTGCTACCAAGGTGGGAGCAAACCGACTAAGTCTCGAAAACTCGGCCGCATATCCGTCGACCGTCCTGCCCATCTGCTTCAGATTGGTGAACCTCGTCTGTAGATCGTATCGAGCTACAACATCAAAATACTTGGTCTGGAATCTCTCTCTGAATACTGCCCAAGTAATGGGTACCAATAATCCAACGGCCTGCGCTGCCCACCAACTGTGGGCAAGATCCAACAACTGTAGGCGCACTACGGCCACCTTCTCGGCTTCTGGAGTCCTGGCTGCTTCTAGAATCACCTTTGTGTCCTGAAGCCATGCATCTGCAGCGATCGCATCTTCACTGCCGTCGAAGAAGGGAGGGTTCAAGCGCTTGAAGCTGTTGGCCGCGCTATTACCCTGATGACCTCCTCTGGTCAAAGCGTCTGCCACCGCCTGGTCTAAGGCATCTCCTCGTCGATCCTGAGAGGCTAATAGTGACCTGATAAGACCCACCAAAGTGCCATCATTAGGCTCCGTAGGCTGAATGGGCTGAACTGGTGGCTCTTCTCCAGTAGGCACGACTCTGGAGGCTACTCCGAAATACTGGACTTGATCTCCAGGTTACTGCTGGTCTGCGGGAGGTGCTCCGCCTTACTGATCGGTAGGACCAAGAATAATACCGCTGAAGAAGACGACATAGGGAACAATAAGGGAGGACCAGGACAGATCAACGATACAAGCATATGATCAGGTCAAAATTCTAGGGATTTAGAGAGTACGAGCAGAGATCAAGGGCGAGTACTGATTGAGACATCTATTCGGTAAACCCTCACATATCTTATTTACAAGAACTGTATGGGCCACCACTTAAACCATGTCACGCCCCAGAACCAGAATACTGGAGAGCGGGGGCGTACATAGCCAGCTACGTATATTGAAGTACAACCCACCTCGCTATACGGTCACGGCTGTCTAGATACATGAGGGTTTAACTATAAGCCAACAGTCTCCTATGGTCATGAACAAGCCTATTGTATTAATCTCAAGCAAGCAATAATAGTTTCAAGATGTCAGAGCACCAATAAATAATAGTAAGGCGTCCCATACATTACATATTGGATGATCATGAAGCTAGTCGTATAAAATGTCAAGACAAGCAAGAGTTCAGTCATACATGATCAACCCTAGGATCTGTCAATCATGTTACAGCCCGTAGGCAGACAGTAAGTAAAGGTGCAATCGAGCTAACACGTGCTCGTCGGCTAAACGCCTCAAAAGAATAATTTTACAAATAAGTGGGAGGACAAAAGGAACCCACTCGTTGCCAGGATTACGCCTGGTAGATACCATCTGACTGGAAGGTAGGTAGATCCTCTGGAGCTGCTCCGATATCTAGCCATACAAAACCAGCTGGATCAGACCCCAGAAAGAGCAAGTGCCACAAAGGAGGCTTCACTTAGGAACTAAAACTAGTATATCACAAATAAATAGCAAAGGTAATTAAAGATACTGATAATAACTGAGATAACAATAATATATTGAGCACGGAGAAACCATTCAAGTAGCCAGACTGCAACTCTTAAACCAAATAAGGACCGGGGTTGTAATCCTTCTCCTGAATAGAAGCTCGTCTCAATTATTATTGATAAGGTAACAAGACAATAAACGAAGAGAGGACACAGAACTGCTCCGGGAGCCAGGTTACAACCCTAAAACCAAACAAGGACCGGGGTTGTAACCCTTCGCCATAACAGAACTGGACCCCTGATCTTTATTGTTAAGGCCAGTATAAATAATCATGGTATTGAAGTAAGGTAAAACATGACGAGCATGACAGGGGTTGCAATAAGGCAATAAATAAAGAGAGGACACAGAACTGCTTCGGGAGCCAGGTTACAACCCTTAAACCAAATAAGGATCGGGGTTGTAACCCTTCGCCTGAACAGAACTGGACCCCCGATCGTTATTGTTAAGGCAAGCATCAGTAATCATGTCATGTCACAATCTTGCACAGGATCAGGATAAGACTAAGCTGGAATAAACTCCATCCAATCAATCACGGCCAATCAAGAGTATGACTTGATACTTTTAACTAACTAGGGTTATCACAGGCCTAGTTACTAGCAAGATGCAATGAGATTATCCCAACAGCCACAAGTCCTGCAGACCATCCGGTTATCCGGGTCGAATATCTGTTATGAAGAATACAACACGTGACTGTGTGCTGGAAATGTGCCCTACTCGTCGGTAGGCTACAAGTCCACATAATGCGCCCAGATAACGGGATTGCCTGTAGCTAAAAAATCTCTTCATGACTACTGAATTATTCTAGTTTATTAGCCTTAGTCAATTGCAGTAGGTATCCCTGACCGTGGTACTCAAGGATTCCTATCCTAGACATGATGCAAGACAGTACTGGTTTATTTGTGCAAACACAATCGCCCACGGTGTCCAGGTCATTAACAGCTTGTCGAGATACATCATATCAGTTTACTTGTTAAGAGTGCGCCACGGCGGACCACTATCGTATTCTATTCTTACCTTATCATGAATGAGAGAAACTTGCATAAAACAACTAGTGACATATTCTAGAAGTCAAGGAAAAGATCTACAACTTTCATGTTTTGAGTTTTTCAAGATTCTAGCTACAAAACAACTTAAACAGGCAAAAACAGCGAAATAGAGCAATTTTGGCGTAGGGGATTCCTGCACAATCGGCGCATGAGATTCCTGCGCAACTCGGCGCATGGGATTCTTGCACAAATTGGCGTATGGGATTCCTGCACAAATCGGCGCATGGGATTCCTGCATAAATCGGTGCATGGGATTCCTACACAAATCGGCGCATAGGATTCCTACGCAATCGGCACATGGGATTCCTGCACAAATCGGCGCATAGGATTCCTGCGCAATCGGCGCATGGAATTCCTGCACAAATCGGCGCATGGGATTCCTGCACAATCGGCGCATGGGATTCCTGTACCAATCGGCGCATGGGATTCCTGCGCAATTCGACACATAGGATTCCTGCGCAATCGGCGCATGGGATTCCTACACCAATCGGCGCATGGGATTCCTGCACAATTCGGCGCATGGAAAACTTACGTTGCGTCTTCAGTACATGCGCGTAGGGAACCTATGCGCATGACACGCTCGGAGTTAAGGGATGCGTTGCCGGGGACTTCACGGCGCATGGCCTCCTGGCACATGGCCTTCCGGGCGCATGGGGTTCCCGGCGCATGGGATTCATCGTCCCCAAACAGCAAGTTCAGCCATGAAAGTCCTAAAAACTTGCTATGGCTATAACTTCCTCATCCGAAGTCGAAATCAAGCGAAACAAAAGCCAAAACTGAATAAAATTGAATTCTCTACAACATAGAACCATTAGTTTTTGGAAATACCAAATTTTTAGAGATCAAAACCAAGAAAACTAAATAAGAAGGAACTTAAAACTTAGATCTACAAAAATATAACCATCAAAATGAAAAATGCCAAGTTCTAAAGTATCTTAGAATCAAGTAAAGAAGAGAATGGAACAATAAAACTTGAGATCCATCATGAAGCAAGTTTGCACTTGCCTAAGCTCTCTTTCTCTCTCTCTTTCTCTTCTTGGTAGGTGTAGAAGTAAATGTGGAGAAGAAGAAGAGTAATAAAGAGAGAGAATGAAGGAATGGGTTAATAAAGGATGATGGGGGTGGTAGGTAGGGGTTTTCTCTTGGTCCATGATGAACCAAGCAACCCAACCCGAACCAAGCCAACCCAAACTAAACCAAGCCAAGCCAAGAGATATGTAATACAAGATGAAATATGTACACGTATTCCAAGATACGTAATACGAACTACAGGCATTACAACTACGTATGCTGCGTACGCTGCGTACACTACGCACTCTGCGCACTCTACGTACGCTACACACACTGCGCTCTCTGGGCTGCGTACTGGGCTGCGTAACTTGGCCAGCGTAACTGGGCTCGCGTAACGGGCCGCGTAAGGTGGTCGCATAAGTGGCTCGCGCAATGAGCGCAACTTAAGCGCACTATACGCCTAGCGACGATGCTGACGTGCTAAGTGCAAAGTGCGCCAACAAAATGCCACATTATGCCTCATGAGACCTTGAGCCCGAGTCCGAGCCCAAGCCCGAGCCCGAGCCCGAGTCCGAGTCCGAGTCCGAGTCTGAGTCGCTAAGCCCCTACGGGGCTTAGCTCCTATGGAAATAAATTTCCCAAGAGCAAAAAGCATGAATGCTTTAATTGTTTATTTTAGCCTTTTTTTCATTAGAAAAATAATCCCACATGGCAAAACCATGTGCACCTCCATACCACATGTGCATCCCAAATAATAGCAAAGCTAATATATAGAGATACAAACTCTTTGGCCTATCCAATGTGGGACTAAAGTTTCTAAAGGAAAGGCCAAAACTCCAATAATCACCCATATATCTCTATATATGGGTATAAGTGTTTCCCACAGTAACTCTCCATCATGTATTAGGAAAGATGTCGCTGACAACTTGAATCTTTCCGCATGGGTCAAAAATTATACTATAATACAAGAATGGACTAAGCCTTGAATTCTGCATCATAGCTAAAAATTTTTCTACTCACATAATATTGTTACATATGCTTCTGGCTACACATTAAGGCCCTGTGCCAGCCTGGTTTCAGTGTATAATTTTGGGCGTCTACATGTTTACCCTCAAGAGACGGCCTGATATCTCTTTGTCCATACACTATAGGTGAGTTCATTATAAAGAGACATGGCATGAAACGCTTTGCGCTTCCCTTGCGGTGCTACGCTGCTATGACATGGCTTAAAGTCGAGGCCTTACCCCATACCGGGAACCTCATCGTAGTGTCATACTACTGTAGCATGAGGCAACCGCCTCTTTGTAGTGCCAAACTACCCAGCATGAAGCCTTAGGCTCCCTTGTGGTGTTACGCCGCAACGACATGGCTTGCAAGGCCGAGGTTTTATCCCTAACCGGGTACCTTATCATGGTGTCGTGCCACTGTAACATGAGGAACTCCTCCTCTTTGTAGTGCTGACTACACCCCTCTTTATTTTTAACATACAACATTAGGCTAACTGCCTATTTGCGGTGCTACGTCGCTGTGACTTGGCCTGCTAAGCCGAGGCTTTATCCTATTCCTGGGCAGCACCCCACATATAGAAACCTCATTGTGGAGTCACCCCACTGTAGCATGGAGTTTCACTTCTTGTAGTGCTGCTCTACCGTGCTTCCTGTAAAGCATACCAGGCATTCACTCTGCCTGAGAACTCATTAAGGCAATTAAGCCATCCTTCCCACAGGAACCGTTTTCCGAAGAAAACAACAGTAGACAACAGTGGTTGTAGGTCCGTAACCTTTCCATGCCCAATAGAACATGTACCCACCGTTCCTGATATTCTTCCAGTTAATGGTCCTCCCTTGAACCAAAAGCTAGATGCCTAATAGATAAATCTTTGAACTAATAGCATAAAACTTCATGGTAGGAATACAATAACTAATATCAGAATGCCTTCAAGCCCATTTTACATGCTGAGTCATCGACTAGCTGGCGCATGAGGCCCTTGGTGAACGGATCCGCCAGATTTTCTGACTCCGAACATCAATTACTGCAATTACACCTCTCTTAATAAGATCGTGTACTGCCCTGTCCTTTAACCGCACAGTCCTCTTCTTTCCGTTGAAAATGTCATTTGATGCCACCGCCGCAGTCGCCTGGTTGTCGCAGTATATCGGTATTGTCGGTATTTGTGCCCCAACCACTGGAAGATCATACATGAGCTCCCGAAGCCATTTTGCTTCCTCGGCTGCGGTATCAAGTACAAAGAACTCAGATTCCATGGATGACCGTGAGAGCATAGTCTACTTCTTCGATTTCCACGATATAGCAGCTCTATCCATTGTAAAAATATATCCACCTGTGGACCTCTCGCTCTCCAAATCTGAGCACCAGCTGGCATCACTGAAGCTTTCCACTACCTATGGATCTCCGCTGTAGTACAGTGCATGTGTCTGAGTCTTCTTGAGATATCTCATAACCCGTTTCACAGCCTTCCAGTGTTCAACACCAGGATTGCTCGTGAAACGACTCAGCATTTCCACGGCGAAAGCTATGTCAGGCCTTGTGGCATTAGTAGCATACAACAAACTCCCGATTACGCTTGCATACTCCATCTGCCTGACGCTTTCCCCTGAATTAGGCTTTAGCTTCAGATCACACCTGTACGGCGTATCGATCCATGGAAGATCCCGATACCCATAACGAGTGATCATTTTCTCAATATAATGAGACTGTGACAGCGCTAGTCCAGTGTCTGTGTAGCTTCCCTTCCCGGATTTTTTTAAAATATTTTTTATTTAATTGATTTAAATGGTAATTTTTAGATTTTAGAATTAATTATTTTACGGTAGATGAATCTAGCCATGATGGAGTTTTTTAGTACAAGACGGTTAGGAATTATGGCACGAATAGTGCAGTGGCGTGCTTTGACTAGTGTTTAGCCATGGTAGGGGAATGCAAAGCTATAGGAGTGTCCTAACTAGGAAAACCAGGCCAAGTTACGACTTAACCACTAGATAATTAAATTGTTATTTATTTGTGTTATTAAATATTAGGAGACCCGTTTGTGTTGATTTAGTCTGAACTGGGCCCGAATCGAATCCAAGCCTTTGTAGGTATGTAGTGGGACCAAGTACGACCTTGTAGACATGTTTGGTAAGTGTAAGTATTTTGTATATATTTTCGGAATTGGCAATTATTTTCTAAATATTTTTATAGGTAGATTATAGGTATTATTATTATTAGTATTAAATAGGGCTTTACAGAATTTGTATGATCTTCTGGAGCCATATAAGTAGGGTGCATGTTACATCCATCAGAAACGAATTTTGGGCTATTTTAATTGTTATTAGGATTTTTATTTTAATATTACCTTGTTTTTATTAAATGATAATGATTTATATTTATTAAATCATTTACTTTATAAATGATATGTATATATATGTGTATATAGATTATATATGGGAATGTACGTATTTATAAATATTATATATGAGTGTATTGGTATGTATATATAAATAGTGTATATGTGTGTATATAAGTATATGTGTGTATGCGTATATAAATATGTGTACGTGTATATAAATAAATATTAAGTATGTGTATGGATATATAAATATATATTATATAGGTATATATGTGCATGTATATATATAAATATATATATATAGGCGTATATGTGTGTATATAGAAATATAAATATATAGGTGTGTGTATATATATATATACGTGCCTATGTGTATATATATGTGTATATATAAATACATGAATATATATATAAGTATTAATTGTCAAATAGAAAATAAAAAGAAAACAAGTTACTAATCCCAGCAGGCCAAACCCAACCCATTCCTCTCGACCAGCCCACAGCATATCTACATAAATCCTCACAGCCTAGTCCCCACAGGCTCAACCCAAAGCAGGCCCGACCCCAGGCTACTAAAACCCAGCCCGACCCCAGGCTGCCTAAACCCAGCGTATATGTACACGCAGGGAGAACGAGAACAGGGAAGGAAACACCTAAACCCTAAACTCTCGCCCCCCCCCACGATCGTCATCAATACTGGGCGCACCCCACGCGCGTGCGCGCCGCTTTGGGCCGCCGCCGGCCGCCGGCAGATGCGCGACCGAGCGCTGGAAACGCACGCACATGCGTGGGATAAGACATCAGCAACAGCAGTCAGGAGGGAAACTTCGCAGACGAGAATATTTTCCTTTAGTTAGTTCAGTTTGTTTTGTTTTGTATACGACGAGAATTGAGTTCCAAATCGCGAAAAAAACTCAATTTTCGGATGTTGGAGACTGTCCTGGAAACCAAACTTTGAAGGCCTTTTTAGGTCGAACCTTTGATCAAATTAGAAATCCACCTGAAGGCATTTATTAACAACATATAGGGCTAGAAAATTCCAGAAGGAAGTTTGTAGAAAATTGTCTTGTACAGAGAAATAAACACATGTAAAGCTCGTCAAAAACCTGTTTTCAAAAACATAAAATTCAACCTTTACAACGTGCGTCCCGCCAAACCGGGCGATGTGGTCGCAAGCCGAAAGCATCAAAAGGTGCGTAACGGCTTCGTGGTCGTATGGGTTTTGGCGGAATTCAAATTGGTTGCGTGTGCGCGACGAATTTGATGCGTATCCGTCAAAATTTACCGTATCGTCCTCTGTGCAAATTTCTCAATTACTTTGTGCACGCTCGTCAGATCGAGACTAAACTTGCGCCAGCAGGACCGTATCATTTTTCTGGTCCTGTATGCCAAGTTTGGTCCAATTCTGAGACAGTTGATCGGATCGCCGTTTTACGAGCCCCACGGTCCGACTCAACGGGTGATTTTGTGCACGGTCCGCCGGAATCCAACTTTGGACATACGGTTGGGTTCGTATCGGAAAACCGAATTCGTAGACATATAGTTTGACGAATTTAGAGACCATTGACCTTAGCACACTTTTCGGTGCAAAGCGGGTCCAACGACGGACATCGTTTTTGTCCAAAATTACCGTTTTGCCCCTGTGTCCAGAATTGGACTTAAGGACAGATAATCCTAGCTAATTTGACTATTCTGAGATCATTGGTAATGTTTATTTCTGCTTTCAGAGACAGTTGTGATGACTTGGACTTTCTGACTTATTGATTGGAGTTATATTGTTGGTTCTTCGTGCAACCCTCAGGCAAGTATACCTTGCCTTCCTCTACAGTTTTATTTACATGCATTTCTTTTTATTTTATAGTCTTTGGATTATTTATGGACATGTGATTTTCGTGTTATTTTTTGTGGAGTTGTTCTTGTTGCATATAGCCGTGTCCATGTTTGATCTTGTGTTTGAAGATTTTCTCGTCAGTACCTTGTTTGAGTCGTGTCATAGAACGAATACGTGTAATTGAACTGCTAAATCCTTGATATTGTTTTCTTGGCACCAGAGAGTCCACACTCGGGACGAGGGTGTTTTTTTTGATCTGTTTACATCCGTGAGTCTACACTCGGGACTAGGATGTCGATTATTTGCACCAGAGAGTCCACGCTCGGGACGAGGGTGTAGACTTGACTTGACTTGACTTGACTTGCACCAGAGAGTCTACGCTCAGGACGAGGGTGTTTACATCAGAGAGTTCACAAACGGGACGAGGATGTAGTATTTGCACCAGAGAGTCCACGCTCGGGACGAGGGTGCCTTGCCGTAAACTAACCAGAGAGTCCACACTCGGGACGAGGGTTAGTACTAACCAGAGAGTCTACACTCGGGACGAGGGTTAGTGTTTAGTTCAAACCCGTACGTCCACACTCGGGATGAGGGTTTGGTTTCTTCCATTGATCTTGTAATTATCGTTCATCCGGCAGTTCATTTATACGTAGTTATTCTAGTGTTCGTGTTCGTTTTCGTGTTCGTGTTCGTGTTCACAGTCATTTGTCGTGTTCTTGTTCTTTCTTGTTTATTTCTTGCGCATGATAAAGCTGTTAGATAGGCATGTATATTATGTATCTTGCTATGTCCTCTGAGGACCTGATGATCTCTTCAGGTAGCTGATTGCACGGAGTTAGTTAGCTGAGCATGTGGTAGTTGACTTCATCTGCATGATTCAGGTATTTTGTTAGTAATATTGATTTACTATCCTTCTCGTGCTTTATATTCAATACCATGATATACTCTTCTTATTTTATAGACTCATATCATTCTTAGAGTCTAATCGAACAATATGCTAATGGGCTGCAGACCATGACCCATAATTGTTCATTCTTGTTTATATGATTCATGTGGATTGAGATATAGTTTAGATTAGACATGATACTTATGACCTTGACAGCTTATACGTACTCGAGTCGGGCTGGAGTCCGCTCGATACGTAGCTGGCTGGCTTGCTCACGAGCTCGCGCCCAAAAATCGGGTGCGGGTCATGACAAATTTTTGTGGTGGCCCATGCAGGTCAGAGCATATCGTACCGGTTACGTAACTGTACTGGTACGAGCCTGCGAATTTGACTAAACCCTTAGTAATCTCAATCCACTCTGCCTTGAAAATCCTTTTAGAAAATTCTATACCGTTCTTGAAACTCCATATTACTCTCGATTATACTTCCTTGTTTTTCGTACCATTGACTCTCGTCCCTTCCTATTTCAGGTTGACGAATGATCGTGCTGTCTAGAATTCATCAGAGGTTCTTAAGTTATAGTATAATATTGCTTTATTATTGAATAATGGGTTGTTTGTAAATATGAGAGATTAAAGATACCATATGTCCTAGCTATTTTGGTAGAATTATTAGTCACTAGCTAGAAGACCATAAGACTTTAGTGATCATATTTTGAGGAGTAGTGTGACCAAAGGTGGGTAGAAGTCCTCAAGTATTCGAGGTTATAAAAATATTTTTGAAAAATTAAATTTGAGGAGATTAAAGTGATAGTAGATTTTGATTTTTTTAGGAATAGTTATGAATTAGAAATTTCGAGGACAAAATTATTTTAAGGTGGGTAGATTTGTAGCTTCCCTTCCCGGATTTTTTTTTAAAAATATTTTTTATTTAATTGATTTAAAGGGTGATTTTTAGATTTTAGAATTAATTATTTTACGGTAGATGACTCTAGCCATGATGGAGTTTTTGAGTACAAGACGGTTAGGAATTATGGTACGAATAGTGCAGTGACGTGCTTTGACTAGTGTTTAGCCATGGCAGGGGAAGCAAAGCTATAGGAGTGTCCTAACTAGGAAAATCAGGCCAAGTTACGACTTAACCACTAGATAATTAAATTGTTATTTATTTGTGTTATTAAATATTAAGAGACCCGTTTGTGTTGATTTAGTCCGAACTGGGCCCGAACCGAATCCAAGCCTTTGTAGGTATGTAGTGGGACCAAGTACGACCTTGTAGACATGTTTGGTAAGTGTAAGTATTTTGTATATATTTTCGGAATTGGCAATTATTTTCTAAATATTGTTATGGGTAGATTATAGGTATTATTATTATTATTAAATAGGGCTTTACGGAATTTGTATGATCTTCTGGAGCCATATAAGTAGGGTGCATGTTACATCCATCAAAAACGAGTTTTGGGCTATTTTAATTGTTATTAGGATTTTTATTTTAATATTACCTTGTTTTTATTAAATGATAATGATTTATATTTATTAAATCATTTACTTTATAAATGATATGTATATATGTGTATATAGATTATATATGGGAATGTATGTATTTATAAATATTATATATGATTGTATTGGTATGTATATATAAATAGTGTATATGTGTGTATATAAGTATATGTGTGTATGCGTATATAAATATGTGTACGTGTATATAAATAAATATTAAGTATGTGTATGGATATATAAATATATATTATATAGGTATATATATATATATATATATATATATATATATATATATATATATATATATATATATATATATATATATATATATATATAGGCGTATATGTGTGTATATAGAAATATAAGTATATAGGTGTGTATATATATATATACATGCCTATGTGTATATATATGTGTATATATAAATTCATGAATACATATATATAAGTATTAATTGTCAAATAGAAAATAAAAAGAAAACAAGTTACTAATCCCAGCAGGCCGAACCCAACACATTCCTCTCGACCAGCCCACAGCATATCTACATAAATCCTCACAGCCTAGTCCGCACAGGCTCAACCCAAAGCAGGCCCGACCCCATGCTGCCTAAACCCAGCGTATATGTACACGCAGGGAGAACGAGAACAGGGAAGGAAACACCTAAACCCTAAACTCTTGCCCCCCCACGATCGTCATCAATACTGGGCGCACCCCACACACGCGCACGCTGCCCTGGGCCGCCGTCGGCCGCCGGCAGACGCACGGCCGAGCGCTGGAAACGTGTGCACATGCGTGGGATAAGACAGCAGCAACATCAGTCAGGAGGAGAACTTCGCAGCGTCTGTTCGCGACGATCACGCGATCGTTTCGCGAACCGTTTTCTCAGGATGTCCCCAACCCATACGAGAATATTTCCCTTCAGTTAGTTCAGTTTGTTTTGTTTTGTATACGACGAGAATTGAGTTCCAAATCGAGGAAAAAACTCGATTTTCGGATGTTGGAGACTGTCCTGGAAACCAAACTTTGAAGGCCTTTTTAGGTCGAACCTTTGATCAAATTAGAAATCCACCTGAAGGCATTTATTGACAACATATAGGGCTAGAAAATTCCAGTAGGAAGTTTGTAGAAAATTGCCTTGTACAGAGAAATAAACACATGTAAACCTCGTCAAAAAACTATTTTCAAAAACATAAAATTCATCCGATACAACGTGCATCCCGACAAACCGGGCGACATGGTCACGAGCCGAAGCATTGAAAGGTGCGTAACGGCTTCGTGGTCGTGTGGACTTTGGCGAAATTCAAATTGGTTGCGTGTGCTCGACGAATTTGATGCGTATCCGTCAAAATTCACCGTATCGGTCTCTGTGCAAATTTCTCAATTACTTTGTGCACGCTCGTCAGATCGAGACAAAACTTGCGCCAGCAGGACCGTATCATTTTTTTGATCCTGTACGCCAAGTTTGGTCCAATTCTGAGACAGTTGATCGGATCGCCGTTTTGTGGGCCCTACGGTCCGACTCAACGGGTGATTTTGTGCACGGTCTGCCGGAATCTAACTTTGGATATACGGTTGGGTTCGTATCGGAAAACCGAATCCGTAGACATATAGTTTGACGACTTTAGAGACCATTTATCTAGGCACGCTTTTCGGTGCAAAGCGGGTCCAACGACGGACATCGTTTTTATCTGAAATTACCGTTTTGCCCCTGTGTCCAGAATTGGACTTCAGGACAGGCAATCCTAGCTAATTTGACTATTCTGAGATCATTGGTAATGTTTATTTCAGCTTTCGGAGACAGTTGTGATGACTTGGACTTTCTGACTTAATGATTGGAGTTACATTGTTGGTTCTTCGTACAACCCCCAGGCAAGTATACCTTGCCTTCCTCTACAGTTTTATTTACATGTATTTCTTTTTATTTTACAGTCTTTGGATTATTTATGGACATGTGCTTTTCGTATTATTTTTCGTGGAGTTGTTCTTGTTGCATATAGCCGTGTCCATGTTTGATCTTGTGTTTGGAGATGTTCTCGTCAGTACCTTGTTTGAGTCGTGTCATAGAACGAATACGTGTAATTGAACTGCTAAATCCTTGATATTGTTTTCTTGGCACCAGAGAGTCCACACTCGGGACGAGGGTGTTTTTCTTGATCTGTTTACATCCGTGAGTCTACACTCGGGACTAGGATATCGATTATTTGCACCAGAGAGTCCACGCTCGGAACGAGGGTATAGACTTGACTTGACTTGACTTGCACCAGAGAGTCCACGCTCGGGACGAGGGTGTTTACATCAAAGAGTCCACACACGGGACGAGAATGTAGTATTTGCACCAAAGAGTCCACGCTCGGGACGAGGGTGCCTTGCCGTGAACTAACCAGAAAGTCTACACTCGGGACGAGGGTTAGTACTAACCAGAGAGTCCACACTCGGGACGAGGGTTAGTGTTTAGTTCAAACCCGTGAGTCCAAACTCGAGATGAGGGTTTAATTTCTTCTGTTGATCTCGTGATTATCGTTCATCCGGCAGTTCATTTATACGTAGTTGTTCTAGTGTTCGTGTTCGTGTTCGTAGTCATTTGTCATGTTCTTGTTCTTTCTTCTTTATTTCTTGTGTATGATAAAACTGTTAGATAGGCATGTATATTATGTATCTTGCTATGTCCTCTGAGGACCTGATGATCTCTTCAGGTAGCTGATTGCACGGAGTTAGTTAGCTGAGCATGTGGTAATTGACTTTATCTGCATGATTCAGGTATTTTGTTAGTGATATTGATTTACTATCCTTCTCGTGCTTTATATTCAATACCATGATATACTCTGCTTATTTTGTAGACTCATATCATTCTTAGAGTCTAATCGGACAATATGCTAATGGGCTGCAGACCATGACCCATAATTGTTCATTCTTGTTTATATGATTCATGTGGATTGAGATATAGTTTAGATTAGACATGATACCCATGACCTTGACAGCTTATACGTACTCGAGTCGAGCTGGAGTCCGCTCGATATGTAGCTGGCTTGCTCACGAGCTCGCGCCCGAAAACCGGGTGCGGGTCGTGACAGTCTGTCCGGATGATCTTGATCCCTAAGATCACATCAGCTTCCCCCAAGTCCTTCATATTGAACTTGCTCGAGATGAACCTCTTTGTCTCCGTGACACAGCTCATATCCGTACCTTGGATAAGTATGTCGTCCACGTACAGACAAACGATCATACCTCTTCCATCAGCGAACTTCGTGTAAACGCACTTGTCCGTCTCGCTGACCATGTATCCATTTGACCTTATAACTTTATCAAATTTCTCATGTCACATCTTGGGAGCCTGTTTAAAACCGTACAAAGATTTCACCAACTTGCAAACTTTGTCTTCAAGACCCTTGATGACAAATCCCTCTGGCTGTTGCATGTAAATCTCTTCGGTCAGCTCACCATTTAGGAAAGCCATTTTCACATCCATCTGATGTATCACCATCTTATTTATTGCTGCGAGAGCAATCAACATTCAGATGGTGGTTATCCGGGCTACTGGAGCATATGTGTCACTCTCCGTTCCCGAAATACGTATTTTTATACATATACAACTCATAAGTATTTATTTAGTATTTATCATGTATTATCCTATATTTAAATTCCTTTAAGTTCATGTTAATTATCTGCTCTTTAATTTTCAAGTTAATTAATTTCTTGTAATTTTATTATCTGCATTTTATTCCCTGCTGTTATTTCCTGCTTTTAGTCTTGCTTATTTGGTTCGGCCTAGGATGGGTTTCTCGGGTTCATGGTGGATTAAACCCGGCCCACAAGTCTCCCACCTACCACCACCCTCCCTATTTAAAGCTTCCTTCTCCTTCTCTCTCCTCATAACTACTCCTTCACCA
This sequence comes from Iris pallida, assembly GCA_029216955.1. NCBI lineage: Eukaryota > Viridiplantae > Streptophyta > Magnoliopsida > Asparagales > Iridaceae > Iris > Iris pallida. Next base: position 9,128,295 of record JANAVB010010794.1, on the reverse strand, counting down.
TTACTTCTTCTTCTTCCTCTCATCACTCTCTCCACAAACCACAGCAGGCAAGTACAATCTTGCTTCTTGCTTAGAGAACCATTTTTATGGTTCATTTCTCTTCCTCTCATGATTCTGAGAGAGTTTACTACTTGGCATTTTTGATTTTTTTGGCTTGTTTTCTCTAGATTTAAGTTGTTGTATTTCGGTTATTCATGGGTTTTGATCTCCCAACTTAGCGTGTCTTCTGGCTGGAAACTTCATTTTTCTGGCTTGGGACGAAGGCTGAGTCACGCACACGTCTTTACGTGTTGGCGTGTATTTTGAGTCACGCTCATGTTCTTACATGATTAGCGTGTATTTTTAGTCACGCTAACGTTCTCATGAGCGTGCGTGTATTTTTAGTCACGCTAACGTTCTCATGAGCGTGCGTGTATTTTTAGTCACGCTAACGTTCTCATGAGCGTGCGTGTATTTTTAGTCACGCTAACGTTCTCATGAGCGTGCGTGTATTTTTAGTCACGCTAACGTTCTCATGAGCGTGCGTGTATTATCAGTCACGCTCACGTCTCTACGTGTCTGCGTGGATTTTTAGTCACGTACACGTTCTTACGTGTCAGCGTGGATTTTTAGTCACGCACACGTCTTTGCATGCGTGCGTGGATTTTAGTCACGCACATCTTTGCGTGCGTGGATTTCTTGTCACCTTTTCACGCTCACTTGAGCGTGCGTGAATTTCCCTTCACGCTCACACTGTGCATGCCAGCGTGAATTACTTTTTCACGCTCACGCTGTTACACGCTCACTCCTACTAGACTTGGCGTAACTTTTGGCCTTAGTATAGACTTGTTGGCGTGACTTTCTAAGGAGTTATAGGCTCGACCCCATGTAATACTAATTAACTTTTATGCCTTGTCACCATTGATAATGATTATGACATTGACTAATAATTGATCATGCGTTCCTAGTTGGAACTAAGAGACTGGCTAGTCGTCTTATTGGATTGAATGAATGAGACACGTTCATGTAATGAACTATTGTAATCGACTAGCTGATCCCAAATATTGGCATACGGGCACATGCAGGTTTCAAATTATTTATTTATTTATTTAGTATTTATTTATCTTACAAAAACAGCATATGTACTTTATGGTCAATGCATGATTACTCCGTGGTTAGATTTGATTATTGCATTACGCTATGTAAGACCTACAACATAGCCGTACGGGTATCGTTGTAGAGTTGCGCATATCGTACCCCGTACAAAGTACTCATTTGAATGACCATGATCCACGGCATGGGATTTCGCTCAACAAAGAGGCTTTAAGTTAAATAAAATAATGATGGCATGGAGAGAATGGATTCCCGAGTTCTTACATGGCAGCCCTCTTGGGACTAGTAGTGCCCGACAGGCCGGCTGGTTCCCACGGATACCGTAAATCTATCACACGGGCAGGGAACGGTATCTGCTTATATTATTGTACATGCTATATTAACGACGGGCGTCCCGCTGGGACTCGTCTAATTACATGATTGGCACAATTGATTGATTGGATAAACTATCCTTGCTCGCACATAGTTAGAACTGAGGAGTCCCTATTTGCATAATTCCAGGATAACTTGGGACTCACAATAGCAAGCCGTAGTAGTTGATTGGCCATTCAAGATGATTTGTTTGTGTACTGTACCTACTCTGTTGCCTAACTGTGATGATCAGAATGTCAGGACATGACGGGCCAACTTCTGTCCTTGTTTGGTTGGGAGGTTTGTTCGAAGTGTCGTGATGTTATGTGAATCCTAGTAGAAAGCAGAGATCTATTATTATATTCTCTTACTTACTGGTTTAATCCTTTATATCGTCCTTCCTTGTGGTACTTGCTATTAGAGGTCTAACCTCTCTGGTTTTGTATGGCAAGATTTAGAGCCGGTCCTCGAGGATCCAGCTTACTTCTACCTCCAAGATGGTCAATACTAGAGGGATGATCGCAGGAGGACTCGAGTGGGTTCCTTACTTCACCACTCGTTTTGTTACTTACTTTATACTTAGCCGTTTGGCACCGACATGTTAGTCGGATTGTCTTGTACTTACTTTTGCATAATTGTAATTAAGTCAGACTACAGCTGATAACAATTGTGTATACTTTGCTATACCATCTGGCTATGTTTTGTAAAGCCAGATCTCAAGAACATTTTGACTGAGCATTTGGGACGCCATACTGTTTTTCTTACATGTTCTCTATTTCTGTTTCTTACTTGAATGATTGAGACAATAGATGTGAAGTGACCATAGTAAGACTTTCATGTAGTATGCACCCCCTCGTCTGGTTAGACAGCATTGATCGTATTATACGGTATTCATCTACCCGTAATACGTAGCTGGCTGAGTCATTCCCCCGCTCTCCAGTATTCTGGTTCTGGGGCATGACAAGGTTTTAGTGGTGGCCCATGCAGGTCTCGATTTCAGACTTGTGGGGTGTTTTGATTTATAGGATGTCTCAATCACACGTGTTCTCCCTTGATCTCATGATTCGTTATTCTCAACCCTTGCTTGACATTCCAGTATCCTTTGACTTCATCGATCCTTCATGTCCGATTGTTTGATTGTTCTCTTGTCCCTTTTCTTAGGGGCACTTCGTCCGCATCGGTCAGAGCTGGGCAGCAACAACAAGAGCAACATGGACAACCTGACCAGGTTGGTCAGCAACAAGGGCCAGTCTCACCTCAGGAGGGTACTCAAGAAGAAGTGATAGTGGAAGCAGCAGCTGGATCGCAGTATCCGGATGTTTCACCACCACCAACAGTTCCACCTACCCAAGTGGACACACCAGCCCTTCTGGAGATCATGAGAGGAATGATGGCTACTCAGCAACATCAGATGTTGGCCCAGTAGCGCATGCACACTCAGCTATAAGAGCAGAATGTGCTACTCAACCAAGGATTGCAGACAGCATTGGAAAGAGGGGCTAGGCCAGATTCAGGATCATCAGCCAGGTTTTGCAAGTACAACCCCCACCGTTTCGAGGGCACGGAGGATGCCATCTCAGCAGATGCATGGCTTAAGGATATTGAGGCTATTCTGACAGCAGCTAAGGTGCCGGCAGCAGAACGTGTGGATCTAGTGAAGTTATTACTTCAGGATCTCGCACATGATTGGTGGGAATCAGAGGAAGTGGGCATCAGACGTCCTGTGGCTTGGGACGATTTCACTGCAAGATTCAAGACAAAGTATTATGGAGTTGTGGCACAGTTTGAGCTACAACAAAAATTTATCAACCTCAGGCAGGCCGGCAAGACTGTAGATGCTTATGCAGCAGAGTTCTGCAGATTGAGTAGATTCGCCCCAGAGATGGTAGCAACAGAGCGCCAGAGGGCCATGAGGTTTCAGCAAGGGTTTCATCTTGAGCTCTTGCAATTGATAGAGGGGCACAATTACCAAACTTTTGACGAAATATTAACGACAACTCGAAGGCATGAGATCACTATTCAGAGGCTTGCAGTAAGGACTGGGGGTCAGAAGAGGTCCCACAGTCAGATTGAAGGAGGGGGGGAGCAGCGCCCCGAACAACAGCACCATCCACTGGTATTCGTATCCATGATATGGCGATACGTGGACCAGCACCACCACCCAGGCAGCAGCAACAGCAACAGAGGAAGAACCAGCAACCCCCAGCGGGCTGTACTTATTGTGGGAAGATGGGGCACACTAGAGATGTGTGTCGGACATTGAATGGACTGTGTCTGATATATAGAAATCCAGACCATCGGGTTACCACATGTCCCATGAATTCGAGATCAGGAGGACCAGGACAGCAGTTTCCTGCTCTGCCAGTGTAACGACCCGCTCCGCTCTAGCGGAACGCCGATTCAAACGGCAAGTGCAACGACTCAAACGAGCAGTCGACCCGAAGAGTTGGCATCGACCGGATGAAGAATCGATGCAATGCTTGTATTGGCCCGTCAAGATGGATCCAGACTTAGACTTTCAAAGGCGCGCTCGGAGTATCGCTTGGCCGATGCGAACATCGCTAAGGTGGGTGGCTCCGATGAACCCGTCTGTGCTTAGCCTAGACACATAACAATGCGGACACTATCACGAGAATCGCTAGGCGATAACCCGCGCTTGCTAATAAATGACTCAACGCTCCTAGCTAAGGGAATAATCCCATCTTGCATGCTTGTTTAGAACATAGAAAAGAACTCGGCAAATATAGAAACTCTCGCATCGCGCCCTACGCTCGTGCTACGGCACAAGCTCACGTTAAAGTCCCGTACGCGTTCAACAATGAAACAATGAATGGATTACAACAATGAAATGGGAAGACTATTGTCACGCCCCGATTTCATCGAATCGATAGTCGTCCCCCGGGCGTGATGCCGTGCGAACCTAATTTGCGATCGCACAAGGCCTAGTCATAAGGTAATCCGAGACACGAGATCTAAGAGAGTACGCAGACAAATTGATACACACAATAATTAAAGAAAACTTGATCTTTATTGATAATGAACATCTTTTTACAGACTCTGATACAAGACTCCTTGCCGCGCGGGCTACAACATGACTCGATTACAAAAGAGTGTCGATGAGATAGCCGTTCCATACTTTGTATACATCCCTCAATATTCACAAGTACTCCATTGACCTGGATGGGAGGGACGCTGAGTCATTTTCCTTGGACTGTCGAGAGCCTTCAAAAGTAGAGTCGCTGAAAGAGAGTCTTCGACGCACGGCCGAAGCTTCAAAAGTTACGAACGCCGCCGAGCTAGCTGGCACGTCCTTCCTGGTTCGCGGGACCTGCAAAGAGCGAGGATCAGCACGAAACACATGTACTGGCGAATGGCTAATTAAATCCAAGCTCTGCATTTGATTCAAGAAGTTTCGTAAACATGTTAGCTAGCTATTTCAATGATCTTTCTAACCATCCTGTTCGATTTGCATGTTAACATGTTTTGAGGCAAGCATATGGACTTGTATATCATTAAGTAATTATCATGTTCATCCCGTGTCCCGTGCACCTGTTAAGCAGTGAAAAGGGGTATTAAGGCCACTGGCAATGTTAAGCCATCGCGGACTATAGCATTTGGTTAGACGACGCCCCTTTCGCGTCGGGTAGCTAGCCCTGTACGAAAGTGCCCGCATAACTCGCGCCGATGAAGGGTTGGCGCTGCTACACTCGTTCCTCCTGGGCCGAATCGGTCCCTTGGCCTAGGCAACCGTTCGAGGAAACTTTACCTTGTCGACAAGTTGTCCAATGACCGTTTTCCTTTGGAGTTAGTTGATTTCCTTACTTAGCCGCATCGTTGCGATAAACGTTAATCGATTCATTCATTGTTTGCATAGGCTAAGTGAATTTGTATAAGAAAGCTCATTTTCTATTTTCAAAACCGGCAGTTTGATAGCAGGTGTTTCGTGAAGAATCGTGCCATGATTTCTTTGATTCTACACTATTATGACAAGCATTTATTTACTTCACATGTTGAGTTTGAAATAGAGGGACGAGACGAAGGAGGTTAGCCACTCGCCTTAGTCTTTGCTTCAAGCGAGCGACCGGTTGGCTGCGCTGACGTCGCCTACGCGATCACCTGCAATCGCATAAGCAACTGATTAGAACACTGTATAATTCAAGGATATTCGATATGAATGCGAAGCTCGAAAATGCATCACGAAAACCCATCGAAAACATTCACGAAAAACGCATTCACGAAATCCAAAGCCAAAGCCAAATCAAGTGCGGCATGAAAACCAGAGCAACGGGAGGTCTCTCCCGACTCAGCCGCAGAGCCAATCCTCGAGGCGCAACCCGCTGAATATGGGACTTGGTTCCGAAGAAGCCATTCCATAACGTGGAATGGATCTTAATTCAACCGTTCCCGTTCGATCGACTCGGCCGATTCCGACCTATCGGTCCCGACCGAATCGATAGCGACAGTGTTCCTTTCTCGCGCACCCCGTGGACGGAGACGGGACACGATGTAGGGACGGGGCACTACACCATAACCAACTAATAAAAAGTTTCGTCCTCGAAACTTAAAGATGAAACCTACCTCTACGAGAACAATGAAGGAAATTTATCCTTCATCTCCGATTCAAGCTCCCACGTCGACTCTTCGATCGAGTGGTTCTTCCAGAGGACGCGAACGAGAGGGATCGCTCGATTTCGCAGCAACATATCCTTGCGTTCTAAGATTTGAACTGGCTCTTCGACGTAGGATAAGTCTGACTTTAGCTCCAGCTGGCCAAAATCTACCACGTGGCTAGGGTCGTGCACGTACTTCCGCAACTGAGAGACGTGGAAGACGTTGTGTACACCATCAAGCGCCGGCGGTAGGGCAATTTTGTAGGCCACTGGCACGACCCGTTCAAGTATTTCAAACGGCCCGACGAATCTCGGACTCAACTTTCCTTTCGCGCCGAACCGACTAACTCTCCGCATGGGCGACACTTTGAGAAATACGTGATCGCCTACTTGAAACTTGAGTGGTCGACGATGAATGTCCGCATAGCTTTTCTGGCGACTCTGTGCGGTCTTTAATCTTTCCCGAATGAGCTTGACCTTTTCCACAGTCTGTTCCACCAGCTCCGGGCCGAGTATATGCCGTTCCCCGACTTCATCCCAGCAAATGGGCGATCTGCACTTCCGGCCGTACAAAGCTTCATACGGCGCCATTTGGATGCTGGATTGGTAGCTATTGTTGTATGCAAATTCTGCCAGCGGTAGGTGGACGTCCCAACTTGATTTGAAGTCAATTGCGCAGAGCCGTAGCATGTCTTCGAGAATCTGGTTGACGCGCTCCGTTTGGCCGTCGGTCTGAGGATGGTAAGCTGAGCTGAACTGCAACTTGGTTCCCAGCGCCGACTGAAGGCTACTCCAGAATCGCGATATGAATCGTGAATCCCGATCAGAGACGATGGATACTGGAACTCCGTGCAGCCGAACTATCTCGTCAAGATAAATCTGCGCCAGGCGATCAACGCTCCAAGTAACTTTGATGGCGACAAAGTGCGCTGACTTGGTTAATCGATCGACGATGACCCAGATGGCGTCGTTCCCCCGTGGTGTCTTCGGCAGGCCAACAATAAAATCCATAGTGACATGATTCCATTTCAACTCGGGAATAGCGAGGTTCTGCATCTCCCCGCCCGGTCGCTGATGCTCAGCTTTCACCTGCTGACAGGCCATGCATTGCGACACGAAGAGCGCCACATCTCTCTTCATTTCGTGCCACCAGAAGGTCGTGCGGAGGTCCTTATACATCTTGGTACTGCCTGGATGCAAAGTGTATTTTGCATAGTGCGCCTCCGATAGGATCTCCTTTCTGAGTTCTGAATCGTCCGGAACGCATAGCCTACCCTTCAATCGAAGCACGCCGGTTTCGTCTTCCGCAAAATCGGTCGTTCTGCCTGTCGAAATTAGCTCTCGCACTTTCTTCAGGTACGAATTGTTTGTCTGAGCGGTCTTGATCTTATTCAGCAAGCTCGGCTCTAACTGCAACTTTGCCAACTGCACGTTCCGGAATCTGACTCGGAGCTCGATGCCCATCTCTTCAAGGTCGCATAGCAGTCGGGGGTCAATGGATAACGAGGCAATGTACTTCCGACTCAAAGCATCCGCCACAACATTTCCCTTTCCCGGCGTGTAGTCGATAGTCAAGTCGTAATCCTTGATTAGTTCCAGCCAACGCCTTTGCCGCAAGTTCAGCTCCTTCTGCGTGAATAGATACTTGAGGCTCTTGTGATCGGTATAGATCGTGCACGCCACACCATAGAGATAGTGGCGCCATAATTTCAACGCAAACACAATCGCCGCTAACTCCAGGTCGTACGTGGGATAATTTTTCTCGTGCGGCTTTAGCTGTCGGGAAGTAAAAGATATCACCTTGTTCCGTTGCATCAGCACACACCCCAAGCCCTGACCGGACGCGTCGCTGAATATCTGGAAACCCTCCGTCCCTTCTGGAAGTGCGAGTATCGGGGCCGAGACGAGCCGTTGCTTCAACTCTTGGAATGCGGCTTCGCAGTCGTCCGACCATTCAAATGCGACTCCTTTCTGGGTGAGGCGAGTCAGAGGCGATGCGATCTTCGTGAAGTCTTTCACGAAGCGTCGGTAGTATCCCGCTAAGCCAAGGAAACTTCGAATCTCGCCGACGGACGCTGGCCGTTTCCAATCGACAACGGCTTCAACTTTCTTTGGGTCGACCGCAATGCCTTTAGCAGAAATGATGTGTCCGAGGAATGAGACGCTGCTAAGCCAAAATTCACATTTGCTTCGCTTCGCATATAGTTGGTTTTCTCGAAGGGTCTGAAGCACGGTCCGCAGATGCTCAGTGTGTTGCTGCCGATTCTTCGAGTAGACGAGTATATCGTCGATAAAGACTACTACGAACTTGTCGAGGAACGGGCGGAACACTCGATTCATTAAATCCATAAAAGCAGCAGGGGCGTTCGTTAGGTCGAACGGTATTACCAGGAACTCGTAATGGCCGTATCGAGTACGGAAGGCAGACTTCGGTACATCGTCCGGCTTGATCTTGAGTTGATGGTAACCCGAACGTAAATTAATTTTAGAGAACACCGTGGCTCCTTGGAGCTGGTCAAACAGATCATCTATGTGGGGCAGGGGGTATTTGTTCCGGACGGTGGCTTTATTCAGCTCGCGGTAGTCGATACAAAGACGCATAGAGCCATCATTCTTCTTGACAAACAGTACGGGCGCTCCCCACGGCGAGACGCTGGGTCGGATAAATCCCTTGTCGAGCAATTCCTGTAACTGCACCTTGAGTTCTTTCAACTCTGCAGGGGCCATCCTGTATGGGGTCTTCGATATCGGTCGAGTGTCGGGGAAGGTATCGATAGTGAACTCAATCTCTCGATCGGGCGGCATGCCGGGCAACTCGTCCGGGAACACATCGGGGAATTCTGCCACAACGTCGGTCTGACCCGCGTTTGCACCATCCAGTCGCATGTCTCGAACAGAAGCTAGATAGCCTTCGCACCCGGAATACAGCATCCGTCGAGCAGATATTGCAGAGATCACCATGCAGGTCGACGACGCCTCACCACACGAGTAGCAGAATTCGGGCACTTCCGGTATACGGAATGTGACCTTCTTTTCAGCGCAGTCTATGGTTGCGTTGCACGGACCGAGCCAATCCATCCCCAGAATGATATCGTAGTCCTCAATATTTAGAACTATCGCATCGAGACTGACCTTTTGACCACCTATACAGATAATTCCGTCTCCGCAGACTAAACTCGCAGCTAGTGGCATGCCCGACGGGATGTTAACAGTGAGCTCGAGACCGAGCGGTGTCAGAGGAAATTTGTGCTCGGCGGCAAAGTTCGCCGATATAAAACTATGCGTGGCACCTGAATCAAACAATACACGAGCAGGTTTATTATTGAATTGCAGTATACCTGTCACGACTGTGTCAGATGCGAACACTTCATCTCGGGTCATGGCGTAGACACGGCCCTGAGCATTGGGGCGACGGTCTTGGCCATTCTGTTGTGCGGTCGGTGGAGCCCGAGGTGCTTGGCCTCGATTTTGTTGATGTTGGGGCGGGCGTTGGGTCGACGCAGCTTCCGGACAGTCCCTTACGAGGTGATCCCTCTTGCCGCATGCGAAACAGACTCTGTTCTTAAGTCGGCAGTCGGTGTCCAGATGCCCGTCCTTGTGGCAGAAATTGCAGACCATCCTTTCCTTCGTCTGGTTGCCGCGATATTGACGCTTGTGTGCGTTGTTGCCTCCCGCATTACTATGGCGTTTGTTATTAAAGTTAACAGCGCTGGTAGTAGTAGGAGGATACTCGGACTCCAGACGGATGGCATGGTTGAGTGCCTCGCCCACAGTTTTGTATTCCGGTACCGAGACATGAGCACGGATAGAGGAACGCAGGCCCACTACAAATCGTTTTGCTCGACTTGCGGTGGTAGGTAAATAGTACCCGGCGAACTTGACCAGTTTGTTGAATTTAGCCGCATATTGTCGTACAGTCATATTCCCTTGCGTCAACTGCATGAACTCATTTTCTTTTTCCTATCGCACGGCTGCAGAAAGATATTCGTTCTCGAACGCATTTCTGAATGTCGCCCATGAGATCGCCGTCGGTTCGTCTTCACGTCGGATAGCCCGCTTCTGCACGGCCCACCAATCGTGCGCGTTCATTCGAAGTAGAAGTTGAGCACACGCGACTTTCTTTGAGTCCTCGACACCCAGAAGCTCGAACTTGTCTTCCAGCTCCTCCAACCAGTCGATCGCCACGGATGGATCTTCTGTGCCGTTGAAGGAAGTGCGACAGCTTTTCGTGAATTTTAACACGTCGAAGTTAGAACTTTTCGGTGCTGCAGGTGAGAGCACGGGCGCCTCTGGTTCAGCTTCGTTGGATCGAACCGCAGGCTGGGTCACGGCAGGTGTCATCATTGAGTTGTTGTTGTTGCCGACGACCGACTGTACGATCTGTTGGAGGGTATTCAGCTGCTGTTGTTGCAGCTTGAATTGAGCCTCGAATCGACTCTCGAATTGGGTCTGACGAGCCTCCGCTTGCTGACGATAGAGCTCGTTCTGACGTTGCTGCATTTCAAGCATCTGCAGCATACGTTGCATCGGGTCGCCGGAAGGTCCGACTACAGTAGGCGTCATTCCCGTTGGGTTAACGGAATGCTCGGGCCTAGAAGCACTCAAGCTGCTGGAAGCGCTCGTCTCGTCTTCCGCCTGAGCTCCCGTAACTACAGGAAAAAGGAAGGCAACTCTCGTTAGTTTCAGAAAATGTCTTGGGTTCAGCGTATGGAACAACTCTTCTCATCGACACGAGGTCAACGGTTGGAGACTAAAACTCGACACTGGAGGCCAAGGACGTAAAGCCGTGCTCTGATACCATTATGTCATGCCCCGATTCCGTCGAATCGATAGTCGTCCCCCGGGCGTGATGCCGTGCGAACCTAATTTACGATCGCACAAGGCCTAGTCATAAGGTAATCCGAGACACGAGATCTAAGAGAGTACGCAGACAAATTGATACACACAATAATTAAAGGAAACTTGATCTTTATTGATAATGAACATCTTTTTACAGACTCTGATACAAGACTCCTTGCCGCGCGGGCTACAACATGACTCGATTATAAAAGAGTGCCGATGAGATAGCCGTTCCATACTTTGCATACATCCTTCAATATTCACAAGTACTCCATTGACCTGGATGGGAGGGACGCTGAGTCATTTTCCTTGGACTGTCGAGAGCCTTCAAAAGTAGAGTCGCTGAAAGAGAGTCTTCGACGCACGGCCGAAGCTTCAAAAGTCATGAACGCCACCGAGCTAGCTGGCACGTCCTTCCTGGTTCGCGGGACCTGCAAAGAGCGAGGATCAGCACGAAACACATGTACTGGCGAATGGCTAATTAAATCCAAGCTCTGCATTTGATTCAAGAAGTTTCGTAAACATGTTAGCTAGCTATTTCAATGATCTTTCTAACCATCCTGTTCGATTTGCATGTTAACATGTTTTGAGGCAAGCATATGGACTTGTATATCATTAAGTAATAATTATGTTCATCCCGTGTCCCGTGCACCTGTTAAGCAGTGAAAAGGGGTATTAAGGCCACTGGCAATGTTAAGCCATCGCGGACTATAGCATTTGGTTAGACGACGCCCCTTTCGCGTCGGGTAGCTAGCCCTGTATGAAAGTGCCCGCATAACTCGCGCCGATGAAGGGTTGGCGCTGCTACACTCGTTCCTCCCGGGCCGAATCGGTCCCTTGGCCTAGGCAACCGTTCGAGGAAACTTTACCTTGTCGACAAGTTGTCCAATGACCGTTTTCCTTTGGAGTTAGTTGATTTCCTTACTTAACCGTATCGTTGCGATAAACGTTAATCGATTCATTCATTGTTTGCATAGGCTAAGTGAATTTGTATAAGAAAGCTCATTTTCTATTTTCAAAACCGGCAGTTTGATAGCAGGTGTTTCGTGAAGAATCGTGCCATGATTTCTTTGATTCTACACTATTATGACAAGCATTTATTTACTTCACATGTTGAGTTTGAAATAGAGGGACGAGACGAAGGAGGTTAGCCACTCGCCTTAGTCTTTGCTTCAAGCGAGCGACCGGTTGGCTGCGCTGACGTCGCCTACGCGATCACCTGCAATCGCATAAGCAACTGATTAGAACACTGTATAATTCAAGGATATTCGATATGAATGCGAAGCTCGAAAATGCATCACGAAAACCCATCGAAAACATTTATGAAAAACGCATTCACGAAATCCAAAGCCAAAGCCAAATCAAGTGCGGCATAAAAACCAGAGCAACGGGAGGTCTCTCCCGACTCAGCCGCAGAGCCAATCCTCGAGGCGCAACCCGCTGAATATGGGACTTGGTTCCGAAGAAGCCATTCCATAACGTGGAATGGATCTTAATTCAACTGTTCCCGTTCGATCGACTCGGCCAATTCCGACCTATCGGTCTCGACCGAATCGATAGCGACATTGTTCCTTTCTCGCGCACCCCGTAGACGGAGACAGGGCACGATGTAGGGACGGGGCACTACAACTATCAACATAGTCGTTCCGAGTATAGTATAGCAACATTGAAAGGCTATGGGACCGATGGGTCGCCAAGGCGACTCCCGTACTGGGAGTTGCGTAATGCGTGAATGAATGAATCAACGAATGAATGAACGAATGAATAAATACGTGAAAATGAATGAACGAACGAACAAGTGAAAGAAAGAAATAAAAAAAAGAATACATGAAAGATAAGACATGAAAGACGTTAGCGACAGGTATGACGGGTACGTGCAACGGGGCTCGCTACCCGCGCTGCACGGACGCCAACCTGGTCGATAACGTATTATAGCTCAAGACAGCCGATATGTTAAATGACAAGTAAAATACGAAATGGTCGTGGACAAACGGCACGGGCGATGGAGGGGAATACTGTGGCCGTCTTGAGGAAGGATTCTGCGGCACGGGCGATGGGGGGGAATACCGTGGCCGGCCTAGGCGGAATCAGACATGGGGCTTACGGGCTGTTTTGAGTGGGGGCTCGGCCACTCAAAGAGACGTAAGGCCAGGCATTTCAAGAAACTATCAAGGTGTACCAGCCATCACGCTTCGATAGGTGAGAATGCCCACGTGATATGTCCAAAATGGCTTGTAAAGCCAGCGACCCATGCATGTAGATTAAGTGGACTATGCTGGTGGCAATCCACGTGCAAATTCTTGCATTGAAACAAGTAGTCTAAGTTAACTAAATGAAGTATCTCCTGAACATGCTCGAATTATAACACTCCTGAACATGCTCGAAATGTAACATGCCTGAACATGCTTGAAATATAACACCCTGAACATGCTGGAAATGTGCCTCCTGAACATGCTCGAAACGTAACACTCTGAACATGCCTACGACATGCTAGAACATGCCCACGACATGCTAGAACCAGAGACATGGACTCCCCAGTAACATTGAATGTTTACATAAATTACGTCATGTTACTTCATGTTAATGTTGACTAACTTGGTTTACCTTGGACAGGGAAGGCCGGACGGTAAGTATGGGTAAGTCGTGCATGCATTTTCCATGTGACACTTGAAATTAGCAACACGAGATAGGTCATGATATGTGCCATGAAATTGACCCTAAGGCAAGATTAGAAAGACAATGAATGATAGTCGGTGCACGAAAGTAAATGCAACGTGTTTGGTAATGATAGCATTGTGGGCGAGCTAGCCTCCCCACCAGTGTATAACAATGTACTGATAAGCCCACAGTCTGCTTGCAGGAAGCAGGAGACGTCGGCGGGTGCGGAGCTTTCCTCGTACGTGCTAAGGCGCGGAGCTATCTCTTGAGCCTTGGAGCGTTGCAGAAGCTGAAGCACCCTATACAGGACATAATGTATCGGAACATCGCCATGTATCATTCCATCTTGTAAGCCACTTGGCATGCCTTTTATGTTTCAGAGAGAGAGAGAGCTCGAGCGATTTGTAATATCGGCCTAGCGCCGCTTGTAAACTTCGTGATTATCAATAAAATGCATTGAGTTCGCTTCAACTCGTGCTTATTTACTTTCCGCTGCAAATGGAGACACTCTGTGCGACTCTGTGGCCTAGCTTAAATCGGCCGTTTCTGGACTTGGCCTTGCACGGGCGCAACCTAGGCCCGTGCGACATCATGCCTTAGCGAGGACGATCGCTCCTACGGGAGCGGGGCGTGACAGATTGGTATCAGAGCACGACTTTACGTCCTTGGACTTCATGTCGATTTCTCAGTTTTGAAAGCTCGTCGTGGGAAAAAGAAGTGTACGCTCTCTCTCTCGTTGTGCCTTGGGATGTTCCATACAATAAGTCTAATACTTTCAAAAGCTCGTACAAGTACTCGGTTGAACGGGATCGATAGGCGAAGGTCTTTATGCCAAACCACGACAGACTTGAGTCGAAGGAAAACTAAAATGCTAGAAGTTAGCAAACACAAGGCTCGCTTGAATAACTTTACGCTAACAATGTCGAACGATGTTAAACTTGACTCGATAGAGAACATATACTAAGTTAACATGTCGCGTGCGTGCCTGACTAGTCTTGCGTCGACCTAGCAAGTGAGCGTGTAAACTCAAATATGGTCCGCACGAGATGGTTATGCGGCACAACTTAGTCCGTGTGTCGTGCACCTCGACTTCTGCTGCAATCGAGTTGCGAGCGATATCAAGTACCGCTCGATCGGGAACGGAGATACACTTAGAGTGTATATCGATGGAAATGCTATCAACTAACGCTTAGGCGTGCATGAAAGATTGGCTTGGATTTTGAGGATTAGCCTGAACGACTTAGCACGTCGAGGCGACGTGAGCGATTATGCTAGAGATTCGTCGAACGAATCTGAAGGATGTCTTAGCGTATGACGCGAACATGATTGAGGACTAGATTATATGGCTTAAATTCGAGTGGTGTATGTGATAGGTTTTGAAGAAGAATAAGAATGAGTGACGACGACTAGTCGAGTGGCTAGAACCCTGAGTGGTGTATGGACGTTATAGAAATTGTTCGAGCGAGACTACAAGATATACGGATAGAACGGGTATGTCGGCAAGGCGATGCGATCGCACAAAGCCTTAGAACGTGTCACGCTTAGTTGATCGTGACTTCGAATGTCCTGAACGAGATGTCGTTCAGACAACTTGTGAATAGGCAACGCATGTTAGAAAATAATTCGGAACGATGAATGAAAGTGAATGGTCTTGATCGAGGAAACTTAGAGGATCGTGCGTACGATTTAGGATTGATTCAAATGATATGTGACTTGAGTTTTGAACAACGATCTTGAAACGAGCTTGAGGAATAACGATCGAACTTGATCTTGAATATCGAGGAAATTGTGGAATATCCAACTTGGACAAACAGTATCAATGCACGACTCAAAATTGGTTGCAAATGAAAATCGTTAGGTTACGTATATCGTCGATGGTATTGAGACGTATCAAAGATCGATATGCGATAACTCGGGGGTACTCTGACTCGGCAAATGACGATCGTGCAAATGTTATTGTTCCGTTGGAAGCTATACTTGGGATGTTGAAATGTGTCGAAGAAAATATAGACGTGGCTCGTGGATTTTCTAGTTGAACAAATGACGAATGGACTATCGATCTTGGCTCGAATGAAAATGAAAATACTTGGATTTACTTCGACGATAACCCCAACGTCGACATGCTTGTCTTATGCGAGCGTAACTCCAGCCTCGCACATGCGTCGCACCGAATAGGGCGATCACTCCGCGTGAGCGCTGGTATGGTGATTCATACAGCGGGGGTGATTGAACTAGTATGGCGTGGCAATTTGTGTGCTTCGACTTGTGGTTTGCTGCGAAGGTGACTTGAGAATGATTCAGTGTGCTTGATGATTAAGCTTGAGGATTGCGTAGGTCCAATCCGCGTATCGAGAATGAATTAGTCTGGACCCAAACAAGAGTTACGCCCCGATGAGAATGATTATTCCACGGGAGCGTTGCATGGTGATTCATGAACCACCATGGATAATCGGACTCGCGTGAGATTGGGGCGCAATATATTGTCAAGTTAGATGAACTCGTGATCGAATACGTGAGTTGATTAGAATGGATATGTGAAGTATGTCAATTTAGTAATTTGAATGGATTTGAATTCGTTGCGGTGTACGACGAATACATTGATGCGAATAGGTAATCGTGCTCGATGTTTAGAAATCTGAGTGATACGAGCTTGGGTAGAAAATCCCGTACTATCGACTTTGGTTTGATCCTAGGATTGGGGTCAGTGTTGGCATTATTGTTGGAGAACTATGATTCCAATCCTGACATTGACTTAGCCTCGAAAAGATGGCCTAGCGGGTAGGCGAGACGTCCTGTTTCATGAGTTATCAATCGAAGGATTGATCTTGAGGATTGGCATGGATGGATAGTGTGAATCACGAATATAGGAATACCTCTCACGAGATTCGGCTGACATACATATATTCAGGGACGCTTGAGTATGTGCACGATGCGACTCGAGTGAGAATGACAATTTCTAGATCATGCGGCTTGGCTGAATGCATGTATTTTGGGGACGCTTGGAATGCGTACACGATCCAGCCAAGTGATACATTGAGTTCAAGCAAGACTTGAGGAATGGGAGAGTGTCGAAGATCTTGTAATTGTGTTAAGTAAAGGATCGATACTAGTACGAGCGTGGCTCGGAATCAAAGAAAACGTGTAAGCGGAGTGTGTGTGAACGACAATGAGATTGGCCCTAAACAAGTGAATGATATGGAATCGATATCGTGCAAATAAAAGTTGGTATAACGAATTGGACCATTGATAGGAAGATATACTCGAGGATAGTGCAATACTTAGTCTTGAATCGGACGAAAATTTCATAGACTTGGTCGACCCCGCTAAGCAGAAATCATACTAATTTCGTGGACACGAACGCTTAAGAAGCGAGTCGGGTCATCTCGATGACCGAGATAAATAAAAGTGAGTTTGCCTCAGCCTACGACCCTCACATTTGACGAATTACAATGTGCCTCGTGCGAATATTTCCGTCCCATGACACAGAGAAATAGCAACCAAGACGAAGAAACACTTGAATTGAATAAGTACAATCAACTATAAAATAAATGAAAGGCTATTCAATAAAATCGACCAAACGCGTGCGACACGGAACTTAGAAAGATATCAAGTATGGTTCGATTCTATCGAATGATAGAGCCGTTCGATGAAATTGTCTAGGAAACACGACGACATGAGTTAAGGAATGATAGGATGACCTGCACTTAAGAAGTCTCGAGGACGAGACTTATTTTGACTGGTGTATTATGTAACGACCCGCTCCGCTCTAGCGGAACGCCGATTCAAACGGCAAGTGCAACGACTCAAACGAGCCGTCGACCTGAAGAGTTGGCATCGACCGGATGAAGAATCGATGCAATGCTTGTATTGGCCCGTCAAGATAGATCCAGACTTAGACTTTCAAAGGCGCGCTCGGAGTATCGCTTGGCCGATGCGAACATCGCTAAGGTGGGTGGCTCCGATGAACCCGTCTGTGCTTAGCCTAGACACATAACAATGCGGACACTATCACGAGAATCGCTAGGCGATAACCTGCGCATGCTAATAAATGACTCAACGCACCTAGCTAAGGAAATAATCCCATCTTGCATGCTTGTTTAGAACATGGAAAAGAACTCGGCAAATATAGAAACTCTCGTACCGCGCCCTACGCTCGTGCTATGGCACAAGCTCACGTTCAAGTCCCGTACGCGTTCAACAATGAAACAATGAATGGATTACAACAATGAAATGGGAAGACTATCAACATAGTCGTTCCGAGTATAGTATAGCAACATTGAAAGGCTATGGGACCGATGGGTCGCCAAGACGACTCCCGCACTGGGAGTTGCATAATGCGTGAATGAATGAATTAACGAATGAATGAACGAATGAATAAATACGTGAAAATGAATGAACGAACGAACAAGTGAAAGAAAGAAATGAAAGAAAGAATACATGAAAGATAAGACATGAAAGAGGTTAGCGACAGGTATGACGGGCACGTGCAACGGGGCTCGCTACCCGCGCTGCACGGACGCCAACCTGGTCGATAACGCATTATGGCTCAAGACAGCCGATATGTTAAATGACAAGTAAAATACGAAATGGTCGTGGACAAACGGCACGGGCGATGGGGGGAATACCGTGGCCGTCTTGAGGAAGGATGCTGCGGCACGGGCGATGGAGGGAAATACCGTGGCCGGCCTAGGCGGAATCAGACATGGGGCTTACGGGCTGCTTTGAGTGGGGGCTCGGCCACTCAAAGAGACGTAAGGCCAGGCATTTCAAGAAACTATCAAGGTGTACCAGCCATCACGCTTCGATAGGTGAGAATACCCACGTGATATGTCCAAAATGGCTTGTAAAGTCAGCGACCCATGCATGTAGATTAAGTGGACTATGCTGGTGGCAATCCACGTGCAAGTTCTTGCATTGAAACAAGTAGTCTAAGTTAACTAAATGAAGTATCTCCTGAACATGCTCGAATTATAACACTCCTGAACATGCTCGAAATGTAACATGCCTGAACATGCTTGAAATATAACACCCTGAACATGCTGGAAATGTGCCTCCTAAACATGCTCGAAACGTAACACTCTGAACATGCCTGCGACATGCTAGAACATGCCCACGACGTGCTAGAACCCGAGACATGGACTCGTCAGTAACATTGAATGTTTACATAAATTACGTCATGTTACTTCATGTTAATGTTGACTAACTTGGTTTACCTTGGACAGGGAAGGCCGGACGATAAGTATGGGTAAGTCGTACATGCATTTTCCATGCGACACTTGAAATTAGCAACACGAGATAGGTCATGATATGTGCCATGAAATTGACCCTAAGGCAAGATTAGAAAGACAATGAATGATAGTCGGTACACGAAAGTAAATGCAACGTGTTTGGTAATGATAGCATTGTGGGCGAGCTAGCCTCCCCACCAGTGCATAACAATGTACTGATAATCCCACAGTCTGCTTGCAGGAAGCAGGAGACGTCGGCGGGTGCGGAGCTTTTCTCGTACGTGCTAAGGCGCGGAGCTATCTCTTGAGCCTTGGAGCATTGCAGAAGCTGAAGCACCCTATACAGGACATAATGTATCGGAACATCGCCATGTATCATTCCATCTTGTAAGCCACTTGGCATGCCTTTTATATTTCAGAGAGAGAGCTCGAGCGATTTGTAATATCGGCCTAGCGCCGCTTGTAAACTTCGTGATTATCAATAAAATGCTTTGAGTTCGCTTCAACTCGTGCTTATTTACTTTCCGCTACAAATGGGGACACTCTGTACGACTCTATGGCCTAGCTTAAATCGGCCATTTCTGGACTTGGCCTTGCACGGGCGCAACTAGGCCCGTGCGGCATCACGCCTTAGCGAGAACGATCGCTCCTACGGGAGCGGGGCGTGACAGCCAGCACCAGGGGCAGGCCAGTATCGAGGACCAGCAGTGGCAGTAAGGCCGTTGGCACAGCGTCCGTTACTGCCGCAGGCTCAGATGTTTCGGCAGCAGGGACTGCCGATGCAGCAAAACCAGCATAGACCACCCCAGCATCATCAAGGAAGGGGCCAACAACAACATCAGGTTTGGCCGCAGTATGGAAACCAGCAAGGAGGTCGAAGGCAAGCATTCACTCTGTCCTTGGAGAAAGTATTGGCATCGGGAGATGTTGTGGCAGGTAACATTCTCGTCGCCTAGATTGTCGTAGAGGGAGTGTATCTTTTGATATTCCAGGCATGGAGCGGTTCACCTTAGTCAGATCAGAGGCAACTCAACGAGAGCAGGAAGTAGTAACGACAATAGAAGAAGTTCAGATTCCGAAGGTAGTTGAAGAATTTTTAGACGTATTTCCTGAAGAACTTCCAGGTCTACCACCAGTTAGAGATATTGAGTTCAGTATAGAATTGGCACCAGGAACTAAACCGATATCAGATCGAGTTTATAGAATGGCGGATTCAGAGCAGGCCAAGGTATATCAGCATATAGAGAAACTGAAGGAGAAGAAGTTCATCCAAGCTAGCGTGTCACCATGGGCAGCACCAGTGGTACTTGTGGGGAAGAAGGATGGGTCATCCAGATTGTGCATTGACTACAGGAAGCTTAACGCGGCAACAGTGAAGAACAAGTACCCATTACCCAGGATCGACGACTTATTTGATCAGTTGAGCAAAGCTAGAGTTTTCTCCAAGATAGATCTTCGTTCAGGGTACCATCAGGTGAGGGTTCGGAAGGAAGATATTCCCAAGACAGCATTCAGGTCGAAGTATGGGCATTATGAGTTCTTAGTAATGCCGTTTGGTTTGACCAATGCTCCAGCAATATTCATGGATTTGATGAATCACATCTTTATGCCATATTTAGACCAGTTTGTCGTTGTGTTTCTTGACGACATTCTCGTATACTCTGCTAGTGAAGAGGAGCATGAAGACCACCTCAGGAAAGTGTTGCAGGTTCTGAGAGAGAACCAGTTGTTTGCCAGGCTCAGTAAGTGTGAGTTTTGGTCGGATCACATTTCATTTTTGGGTCATATCATATCAGGAGCTGGAGTAGCAGTAGATCCCAGAAAGATAGAAGCAGTAGAAAGTTGGCCAGTACCCAAGACCGTAGTAGATGTGCGGAGTTTCTTGGGATTGGCAGGATATTATAGAAGGTTTGTGTCAGACTTTGCAAGGCTTTTAGCACCCATGACCCGCTTGACCCAGAAGGATGTACCATTCGTTTGGTCGGCAGAATGTCAGGCATCATTTGAGACTTTGAAGCAGAAGTTGATATCAGCACCTATTCTTACATTGCCAGTTGGACCCGGAGGTTTTACAGTATATTGTGATGCGTCAGGTAAAGGACTTGGATGTGTGCTTATGCAACATAGGAAGGTGATAGCGTATGCATCTAGGCAGCTTCGGGACCACGAGAAGAATTACCCAACTCATGATTTGGAATTAGCGGCAGTAGTATTTGCTTTGAAGCTATGGAGGCATTACTTATATGGTGACCGATTGGACATGTACACAGACCATAAAAGTCTGAAGTACATCTTTACTCAGAAGGAGCTAAACATGAGGCAGAGACGGTGGTTGGAGTTGATCAAGGATTATGACGTAGAGCTTCAGTATCATCCAGGCAAGGCTAATGTAGTAGCAGACGCTCTTAGCAGGAGAGGCGGCGCATTTATGTTGACAACACAGAGGCATATCTTAGAAGACCTTTAGGAGATGGGCATCGAGGTTATACTTCCTAGTGATATAGGAGTTCTAACAAGTCTGCAAGTTCAATCCGACTTGGTAGACAGGATCAAGGTAGCTCAGGCACAAGACCCAAGGATTCAGAAGCTTAGGGCAGAATGTGAGTCATGACTCAGGAAGGAGATGAGAATTCATGAAGATGGTACACTTAGGTTTGGATTACGTCTATGTGTGCCTAGTAGAGATATCAGACAGGAGGTTATGGCAGAAGCTCACAGTTCTCAGTATTCTATTCATCTTGGAGGGACCAAGATGTACCAAGATATCAAGCAGCATTTCTGGTGGAACAGGATGAAGAGGGTGATAGCTAGATTTTTTTCCCGTTGCTTGGTATGTCAGCAAGTGAAGGCAGAACAGCAGAGGCCAGCTGGGTTATTACAACCGCTTTCTATTCCGGAATGGAAATGGGAGCATATTACAATGGACTTTGTGACCGGTTTACCGAGATCACCAAGTGGTAAGGACGCTATTTATGTAATAGTAGACCGACTTACGAAGGTAGCACATTTTCTTCCTTTTAGAGTAGGGCAATCTACAGAAAAGTTGGCGGAGTTATATATGCAACAGATAGTCAGGCAGCATAGGGTTCCTGTCAGTATTGTGTCGGATCGAGATACCCGCTTTACCTTACATTTCTGGAAGAGATTACATCATAGTCTGGGTACCAAGTTAAGATTTAGCACGGCCTACCATCCGCAGACGGATGGGCAATCAGAAAGAACGATTCAGACTTTAGAAGATATGTTGCGAGCTTGCACTCTAGATTTTGGAGGGTCTTGGAAGAGTCACCTGCACTTAGTCGAGTTCTCATACAATAATAGTTATCAAGCCAGTATCCAGATGGAGCCATTCGAAGTACTATATGGTAAGAAGTACAGGTCACCGCTTACATGGGATGATATCGGAGAGAGGAAGATGTTAGGCCCAGAAATGATTGTTCAGACGGTTGAAGTGATTAAGGGAATTAGAGAGCGACTTCGAGTTGCGCAGGATCGGCATCGTCATTGGGCGGACCAGCATCGTAGGCCATTAGAGTTCTCTGTTGGGGACCACGTATTCTTGCGGATCTCATCTACTCGTGGGGTCATTAGATTTGGCGTTCGCGGGAAATTGAGTCCGCGGTACGTAGGCCCATTTGTTATCCTTGATCGGGTAGGCGATGTTGCTTATCGTTTATCCCTTCTGCCTTCGTTACGAGAGGTGCATGACGTATTTCATGTATCTCAATTACGTAGGTATGTATCGGACCCAAGCCATGTCCTCGATCATTCTGAGCTGGTTGTTGGTACCAACCTGTCTTACGAGGAACAGCCTATGTCCATTTTGGACCGAAGAGAGAAGATACTCAAGAACCGAATAATTAGTCTTGTCCGTGTTGCTTGGGGTCATCACTCCTTGGGAGAGTCAACATGGGAACGTGAGGATGATATCCGATCACGGTATCCACACCTGTTTGACTCACAAGGTATATCTCTTTCTGTATACCTTGATTGTCCTGATTCTTCATGCTTGTCACCTTATGGGTAGAGCTACTTGATATCATAGATTGATGAGTTTTCGTATACAGTACTTGCTTTTGATATGGTAAAATGATTGCTTGCTCACTAGAACTGTTTGTATTAGTTTAGCTCCGATATTTCTACCTGCTTGGAATTGAAATTTCGAGGACGGAATTTTTTCAAGGTGGGTAGAGATGTCACTCTCCGTTCTCGGAATGCGTATTTTTATACATATACAACTCATAAGTATTTATTTAGTATTTATCATGTATTATCCTGTATTTAAATTCCTTTAAGTTCATGTTAATTATCTGCTCTTTAATTTTCATGTCAATTAATTTCTTGTAATTTTATTATCTGCATTTTATTCCCTGCTGTTATTTTCTGCTTTTAGTCTTGCTTATTTGGTTCGGCCTAGGATGGGTTTCTCGGGTTCATGGTGGATTAAACCCGGCCCACAAGTCTCCCACCTACCACCACCCTCCCTATTTAAAGCTTCCTTCTCCTTCTCTCTCCTCATAACTTCTCCTTCACCATTACTTCTTCTTCTTCCTCTCATCACTCTCTCCACCAACCACAGCAGGCAAGTGCAATCTTGCTTCTTGCTTGGAGAACCATTTTTATGGTTCATTTCTCTCCCTCTCATAATTCTGAGAGAGTTTACTACTTGGCATTTTTGATTTCTTTGGCTTGTTTTCTCTAGATCTAAGTTGTTGTATTTCGGTTATTCATGGGTTTTGATCTCCCAACTTAGAGTGTCTTCTGGCTGGGAACTTCATTTTTCTGGCTTGGGACGAAGGCTGAGTCACGCACACGTCTTTACGTGTTGGCGTGTATTTTGAGTCACGCTCATGTTCTTACATGATTAGCGTGTATTTTTAGTCACGCTAACGTTCTCATGAGCGTGCGTGTATTTTTAGTCACGCTAACGATCTCATGAGCGTGCGTGTATTTTTAGTCACGCTAACGTTCTCATGAGCGTGCGTGTATTTTTAGTCACGCTAACGTTCTCATGAGCGTGCGTGTATTATCAGTCACGCTCACGTTCTCATGAGCGTGCGTGTATTATCATTCACGCTCATGTCTCTACGTATCTGCGTGGATTTTTAGTCACGCACACGTTCTTACATGTCAGCGTAGATTTTTAGTCACGCACACGTCTTTGCATGCGTGCGTGGATTTTTAGTCACGCACATCTTTGCGTGCGTGGATTTCTTGTCACCTTTTCACGCTCACTTGAGCGTGCGTGAATTTCCCTTCACGCTCACACTGTGCATGCCAGCGTGAATTACTTTTTCACGCTCACGCTGTTACACGCTCACTCCTACTAGACTTGGCGTAACTTTTGGCCTTAGTATAGACTTGTTGGCGTGACTTTCTAACCTGGGTGTTTTTATTTGTTATAACTTATTCATTTAAGGATGGCATGATAATTCTCCTATTTTATCCTTATGCCTTTTTGCATGAACTTGATAAATCATGATATATTAATATTATTAATACAAATTGTTATGTGGAATGTGTCATGTGTCTGGATTGATCCATGGATACCCAGTATGACTAGAACTTAACTCTGAGGAGTTATAGGCTCGACCCCATGTAATACTAATTAACTTTCATGCCTTGTCACCATTGATAATGATTATGACATTGACTAATAATTGATCATGCGTTCCTAGTTGAAACTAAGAGACTGGCTAGTCGTCTTATTGGATTGAATGAATGAGACACGTTCATGTAATGAACTATTGTAATCGACAGGCTGATCCCGAATATTGGCATACGGGCACATGCAGGTTTCAAATTATTTATTTATTTATTTAGTATTTATTTATCTTACAAAAACAACATGTGTACTTTATGGTCAAGGCATGATTACTCCGTGGTTAGATTTGATTGTTGTATTACGCTATGTAAGACCTACAACATAGCCGCACGGGTATCGTTGTAGAGTTGCGCATATCGTATCCCGTACAAAGTACTCATTTGAATGACCATGATCCACGGCATGGGATTTCGCTCAACATAGAGGCTTTAAGTTAAATAAAATAATGATGGCATGGAGAGAATGGATTCTCGAGTTCTTACATGGCAACCCTCTTGGGACTAGTAGTGCCCGACAGGCCGGCTGGTTCCTACGGATACCGTAAATCTATCACACGGGCAGGGAACAGTATCTACTTATATTATTTTACATGCTATATTAACGACGGGCGTCCCGCTGGGACTCGTCTAATTACATGATTGGCGCAATTGATTGATTGGATAAACTAGCCTTGCTCGCACATAGTAAGAACTAAGGAATCCCTATTTGCATAATTTCAGGATAACTTGGGACTCACAATAGCAAGCCGTAGTAGTTGATTGGCCGTTCAAGATGATTTGTTTGTGTACTGTACCTACTCTGTTGCCTAACTGTGATGATCAGAATGTCAGGACATGACGGGCCAACTTCTGTCCTTGTTTGGTTGGGAGGTTGGTTCGAAGTGTCGTGATGTTATGTGAATCCTAGTAGAAAGCAGAGATCTATTATTATATTCTCTTACTTACTGGTTTAATCCTTTATATCGTCCTTCCTTGTGGTACTTGCTATTAGAGGTCTAACCTCTCTGGTTTTGCATGGCCAGATTTAGAGCCGGTCCCCGAGGATCCAGCTTACTTCTATCTCCAAGATGGTCAATACTAGAGGGATGATCGCAGGAGGACTCGAGTGGGTTCCTTACTTCACCACTCGTTTTGTTACTTACTTTATACTTAGCCGTTTGGCACCGACATGTTAGTCGGATTGTCTTGCACTTACTTTTGCATAATTATAATTAAGTCAGACTGCAGCTGATAACAATTGTGTATACTTTGCTATACCATCTGGCTATGTTTTGTAAAGCCAGATCTCAAGAACATTTTGACTGAGCATTTGGGACGCCCTACTGCTTTTTCTTACATGTTCTCTATTTCCGTTTCTTACTTGAATGATTGAGACAATAGATGTGAAGTGACCATAGTAAGACTTTCATGTAGTATGTACCCCCTTGTCTGGTTAGATAGCATTGATCGTATTATACGGTATTTATCTACCCGTAATACGTAGCTGGCTGAGTCATTCCCCCGCTCTCCAGTATTCTGGTTCTGGGGCGTGACAATATGTGTCAAAATAGTCAATCCCCTGCTGCTGAGAAAACCCCTTGCCCACCAACCTAGCCTTGAACTTGTCAATAGTTCCATCTGCTTTCATCTTCTTCTTGAAGATCCATTTGCATCCGATGGGTTTCGCTCCTTCAGGAAGATCAACCAACACCCAAGTGTTATTTGAGGTAATAGAATCAATTTCATTTTCAATCGCCTTCTTCCTAAAAATCGAGTCTCTGGTCTTCATTACCTCATCATAGGTAAGCGGATCTGCTTCCACATGATAGGTGACAAAGTTACTTCAGAAGTCCTTCGGCCTCCTCACACGCTTAGCTGGCGGCTCAGCTTGTTCTGGTTCAATCGTTGTTTCAACAACATCTTCTTGGACCACATCTTCATTGAAGACTTCAGATTGCTGCGCACCCTCATTGTTCTCCGGTACATCCGCAAGAACAATATTCTTGTGCCTAGCAAATTTGTCTTCAAAATATTCTGCGTCGCGAGATTCAATGATATGATTTGACTCAATATCAAGAAATCTTCGAGCATCACTCTTCTCGGCATACCCCAAGAAGATCGTCTTTCACTACAAGAAAACATGGTTTCTGTGACAAGTAATGTTGTCACAGAAGTTATGTAACTAGTCACAACACATCTTCTGTGACGAGTACAGTGACGACTTACTTTCGTAGCCTATACCTCCGTAGCTAAAAGTATAAGTGACGACCAAAAATGGAAAAGAAGAAGAAGAAAAATAAGGAACCTGGAGAACTCGAAGAGCTTCCCCTGGGCGAGAAGACGATGAGTCCACCTCCGCATCGCAGAAGATGGAGAGCTCTGCCTCTTCGAGAAGGTCGCCTGCCAGCTCGTCTCGTTCTCTATCCTCTTCATCCGTGTCTTCCCCTTCACCATCTCTCTTCCTTATCTAAAAAAAATCAAGAAATTATAAGAGTCTAGGGTTTGCGATGGGAGGATAAGGGGGTTTCTAGGGTTAGAGTTTAGGGCGGGTTAGGGTTAGGGTTTGGTACAGGTTAGGTTTTGGGAAAGAAAATGAGTAGGGAAGAAGATGGATTGAAGAAGAGTAGTTTTGAGAAGGAGAGAGAGGAGAGGAGTGGGGAAGGGTTTGACGAGGACCTCGAAAAAATTCGACATGTACCATTCAATTAGTAACAAAATATATAAAAGTATTATTTTAGTAACAAAATTTATGTCATCGTAATTAGTCTACTAGTTTCGACCGGTCCAATTCGTCCTCATAAATAATAATACCTTTTTTTAAGAAAGAATTATTCCAATCTAAAATTGTATTGGAACCAACAAATTCCGTTTTTCGACCAAAAAATAGGTCTTTTTGAGTGCTATTTATAGTACCTCAAAATTAGTATGGACTTTTATAATATATTTCTGATGGAACGATTTATTTTGTCGTAACTGTTACTTTTTTGAGAACCCTCGTAAAAGATTGTCGCAAATGAGAGTTTTTTGTTGGTATGGTCAAATCCAGTTACAATTTAATATTAATGTCAAAATAGTATCAAAATCAGAATATTTTGTTTCTTTTTAAAAAAAATTACTTTAAGTTTTTGTTACGAGAAATAAATTTTATCTTTGTGACTAATACTTTTGTGTGACAAACAATTATTTGGTAACTAAAAGAAACTTTTAAGTGACAAGAATAAAATTTTAATCTTGTGGCTAATACTTTTATGTGACAATAATATTTTCTTGCATCTATAAAAAAATCCTTAAGTGACAAGTATTTTCACTTATCACACATAACTTATCTATGACATAAGTCTAAAATTTAAATTTTATTTCAGTGACAATATTAAGTGACAACCAATAAAAACATGGTCACTAAATGATTTAACTGTGTGACAAAAAAAAACTGTTGTCACAGAATCAAATTATGAGTGACAACACAAATTATTTGTCACAAAAATATCCCTTTCAGTGGCAAGTTTGACACTTGTCACAAATTACTTGTCACGGAAACCTGTATTTCTTGTAGTGTTTGTAGTCCTTGTCCCAAGCTTCTGAATCTTCAGATCTGAAAGCTTGACATATGCCAGACACCCCCACACTTCAATGACATTCAAGTTTGGTCTGACCTTGAACCAGAGTTCATGAGGAGTAACGTCTGAAGTTGCATGAGGAACTCTATTTAGAATAAAAGTGGCCGTCAATGCAGCTTCACCCCAGTAGCACTTAGGAAGGCCAGCAGTCAACAACATTGAGTTAATCATTTCTGTTAACGTTCGGTTCTTCCTCTCTGCTACTCCGTTTGATTGAGGAGAGTACGGTGCCGTAGTCTCATTGACAATTCCATGTTCTTTGCAGAACGATGCAAATTCATGAGACCTGTACTCCCCACTTCGATCACTTCTTATTTTTTTGAGTTGTTGTCCAGTCTGCCTCTTAGCTTCGGTTCTGAACTCCTTGAACTTCTCGAATGCTTCGTCTTTAGCCTTCAGCAAATAGACGAACGCATACTTTGAGAAGTCATCGATGAAGGTTATAAAATACTTCATCCCGGCCTAGAGAACTGTTTAAAGTCACAGATATCTAAATGTACTAACTCTAGAAGATCTGTACTTCGATTAACCCAAGGAAAGGGTTTCCTTGTGATCGTAGTTTGAGCACAAACTTCACATTTCTCTACCTTACCCCCACACTTGGAGATAAGCCCTAGACTAGACATTCTGTTAATTTGTTTAGAATGAACATGTCCTAGCCTATTATGCTACAACTCATAAGTATAAGCAGAATGAGTGATTGATTAACAACATTGAACTGATTTACAAGCTGAATCTTGAATATTCCTTCGGTATAAAATGCTTTTCCGAAATATGTTCCCTTGATAAACATCACCATCTGTCCAGCATTGATGTCCATCCTGAGGCCTGCGTTGCAGAGTAGGCCTCCTGAGATCAGGTTCTTGGCGATAGCAGGTACGTGCTTCACGCCTTGAAACGTCAGAGACTTCCCCGAAGTCAGCTTCAACACCACCGTCCCGATCCCGAGCACTTCAGCTTGTGCCTGGTTCGCTATCATAACCACATCAGAAGTAGGGGTGTAGGTGGTGAACCACTCCTTGCTGGAGTAAACATGGCAGGTGGCTTCAGTGTCTAACCACCAGTCAGCATCAGTTCCTACCGCATCAACCTGCGCAATCATAGCAACAACATCAGTGATCATAGTTACCTTACTAGGTTCTTCTTGCTCCGATTGCTTGGTTTTTGCTTTGCACTCATTCTTAAAGTGGCCCTTCTTGCCACACTTGAAGCAAGGTATTTGAGACTTTGGCTTCTTTTTCTTGATAGAAGTTCCCTTGACTTTTAGATTGTCAGGGTCCTTCTTCTTGCTGTGGGAAGCCACCTGCTTTCCTCTTGGTTCCTTGGTATGAACCATATTGGCGTTAGCCAATTGCTTGGACAGTGCGTCCACCTTCAGTTGAGCCCGCATCTGGTCCTCAACATAGATTTCCTGCAGGAGATCTTCAAGGGTGATCTCCAGCTTCTTCCTATGCATGTTTGCATAGAACTTGCTCCACCCATCGGGGAGCTTTGAGACAATCCCTCCAACAACAAACTTGTCGGGGAGGGGCATCGCCTCGTCTTCCAGCTTCTGTCGCAGTTTCAGGAACTCCTTCACCTGCGACAGCATAGACTTTTCGTCCTCAAAAAACCACTTGTGATATTTTTCAACCACAAATATTTTACTGCGGTTCTTGTCTTCTTCGTAGAGTTTTTCTAGAGACTCCCATATGTCTCTAGCGATAGTCTTTTTATAATAGGATTCTGCAAGGGAATCTTCCATAGCATTCAGGATAAACAGCCTGCAAATACTATTTTCCCTTCTCCATTTTGCTTGAAGTTTAGTAGCCGCGGTGATTGCGACAGCAGACCCAACATCTGGAACAGTAGGTTCTTCCTCCAGAAGCACGTGATCTACGTCTTTGAGTTGAAGTGTGAGATAAACCTTCCTCTTCCAGACTTGGTAATATTCTCCATCAAACTTTTTTAACTTACAAAAGTCAGAATTGAAGAGTGAAACATTAACGTTTTCCATCGTAGCGATAAAGCTTTGAGATTGTTAATGCCGGGGCACAATTTTTTCGATGAAAAACTGAAATTTCGTAAATATTGTTCAAACAATCGTTATTACGTAACACTTCACAGGAGGTACGTAAGAGAAATTTCAACTAGTGCTACACTTCACAGAAGGTGCATAGAACATAACACTTCACAGAAGGTACGTAAGAGAAATTCTACTAGTGCTACACTTCACAGAAGATGCACAAATTGAATTCTGATAATATCAACGCAAACACATCACCGAAGGTGCGCTAATAGAATCCTAAAAATACCAACAAAGAAGGTGACAGGCGAAAGATGGAAAAACTCCTGCTGGGGTGAATGATCACCGTTGCTCAAAGCTTTATTCGCCCCACACGAATAGCTTCCAGGAACCAGCAAGTTCGTCGGAGAACTTGGAACACTGTTGCTCTTCTGACTCCTCGGATGAATGCGAACTCCCGTGCAAAACTCAACGCTGGTACAAAACCTCTCTTCTCTCTCACAACCTCTAAACACTTGTAAACTTTCTGTCTACTGCTTGTGTATCTGTTCTAACCTGTGAGAGAGAAGGAGGAGGCCTTATATAAGCCCCAGCAACAACTGTCCGGTTAGCACAATGTTAGAGACGTGGTAGTAACCACCCCGAACATGGAACAACCGCTCAGAACATGCAAAGACACGTTCTGCTGCAAGTTGTGCCACTCGCACGTGCTAAGTGTAAAGTGCGCCAACAAAACGCCACATTACGCCTCATGAGCCCTTGAGCCCGAGCCCGAGTCCGAGCGCAAGCCCGAGCCCGAGCCCGAGTCCGAGTCCGAGTCGCTAAGCCCCTACGGGGATTAGCTCCTATGGAAATAAATTTCCCAAGAGCAAAAAGCATGAATGCTTTAATTGTCGATTTTAGCCTTTTTTTTCTATTAGAAAAACTAGCATATGTGCACGTGCCTTGCACGTATTTTAATATTTCTTAATTAGTTTAGGAAGACTTTTTAGGAAGACCAAAGGTAGTCTTCCTAATTACTAAGTTGTCCTTATTAAAATTAATGAACTATTTTTAATTAGTATAAGTATGTAAGGGTATTTTTGAAATTTAAAAGTTTCACCATCTAAGTTTTCCTATTATATAGTAGAATAGATAATCCCACATGGCAAACCCATGTGCACCTCCACACCACATGTGCATCCCAAATAATAGCAAAGCTAATATATAGAGATACAAACTCTTTGGCCTATCCGATGTGGGACTAAAGTTTCTAAAGGAAAGACCAAAACTCCAACAATTTCTACGAACACATTTATCGATACACCTTTAACTTAAACTATGTATTGATAAATGTAAAATGTATATTGATAAATGTGACAGTGAAAATAGATGACATGTAAAATGTACATTTATTAATGGGTTTTGTTAACATGTGGGCACATGTTAAGAACAATTAATATAGTATATATTTGCTTTGGAAACTATCATCTAGAGTAAATGAACAATATTATCATCAAGATATTTTTTTTGGACAAAAATAACCTTATCTAACAACATTGAATGCTATGTTTCTCCCAACTTTGAAGTTGATACATTCAACTTCTGATTTTTTTTCTTCTCCATAATCGCTCTCTTTCTCCCTCTTCTGTTGATATTTTGCCCGTCCGAATTTACATTTTGTCTGTTGTAACAAGAGAACCAACCAAGAAACAAATATGAACCAAAAAAAATAACACACACACACACACGTGAGATGTCAACAGTGGACTCGTACAAATACAAAAGAATCGCGATCGAGTAGCATTACTAGATCCCGTTCTAACGAACCGCGTCAGTCACAAAACGTGTCACTGTGTAACGGTCAAAGCTCTCATTGTTCTCTATATTTAACCAAATTTGAAATGAGCGGGAGGACCAAGCTAAGCACCAACGTTGGATACTCTCTCATGGACCCCTTCTCTTTGGATCACTTCCTCGACTGGGCGCGCTCCCCTCTCCCCACTGATCTCGTCCCGACCGCCATTTATCCGCTGCCGCGGCCGCAGGGTGCCTTCGTCGCCTACCCACAACTCGAGAGCGACCTCCGCCTGCTCTCGGCACCTCAACGTGATCGTACTAATGCAAACAACATTCACCGGAGGGCTATCGGGCTCCTCAGAAGAATCCGCGACGCAGACAAGGAAGCGTCGGAGGCGCAGCAGCGGAGCCGGGGGTTCAGACACATGATGAGGGAGAGGGAGAGGAGGGATATGCTGAGCCAGCGCTACTCCGACTTGCGTTCGATGCTGCCGCCGTCATTGAAAATAAAGGTTACTTAATTTGCACGATTTTTTCTCGAAAATAATATTTTGCTCGCAGTTTGTGACTACTAGCATGGCATCCGACCCCATTGCCCCTATACTATCACCGGGTCCCACCCGGACAAAGAGACTAATGGAAGGCCGTCATGTAGCCTGTGGTCAAATCTGCCATCACAAATCGTGGACAACGTAGCAGAGTCCTATATTTTTTTTTCCATTCACATTGGATCAATTGTTTCTGCAACGGCTAATTGTGTTTTGCTGCTCAGGGGGACAAAGTGTCTATAGTGCAATCAGCAAGTTCGTACGTGCGCGAACTGGAGAGAGTGAAAGAGGCAATGGAGAGGAGAAACGAGGAGCTCGAAGCGGCAATGGCGAGCGCAATGGAAGTAGTGATAAGACTGGACAAGGTGAAGGTGGTCGGTACTTCGTCGGCTGTCGATTCGATGATCGGAGCTATGACGTGTTTGAAAGGCATGGACGTGAAGGCTCGGAGCATCTTCCTTTATGTTGCAGCAGGCGGCAGTGAGTTTTCCGGTGTGGTCGGTGTCCAAACCAAGGTGCGTACATATAATAGTCCTTTGGTGTCTCGAAAAGTATATTTCTAATTCCAGCTTCCACGCAAATCTATACTATTATTGTCAGAAAATTTAGTGTAACCAAATTATTTTAAATTAAATTAGTCAGTCCGAAACATGTTTGAGAAAATTAGAATAGGAGATACGTTCCACTATCTCTGACGGCAGAAAAATGGATGCGGAGGATTTCCGCCAACTAGGAGATATGTTCTGCCATCTTGGATGGCGGAAAAATGGATGCGGAGGATTTCCGCCAACCGAGTTGGCACAAATATGTGCAATTTGGGTTGAATTTCTTAATGAATGTAAATCAGTCGATTAGAGAGAAGCAGATCAGCTGTCTCTTTTATTTAGTCACATCATGTTTAACATGGACAACTGAACTGCTCTGCGGTTGGAGTGGGAGGCTTAAATGCTGTAATGGAGGAGAGAGTTTTAATGGGGGACATGCATGTATGCATGCATGTGTACAGAATATTTGCTATGATTTTGTGATACAAACACCTTCTGTTTATATATAGGTCAGTTGCAGATGAACATTAGTGAGCCGTTGGAGAATAAAGTTGCGTTGAAGATGAACGTTGCAGACAGCCGTTGCAAACGGAGAAAACTTTGATACCGAAGGGGGTATCAAGATTTTGATACCTCTACGTATGACATTTTTTTTTTGAAATAAACAGGATTTTATTATATCAATCAAAAAGACTAATAGAAGGATAGTCTTCAGCCAACAAATTGGCAATACAAGGCGTAGAAGAAATAAAAGTTGATCCTATTTTATTCTGAATAAGCCAACTTAGCCAACTCATTGGCCACCAAGTTTCCAGTTCTTCTCACGAATTGGAATTTGATATTTGTGCAGGCTTTAATATCCGAGAAAATTTCGTGGACCAACCCCGAATGTCTCCATGGAATAAATGAAGAATCACCTCTCATGATCCTGTATACTATTAAGGAATCTCCCTCAATGATGTACTCCTTCATATTAAGCTTCCGAGCAAGGCGAATCCCCAGTTTAGTAGCTTCGAGTTCAGCCTGAATACTAAGTTCGGGGCTAAAAGAATCCGACAGGAAGGAAGTGAAGGCTCTCACAAAAACTCCTCTGTCATCCCTTGCAATGGCAGCAGCCGTCAGTGAGGTAGGAGAAGTAGCCCCATCAACATTAATCTTAATAGTACCCTCCGGAGGTGGACACCAAATGCTTGGCATAAGGGCGGTGTAACAAGTCTCCTGAAACTCTTGGAAGGAGTTGGTGCCGCCAGTCTCATAAAGATTGAAAAATTGCACTGCCGAGGTCACAATTTGCTGAATATTAGGGGCTACGTGTTTGAACACACAATCACCCCTAGCTTTCCAAATCGCCCAAGCAATAGCAGCTCCCATTTTAAAAGTTTCAAAAGCCTTTTTATCATTCAGCCATAGCTGAATCAGAGATGAGAATTTGCAATTGTTATCATAGCGAAGACCCATAGGGCTGGCAAACCATACTCTTTTAGCAACATTGCAATGGAGAAAGAGGTGGTCTGTGTCTTCGTCCTTGAGCATGCAGAAAGGGCATAGAGGATTGGTAGACTGAATTATTTTGTTAATAGAGGAAAATAACGGCAGTGCATTGTTCAGTAGTCTCCAAGTGAACATTTGGATACGTGAAGATATCTCGCTCATCTTCCAGAGCACTTCCCAATTGTTATCAGTCATAGATGTAATCGAGCAGCTAGGGGCTTGGAGGCGAATGTTCTTATACAACGATTTGGCGGAGAAGGCCCCCGATTTTACTTTGGTCCAAATAAGTATGTCCTGACCATCTCCTTCGCAAAGGCTGATATCAGAGATTGCCTTGGCTTCCATGGGTGAGAAAAGTTCATAAAGCAGGGGCATGTTCCAGACTCGCATAACAGGGTCCATGAGATCACGGACAAGTATAGGGCCATCACTTCGTGCATTGCAGGAAGTCACTCGATAACCCGGAATGCCTGGGATCCACGAATCGGCAAAAATGTCCACCCACCCACCTCTGATTTTCCACAAAAGACATCCATCCAAATTACGATGAGCGCCGAGCAGACTCTTCCAAGTCGGAGAAGCCCGATTGCACTCTTTAGCAAGCCAGAAAGATTTATTTTGAAGGTAAACTCCTCTGAGCAATCTGGCCCAGAGTTGATGAGGATCATTCAAGAAACGCCAAGTTAGTTTACCTATCAATGAATCGTTCACCCAAGCGGGGTCTTTAAAACCAAGTCCTCCAATTCTTTTAGGCTGTGCGAATTTGCTCCATGCCAAGAAATGAATCTTCTTGTTACCCACACCGTGTCCCCACCAAAAAGACCTGTAAATCTTCTCCAGCTTGCGGCAAATCGAGATAGGGAGTTTATACGCAGCCATCGAGAAGACAGGGATGGCTCCCAGAGTCGATTGAATAAGGGTAGACCGGCCCGCGTGAGATAGAGTGTTAGATTTCCAACCCTTGAGTCTTGTGTTCACTTTCTCCAGCAGATCATAGTACGATGCAATGCGACCCTTCGGGAGGAGAAGGAAGTGTCCCAGATATCTGTCCAATTTTTTCATGGATGATACATTAAGGATGGCAGAGAGCTCCGTTTGAGTATGGTTGTCCACTCGCCCGCTGAAGAGGACGCTCGATTTGTTCAGATTAATGGATTGCCCCGACCATGAGGCGAAGCGATCAAGGATGGTTAGAGCAGTCGTCACCGCGGAAGCCTTTGCTTGTCCAAATATGATTATATCATCTGCAAACATTAAATGAGAAATAGAACGGGTATATCGGTTGATACGGATACCTTGATATAGATCCTCCTGCTCGTGATGATAAAAGAGATGTGATAACACCTCAGAGCACATAATGAACAAGTAAGGGGACAAGGGACATCCCAGTCTAATCCCTCTCTTAGGTTTAATAAAGCCTTCAGGAACACCATTGATGAGAATAGAGTAGGTCGCCGAAGTGATGCAACTCATAATGAGTTTGTTGGAGTGCCCCCGGATTCCCATGCCGTTTAACACTGATTGGATGAAAGGCCATGCCAATCTATCGTAGGCTTTCGCCATATCTATTTTAAGCGCAAAGGAGTTCTTCTTGACAGGAAAAGACCCCATAGCATGAAATACCTCCTGTGCGATAACAATGTTGTCGTTGATTTGACGACCTGGAACAAAAGCATCCTGGAAAGGCGATATTAGCTTATCTAATAAAGGACGAATTCTGTTAGCCAAGATTTTAGAAATAATTTTGTAGGATACGTTGCAGAGAGCGATTGGGCGGAAATCAGCTGGAGATGCAGGGGACGAGCATTTGGGAATGAGAGCCAGATTGGTATGGTTGATACGTGGCTCGAGAACTCCAGAGGTGAAGAATTGCTGAACAATTCTGACAAGATCATCTCCAACAACTGACCAGCATTTCTGATAGAAAATAGCTGAAAAACTGTCCGGCCCAGGTGCTTTAAGCTGTCCCATATTTCTGATAGTACGTTCGATCTCGTCACCACTGGGGGCTCCTCCGATCATATCACATTCAGCCTCTGTAATAGGACTGGAAGAGATAATAAACTCTGGATCAATGGCAGTACAGTCATCGGCTTCAAAAAGCGTTTTGAAGTGATTAAGGATAGACGATTTAATAACAGCCTGATCGGAAGTCCAGGATCCGTCTTGAGTGATAATTGACCGAATCTCGTTCCTTCGTTTCCTGATAGTGGCTTTAATATGGAAATATTTCGAATTCCTGTCTCCATCCTTGATCCAACGGCATTTTGCACGTTGTCTCCAATATGCTTCATCGATAAGGAGAAGCTCGTTGAGTTCAGCACTGATATTTTTCTCCATAAGGATGGAATCGTTAGAAGTAATACCCTTCTGGATTTCTAGGAGATGGGATTTCAGAACACTGATCCGTTGCTTTATGAGACTGAAATTAGATCGGCCCCAAGACTGGAGCCTTTTAAGAGTTACCTGGAGTTTCTGAATAAGACTAACGTCTTGTTTAGAAGAAGTCTCCCTCCAGATGTTGGCGATGGTAGCATCAAAATCTTCATTCATAATCCAGAAAGCTTCAAAACGAGGAGGCATGTAACTCTTTTTCAGCAGGTTATTAGTGTTAAGAAGAATGAGAGCATGATCACTGTTGAGACGGGGAAGAGTATGAACCGTAGAGTGCGGATGAAGGCGACACCAATCTGCATCCGCCATAGCCCTGTCCAGTCTTTCCTTGATGTGATAAGCAGAGCTGCGGCCATTGGTCCAGGTGTACGCTGGTCCAATGCAACCCAGATCGATAAGGCCACATTGATTTATCATATGAATAAATGAGTTAGTCATATGGTGGTCGAAATTTCTGCCACCAATCTTCTCCTCTGGCTTGGTGATATCATTAAAGTCACCTATACAGCACCATGGAACCATGAATTTAGCAGCCAAGTCTATGATAACCCGCCAAAGTCCAGGACGATCCTTCCTTCTCGGGCAGCCATATACACAAAGTAAGTTCCAGACTGGCGAGTTGTCTTTATTGAGAATGGAAAGCGGTATGAGATTGGTGGATGAGTATATGACGGAAGCCTGTATGGAATCGGTCCATCCCAGCTATAGTCCCCCTGCTCGGCCAACAGGGGGGACAGAGAAGGTGTTGGGATAGCCAAGTAGCGGAAGAGTAAGAGAGGTATGATGGGGAGAAGAACATGTTTCGGAGAGAAAGAAAATGGTAGGGTGTGTGGCGGAGAGGAATGAGCGGAGGGTTTGAACTGTCAGGGCATTCCTCGCACCCCGACAATTCCAAGATAGAATGTTCATTGGTTCTGCGGCTGTCTCTGGACAGCCGCCTCTGATAATGGGGATGGTTGAGTAAGGGAAATCTCTATAGCCTGTCTTTTGGAGGCTCTAGGATTGATTAATGAGGAATCAGTACGTTTCCTCGACCCAATGGGAATGATTGGGATATCTAGAGATAGGTTGTGCGCCATCCGGGCACGTTTTTTCCAGTTGAGCTTGCGATTTTGAGGAGCAGAGATTTTGAGCCGTGGTGGAGATGGCAGAAATTCTATGATGGGGACACGAATCGGATCACGAGGGGGGAGGTATTGGTTTCATCTGAACTGAACGGATGATCGCGAAAAACCGAGAAGGCAGGTGGGAGGGGGAAACTTGCTTGGGAAAACATACCAAGGTTAAAGTTGTTGATCATGATATTAGGCATTTCACAAATTGTGGAAGGGATAATGGAACTGCAACCGGGATGAGAACTGACATAATCCAGAGAGAATAGGTCATTGTCATGAGGCAAGGATTGCTTCTCAATACTCTGATCGTGGTCCATAAGTTCTGCTGTCAACCGTTCATCCTGGACCCCTTCTATAGAATTCAAGACCTCCTTCAATTTCTCAGAGTCTCCATATCGAGATGGAGTTAATATGGGGAGGGGCTAATGATTGGGAACCTGGTTGGTGGCTTCAAGTTGCTTCCCTGACAGTTGTACTGACATCGTGCTCGGATTAGAAACAATTTGATTAGCCCTTCGATGTGGGGGTTTGTACTTGGACAGCTGAAGTTGTCGAAGGCCGCTGAAAGAATCTTCATACGTCTCTATGGAGACAGGGGCAGTAGACGTATCATTAAGCAACTCGTTTCTATCTTCACTCTCCGATGTCCTTCGAGGAGGGATATCAGGTGGAACGCCTGGCGAGCCCATCTGTCGACGGCCCATCAGTCTAGGCAGGTCCGCCCTATAATCGTCTTCTTTGATCCTCGGCTTCAGAAGGTCTGCCATTCTAGTTCTCTCCTCTACAGACCATTCTTCACCTACCAGAGATGTAAAGAGCTCTCTATCTTTGCAGAAAGAAAAAGTATGACCAATCCTTGCACAGAACGTACAAATGCACGGTAATCGTTCATATTTTATAGTTACTTCCCCTAAGGAAGTACCGTCAATAATGGTGGAGATCTTTTTCTTTAGGGGTTTAGAGATATCCACAAGGATTTTGATCCGGGCATATGTTTTCCATCTGGCTTCATCAGAGGGGGAGCACTGTCTAGGTGATCCAATGGCTTCGGCTATTCGAGCCACTGCCTTACAGTTGAGGAACTTCGACGGAATTCTGTGCAGTTGAATCCAGAGATCTGCGTAGTGAAATTTATATTCCTCTGGTAGTTTTCCTGGATCGCAACGCTCTACTGCAAGGATATCATCATTGATACTCCAAGGTGCGTCAAGTATGACCCGGTCAACTGACGCAGATGAGTCTAGTCTGACTAGGAACGATCCCACTTCCAGGTCTAGGTCTGAAACTTGGATGGCATCTTTTATCCTCCATAGCTTGGGAAGGATAGATGTGAGCGCTGCAGAAGAGAAGCGCCTGGAGGAGAAAGGTTTGATGGCTAATGAAGACTTCCAGTGCTCCGCTATCGAACAGTCTCTGGCCGAGAGCGAGATCACCTCAGATGGTCCTTGGAGCGAGAATAAATTAGCCATTTTCTCAACAACTTCTTTATATGACGCCATGGGTCACCAGAGATGACATGAGGGGGGATATCAGGTGAGGAGAGGTAGGTGGGGGGGATGGGGATGGGAGCACGGAGGAGAATAAGTAGGGCGGGGTAGCCGGGGATCAGAAGATGAAGAGAAGGCGCCGGAAAATAGAGGGAGAGCGGCGGCCAAACCCAGGGGTTTGGAGAAGACGAGAACGAAAGAGCAAACCCTAGGGTTAGGGTATCATCTTCCTCTACGTATGACATGTAGGTCCCCTCCCTCTTCGTAAAATATGTAAACATATACATATACATAAATATTGAGGGGGTCCCACTTGTCATACATAGGGGGTATTAAAATTTTGATACCCCCTTCGATATCAAAGTTTTACTCGTTGCAAAATAGTCGTTTGACTACCAAAAGTAACTCACATATAAAGCAACCCATTCAAATAAATCCAATCCTATAAACCAATCCTAGCAGGAATAATCTTTCTGAACCAATACACATAAAAATAACTCTATTAAACCAAATCCAAAAAATTCAATCCCATCCATTGACCTTTCCGCCAAATCAGGGGGCAAAATTTTAAACATCTAAAATTTTGCCAACAAAGTTGACGGAATGTTTTTTTTTTTTTAAATTTTTCTAAACATGTTTCATTCAGGCTAAATTTAATTAAAAATAATTTTCTTACAACAAATTTTTTGTATTATTGTAAGTTGGAAAATAAAATTTGAATTTCTTATTGTTTTATAGGGTGTGCCAAAGCCGGGAGTGAGGGATTGATAGAGGCATGCACAGCTGCATATGTCAGAATTATAGATAGATGGGGAGATACTCGCGACTTGCTTGTGCTTGCGAAATATTGCAGAACTTGATGCTGTTATGGTTGAGTTTAGCTATTTGTGCTACAAAGAGGCTAATTTGTAATTAAATATACATCCTTATGTATTGAAAATTAGCAACTTGCTATTTTAATCTATTTTTTATTAGTAACTTAGTATCTTGAAATCATTATAAATTAGCAACTATCTTTCGTTCAATTTATCGCAGAAAATCTGTTTATGAGGTTCCCATGTGACTTGCACGTTAGTGACGTTACCGTATTATGACATTTCTATCATTTTATAATTAAAACTTTCTTTTAATTGCGGAAAGGAAAGGAATTCATTTTCTTTTCTTTGAAAAATTATAATTTTTATTTATTTTTCCTTCCGGTGTTTGGAAATGTAAAAAAGAAAAGGGAGGGAAAGTAAATTTCTAGAGTGGGAAAGTGAATCCCTAGGTGGATGTGGGGAACCATTTTTCTCCCAATTTTTCTTTTTCCTAGAATTAGTTTTCTTTTCCAAACATTTTCTTTGACATCTAAATATAGAAATTACTTTCCTTTCCTAATGTCATGATTTCGTGAACCAAACATGGCCATTAAGTTTGGGTTTTGTTAACATGTGTCACAAGGACATGTTAATGCAACGATAAATGCATAATTTATATGTGTATTTCTGTTAATGCCGGGGCACAATTTTTTTGATGGAAAACTGAAATTTCGTAACAATTGTTCAAACAATCGTTATTACGTAACACTTCACAGAAGGTACGTAAGAGAAATTTCAACTAGTGCTACACTCACAGAAGGTGCACAGAACGTAACACTTCACAGAAGGTACGTAAGAGAAATTCCACTAGTGCTACACTTCACAGAAGGTGCACAAATAGAATTCTGATAATATCAACGCAAACACTTCACCGAAGGTGCGCTAATAGAATCCTGAAAATACCAACAAAGAAGGTGACAGGCGAAAGATGGAAAAACTCCTGCTGGGGTGAATGATCACCGTTGCTCAAAGCTTTATTCGCCCCACACGAATACCTTCCAGGAACCAGCAAGTTCGTCGGAGAACTTGGAACACTGTTGCTTTTCTGACTCCTCGGATGAACACGAACTCCCGTGCAAAACTCAACGCTGGTACAAAACCTCTCTTCTCTCTCACAGCCTCTAAACACTTGTAAACTTTCTATCTATTGCTTGTGTATCTGTTCTAACCTGTGAGAAAGAAGGAGGAGGCCTTATATAAGCCCCAGCAACAACTGCCCGGTTAGCACAATGTTAGGGATGTGGTAGTAACCACCCCGAACATGGAGCAACCGCTCAGAACATACAAAGACACGTTCTGCTGCAAGTTGTGCCACTCGCGTAACCAACGTAATTTGCACTTTACGCACACAGCCATTTTACGCAACCTGCGCACACTACGCACTCTACGCACACTACTGTCACGCCCCAGAACCAGAATACTGGAGAGCGGGGGCGTACATAGCCAGCTACGTATATTGAAGTGCAACCCACCTCGCTATACGGTCACGGCTGTCTAGATACATGAGGGTTTAACTACAAGCCAACAGTCTCCTATGGTCATGAACAAGCCTATTGTCTCAATCTCAAGCAAGCAATAATAGTTACAAGATGTCAGAGCACCAATAAATAATAGCAAGACGTCCCATATATTACATATTGGATGATCATGAAGCTAGTCGTACAAAATGTCAAGACTATCAAGAGTTCAGTCATACATGATCAACCCTAGGATCTGTCAATCATGTTACAGCCCGTAGGCAGACAGTAAGTAAAGGTGCAATCGAGCTAACACGTGCTCGTCGGCTAAACGCCTCAAAAGAATAATTTTACAAATAAGTGGGAGGACAAAAGGAACCCACTCGTTGTCAGGGTTCACTACAAGAAAATAAGGCTTTTGCGACGTTTTTTTTCCCGACATTTATGATAAAGTCGGGTTAGGTATTATATACCGACATTATGCAATAAACGTTGAAAAATACTAACATTTGTTCTGAAATGTCAAGGATTCCCGACATTGTTTTCTCGACATTTATGGTATAGTCGGCTTAGACTTGATATAACTACGTTATGCAATAAACGTTGAAAAATACTAACATTTTCTCTTAAACGTTAAAAAATTTACCGACATTTGGTCGAAAGCGTCGAATATGTACAAATTATCTCTATAAATGTCGGTCTATTTATGACTTAAAAAAGGAAACTGTATCAATATTTTTTTTCCTTCTAATTTTTTTCGTCTAAATTTATTTCCCTCCTCAACCATCCCTAAAATATTTTGCTTGTCCTCCTCCAAACTTACAAATTCCTCCAAATTAAGTTTCCCCCAAAGATTTTTTTATCTCTCCCAAATCCCTAATCATCTCACTCCCTCTTCTCTCTCTAAGTAAGGAGGTCTTCCTCACCACTGCCGCTCTCTACGAGTACCGTCGGGTCATTGCAGATCGTGAGGTTAGGGTTTCTTCTTCAAGTCCTCACTCTCTTCATTTTCTACTTTCCCTCTCTTGAACCAGGAACCACCACCGCCACCATTTCCTCTTCCTTATTCGCCTCCATTTTTTGATCTAAGCCCGAGCAAACCCTCCCCTATGTCTTCATCTTCTTCCGTACACTCTCACATTCAAGCTCGACAACAAATTTTGTGGATTCAATGAAGAAAAATATATGCTCAAAGTTTGCCATTGCTAGCTGCAATTGCATTTTGTGGATTTAATGAAGATCTCCACAATGGAGATCTTCATCTGGTGGTGGATTGATGTCTGGATTCAATGGAGGTAATTATTCTTTTCACATAGGCATGCACAC
The DNA here is from genome assembly GCA_029216955.1 of Iris pallida. NCBI lineage: Eukaryota > Viridiplantae > Streptophyta > Magnoliopsida > Asparagales > Iridaceae > Iris > Iris pallida. Next base: position 9,085,313 of record JANAVB010010794.1, on the reverse strand, counting down.
TTTCATTTTTATGCTACTTCCTTACGGGTTATGTTTATTATTTCATGCTTAGGTTTTATTACATGATTTATTTGGGGTTATTGATTATTTTCAATATATTAGTGTAGACATCTATGTATGGGAATTTGAGAGGTGAAGTATACATGGATATGGATTAAAAATGTAGTTCTTGTATGTGGACACGTAGTGGATGGTTCTCCAACGTTGGCATCTTGTTCTTTACTGTGGTTTGATGGTATTTACTATCCTTTATTTTCTCCTACTTTCCAATCCTATTTTGGGAAGGTTAGATTTCATATTATATTTAATTTCTTTAGTCGACCCTTTGGGTTTATTGGTTACTTTTAGAAGAAAAAAATTGTAGCAATGTCAAATTAGCCATTTATATATGTTAATATTAGTAGAGACATGTATATATTTGGATGGAAGAATTAAGTTCTTGTATGTGGACAAATAGACAGTGGAGTATGAGATGCTTCTCTACATTGGCAAATGGGATGAGAATGAGTATAGGAATTTGTTCCTGGAATAATGATCGGATATCTATTATTATAAAATATTCATAGTAATGAGATTTATTTAATGGGTGAAAAAAATTATTTTGTTAGGTTTCACAGCCTTTCAAATCTTATTCATGAAACAGCTTAAGGAGTTATTACAATGTCCAGTTGCTTCTTTATAGTGTATCTATATTCATGAAACAGCTCAATTGGAAATTTCCAACAAGCTAATCAACTGAGCATCATCAAGAATGTTCTCACATAAATTTGAACTCAGCAACAAAGCTTACCAATCCACACTTTATGGAACACCCACACAAACTTCTTTCCTAATTTTTATGGTGTGCTGAGTTTTGGTCAATCGTTGCAGAAGCATTTATTACTTGTTACATATGTTGCAGAAGCTTACCAATCCATATCTCCATACTGGGTGTTGAGGGTTTTAGTTTCTCTCCTTTATGGAACACCCACTCAAACTTCTGTCTTAATTTTTATGGTGTGTATTGATTCTATCGTGAAATAAATGACTACACTCATAAATGAATCCGTAGTTCGCCTCCCACCCCCACCCACTCATGGTACACATGGTTTCGTTGTGGGTACTATGTATTATAGTTATGTATGCTTATGTTTGTTTATATTATCTTATTCCTTTGTCACGAACCAGCGTTTCCTGAGTTGTTTTTTTCCCCTGTTTCAGGGGATCCGGAATGAAGCTTCTGGAGATTCCAAATGGTATCTCTCTTCCCCCTCTTCAGTTTGTTCATGTAGCTCCCTTGAACTTTGGTCCTTTGATCAAATTATTGACATTGTGAAAATAATCATTGGAAAATTTGATTTTTTTGTTCCAGTTGATTCTAATGGGTACTCTGGAATCTAGTTTTTCAGCTGCATGGTGATTCCAGTTAGGCAATGTTCTTGATGTCATTTGATATATAGATTCAATCATTCAATTCTGGGTGTTATGTCTTTGATCATATTTCTGTATATTGCAGATTCATATCGTATTTTCTACATTTCTTGATCTTGTAATTGTAGGAATCTGGTAACTATTTTCTATGTTGAGAGCGTGATGAAGACAATTCTTGAAACTAATACCCCTTTAAACTGAAATTGATTCACTTTTGACTGTGTCTTAGCTTTTAAGTGGTGGTAGTTTATTATGCCTTTATTTTTCTCAGAATTGAAGAGGACGTGGTAGATTATGCTATTGCCTATAATTGAAAAAGGCACTTGACAATGCATCAACTTCGGAGACAGTCTTTGTTTTTTCCAAATGATGTACTTTAGGTGCGTTGTTTAACACTAATTGTGACTATTAATTCTCATGATTCTTTTTTAAAAAAATGGACTTCTACTTCTAGGTAATGACACCAATTTGAATTTGTTTTGCTCAAGTATACAACTGATATTCTGGAAGTGAAATGTGGTTCTTTGTCCATATTTTATTGGTTCTCTGATTGTAAGTTTTTTCTCCTCAATTTTTTCCTTATAGGTTGATGTCCTTATAAATTATTTCAAGTGCCAGTGGTGGCTAAAGGCATTATTTACATTATGCTTTTAAGGAAAGGAATAATAAGAAGCTTATTACCATATGCTGTTAATGAGGTCTCATATTCTTCTGTTTTGATGGAAACTGCTCGTAGTTCGCTTTGGTCTTCTCAATAGCGATGGATGACTAAAAGTAAAATAGTACAAGACAGAAGCAAGAAGAAGAGGGTGCACAATCTCAAAATTGCCACAGAACGTTGGAAGGTGGTATCAAAGGTATTGACTGTAGTACGATGGAAATAGATAAGAAATCCTCAACTGAGGTACAAACAAAAATAAATAACAAGTCTCAATATCTATAAAATATAAAACTCTGAAAATAAAGACAACAGTTTAAACATGAAAAGAGAGGACAGTCTAAGCTATCTACACTATACAAGGTATCATCTTGAGCAGCTGCCTGAACCTCTCCAGGGGTCCAGGTCGCGAGTGTCAACTAGGCAAACTCCAAGTAAGGGTGCAGGGTTCCTCATCATCCTCTGTAAAATTTTTAACAGGTCCAGTCAGGACGGGAGCGAGCACAAAACATCTCACGCAGTTCAAATCATGTTAGGAAATATAAAGCATGCAATAGAGTAAGGTACATGAAACGCTGAAAGAAGAATGTATATGAAAATAGCAGAGATTTGATAATAGAAAATATCTATATATGATAAGTAAGAACTGTAAGCAACATGTGATTTAGAGCACAATATGGTTATGTAAACGGTCTAGAAAAATGCAATGGTAACTCCATTGTACGTGGGTGTACAATAGACATATACAATAGTTATACAATCTTGTACAATAGGATTTGATTACATAACCAATTCTACTCCCCCTCCCCAATTAATACACAAGGATCCACTCTAGTTACGTTATCTTGCACAATAGTGTACAATGTTATACAATGGATGTATAATATTATACAATAGATGTACAATGTTATACAATAGTTGTACAATGTTATACAATAGTGTACAATGGTCTATCCCTGGGACTCATGTGATACTGAAAGTACAATATGCATAAGGAGTATACAAGGATATAGGTATTCAATAAATACAATATGGAAGTGAAACGCACATCACAATATATATCTAGTGAATACAAGGGGATAATATCCCCAAAAGAAGATCCGTATAGTACCAATCCGTGATAACAACGTGTCAGCATCAAGTACAATAATCTAGAGCAAGAATGTAAATCCAGACAAGTATGAAACGGTCAGAGAATGTACTCGCCTCGTATCTGAATGTCTGAAGTAAATGTACCGTCCGAGATGAGGTACCTGACTCTTATTTAGAGCAACACAAGTCAAGATGTATCTGTGTGTGTGTGTGTGTGTGTACACATATCCATAGGGAAAAAGGAGAATGGAAGTGCATGTGTTCAAGTGTATGTGTGTGTGTGTCATGTGACATGAGAGTGTCACTTGAGGGTGTGAAACATGTGTGTGTGTGTACATGAAAAGAAAAATCAACACTAGTCATGAGTTTACACTACACATGGCACAAAGCTAACCCATCTACATTACACATGTATTATACTTAACATGCATGGCTACAAGTATACATCTATATACATTAGAGTAGAGACTATTTAAGTTATAACTAACATGCATCTATACTTTACATAAATCTATATATATTATAGCAATCATTTAGAGAAGGGTTACATGGCATGGTGGTTGATATAGAGTGGGGTGTCCTTGTGCAGAGGATGAAGTTCATTCTCAGTTTAGTTCCACATTTACATATAAACTAAAGTGAGCTATCCCATAAACTGGTGTAACTAACCACATAAAATGAACCATGTTATCTGAAATCTGCCATTAAGCCAACATCCCATATGCATACAGCTCATGCATTGTCTAATACTGAAATTAACTAACATTCGAATTAAGGGGTTGAAGGTTAACATTACATTCATAGACATTCCACTATATTGAAAATTGAAATTGGCATGGCAATAGGAAAATGAAGGTATATATGCTTACATGGACAGTTCAGTGTTCGAACAACCTAAAATGAACTAACATTCAATCTAAATATCAGCTATGCATTGGTTCTATGTCTACATATAAAATCTGATATTGCATTTACAATATTTATACATTATGCATTCATATCTATCATTACATATATACCTTGCATTTATATCTAGCATTCATTATATACTTTCATGCATGCATTGTATATCATTCTTTCATTCATGCATTTATGCATTACTTACATATATTACATTAATTGCATTCCTACATGCTTGCATTCAACCATATATATACATTAATGTAAAGAGGATAAATATCATATATATATCATTTCATTCATCTAACATATCATGCATTACATACTCTATATTTATTTAATATCCATACTACATATGCTCATAGGTTACACAAAATGCATATATCATATAGTCACTCTTCTACTTAAAATCAATACTGTACCAATTCGGCCTTCACTAAATTCTAGGATTACAATATGTTGTAGCTCATCGTGTTAGCTTTCCGAAACTTTAAATGGATCGCATTTTCGTGTCCGGAAGCTCCCGGAATCGCGAAAATATCGAAACGCGTTCGTCTTTCATACAGCTGACACTCAAACAATTCTACAGAAAGTTACAGAAAGAATTTGGCTTATTAAAATATATATTTGGAAAGCTAACTTCGATACGGTTCTTTTTAAAAAAATGAGAGATAAATCGGAGTTTTAAGCTAAAAGTTATGATATTTCTAAGTTGCTATTGCTACTAAAAACGTGGATAAAAATTATGACGAATTTGGGTAGTTTGAGACAAAAGAACACAAGTATATAACATAATATAGCAAGAACTCACTCTCTACACTAATATATATATATGAGACACTATAGAACACATCTCCAATACAAAAATATGAGATTAAACATGTAATAATTTATTCATACATAACAACAACACATAGTGTGTCCAAATTTGGGATTTTTCCACATGGACACAACCACAACACAAAGTACACTCCTATGACCTCCAAATGGACACGAAATGGACAGAAATGGAGATACAACCATGGGGGTCATTCCTATGGATTCAAAATAGACCTATATGTATGAGGAAATGAAAAGGAGAAGGGATTTATACCTCCCGGTAGATCGAATCGAAGAAAAGTCTTCTCGGAGCGACACCGACACGTAGAGATTCCAAAAGGATACGAACGAGCTCCGAATCCTCCCAAACTTGGGTAGCTTCCTCCTTAGCTAGAATGGAGAAGGAAAGAAGAAGATTTGGTGGCGAAATGGAAGGATTTGGTGGAGAAATGGCTAGGGATTGCTCTCTAGAAATTTGGAGAAGAACAAGAGAGAGAGTGTGGATGAGAATAATGAAATGAACTAGAGCCTATCCTCTCCCAAAGTGGCTGGCCATATGGGACTATTTGTCCTATTATGGTAAGGTCCAAAATGCCCCCACTAACCTATTCTATTAGTATTAGGAAAGGGCTAATTGGTTGGGGCTAAATTAGTCATTCTAAAGTCTCTAATCACACTAACCTTATCCATAATAATTAGTCTAACCTCTAACTAAAATATTTCTATCATGTGGGCCATGGCTAACTAATGTGTGGGTCCACTAAAGTCAATACTACCCCCGGATCCCCGTTTCAAGTCGGATTGAGTTGAAATTCGAACCCGACTCAAATAACCCCAAAAAAATATCATAAATAATAAAATAAATTTTAAAAATATTCAAAAATGTAAAATGACATAAATACTTCTATTTCTGAAAACTGGGGGTGACAAATTCCTCGAAATTAAAACCAAACAATAGTAAAATGTCAAAATCACAAGTCAAAATTTTAAATAGTTTAAAAATGATTAAAAATCACCAAAAATCATAATATGAAATAATTATCAATAAATAATAATTATAATTACAAAATTTCAAAATTATCCTTATCTGGAAAACTGGGTGTTACAATCCTACCCACCTTATAAAAATTTTGTCCTCGAAATTAAGATGATCGCACCCCCTTCTAGGTCAAACATAGTCAAGGGTCAATCACTAGTCAATTTCTCAACATCCAAGTACTTGGTCATCAACTGGTCAACTTCTTAGGGTTTTACCTATGCTAGCTATTTAGGTGTTGGCAACTAGAATTTAGCAAAAGAGAAACTCTATAATAGACTAGCTCTTAACTTCCCAATCCTATCAAGTCACCTATAACTAAATACCTACAAGCTAAGCACATGAATACCAAATACCATATATATATATATATATATATATATATATATATATATATATATATATATATATGCTCAAGAACAACAACCCATCACATATATCCTAAGTATATCATCTATATATATACATGACTGATCAACCAAGGGTTAAGGCAGACTAAACTTATAAGGGTCTGAAACAATGCTTAGAACTAGGCTAAGGATGAATGGTCTGAATCAAGGGAACATGGTATTTAGTGAAGGGTCTGCACACTGCCTATAAAGGTGATCAACACAAAGGGACTCAACACGAAGGGAACTTAACTAAAATGGAAAACTGAACCAAGTATAGGCTAAACAACATGTTTATAACCCTATACAACAATGGCCTATAGATACCAACTAACCTATATCCCATATGCCAATATCATCTGCAATCTTTCTATGCAAATAGACCTCTCGGTCTTAGGTGAAACTACAACTATACTCAAAGCAGGCTCTGGTCATGGGTGCCTCACTGGAAAAGGTAAGGAAAAGTAGTAATAATCATCAAGGATGTAAGGCATACTAACATCCTATATGTAACTGGTTGGTATTATAGATAACAGGAGAATTATCTGCAATGGGTTACTATTCTAACACCAATGCTAACTATCACCTCTAGGGTACAGACACTCTACAAGTCATCATACCATTATACTATGAAGGAACTACCTATGAATAAGCTCTACAAAACTAAATATCCCTACTCCTAAGTCATTTATAACAATCAAAAGGGTATGATGTTTAAACCTTCTCAAGATACAATCTGTTAATCATATGCGTCTGTCCAAAATCATGTTATCCAGAGTCTTCATCATGCTAGTGAGCAAGGCTACGATAATCACAGAGTCCTTGACTAAGGTACGTACCTCTAGGATCATGGTATTTAAAATTTTTGCACTGCTGCATGCGACGGCGAAAACCTTAAATTTCCATACCTGAGAATACATCCAAAATCTGACTACATGTCCTCACTATGCCAACTAACACGACTATCGAGGATTATAGACCTCATGATTTAGGCGACCTAGCCCATATGATTTTCTCAGAAGAAAAAAAACAAACACAACAAAAGAGTAACATGACAAAATTAATCAATCAACAAGGAACAGATGGAATCAGATTTCAAGGTAATTATAAAAGACAATTGCAGAAATGGAATTGAGAAGAACGAAACTTGTAGCAAGATCTCCAACGGTCTGTGCATCCTCGACTGTCCTGACGATAGCTCGCCCTGCTGGTTTCTTCCAGCCTGATGCTGATACTGCACAAATCTCTGCTGCTGATGCTGCATGAATCGCTGCTGCTGAGAGAAATCGGAAATGACGGGAGAAAATCTCTGTACAGATAGAGGTGCACCTCCAATGTAGCAGAAACGCCAACCTGAGTCAACATAACAGAAGCTGCGGTCTCGAGGCCCTGATGAACAGGACGAGAGGTGGCCAGCCTCTCGATAGTATCCCCCGAATCGAAGTGAAGAGATCGTGCCTTCATAACCATCATGAAAACAGATCAAAACAAGAAGCAATTTCTGAGAATAAAGCGAAAATTCAAAGGAGGACAGTTTATATTCAAAGGAAAGTCAATAAGCAACAATTTTAGACAAAAGGAATCTGATTAAGAGTTTTTCCTAATGTGATTGAGTATCTCAAAATATCCTAATCCTACTGCAGGCTGTAGTGATACTCTAGTTCGAACATCACTACATAAACTCGACCTGCATGGGCCACCACTAAAAACGTGTCACGACCCGCACCCACTGTGAGGGTACGAGAGCGTAACAACGCCCAGCCTACGCCGCAGTGTCGGCGGTAGAACGCTGTTCTAGGTCATGAACTATAACTAACATAATATGAATACACTCTTCAAAAGGAGACCAACACAGAGGTATAACTCAATCACAATCTAAGGCAAAATATAGCACGATGGAAATAGATAAGAAATCCTCAACTGAGGTACAGCAGAAATAAATAACAAGTCTCAACATCTATAAAATATAAAACTCTGAAAATAAAGACAACAGTTTAAACATGAAAAGAGAGGACAGTCTAAGCTATCTACACTATACAAGGTATCATCCTGAGCAGCTGCCTGAACCTCCCCAGGGGTCCAGGTCGCGAGTGTCAACTAGGCAAACTCCAAGTAAGGGTGCAGGGTTCCTCATCATCCTCTGTAAAATTTTCAACAGGTCCAGTCAGGACGGGAGCGAGCACAAAACATCTCACGCAGTTCATATCATGTTAGGAAATATAAAGCATGCAATAGAGTAAGGTACATGAAACACTGAAAGAAGAATGCATATGAAAATAGCAGAGATTTGATAATAGAAAATATCTATATATGATAAGTAAGAACTGTAAGCAACATGTGATTTAGAGCACAATATGGTTATGTAAACGGTCTAGGAAAATGCAATGGTAACTCCATTGTACGTGGGTGTACAATAGACATATACAATAGTTATACAATCTTGTACAATAGGATTTGATTACATAACCAATTCTACTCCCCCTCCCCAATCAATACACAAGGATCCACTCTAGTTACGTTATCTTGCACAATAGTGTACAATGTTATACAATGGATGTATAATATTATACAATAGATGTACGATGTTATACAATAGTTGTACAATATTATACAATAGTGTACAATGGTCTATCCTTGGGACTCATGTGATACTGAGAGTACAATATGCACAAGGAGTATACAAGGATATAGGTATTCAATAAATATAATATGGAAGCAAAACGCACATCACAATATGTATCTAGTGAATACAAGGGGATAACATCCCAAAAAGAAGATCCGTATAGTACCAATTCGTGATAACAACGTGTCAGCATCAAGTACAGTAATCTAGAGCAAGAATGTAAATCCAGACAAGTATGAAACGGTAAGAGAATGTACTCGCCTCGTATCTGAATGTCTGAAGTAAATGTACCGTCCGAGATGAGGTACCTGACTCCTATTTAGAGCAACACAATACAAGATGTATACAGGAGATGATAAATGTAATCTACAATGCATCTGCATGCTGTATAGGTCAAACTAGACCAAAGTCAACTCTCGGTCAACTCTAGTCAACTAGACTGGTCAAACTAGGTCAAGCCTAAGCCAAACAAGTCTAACAAGTCTCACTAGGCCTAAGCAAGCCTAGTCTAGCAATCACACACCAATCACAAGTCATACTAGACTACCAACACACAACATTGGTGTATTCATATCATACACATAGGCCATATGCCCTATAGTCCACATCACACATATTTCACATATCATATACATAACAATATATATATCTAAAATATAATACACCCACATATTATAATATATAGGATACTTATATATTCATCTCACATATATACACACATGTCCATAAATGTATCTAATATAATATAGTGCACTCATATATTTGTAGGATACATTAAAAATGTGAGTCTAACATGCACATATGTGTATATATATATATATATATATATATATATATATATATATATATATATATGTGTGTGTGTGTGTGTGTGTGTGTGTGTGTGTGTACACATATCCATAGGGAAAAAGGAGAATGAAAGTGCATGTGTTCAAGTGTATGTGTGTGTGTGTCATGTGACATGAGAGTGTCACTTGAGGGTGTGAAACATGTGTGTGTGTGTACATGAAAAGAGAAATCAACACTAGTTATGAGTTTACACTACACATGGCACAAAGCTAACCCATTTACATTACACATGTATTATACTTAACATGCATGGCTACAAGTATACATCTATATACATTAGAGTAGAGACTATTTAAGTTATAACTAACATGCATCTATACTTTACATAAATCTATATATATATATTATAGCAATCATTTAGAGAAGGGTTACATGGCATGGTGGTTGATATAGAGTGGGGTGTACTTGTGCAGAGGGTGAAGTTCATTCTCAGTTTAGTTCCACATTTACATATAAACTAAAGTGAGCTATCCCATAAACTGGTGTAACTAACCACATAAAATGAACCATGTTATCTGAAATCTGCCATTAAGCCAATATCCCACATGCATACAGCTCATGCATTGTCTAATACTGAAATTAACTAACATTTTGAATTAAGGGGTTGAAGGTTAACATTACATTCATAGATATTTCACTATATTGAAAATTGAAATTGGCTTGGCAATAGGAAAAGGAAGGTATATATGCTTACATGGACAGTTCAGTATTCGAACAACCTAAAATGAACTAACATTCAATCTAAATATCAGCTATGCATTGGTTCTATGTCTACATATGAAATCTGATATTACATTTACAATATTTATACATTATGCATTCATATCTATCATTACATATATACCTTGCATTTATATCTAGCATTCATTATATACTTTCATGCATGCATTGTATATCATTCTTTCATTCATGCATTTATGCATTACTTACATATATTACATTAATTGCATTCCTATATGCTTGCATTCAACCATATATACACATTAATGTAAAGAGGATATATATATCATATATATATATATCATTTCATTCATCTAACATATCATGCATTACATACTCTATATTCATTTAATATCCATACTACATAGGCTTATAGGTTACATCAAATACATATATCGTATAGTCACTCTTCTACTTAAAATCAATACTGTACCAATTGGGCCTTCACTAAATTCTAGGATTACAGTATGTTATACCGAAACGCATTCGGCTTTCGTACAGCTGACACTCAAACAATTCTACAGAAAGTTACAGAAAGAATTTGGCTTATTAAAATATATATTTGGAAAGCTAACTTCGATACGATTATTTTTAAAAAAATGGGAGATAAATCAGAGTTTTAAGCTAAAAGTTATGATATTTCTAAGTTGCTATTGCTACTAAAAACGTGGATAAAAATTATGACGAATTTGGGTAGTTTGAGACAAAAGAACACAAGTATATAACATAATATAGCAAGAACTCACTCTCTACACTAATATATATATATGAGACACTATAGAACACATCTCCAATACAAAAATATGAGATTAAACATGTAATAATTCATTCATATATAACAACAACACATAGTGTGTCCAAATTTGGGGTTTTCCCACATGGACACAACCACAACACAAAGTACACTCCTATGACCTCCAAATGAACATGAAATGGAGATACAACCATGGGGGTCATTCCTATGGATTCGAAATAGACCTATATGCATGAGGAAATGAAAAGGAGAAGGGATTTATACCTTCCGGTAGATCGAATCGAAGAAAAGTCTTCCTGGAGCGACACCGACACGTAGTCCAAAAGGATACGAAAGAGCTCCGAATCTTCCCAAACTTGGATAGCTTCCTCCTTGGCTAGAATGGAGAAGGAAAGAAGAAGATTTGGTGGCGAAATGGAAGGATTTGGTGGAGAAATGGCTAGGGATTGCTCTCTAGAAATTTGGAGAAGAACAAGAAAGAGAGTGTGGATGAGAATAATAAAATAAACTTGAGCTTATCCTCTCCCAAAGTGGCTGGCCATATGGGGCTATTTGTCCTATTATGGTAAGGTCCAAAATGCCTCCATTAACCTATTCTATTAGTATTAGGAAAGGGCTAATTGGTTGGGGCTAAATTAGTTATTCTAAAGTCTCTAATTACACTAACCTTATCCATAATAATTAGTCTAACCTCTAACTAAAATATTTCTATCATGTGGGCCATGGCTAACTAATGTGTGGGTCCACTAAAGTCAACACTACCCCCGGGTCCCCGTTTCAAGTCGGATTGAGTTGAAATTCGAACCCGACTCAAATAACCCAAAAACAATATCATAAATAATAAAATAAATTTTAAAAATATTCAAAAATATAAAATGACAAAAATACTCCTATTTCTGAAAACTGGGGGATGACAAATTTCTTGAAATTAAAACCAAACAATAGTAAAATGTCAAAATCACAAGTCATAATTTTAAATAGTTTAAAAATGATTAAAAATCACCAAAAATCATAATATAAAATAATTATCAATAAATAATAATTATAATTATAAAATTTCAAAATTACCCTCATCTGGAAAACTGGGTGTTACAGCAATGGCCTCGGGAACGGGTACTGCAGCTGCTGCTGCTGGACTGGTGTTGGTCCTCTAACTGAAGGACTAGAGAAGGTCGATGAACTCCCCCTGTTCGGGCAATTCCCAACCCTGTGGTCCCGGGCACCGCAAACCAAGCACAAACCCTGTGCTCTGCGACACTCTGATACCGCATGTCCTGGCTTCCCGCAGTGTGAACATTCTACCGCGGAAGACTGCTTCTGCCTCTGCTGCTGAGGGTGCATCGGGGTTGAATGCTGAACCGACGTTACTGAGACCGCCCGCCTCGGAGCTCCAATGGTCAAAGCCCTGGCAGCCGGGGCTGGTGCTGATGACTGATTCATCTGACTGTGGGATCGCTTCTGACCCCCAGTCCTATCCATGATCCTCTGGGAGGTATACTCATGCCTCCGGGCTGCCCTCAGTACTGCATCAAAGGTCTGATGCTCAAACTGCTCTACTGTAAATAGAATCTCCAGATGAAGCCCCTGCTGGAACCGCTGGGCTCTATCGAACTCGGTTGCTACCAAGGTGGGAGCAAACCGACTAAGTCTCGAAAACTCGGCCGCATATCCGTCGACCGTCCTGCCCATCTGCTTCAGATTGGTGAACCTCGTCTGTAGATCGTATCGATCTACAACATCGAAATACTTGGTCTGGAATCTCTCTCTGAATACTGTCCAAGCAATGGGTACCAATAATCCAACGACCTGTGCTGCCCACCAACTGCAGGCAAGATCCAACAACTGCAGGCGTACTACGACCACCTTCTCGGCTTCTGGAGTCCTGGCTGCTTCTAGAATCACCTCTGGGTCCTGGAGCCATGCATCTGCAGCGATCGCATCTTCACTGCCGTCAAAGAAGGGAGGGTTCAAGCACTTGAAGCTGTTGGCCGCGCTATTACCCTGATGACCTCCTCTGGTCAAAGCGTCTGCTACCGCCTGGTGTAAGGCATCTCCTCGTCGATCCTGAGAGGCTAATAGTGACCTGATAAGACCCACCAAAGTGCCATTATTAGGCTTCGTAGGCTGAACGGGCTGAACTGGTGGCTCTTCTCCGGTAGGCACGACTCTGGAGGCTACTCCGGAATGCTGGGCTTGATCTCCAGGTTGCTGCTGGTCTGCGGAAGGTGCTCCGCCTTGCTGATCGGTAGGACCAGGAACAATGCCGCTGAAGAAGACGACATAGGGAACAATAAGGAAGGACCAGGACAGATCAACGATACAAGCATGTGATCAGGTCAAGATTCCAAGGATTTAGAGAGCACGAGCAGAGATCAAGGGCGAGTAATGATTGCGACATCTATTCGGTAAACCCTCACATATCTTGATTTACAAGACCTGTATGGGCCACCACTTAAACCATGTCACGTCTCAGAACCAGAATACTGGAGAGCGGGGACGTACATAGCCAGCTACGTATATTGAAGTACAACCCACCTCGCTATACGGTCACGGCTGTCTAGATACATGAGGGTTTAACTACAAGCCAACAGTCTCCTATGGTCATGAATAAGCCTATTGTCTCAATCTCAAGCAAGCAATAATAGTTACAAGATGTCAGAGCACCAATAAATAATAGCAAGGCGTCCCATACATTACATATTGGATGATCATGAAGCTAGTCGTACAAAATGTCAAGACTAGCAAGAGTTCAGTCATACATGAACAACACTAGGATCTGTCAATCATGTTACAGCCCGTAGGCAGACAGTAAGTAAAGGTACAATCGAGCTAACACGTGCTCGTCGGCTAAACGCCTCAAAAGAATAATTTTACAAATAAGTGGGAGGACAAAAGGAATCCACTCGTTGCCAGGATTATGCCTGGTGGACACCATCTGGCTGGAAGGTAGGTAGATCCTCTGGAGCTGCTCCGATATCTGGCCATACAAAACCAGCTGGGTCAAACCCCAGAAAGAGCAAGTGCCACAAAGGGGGCTTTACTTAGAAACTAAAACCAGTATATCACAAATAAATAGCAAAGGTAATTAAAGATACTGATAATAACTGAGATAACAATAATATATTGAGCACGGAGAAACCATTCAAGTAGCCAGACTGCAACTCTTAAACCAAACAAGGACCGGAGTTGCAATCCTTCGCCTGAATAGAAGCCCGTCTCAATTATTATTGATAAGGTAACAAGACAATAAACGAAGAGAGGACACAGAACTGCTCCGAGAGCCAGGTTACAACCCTTAAACCAAACAAGGACCGGGGTTGTAACCCTTCGCCATAACAGAACTGGACCCCTGATCTTTATTGTTAAGGCCAGTATAAATAATCATGGTATTGAAGTAAGGTAAAACATGACGAGCATGACAGGGGTTGCAATAAGGCAATAAACGAAGAGAGGACACAGAACTGCTCTGGAAGCCAGGTTACAACCCTTAAACCAAACAAGGACCGGGGTTGTAACCCTTCGCCTGAACAGAACTGGACCCCCGATCGTTATTGTTAAGGCAAGCATCAGTAATCATGTCATGTCACAATCTTGCACAGGATCAGGATAAGACTAAGCTGGAATAAACTCCATCCAATCAATCACGGCCAATCAAGAGTACGACTTGATACTTTTAACTAACTAGGGTTATCACAGGCCTAGTTACTAGCAAGATGCAATGAGATTATCCCAACGGCCACAAGCCCTGCAGACCATCCGGTTATCTGGGTCGAATGTCCGTTATGAAGAATGCAACACGTGACTGTGTGCTGGAAATGTGCCCTACTCGTCGGTAGGCTACAAGTCCACATAATGCGCCCAGATAACGGGATTGCCTGTAGCTGGGAAATCTCTTCATGACTACTGAATTATTCTAGTTTATTAGCCTTAGTCAATTGCAGTAGGTATCCCTGACCGTGGTACTCAAGGATCCCTATCCTAGACATGATGCAAGACAGTACTGGTTTATTTGTGCAAACACAATTGCCCACGGTGTCCAGGTCATTCATACTTGTCATGTCAGGCTAGCTGTCTTAACAGCTTGTCGAGATACATCATGTCAGTTTACTTGTTAAGAGTGCGCCATGGCGGACCACTATCGTGTTCTATTCTTACCTTATCATGAATGAAAGAAACTTGCATAAAACAACTAGTGACATATTCTAGAAATCAAGGAAAAGATCTACAACTTTTATGTTTTGAGTTTTTCAAGATTCTACCTACAAAAAAACTTAAACAGGCAAAAACAGCGAAATAGAGCAATTCTGGCGTAGGGGATTCCTGCACAATCGGTGCATGAGATTCCTGCGCAACTCGGCGTATGGGATTCCTGCACAAATTGGCGCATGGGATTCCTGCACAAATCGGCGCATGGGATTCCTGTACAAATCGACGCATGGGATTCCTACGCAATCGGCGTATGGGATTCCTGCACAAATTGGCACATGGAATTCCTGCACAATCGGCGCATGGGATTCCTGTACAATCGGTGCATGGAATTCCTGCACAAATTGGCGCATGGAATTCCTATGCAATCGGCGCATGGGATTCCTGCACCAATCGGCGCATGGGATTCCTGCGTAATTCGGCACATGGGATTCCTGCACAATCGGCACATGGGATTCCTGCACCAATCGGCGCATGGGATTCCTGCGCAATTCGGCGCATGGAAAACTCACGTTACGTCTTCAGTACATGCGCGTAGGGAACCTACGCGCATGACACGCTCGGAGTTAAGGTATGCGTTGCCGGGGACTTCACGGCGCATGGCCTCCCGGCACATGGCCTCCCGGGCGCATGGGGTTCCCGGCACATGGGGTTCTTCGTCCCCAAACAGCAAGTTCAGCCATAAAAGTCCAAAAAACTTGCTATGGCCATAACTTCCTCATCCGAAGTCGAAATCAAACGAAACAAAAGCCAAAACTGAATGAAATTGAATTCTCTACAACATAGAACCATTAGTTTTTGGAAATACCAAATTTTTAGAGATCAAAACCAAGAAAACTAAACAAGAAGGAACTTAAAACTTAGATCTACAAAAATATAACCATCAAAATGGAAAATGCCAAGTTCTAAAGTATCTTAGAATCAAGTAAAGAAGAGAATGGAACAATAAAACTTGAGATCCATCATGAAGCAAGTTTGCACTTGCCTAAGCTCTCTTTCTCTCTCTCTTTCTCTTCCTGGTAGGTGTTGAAGTAAATATGGAGAAGAAGAAGAGTAATAAAGAGAGAGAATGAAGGAATGAATTAATAAAGGATGATGGGGGTGGTAGGTAGGGGTTTTCTCTTAGTCCATGATGAACCAAGCAACCCAATCCGAACCAAGCCAACCCAAACGAAACCGAGCCAAGCCAAGAGATATGTAATACAAGATAAAATACGTACACGTATTCCAAGATACGTAATACGAACTACAGGCATTACAACTACGTACGCTGCGTACACTACGCACTCTGCGCACTCTACGTACGCTACGCACACTGCGCTCTCTGGGCTGCGTACTGGGCTACGTAATTGGGCCAGCGTAACTGGGCTCGCGTAACGGGCCGCGTAACGTGGTCGCATAAGTGGCTCGCGCAACGAGCGCAACTTAAGCGCACTATACGCCTAGCGACGATGCTGACGTGCTAAGTGCAAAGTGCGCCAACAAAACGCCACATTATGCCTCATGAGACCTTGAGCCCCAGTCTGAGCCCAAGCCCGAGCCCGAGTCCGAGTCCGAGTCCGAGTCGCTAAGCCCCTACGGGGCTTAGCTCCTATGGAAATAAATTTCCCAAGAGCAAAAAGCATGAATGCTTTAATTGTTTATTTTAGCCTTTTTTCATTAGAAAAATAATCCCACATGGCAAAACCATGTGCACCTCCACACCACATGTGCATCCCAAGTAATAGCAAAGCTAATATATAGAGATACAAACTCTTTGGCCTATCCGATGTGGGACTAAAGTTTCTAAAGGAAAGGCCAAAACTCCAACAATCTCCCACATATCTCTATATATGGGTATAAGTGTTTCCCACAGTAACTCTCCATCATGCATTAGGAGAGATGTCGCTGACGACTTGAATCTTCCCGCATGGTTCAAAAATCATACTATAATACAAGAATGGACTAAGCCTTGAATTCTGCATCATAGCTAAAAAAATTTCCACTCACATAATGTTGTTACATATGCTTCTGGCTACACATTAAAGGTCCTGTGCCAGCCTAGTTTCAGTGTATAATTTTGGGCGTCTACATGTTTACCCTCAAGAGACATTCTGATATCTCTTTGACCATACACTATAGGTGAGTTCATTATAAAGAGACATGGCATGAAACGCTTTGCGCTTCCCTTGTGGTGCTACGCTGCTATGACATGGCTTAAAGCCGAGGCCTTACCCCGTACCGGGAACCTCATCGTAGTGTCATACTACTGTAGCATGAGGCAACCGCCTCTTTGTAGTGCCAAACTACCCAGCATGAAGCCTTAGGCTCCCTTGCGGTGTTACGCCGCAACGACATGGCTTGCAAGACCGAGGTTTTATCCCTAACCGGGTACCTCATCGTGGTGTCGTGCCACTGTAACATGAGGAACTCCTTCTCTTTGTAGTGCTGACTACACCCCTCTTTATTTTTAACATACAGCATTAGGCTAACTGCCTATTTGCGGTGCTACATCGCTGTGACTTGGCCTGCTAAGCCGAGGCTTTATCCTATTCCTGGGCAGCACTCCACATATAGGAACCTCATTGTGGAGTCACCCCACTGTAGCATGGAGTTTTACTCCTTGTAGTGCTGCTCTACCGTGCTTCCTGTAAAGCACACCAGGCATTCACTCTGCCTGAGAACTCATTAAGGCAATTAAGCCATCCTTCCCACAGGAACTGTTTTCCGAAGAAAACAATAGTAGACAACAGTGGTTGTAGGTCCGTAACCTTTCCATGCCCAATAGAACATGTACCCACCGTTCCTGATATTCTTCCAGTTAATGGTCCTCCCTTGAACCAAAAGCTAGATGCCTAATAGATAAATCTTTGAACTAATAGCATAAAACTTCATGGTAGGAATACAATAACTAATATCAGAATGCCTTCAAGCCCATTTTACATGCTGAGTCATCGACTAGCTGGCGCATGAGGCCCTTGGTGAACGGATCCGCCAGATTTTCTGACTCCGAATATCAATTACTGCAATTACACCTCTCTTAATAAGATCGTGTACTGCCCTGTGCTTTAACCGCACAGTCCTCTTCTTTCCGTTGAAAATATCATTTGATGCTACTGCCGCAGTCGCCTGGTTGTCGCAGTATATCGGTATTGCCGGTATTTGTGCCCCAACCACTGGAAGATCATATATGAGCTCCCGAAGCCATTTTGCTTCCTCGGCTGCGGTATCAAGTACAAAGAACTCAGATTCCATGGATGACCGTAAGAGCATAGTCTACTTCTTCGATTTCCACGATATAGCAGCTCCACCCATTGTAAAAATATATCCACCTGTGGACCTCTCGCTCTCCAAATCTGAGCACCAGCTGGCATCACTGAAGCCTTCCACTACCTACGGATCTCCGCTGTAGTACAGTGCATATGTCTGAGTCTTCTTGAGATATCTCATAACCCGTTTCACAGCCTTCCAGTGTTCAACACCAGGATTGCTCGTAAAACGACTCAGCATTCCCACGGCGAAAGCTATGTCAGGCCTTGTGGCATTAGTAGCATACAACAAACTCCCGATTACGCTTGCATACTCCATCTGCCTGACGCTTTCCCCTGAATTAGGCTTTAGCTTCAGATCACACCTGTACGGCGTATCAATCCATGGAAGATCCCGATAACCATAACGAGTGATCATTTTCTCAATATAATGAGACTGTGACAGCGCTAGTCCAGTCTCTGTGTAGCTTCCCTTCCCGAATTTTTTTAAAATATTTTTTATTTAATTGATTTAAATGGTGATTTTTAGATTTTTAGAATTAATTATTTTACGGTAGATGAATCTAGCCATGATGGAGTTTTTGAGTACAAGACGGTTAGGAATTATGGCACGAATAGTGCAGTGGTGTGCTTTGACTAGTGTTTAGCCATGGTAGGGGAATGCAAAGCTATAGGAGTGTCCTAACTAGAAAAACCAGGCCAAGTTACGACTTAACCACTAGATAATTAAATTGTTATTTATTTGTGTTATTAAATATTAGGAGACCCGTTTGTGTTGATTTAGTCTGACCTGGGCCCGAACCGAATCTAAGTTTTTGTAGGTATGTAGTGGGACCAAGTACGACCTTGTAGACATGTTTGGTAAGTGTAAGTATTTTGTATATATTTTCGGAATTGGCAATTATTTTCTAAATATTGTTATAGGTAGATTATAGGTATTATTATTATTATTATTAAATAGGGCTTTACAGAATTTGTATGATCTTCTGGAGCCATATAAGTAGGGTGCATGTTACATCCATCAGAAATGAATTTTGGGCTATTTTAATTGTTATTAGGATTTTTATTTTAATATTACCTTGTTTTTATTAAATGATAATAATTTATATTTATTAAATCATTTACTTTATAAATGATATGTATATATATGTGTATATAGAATATATATGGGAATGTATGTATTTATAAATATTATATATGAGTGTATTGGTATGTATATATAAATAGTGTATATGTGTGTATATACGTATATGTGTGTATGCGTATATAAATATGTGTACGTGTATATAAATAAATATTAAGTATGTGTATGGATATATAAATATATATTATATAGGTATATATGTGCATGTATATATATAAATATATATAGGCGTATATGTGTGTATATAGAAATATAAATATATAGGTGTGTGTATATATATATATATACGTGCCTATGTGTATATATATGTGTATATATAAATACATGAATATATATATAAGTATTAATTGTCAAATAGAAAATAAAAAGAAAACAAGTTACTAATCCCAGCAGGCCGAACCCAACCCATTCCTCTCGACCAGCCCACAGCATATCTACATAAATCCTCACAGCCTAGTCCCCACAGGCTCAACCCAAAGCAGGCCCGACCCCAGGCTACTAAAACCCAGCCCGACCCCAGGTTGCCTAAACCCAGCGTATATGTACACGCAGGGAGAACGAGAACAGGGAAGGAAACACCTAAACCCTAAACTCTCGCCCCCCCCACGATCGTCATCAACACTGGGCGCACCCCACGCGCGTGCGCGCCGCTTTGGGCCGCCGTCGGCCGTCGACAGACGCACGACCGAGCGCTGGAAATGCGCGCACATACGTGGGATAAGACATCAGCAACAGCAGTCAGGAGGGAAACTTCGCAGCGTCGGTTCGCGACGATCACGCGATCGTTTTGCGAGCCATTTTCTCGGGTATGTCCCCAACCCATACGAGAATATTTTCCTTCAGTTAGTTCAGTTTGTTTTGTTTTGTATACGACGAGAATTGAGTTCCAAATCGCGAAAAAAACTCGATTTTCGTATGTTGGAGACTGTCCTGGAAACCAAACTTTGAAGGCCTTTTTAGGTCGAACCTTTGATCAAATTAGAAATCCACCTAAAGGCATTTATTAACAACATATAGGGCTAGAAAATTCCAGAAGGAAGTTTGTAGAAAATTGCCTTGTACAGAGAAATAAACACATGTAAAGCTCGTCAAAAACCTGTTTTCAAAAACATAAAATTCATCCTTTACAACGTGCGTTCCGCCAAACCGGGCGATGTGGTCGCAAGCCTAAACCATCGAAAGGTGCGTCACGGCTTCGTGGTCATGTGGGCTTTGGCGGAATTCAAATTGGTTGCGTGTGCACGACGAATTTGATGCGTATCCGTCAAAATTCACCGTATCGGCCTCTGTGCAAATTTCTCAATTACTTTGTGTACGCTCGTCAGATCGAGACGAAACTTGCGCCAGCAGGACCGTATCATTTTTCTGGTCCTGTATGCCAAGTTTGGTCCAATTCTGAGACAGTTGATCGGATCGCCGTTTTACGGGCCCCACGGTCCGACTCAACGGGTGATTTTGTGCACGGTCCGTCGGAATCCAACTTCGGACATACGGTTGGGTTCGTATCGGAAAATCGAATCCGTAGACATATAGTTTGACGAATTTAGAGACCATTAACCTTAGCACACTTTTCGGTGCAAAGCGGGTCCAACGACGGACATTATTTTTGTCTGAAATTACCGTTTTGCCCCTGTGTCCAGAATTGGACTTAAGGACAGACAATCCTAGTTAATTTGACTATTCTGAGATCATTGGTAATATTTATTTCAGCTTTCGGAGACAGTTGTGATGACTTGGACTTTCTGACTTAATGATTGGAGTTACATTGTTGGTTCTTCGTGCAACCCCCAGGCAAGTATACCTTGCCTTCCTCTACAGTTTTATTTACATGCATTTCTTTTTATTTTACAGTCTTTAGATTATTTATGGACATGTACTTTTCGTGTTATTTTTTGTGGAGTTGTTCTTGTTGCATATAGCCGTGTCCATGTTTGATCTTGTGTTTGGAGATGTTCTCGTCAGTACCTTGTTTGAGTCGTGTCATAGAACGAATATGTGTAATTGAATTGCTAAATCCTTGATATTGTTTCCTTGGCACCAGAGAGTCCACACTCGGGACGAGGGTGTTTTTCTTGATCTGTTTACATCCGTGAGTCTACACTCGGGACTAGGATGTCGATTATTTGTACCAGAGAGTCCACGCTCGGGACGAGGGTATAGACTTGACTTGACTTGACTTTCACCAGAGAGTCCACGCTCGGGACGAGGGTGTTTACATCAAAGATTCCACACACGGGACGAGGATGTAGTATTTGCACCAGAGAGTCCACGCTCGGGACGAGGGTGCCTTGCCGTGAACTAACCAGAAAGTCCACACTCGAGACGAGGGTTAGTACTAACCAGAGAGTCCACACTCGGGACGAGGGTTAGTATTTAGTTCAAACCCGTGAGTCCACACTCGAGATGAGGGTTTGATTTCTTCCATTGATCTCGTGATTATCGTTCATCCGGCAGTTCATTTATACGTAGTTGTTCTAGTGTTCGTGTTCGTCTTCGTGTTCGTGTTCGTATTCGTAGTCATTTGTCATGTTCTTGTTCTTTCTTCTTTATTTCTTGCGTATGATAAAACTGTTAGATAGGCATGTATATTATGTATCTTGCTATGTCCTTTGAGGACCTGATGATCTCTTCAGGTAGCTGATTGCACGGAGTTAGTTAGCTGAGCATGTGGTAGTTGACTTCATCTGCATGATTCAGGTATTTTGTTAGTGATATTGATTTACTATCCTTCTCGTGCTTTATATTCAATACTATGATATACTCTGTTTATTTCATAGACTCATATCATTCTTAGAGTCTAATCGGACAATATGCTAATGGGCTGCAGACCATGACCGATAATTGTTCATTCTTGTTTATATGATTCATGTGGATTGAGATATAGTTTAGATTAGACATGATACCCATGACCTTGACAGCTTATACGTACTCGAGTCGGGCTGGAGTCTGCTCGATACGTAGCTGGCTTGCTCACGAGCTCGCGCCCGAAAATCGGGTGCGGGTCGTGACAGTCTGTCCGGATGATCTTGATCCCTAAGATCATATCAGCTTTGTTTGCCATTAAATTGTTTGATTGAAAACTTTAATACAAACAGAACAGTGTTACAATGTAGGACTTAGATGTAGTCCTAGGAGTACACTTTTGTTTAAGCTGGGTCCTTAGTGCCAATGGAGCGAGTGGTAATGCGTTGACTCCGTTGAACGGCTGACGACGGTTATCGGTTCTCTGAAGGTGTGGATTGCTCTGGGTGCTGGAGCTTGCTGAGAGGAGGAAGACGTTGAGTGTCTGTATCTGCCTCTCTGATGATTCCTTGTATGTTCGTTGTGGATTCTCTGTGTGTGTGAAGGAGAAGATCCCTCTATTTATAGTTTTGCAGGCTGGCTGCTCATGCGCGCATGTAGGATGCACCGGTGTGTGGGGACGCCACGTGGAGGTTGCTGATGGAGGCGCGTAGATGATGCGCCCTGATTGAGGGGGAGAACTCTTCATACTGCTGTTGTGAGCCGGCACGTAGCAGAGGAGAAGATCTTTCTGTTGCTGAAATCTTGGACGAGTTGAGTCAAAGGACACGTGTCATCGACCCATGGCTTAAAGATCTCAGATTTGGGGGGGTAGTGATCTGGTGAGCTGCGCCTTGGATCTGGGCGCAGGAGGAGGCTGCGGCTCATAACCTTTAGGAGTTATAAACCATTTAGGGCGCATGGCTTTTAAGGCGCATGCAGGTGACCTTCCTTCTGTCTTTCGGGATCAGAGATCAGTCTGGGGAGCATGGCTTTTGAGGCGCATGCAAAGCTTCAACTGGAGACTCTTCTTCTGTCTTTAGGGATCAGTGAAGGGTCTGAGGCACACGGCTTTTGAGGTGCATGCTGGTTTGGACGCATGGCCGTAGAGGTGCATGCGGATGGCCACGTGGCAGTAGCCGTCGGAATAGAGTCATGATGATGCTGACGTTGCCGACGCTTCGTTCTCTGAAAAAAGCTGTCAACTGTTCAGACTTTGGGAAGCGTGCTGCCAACTCTGGTGTCAGTTCAACATTTAATGTTTGTGACGTTCGATGGACAGCTGAGTGGGCACATTGGTTGGTGTTCCACTCGGCATGGAGATGTGAGGGGGGGCACATCCTTTGTGATGTGCCGGGTACTGTAGGGCGCGTCTGTGTGATGTGCCTGATGCTGGAGGGTGCGTCCGTGTGATGCGCTGTTTGGCTGGTGCATCCGACATGTCCTTTAATGACGCGGCTGTCTCGCTCCTCGAGTGCTATAAATAGCCGTTTGGCTGAATTCGAGGCGTCCGGTTCATCTATTTAATGTAAATTCATTGCACAGAATTCGGAGAGTCATCCACTTGGCGTATGGGTTTGATTTGCTCGGCCTATAAATAGTGGCATGGAGAGAAGGTTTGCTCATCGTTCCCTCACGTACTTCCAACATGAACTTGGATATACGGGTGCATTCTGTTGACGAAGTGCTCCCGAGGGTGAAGATGAGACGTCGTGCTGTCTTCGATGCACTTGAAGGTGACTGTTACATCCAAAAGACGGAGTCGAGGGCTTCTGAGGCAGGCGGAAGGTGCCTGTTGCATCCAAAGATAGGGATGTTCGGGCCTCGTCTCCGTTGTTCCGGAAGAGCCGTAGATCGGAATGGTGGTGCTAGGCTCTCTCTTCCTTCAAAGTGGGTGCCGCCCACTTTGATTGTGTTGAAAGCTCCTTGTGCCATGATTTTGATCACGGTCTTCCTTGGTCTTTGGAGGCTCTTTCGAAGCCTCCCCTGGCCACAGCATTTGCGATGCTCTTCTCTTCCTTGGTTCCAGCCAGAGGGTTAAATGCTTTGCTTGGCGAAGCACTTATCAGGTGAGCCTGGCTGGAAGAGCTGCTCATAACTGAGCTGCTGAAGGGATGCACATAACTGAACTGGATGCACATAACTGAGCTGCTGAAGAGATGGTAGGATGCGCCTGGCTGGAGGCGCATGACATCTGCTGTGCCTGGCTGACAGCGCATGGTGACTGCTGCGCCTATCGGAAGGCGCATGGTGGTTGCTGCGCCTATCTGGAAGGCGCATGGTGGCTGTTGGCTGTACATCTAGGATCCTTCCTTTGTAGAAATTCTCCTTTGTACAACCTTTTCTAGACATGTAATAGACTTTTATATATATAAATAAAAAGTCCTTCTTCGAATGTCTATGGCTTATTTGATTAGCTGTCTGAGTTCTGGCGCATATAATGCCTGGCGCATGGGCTTTCTGGTTGTGAAATTCCATGCTTCTACAAGACCCCCTTCAAAGTTTTCAAAACATTTGAATAAGTTTTGGAATACTTTGAATAAGAAGCATGGAGGTCAGGGCGCATGATTTTTGGGCGCATGCTTGTTCGGGCGCATGCTCCTTTCAGTTGATGATGATGACACTGTGGTAATCCAAAAGATTAATGATGATCTTTTGGTTGTATTTGTTGTTATCTTCTCACGGAACCCGAAGCGACGGCTGAGATTACACGTCATCGGTTCACGCGTACGACCAAGCCCTATAAATAGGTAAGGGTTGGGGAGAGAGAGAGAGAGTTCATCTGTTCTGTGCCTTTGCTTTCTTTAGAGTTTTTCTTCAAAACCCTAACTTTTTCTTCTCTGAGAGAATGGCTCCCAAGACTCCTCGCGGTGGTGCCAGCAAGGGGAAGGAGAAAGCGAAGGAGTTCGTTGATGAGGATGCACTATCACCCCTGCAACTCCGGCCGACGTTCATCCTGAGGTGACGGGTGGGTTTCATCTCCTTCACATAAGCTTTTGGGCCAGACTGTGCCCTAACTCAGATTTGCTGACGCGTATGGACTTTTGTCCTGACGATACGCCGAGGTTCTACCCCGCCGACGTGCATAGGTTTACACCTTTAATGCACCGAGGTTTAATGGCTGACGCGCATGGGTTTCGTACCCTGATGATGTGCCGAAGCCTTTGCTGACGCGCATGAGCTCACGCTCTGATGATGCGCCGAAGCTCCAATGCTGACGCGCATGGGCTTACGCCCTGATGATGCGCCGAAGCTCTGATGCTGGCGCGCATGGGCTTACGCCCTGATGATGCGCCGAAGCTATTTGACATTTTTGCCTAACTTCCACCTTTGTTGTATCAGTGTCGATGACGATCCCTTTGTTGAATGAGGTCCTTCTGGACGCTTCTCTTTGTCAGATGGGAGTTGATTTTGACGAGGCGGTGATCAATCCTGCGAAGGATGCTATCTTACAGGACCAACCTCGTGAGAGAATGCTACAAATCCAGACCCAGTTGCCTCTTTTCCTCCAGAGTATGATGGAGAGTGGTAAACTGAAGTCTGCTGAATCCGAAAGTGTAACTTTCTTAAAACCTGCCTTTCTGTTTGGCGACCGACTAGTCTCTTCCGAAGCAAAGATACTGAGGATTAGAGAAGACTGGTTCTTTTCTGCCAAAGGCATGGTTTTGTACATGCGGCAGGTTGACCGCCAGTTGCCGCTGACGGCTTTTTATCGTTTAGCTTCGAAGAGAAGGATGGGTTGGGAACTTACTCCCTCTCAAGGAGGGGCCTTGGGAGGTACCCTCTCAATTGACGCCTCCTCGAACCAGCGAGATACTTTGACTGCTTCACGAGCCGGTTCTTCTTTCAGTTACCGAGCCTTGCGTCCTGGGAGCATCTACAGTGAGGTCCCAAACGACACGTTTCCCTTCAGTGCTCCGATCTTTGCAAATCGGATGCTGACATCAAAGGTGACGTATCCGACAGGTAGCTTCAGAGTCGAAGGCTGGTGTCACTACATCCCGAAGTGGAACGAGTTGACCACTTGGGTGCTTTCAAGGTTCGAGGTTGAGCTTAAAGAGATCGGACTGACAGCCGCCATTCGGGCCACGCAGGCAGGCGTGGACCTCAATAAGCATATGTTCCTTGCGCTCTTGGAGCTTTTCAATGCCCAGACTGGTAGCTTCTTTACTCCGGTGGAGGAGTTGGGATTGGCCCTTCATGAGATGTACGAAGTGTCCAAGCTTCCTTGGGGCTCGGAACCGTACGAGGAATATTTTCCATCAAATGAAGAGATCCAAGTTCTGGAGGATAAGGATCCGGAGATGATGGTTGTTTTCAAAGAGGTGACAAGCCATCATTATCTGATGCACCGGAGGGACAAAGGCAAGACCCAGCCTCATGTGACTGCTTGGAGGGACTACGTCTTCAGGCAGGATTTGACGGATCCTTCGAGGATTCGGTTTGCGACTCCGCAGGGATTGAAGCCCGCGGAAGTGAATTCTGAAATAAGCCGGCTGGACGAAAGGACCCCACACTCTAATGAGGGCGGCAAGGCTACGTACAGCTGTTTCTGGCACTGCAGGCACCGGATGTCATCCAAGGCAGTGTTGATGTCCTACTTGATGATATGGCTCCGGGATTGCGTATTTGCAGGTGGATCCGGTGTCGTCGAGAGGGTACATCGAAATCTCATTTTGCCTGCGGTGAAGTTGGCATGTGGATGACCTTTGGCTCTCCTCCCCGCGATGGTGTGCAACCTGTTGCACGGTTTGAGGTCCTTTGTCGATGATGTGATCCACGAGAGAGGTAGTAATGATAACTTTCCCTGGGCCGAGCTGCCTTTCCATTATCTTATGGGGTGGCTAATCTTGCATCATCCGAACGTGATGAGTCCCGGTCCGGAGGAGGACCATGTCGAAGGAGATGCCTTCATTCGCCGCTTCTATAAGAGGAAGTGGTCTTACACTGGCGTTCCCGTTTGCAGGAGAGTCTTGTCCTACCTTCAGGGGTGGAAGATTGTCAAGGTTGGCCCGATCTTCAAAGATTTCGAGGCCGACCAAGATTTAGTTGACTCTGGCGAAGATGCGGTCACTCTGCCGAAATGGAGTTTTCGTTGGTTGCAGAGTATCCGGCCTTCTCACCTGGTCTACCGCAACCAGAATAGGTGTTATCTGGAGCCTTATCTGCCAAGCCGATTTGCTCGTCAGTTTGGCTACACCCAGTTAATGTTGCGGAATCCCAGTAGTAGTTTAGGCTTCATCGGGAGTTTGCTGGATGGAGCCCGAGGCTGGCAATATTATAACGCTGGATGCACTAGCGTTAAGTTCACCACGCCAGTTCGTAATCCTCGGTCGCCGATCCTATATCTGGCCGCCAAGCTGTATTGCATTATGACTGCTATGTCTCCTGGTTATGACAGGGAGACCAGTTTCATTATTGGAACCCAGCTGGAGGCGACAGCGAATATGTTGATGGCAGCCCGATCATATCGTCCACCAGAGTTGGTGGGGTATCGGGCTGCTGCTGCAGTACCAGTGGGAGACCCGTCTGTCGGAAAAAGGCGTGCTGACACATAAGCTGGTTCTTCTGTACCGAAAAGGTCGAGAAAGGCGTCGACCCCGAAGGTTACGGAAGTGCCACTTATAATGCCAGCATGATCAATCTTTGCTGAGGTAAGGAATATTTCTAATTCCAATTCTGTCATTGTGGCGACTTATGCTCTTCTTCTTGTAGGGATTGAAGAAGAAGTCCCATGTTTCAAAATCGGGCGCTAGTAAACCGAAGGAGGTGGCAGGCTCTTCTGATGAGCGCATTCCACCGATGCTAATGTCTCCCGTGGAGGAAGGTCCTGAAGATGTTCCTGCGGAGGTTTTAATATCTCCTGACTTCGAGGTCGCAACAACTTCTGGGAGAGCACCATCTGCCGTGGAGGCCTTGGATGCTGAGGGTCCTGCGGACTCGAGGTATCCTGATGATGAAGTGGACTGGAGTTCGTCACCTTCCGATGACGTTCCTCCGGTCTTGCAAGAATCTGCTGCGGGGACAGCAGATGTAGTTGAGACAGAGGAGAGGATTGAATCCCCTCCTTATCATGATGAGGGGAGGTCGGCTGCATCATTGCCGAGTCCTACCCCGGCTTCAATCGTGGAAGTTGAGGCGGCTACCACTCAAGAGGTAGCGACAGATTCTGTCCCTGTTGAGGGACTCGATGATGAGACCCGTCTGTCAGTCAAGACCGCTGCGACGGGTCAAGAGACAAGTGATAATCTCCCTATTCTGCCAAGGGAGGTACCAACTGTTGATAGGACGTTGGGGGTAGAAGAGGTGGCCGTTGACATCGGTGGTTCCTCCGGACTTGAGAAGGGTAAGGGTGTAGAACCCTGTGTCGCTCCTTCTACTTGGGGGACCATCTCGACGCCTGTGCCGGCCCCTTCTGTTGCTTTGGCTCCTCGGGCTAGCAGTCCAGCCCCTGTTGATGAAGAGCCCATTGATGCCGAGGTTCAAGCCTCGCTGATTGAGGTTGGCGGATCTTCTTCCGGTCTGCAAACTGTAGTAGCTCCTCCAACTCCCGCGATGACGTCGCAGGTCCTGGCGGATGCAGACGAGTATGTGAAATTCCTCGTCGAGGGGGTGTACAAAATGTTGCAGAAGGGTGTATCTGCTGTGATGGATGCTAATGGGAGTTTTGTGACGGCAAAAACTCTGGCAATGCCCTGCATCGAGCTGATTCGTATTCACCAAGGCCACGACCATATGGCCGAAATTCTGGAGGCTTCGGTGATTGAGCTGGATGAGCGGCTCGCGGAACTTCAACGCATCCGGCGAAATGACCTCTCTGTCCTGATAGATACGGAGAAGGGGAAGCTGATCGCCGAGATCGAGTCTTCATACCAGGCCACCGTGGGCGTTTGGGAGCACGAGGTGGCTGAGACTGAGGCTGCGGTAGAGCAGTTGTCTCAGTCCATGAAGACGACGGTGGAAACTCGAGCTGCATTGGAAGCTAATATCGCGGATATCGACACCCAGATGCGCCGTCTTGAAGACCAACGGACCCGACTCCAGTTAGAGGTCGAGCGTGTCCGGGCTGAACATGCAGCATTTAAGAAGGATGAAGCGACTTTTACTCAGCGGACTCTTTCCATGGCGCAGCAACGACAACAGCTTGATGAGAAGCATGCAAGTGATACTTCCGCTGGGGCCGTTGAATTGATGCGCCAAGAAGCAGAGCGACGAGTCCTGGCGATGGTGGAGGCCCGCACAGTCAACTTAAAGCTTCGAGTCAGGGAGCTCTCAGCCCATCCTGGGGAGATTCAGGGACCATAGCTTTTTCCCTTTTTCTTTTGTGTTCTTTTGCAACCCTTACTGGAGGATGATGTAGTTTCTTGTACTCATTTTTCAGAAGAATAAAGAAGTCTACAACCTTTTTTTGTGATGTGTTCATCTTTTGTTGTCATGAACTTGATAATTTGTGTGGACCTATTATCTTTTGCGCACCTTGGTTTTCAGGTACAGATAATAAGTTTGAAGGAACCATTATGTTTGTTCAGAGGTAATGTGGACATGGCAATCATTGGGTTCGAAATAATAGAATCTCCCTACTCAGAGGTATTATGGACGTGGTAGGAATGATCTTGGAGGATACGCTGAACAACTCAGAGGTTATATGGACGTGGAAGTTCTGCGATAAATGTACAATAACGCAGGGGTTGTTTGTACAAGATGTTTACTCAGAGGTAATGTGGACGTGGTAAACATGAAAGGTAGCGTAGGCTTACGAAGTGTAAGATTCTGCTTTGTAGGGTGTAGAGACAACTCAGAGGTAATATGGACGTGGTTATCTTTCTACTGGAAGATGCCGCGGAACAGCTGGGTTCCGGAGGCGTATGAGTTT
The DNA here is from genome assembly GCA_029216955.1 of Iris pallida. Lineage (NCBI taxonomy): Eukaryota > Viridiplantae > Streptophyta > Magnoliopsida > Asparagales > Iridaceae > Iris > Iris pallida. The sequence goes on along the minus strand of JANAVB010010794.1, from coordinate 9,054,811 downwards.
GTGGAAAGAGGTTGTTTGAGGAAGTACATGTCTGGAGGATGTCAAGAATAGTACTTCTTTAGAAACTTTCCGTTGATGGGCATCATGAACAAGTCCCCATTGGGTTTGGCGAGGCGGTAAGCACCGTTTGAGTATACCGTCTCTATGATGAAAGGTCCTTCCCACATGGGCTCGAACTTTCCTGGTGTATTGTGGGTCAACACCATTGGTCTTCTGACTGCTAAAACCAGGTCGCCAACTTGGAAAGTCCTCTGTTTGACCTTCTTGTTGAAAGCCTGTGATATTCGGGCTTGGTAGAGCTCGATGCGTTGTTGAGCTAGGAGACGCTTTTCGTCAAGTGCCTCTAGTTCTCGCAGACGACGACGTTGATTGTCCTCTTCTGTGAGTTTGTTTGTGATTGCTACGCGGAGCGAAGGTATCTGTATCTCGAGAGGCAGTACTGCTTCGCTTCCGTAGACCAGGGAGAATGGAGTGTTGCCTGTTGGGGTCCGTACCGTTATGCGGTAGGCCCAAAGGCATTCGCCAAGCTTTTCGTCCCAGTCGCGTTTGTTGGATGACACGACCTTTTTGAGCAGCCTAACGATAGTTTTGTTGAATGCCTCAGCCAATCCGTTTGCTGTTGGATTGTAGGCGGTTGAGGCCACGTTCTGAATGCGATTCTTGTCACAGAACCTGCTAAAAATGTGGCTGATAAACTGAGGACCATTGTTATGGATGATCCGCCGGGGTACTCCGAAACGGTAAATGACATGGTGTTTGATAAAGCTGACCACCCTGGAGCTTTTTACTTCTGCTAGTGGAACTGCTTCCGCCCATTTGGAGAAGTAGTCGGTGATGGCCAGGATGAAACGGTATCCTCTCGATGAAGGAGGGGTGATTGGCCATACAATGTCCATGCCCCAGGCTTCGAAGGGCCAGGAGGCGACTGTAGGATGTAGCGGCTCCGATGGTGTATGTATGAAGTCTGCATGAAGTTGGCACGCGTGGCACTTCTTAGCATATTCGACAGCGTCGGCAGCCATGGTTGGCCAGTAGTAGCCCATACGTCGCAGTCGATCTTGCAACTTAGGACCGGGTTGATGAGCTCCATAAGTTCCGTCATGAGCTTCTTGAAGAGCTTCGGCTGCTTCTTCGTTGGACAGGCATCGAAGGAGGAGCCCATCGAAGGAGCGTCGGTACAGCGTTTTGGTAGCTGTATCGTAGTAGAATCGAAGAGAGCGTCTCCTGACTGAGACGGCTTCCTTCGGGTCCTCTGGAAGAATTCCGTAGACAGCGAAGTCGATGAACGGGAACCTCCAGTCCCGGACATTAACCCCAGTGTTCGTCGGCATAGCGTGGGCCACCCGCAAGCATAGGTTGTTTCTGGGACAAATCAGATCTCGTCCTGTTACCGTGATATAGTGTTGAGTCCCAAAGGGCGCTGCTAATGAGGCTACGAGGCCGGCCAGAGCATCGGCCTCCAAGTTTTGTAAACGGGGGACATGTTCAATGAAGAACCCGGTGAAGGTTGAAATGATGTTCAATGCGACTTCATGATAAGGGATTAAATCTTCATGGCGAACTTCGTATTGTCCCCGAACCTGGTTTACGACGAGTTTTGAGTCACCGTAAGCTTCCAGATGGTCGACCCCTAGCTGTTGTGCGAGCTGGAGTCCCATGACGAGTGCGTTGTACTCGGCAACGTTGTTGGAGCACGGCTTTGAAAGAGAGTACGCACGCTAGATGACCAGCTGATCGGGGGAGACTAAGACTACCCCCACTCCTGCGATGATTTGGCCTTTGGGGCCTGTTCTCGAAGCGCCGTCGAAGAACATCCGCCAAACGGAGCTTCCTTCGGTGACGTTGGATTCTTGGACCTCATCCGGGATATCTTCATAGAGTTTTGAGGATTCTGGGATGGGGTGTGCAGCTAAAAAGTCAGCCAGAGCTTGACCCTTAACAGCTTTTTGTGGCACAAACACCATGTTGTACGGTGTTAGCAAGATCGCCCATGTAGCCAGCCGGGAGTTCAATGATCCTGGCTTCGTCATGAGGACTCTGAGCGGATTGACTCGGGAAATGACATGAATTGTCTGACCCGAGACATAATGACGAGTCTTCTGGATGGCAAACACCAAAGCCAAGCACTCCTTTTCGACGGGGTTGTACCGGTGTTCGGCCCCGATGAGTATTCGACTGAGGTAGTAGATTGCTTGCTCGAAGCCTGTATTGCTGTTTTGAGCCAGCAGAGCGCCAAGAGAATGATCCATGGCACGGACGTAGAGGAGAAATGGTTTGCCGGCGACTGGCGCTACCAGGACTGGTGGGCTTGTTAAGTAAGCCTTGATGTCGTCGAAAGCCTTTTGACACTCCTCTGTCCAGACGTAAGAGACTCCCTTCTTCATGAGCTGAGTAAAGGGTTGACATCTACCGGAGAGGTTCGCTATGAACCTCCGAATATATGCCAGACGTCCCTGTAGGCCCCGAAGTTCTCGAAGGTTCTTCGGAGGGTCCATGTTGAGGATGGCTTTGGTCTTCTCAGGATCAACATGAATGCCTTTCGCTGTGATGACAAAGCCCAAGAATTTGTCGCTAGAAACCCCCAGAAAGGATTTAGCGGGGTTCATTTTGAGTTGATGTGCCCGCATGAGATCGAAGACCGTCTTCAGGTCCTGTAGGTGATCTTCTTTGAGGCGGCTCTTGACTGCGATGTCGTCAACATAGCATTCGACCGTCTTGCGAAGATGTTGACGGAAGATGGTGCTCATAGCTCGCTGGTATGTCGCACCGGCGTTCTTCAAGCCGAAGGGCATTACTGTGTAGTAGAAAACACCCTTTGGAGTCCTGAATGACGTGTGTTTTGCGTCATCGGGGAACATCTTGATTTGATTGTAGCCTGAATACCCGTCCATGAAGGACATGCGCTCAAAGCCATATGTGTTGTCGATCATCACATCAGTGATTGGAAGCGGGAATTCGTCCTTCGGGCAAGCAGAGTTGAGATCCCTGAAGTCGATACAGACTCGTATCTTCCCGTTCTTCTTGGTGACAGGAACGACGTTGGCTACCCAATCCGGGTGTTGTTCCTCATGGATGAAGCCGCTGGTCAAGAGTTTGTCTACCTCCTGATCGATGGCATTCATGATGTCCGGACGGAAGCGTCGCTGCTGTTGTTTGATAGGTTTGGCATCAGGTAAGATGTTCAACCTATGCGTTGCGATCTGTGGATCGAGTCCCGACATGTCTTCATAGCTCCAGGCGAAGACGTCGATATACTCTTTAGCCAGTTGGATTAAAGATTCTCGATCTTCTCCTTCCAGGCTTTTACTGATGAAGATGGGTTTGGAAGAAGACCCCTCCCCGAGGTCGATCTGCTCGACTTCGTCTTCGGTGGGAGGTTCACGAAGCTCAAAATGAGATTCCCATTGTTCCCCTAGGCGTTGGGCCCAGGGTTCTTCTTCGAAGGGTTCTGGCGCTTGGTCTTTGCCTTCACCTTTTTGAGGTTGTGCTGACGTCATGTTAGCTGACAGCACTTTCCTGAAGACTGACCCGATACTGGTATCGGAATCCCAAGTCGATGCTTCGGACGAGTGGAAATGTTCTACGTCTTCTGCATCTGAACTCTCTGGGGTTGATGGTGGCGTGGCATAGCCTAACCCCCGTCGAGTCTGATTATAGTAGTCCTGTGGCTTTCCATTGGGCATCGAAAGCCGGACAGGGAGATGCCGACCCTTGCCGTAGTTTAAGCCTTTGTTGCTTTTCAGGTCGTAGCCCATCTTTTGGATGATGTGCTTTACCGCATCCGTGTACCGATAGACTTGTACTCTGCCGGTATCAGGTTCGGGCTCGATTGACGGGAGGTCCCGATGACGCTCGACTTTGCCCGAGATGATGGTGCCTTGGTCTCGGCTCCGTGGAGGGACTATGAAGACTCCTTGAGACGGGACTACTCGATTATGATGGATGGTCGTTATTTGTGTTTGCAACGACCGTAGAGCGTTATCTAATGTATACATGGCATTCCAGTGTGGAAGACAAGAATAATTAAAAGACACTCTATTATTGATAAAATACGAGATCTTATCCCGTGGGATTACATTGTCAAAGGAGGGTGCCTCTACGTCAGCCGAGATATAATCACCAAGCTCCTCGTCTGTAAGAACTGGGGGTAGACTAGGAGAGTCCACCACAGCTTTGGGGTCTGAGAGGGTTATATGAGCCTTCTCTGACACCTTGGATGACTGCGGCGGCTTGCCCTTGAGACGCACCTTGAGAGGTGCCTGGGCTGCGCCTCCGGTGAGTGGTGCCTTCCCTTGTAATTTTGCCACCAGGGGAGCCGATGTTTGAGGTGGCTTCCCCTTGAGGCGTATCTTCAGGGGTGCTTCGCGAGCCGGCGCTTTCCCTGATAGCTTGATGCTCATTGGAGGCGCCTTCTGGGGTGGTTTCCCCTTCAGTCGGATTTTCAAGGGGGCGTCGGGAGTCGTCTCAGGCTCCATGTCCGGTTCTGTTGCCGTCTCTGCCTCATCATCAGCGTCGTTGGCTTCCTCCTCGTCAATGGGCTTGTACAAGTTGGAATCGGTGAAGTAGGCTTCAATCCCTTTGAAAGGAACGATGTCTGCAAACTCCGTCCAGATGACGCCATTGGTGGATACATACTTCATGCACTGGTGGAGCGTGGAGGGCACTACCATGTACTCATGCAGCCATGGTCGACCGAGCAGGATGTTGTAGTTGACCTCGGCATCTACTACATAGCAAGTCACCTCAGTTTTGAGGCTGCCAATGTGATACTTCAGTCGGATCTTGCCCAATGGCTCGCTCTTGCTAGCATTGAAGCCACTGATGGTTGTATTGGAGGGCGCCAGCCAGTACATCGGGATCTCCAGCTTAGATAGCAGCGTCTTCGGAATGATGCTTAGGGAAGACCCAGGATCGATCTGAATCTGGCTCACCTTGACCGAGCCAATGTACCCTGTATAATACAGCGGTCGGTTATGTCGGTGATGCTTGAGTAGCATGTCTTGTTGGGTGAAAGTTATGTTTGGGATAACTTCATCCGCACAATGACAGTGCGCACAAGTAGTTGGGAGGTCTTCAGGCTGCTTGACCTGACTGAGAAAGGATTCAGCGTCCTTCAGAGCTTCGCAGAGAGCTTCTCGGGAATCTTTAGAAAGACGCAGGAGCTCGAACAAAGACAGGCGCGCAGGTGTACTGGCTAATTGTGCCAGAATGTCGAAGTTGTGAGGCTTGGACAGCCCCGAAGCATTCTCCTTCCGTAGAGGTCTGTCAAAATGGGCCTCCACCTGCTTCTGCTTGTTGGCTGCTGAGGGCTTAGATGGACCCTCCTCAGGGATGGTGCTAGGAGGCACCACTTCGGCGGCGGCTTCGCCGGATTGGGAGCTCAGTTGTGCACGTGTTTGCACTGGAAGTGCCTCTTCTGTTGAAGAAGAGACTGTGCGGCAAGACTTGATCTTCCTGCCTTTTGATTTGGAGGTAGGGCGTACCTCCGATTGAGTCACCTCAGAGACGAGGTCGGGGTGAACTCAGAGGACCTCTCCTCGAGATGTGGTGAGCGGGGTGAGTCCACTCACATTGTCACGAGTAGGTGGTAAGTTTACCACCTCCATTGTCGCCTTAGGGATGGGGACGACGCCATCTTGTGTGGTAGTTGGCGGCAAGGTGCCGAACTGAAGCGAAACCACATTGGCTGACACCGTCTTCTCTTTATAGTCGACGGAGATTACATCCGTATTGATCATGCGCTGGATGTAATTCTTGAGGACGTAGCAGTCCTTGGTCGGGTGTCCGACAAACCGATGGTAATGACAGTACCTCGGGTTGTCCACTTTCCCAACTTCATCGGGCCGCTTTGGGTCCGGTAGCTTGATCTTGTCACCCTGCTTCAGTATCTCGAAAAGTTGCAGGGTGTCGTCATCATTGAATGAATAAACCTCCTTGGGTCTCGGTGCCAGTGGAGGCTTCTGAGTAGGCGCAGATGCGCCTTTTGAGGCATTAACAGTCAATACCTGTTTCCTCTTTGCTTCTCGTCCGGAGCTGTTAGCTGCGGACTTTTTCCCCTTATCGTCAAAGGCGGGGAAGCTGACACCCAGAAGACGTGCATTGGTCGCCTTCTTTTCTGCAGCTTCAGCTTCGATGATCAGGGAGCTCCAGTCAGGAGGGGGAGTAGAGTTGAGCCAGAGCTTTACTGCAGGCAACATGTTCATGCTGCAAGCGGAGAGGAGCGCATGTTCTGGCATGCCTGGAGATAGCCTGAAGTAAGCCTGTCGGAAGCGTTCGATGAACGCCCGAACCGTTTCTTTCTTCTTCTGACGTATCTCTATGAGAGACGCCATCGTCATGTCCTTCCCGCCGTCGTAGAAGCGGTCGAGGAAGAGGCGCGTCAGGTCGTCGAAGGACGATATAGAATTGTCGGGGAGGCTGCAGTACCAGTCATACGCCACTCCTTTCAGGGCCCCGACAAAGATACTGGTGAGGAGCGCGTCCTCCTTCGGAAGATGCCCTATCTGTGACTGGAAGTATGTCAGGTACCGTCGCGGAGAGTCCTTCCCGTCGTATGGGGTGAGTGTTTGTGGTTTATACTTTGGGGGATAAACCACCTTGTTCCACTCGAGGGGATAAGGCTGGGGAATGCCCATCTTCTGGCGTTCCTCTTGCCTGTTCTTGGACTCGAAGCGCTCCCGCAGGTCTTTGATCATTTCGACCACATCCTCCGTAGAGCTAGGAGTCGGGGAAGGAGGTACCATCTGGATTGGAGCGTTCGAGGGCTCCGAGGTCTGAGGTGCTTCTGTATCCGAGGGCGCCCGTTGGAGGGGCACACTCGACTCCCCATTAGCTCCTGGGTCAGGACCAGTTGAAGGTGTCCTGATCAAGGCCGACCGCATCTCAAACACCGCTTGAGTCAGTGCTTGCATAGAGGCAGAGAGGGTTTTGAGACCTCCCTCTAATGAGTCTATGCGCTGGACTATGTCCTGTGACGGTGCATCAGACTCGACATCATCCCCAGCTATGTATACTGTCCTGACACGGCCATGAGTGGATGGATTGGTTGAGGCTTCGCTTTCGGCCTCACTCTCATGCGGGGGGGTTACTTCTCCTGGTGTTTGGCCACCCCCAGCCACATTCTGGAGTTCATCTTCAATAGGCGCATCTGCAAGGGTCTGATTGCCCTCAGCTCCGTCTTGAAGGACCTCTTCGTTTCCAGAACTACCCCCGGCGGTGTCCTAGAGGACATCCTCATTTTGAGGGGCTTCAGGGAGAGTAATCTTGCCTTGATGATGAAGATCCGCCGCAGCTGTGCTTTGGACATCTTCGTCTTCGGAAGGAGGCTCAACAAGGGTCTGGCTACCCCCAGCTTCCTCCAAGGACTTCTTCCTCGACCGGGTGCCTTCAAACACTCCAGAGGTCGAGATAGCTGCCTTGGTTTTCCTCGGCTGGCTTTTGGATGAAGACGAGGAATTGGCAGTCGTCTTCCGGATTGATGAGGAGTTGGAGACCACGTTGCATGAAGCAACCTTTGGCTCCTCTTCAGCTGACACCTTTGTCCCAAGGCGACGTCGGAGAGGTGTCGATGATTGCAGTCGTTGGAAGACCGACTGTCTTGGTGGAGCTGCCGCCTTGCAACAGCAGTTGATGGTGACCACCGCACAAGTATGCCCCGTGAGAGGCGCATCGTGCTTGTTGGTTGACTCTGCTGACCGGCGCTTGTGAGTGATCACGTTGCGCAGGTCATTGGAGGAGAGTGGTGCCTTCACACCCCCTTCAGACGTATGGCAAGGCCAAACGCCGGGGTGGTCAGGTGAGTGCTGCGCCCCCTGATCTAATACCAAGCAGGCATCACGATCAGTAGTGGGGGAACCATAACATTTGAAGTGACTTGAACGGACCTCAAACGCACACCAGAGGAGGCACGGGAGTTCAAGACCACTGAGTTTGCCTCTCTCGACTTGGTTGTGCACGCAGTAGATGCGCCCAAGCGAGATGAGGACTTTGAAGATCGACTCGTTGCTGGTGCAGAAGCACTTGAGTCAACCTTGTACAGCTTGCCATCGGCAGCACGCGTGATGACGAGCGCGTGCCTCTGGCCGGCTGCTGGCATAGCACGTTTGTGGCGCATGGCCCGTGCCGCCTTGGATTTCTTCGTACCAGCCCACTGGGGCGCATAGTACTCAGCATCCAAATTCTTCTCGCCATTACAGCGAGTGAGTCTATCAAAGACAGAGGCTTTTTGTGACGCATCAGAGGTGATGCGCGGGGCATTGGCTGCGCCCCTGCTCCGTCGACGTATCTTCCTCGCCTGAGAGGGAGATAGCTGGGGAACGTGGTCAGCCGCACGTTTCCCCAAGAGATGCACTGCATCGGCGGGCGCACCTTGGTTGCTGAGAACGTCAGCAGGAAGGGAAGGCTGGATTGCTGCATCCCCTTCAGTGGTGGTGCCCGAGGCGTCGACCTTGCGCACCCAGGCCGTGCGGATCTTCTTCGGCTTTGGTAGCCGCTTCGAAGGACTCGCACTTCCTTCAGAAATGAACTCCTCGTACGCCTGTTGATTGAGGCGCACGACCAGCGTCTTGTGGGAGGAGCCCACCTTCACGTCGTTGGCCTGTGACACGACTTTCTCGGAAGAGGATAAAGAAGTCCCCAGCAGAGTCGCCAGCTTGTTTGCCATTAAATTGTTTGATTGAAAACTTTAATACAAACAGAATAGTGTTACAATGTAGGACTTAGATGTAGTCCTAGGAGTACACTTTTGTTTAAGCTGGGTCCTTAGTGCCAATGGAGCGAGTGGTAATGCGTTGACTCCGTTGACCGGCTGACGACGGTTATCGGTTCTCTGAAGGTGTGGATTGCTCTGGGTGCTGGAGCTTGCTGAGAGAAGGAAGACGTTGAGTGTCTGTATCTGCCTCTCTGATGATTCCTTATATGTTCGTTATGGATTCTCTGTGTGTGTGAAGGAGAAGATCCCTCTATTTATAGTTTTGCAGGCTGGCTGCTCATGCGCGCATGTAGGATGCGCCGGTGTGTGGGGACGCCACGTGGAGGTTGCTGATGGAGGCGCGTAGATGATGCGCCCTGATTGAGGGGGAGAACTCTTTATACTGCTGTTGTGAGCCGGCACGTAGCAGAGGAGAAGATCTTTCTGTTGCTGAAATCTTGGACGAGTTGAGTCAAAGGACACGTGTCATCGACCCATGGCTTGAAGATCTCGAATTTGGGGGGGTAGTGATCTGGTGAGCTGCGCCTTGGATCTGGGCGCAGGAGGAGGCTGCGGCTCATAACCTTTAGGAGTTACAAACCATTTAGGGTGCATGGCTTTTAAGGCGCATGCATGTGACCTTCCTTCTGTCTTTCGGGATCAGAGATCAGTCTGGGGCGCATGGCTTTTGAGGCGCATGCAAAGCTTCAACTGGAGACTCTTCTTCTGTCTTTAGGGATCAGTGAAGGGTCTGAGGCGCACGGCTTTTGAGGCGCATGCTGGTTTGGACGCATGGCCGTAGAGGCGCATGCGGATGGCCACGTGGCAGTAGCCGTCGGAATAGAGTCATGATGATGCTGACGTTGTCGACGCTTCGTTCTTTGAAAAAAGCTATCAACTGTTCAGACTTTGGGAAGCGTGCTGCCAACTCTGGTGTCAGTTCAGCATTTAATGTTTGTGACGTTCGATGGACAGCTGAGTGGGCACATTGGTTGGTGTTCCACTCGGCATGGAGATGTGAGGGGGGGCACATCCTCTGTGATGCGCCGGGTACTGTAGGGCGCGTCTGTGTGATACGCCTGATGCTGGAGGGCGCGTCCGTGTGATGTGCTGTTTGGCTGGCGCATCCGACATGTCCTTTAATGACGCGGCTGTCTCGCTCCTCGAGTGCTATAAATAGCCGTTTGGCTGAATTCGAGGCGTCCGGTTCATCCATTTAATGCAAATTTATTGCACAGAATTCGGAGAGTCATCCACTTGGCGTATGGGTTTGATTTGCTCGGCCTATAAATAGTGGCATGGAGAGAAGGTTTGCTCCTCGTTCCCTCACGTACTTCCAACATGAACTTGGATATGCGGGTGCATTCTGTTGACGAAGTGCTCCCGATGGTGAAGATGAGACGTCGTGCTGTCTTCGATGTACTTGAAGGTGACTGTTACATCCAAAAGACGGAGTTGAGGGCTTCTGAGGCAGGCGGAAGGTGCCTGTTGCATCCAAAGATAGGGATGTTCGGGCCTCGTCTCCGTTGTTCCGGAAGAGCCGTATATCGGAATGGTGGTGCTAGGCTCTCTCTTCCTTCAAAGTGGGTGCCGCCCACTTTGATTGTGTTGAAAGCTCCTTGTGCCATGATTTTGATCACGGTCTTCCTTGGTCTTTGGAGGCTCTTTCGAAGCCTTCCCTGGCCACAACATTTGCGGTGCTCTTCTCTTCCTTGGTTCCAGCCAGAGGGTTAAATGCTTTGCTTGGCGAAGCACTTATCAGGTGAGCCTGGCTGGAAGAGCTGCTCATAACTGAGCTGCTGAAGGGATGCACATAACTGAGCTGGATGCACATAACTAAGCTGCTGAAGAGATGGTAGGATGCGCCTGGCTGGAGGCGCATGACATCTGCTGCGCCTGGCTGACAGCGCATGGTGACTGCTGTGCCTATCGGAAGGCGCATGGTGGTTGCTGCGCCTATCTGGAAGGCGCATGGTGGCTGTTGGCTGTACATCTAGGATCCTTCCTTTGTAGAAATTCTCCTTTGTACAACCTTTTCTAGACATGTAATAGACTTTTATATATATAAATAAAAAGTCCTTCTTCGAATGTCTATGGCTTATTTGATTAGCTGTCTGAGTTCTGGCGCATATAATGCCTGGCGCATGGGCTTTCTGGTTGTGAAATTCCATGCTTCTACAAGCTTCCCCCAAGTCCTTCATACTGAACTTGCTCGAGATGAACCTCTTTGTCTTCGTGACACAGCTCATATCCGTACCTAGGATAAGCATGTCGTCCACGTACAGACAAACGATCACACCTCTTCCATCAGCGAACTTCGTGTAAACGCACTTGTCCGTCTCGCTGACCATGTATCCATTTGACCTTATAAATTTGTCAAATTTCTCATGTCACATCTTGGGAGCCTGTTTAAGACCGTACAAAGATTTCACCAACTTGCAAACTTTGTCTTCAAGACCCTTGACGACAAATCCCTCTGGCTGTTGCATGTAAATCTCTTTGGTCAGCTCGTCATTTAGGAAAGCCATTTTCACATCCATCTGATGTATCACCATCTTATTTATTGCTGCGAGAGCAATCAACATTCAGATGGTAGTCATCCGGGCTACTGGATTATATGTGTCACTCTCCGTTCCCGGAATACGTATTTTTATACATATACAACTCATAAGTATTAATTTAGTATTTATCATGTATTATCCTGTATTTAAATTCCTTTAAGTTTATGTTAATTATCTGCTCTTTAATTTTCATGTTAATTAATTTCTTGCAATTTTATTATCTGCATTTTATTTCCTGCTGTTATTTCCTGCTTTTAGTCTTGCTTATTTGGTTCGGCCTAGGATGGGTTTCTCGGGTTCATGGTGGATTAAACCCGGCCCACAAGTCTCCCACCTACCACCATCCTCCCTATTTAAAGCTTCCTTCTCCTTCTCTCTCCTCATAACTTCTCCTTCACCATTACTTCTTCTTCTTCCTCTCATCACTCTCTCCACCAACCACAGCAGGCAAGTGCAATCTTGATTCTTGCTTGGAGAACCATTTTTATGGTTCATTTCTCTTTCTCTCATGATTCTGAGAGAGTTTACTACTTGGTATTTTTGATTTCTTTGGCTTGTTTTCTCTAGATCTAAGTTGTTGTATTTCGGTTATTCATGGGTTTTGATCTCCCAACTTAGCGTGTCTTCTGGCTGGGAACTTCATTTTTCTGGCTTGGGACGAAGGCTGAGTCACACACACGTCTTTACATGTTGGCGTGTATTTTGAGTCACGCTCATGTTCTTACATGATTAGCGTGTATTTTTAGTCACGCTAACGTTCTCATGAGCGTGCGTGTATTTTTAGTCACGCTAACGTTCTCATGAGCGTGCGTGTATTTTTAGTCACGCTAACGTTCTCATGAGCGTGCGTGTATTTTTAGTCACGCAAACGTTCTCATAAGCGTGCGTGTATTTTTAGTCACGCTAACGTTCTCATGAGCGTGCGTGTATTATCAGTCACGCTCACGTCTCTACGTGTCTGCGTGGATTTTTAGTCACGCACACGTTCTTACGTGTCAGCGTGGATTTTTAGTTACGCACACGTCTTTGCATGCGTGCGTGGATTTTTAGTCACGCACATCTTTGCGTGCGTGGATTTCTTGTCAACTTTTCACGCTCACTTGAGCGTGCGTGAATTTCCCTTCACGCTCATACTGTGCATGCCAGCGTGAATTACTTTTTCACGCTCACGCTGTTACACGCTCACTCCTACTAGACTTGGCGTAACTTTTGGCCTTAGTATAGACTTGTTGGCGTGACTTTCTAACCTGGATGTTTTTATTTGTTCTATAACTTATTCATTTAAGGATGGCATGGTAATTCTCCTATTTTATCCTTACGCCTTTTTGCATGAACTTGATAAATCATGATATGTTAATATTGTTAATACAAATTGTTATGTGGAATGTGTCATGTGTCTGGATTGATCTATGGATACCCAGTATGACTAGAACTTAACTCTGAGGAGTTATAGGCTCGACCCCATGTAATACTAATTAACTTTCATGTCTTGTCACCATTGATAATGATTATGACATTGACTAATAATTGATCATACGTTCCTAGTTGGAACTAAGAGACTGGCTAGTCGTCTTATTGGATTGAATGAATGAGACACGTTCATGTAATGAACTATTGTAATCGACTGGCTGATGCCAAATATTGGCATACGGGCACATGTATGTTTCAAATTATTTATTTGTTTATTTAGTATTTATTTATCTTACAAAAACAGCATATGTACTTTATGGTCAAGGCATGATTACTCCGTGGTTAGATTTGATAGTTGCATTTCGCTATGTAAGACCTACAACATAGCCGCACGGGTATCGTTGTAGAGTTGCGCATATCGTACCCCGTGCAAAGTACTCATTTGAATGACCATGATCTACGGCATGGGATTTCGCTCAACATAGAGGCTTTAAGTTAAATAAAATAATGATGGCATGGAGAGAATGGATTCCCGAGTTCTTACATAGCAGCCCTCTTGGGACTAGTAGTGCCCGACAGGCCGGCTGGTTCCCACGGATACCGTAAATCTGTCACACGGGCAGGAAACGGTATCTGCTTATATTATTGTACATGCTATATTAACGGCGGACGTCCCGCTGGGACTCGTCTAATTACATGATTGGCGCAATTGATTGATTGGATAAACTAGCCTTGCTCGCACATAGTAAGAACTGAGGAATCCCTATTTGCATAATTCCAGGATAACTTGGGACTCACAATAGCAAGCCGTAGTAGTTGATTGGCCGTTCAAGATGATTTGTTTGTGTACTGTACCTACTCTGTTGCCTAACTGTGATGATCAGAATGTCAGGACATGACGGGCCAACTTCTGTCCTTGTTTGGTTGGGAGGTTGGTTCGAAGTGTCGTGATGTTATATGAATCCTAGTGGAAAGTAGAGATCTATTATTATATTCTCTTACTTACTGGTTTAATCCTTTATATCGTCCTTCCTTGTGGTACTTGCTATTAGAGGTCTAACCTCTCTGGTTTTGCATGGCCAGATTTAGAGCCGGTCCCCGAGGATCCAGCTTACTTCTACCTCCAAGATGGTCAATACTAGAGGGATGATCGCAGGAGGACTCGAGTGGGTTCCTTACTTCACCACTCGTTTTGTTACTTACTTTATACTTAGCCGTTTGGCACCGACATGTTAGTCGGATTGTCTTGCACTTACTTTTGCATAATTGTAATTAAGTCAGACTGCAGCTGATAACAATTGTGTATACTTTGCTATACCATCTGGCTATATTTTGTAAAGCCAGATCTCAAAAATATTTTGACTGAGCGTTTGGGACGTCCTACTGCTTTTTCTTACATGTTCTCTATTTCTGTTTCTTACTTGAATGATTGAGACAATAGATGTGAAGTGACCATAGTAAGACTTTCATGTAGTATGCACCCCCTCGTCTGGTTAGACAGCATTGATCGTATTATACGGTATTCATCTACCCGTAATACGTAGCTGGCTGAGTCATTCCCCCGCTCTCCAGTATTCTGGTTCTGGGGCGTGACAAGGTTTTAGTGGTGGCCCATGCAGGTCTCGATTTCAGACTTGTGGGGTGTTTTGATTTATAGGATGTCTCAATCACACGTGTTCCCCCTTGATCTCATGATTCGTTATTCTCAACCCTTGCTTGACATTCCAGTATCCTTTGACTTCATCGATCCTTCATGTCCGATTGTTTGATTGTTCTCTTGTCCCTTTTCTTAGGGGCACTTCGTCCGCATCGGTCAGAGCTGGACAGCAACAACAAAAGCAACATGGACAACCTGACCAGGTTGGTCAGCAACAAGGGCCAGTCTCACCTCAGGAGGCTACTCAGGAAGAAGTGATAGTGGAAGCAGCAGCTGGATCGCAGTATCCGGATGTTCCACTACCACCAACAGTTTCACCTACCCAAGTGGACACACCAGCCCTTCTGGAGATCATGAGAGGAATGATGGCTACTCAGCAATATCAGGTGTTGGTCCAGCAGCGCATGCACACTCAGCTACAAGAGCAGAATGTGCTACTCAACCAAAGATTGCAGACAGTATTAGAAAGAGGGGCAAGGCCAGATTCAGGAGCATCAGCCAGGTTTTGCAAGTACAACCCCCGCCGTTTCGAGGACACGGAGGATGCCATCTCAGCAGATGCATGGCTTAAGGATATTGAGGCTATTCTGACAGCAGCTAAGGTACCGACAGCAGAACATGTGGATCTTGTGAAGTTATTACTTCAGGATCTCGCACGTGATTGGTAGGAATCAGAGGAAGTGGGCATCAGACGTCCTGTGGCTTGGGACGATTTCACTGCAAGATTCAAGACGAAGTATTATGGAGTTGTGGCACAGTTTGAGCTACAACAGAAATTTATCAACCTCAGGCAGGCCGGCAAGACTGTAGATGCTTATGCAGCGGAGTTCTGCAGATTGAGTAGATTCGCCCCAGAGATGGTAGCAACAGAGCGCCAGAGGGCCATGAGGTTTCAGCAAGGGTTTTATCTTGAGCTCTTGCAATTGATAGAGGGGCACAATTACCAAACTTTTGACGAAATATTAACGGCAACTCGAAGGCATGAGATCACTATTCAGAGGCTTGCATTAAGGACTGGGGGTCAGAAGAGGTCCTACAGTCAGATGAAGGAGGGGGGGAGCAGCGCCCCGAACAACAGCACCATCCACTGGTATTCGTATCCACGATGTGGCGATACGAGGACCAGCACCACCACCCAGGCAGCAGCAACAGCAACAGAGGAAGAACCAGCAACCCCCAGCGGGCTGCACTTATTGTGGGAAGATGGGGCACACTAGAGATGTGTGTCGGACATTGAATGGACTGTGTATGATATGTGGAAATCCAGACCATCGGGTTACCACATGTCCCATGAATTCGAGGTCAGGAGGACCAGGACAGCAGTTTCCTGCTCTGCCAGCACCAGGGGCAGGCCAGTATCGAGGACCAGCAGTGGCAGTAAGGCCGTTGGCACAGCGTCCGTTACTGCCGCAGGCTCAAATGTTTCGGCAGCAGGGACCGCCGATGCAGCAACACCAGCATAGACCACCCCAGCATCATCAAGGAAGGGGCCAGCAACAACATCAGGTTAGGCCGCAGCATGGAAACCAGCAAGGAGGTCGAGGGCAAGCATTCACTCTGTCCTTGGAGGAGGCATTGGCATCGGGAGATATTGTGGCAGGTAACATTCTCGTCGCCTAGATTGTCGTAGAGGAAGTGTATCTTTTGATATTCCAGGCATGGAGCAGTTCACCTTAGTCAGATCAGAGGCAACTCAACGAGAGCATGGAGTAGTAACGGCAATGGAAGAAGTTCAGATTCCGAAGGTAGTTGAAGAATTTCTAGACGTATTTCCTGAAGAACTTCCAGGTCTACCACCAGTTAGAGATATTGAGTTCAGTATAGAATTGGCACCAGGAACTAAACCGATATCAGATCGAGTTTATAGAATGGCGGATTCAGAGCAGGCCAAGGTATATCAGCATATAGAGGAACTGAAGGAGAAAAAGTTCATCCAAGCTAGCGTGTCACCATGGGCAGCACTAGTGGTACTTGTGGGGAAGAAGGATGGGTCATCCAGATTGTGCATTGACTACAGGAAGCTTAACGCGGCAACAGTGAAGAACAAGTACCCATTACCCATGATCGACGACTTATTTGATCAGTTGAGTAAAGCTAGAGTTTTCTCCAAGATAGATCTTCGTTCAGGGTACCATCAGGTGAGGGTTCGGAAGGAAGATATTCCCAAGACAGCATTCAGGTCGAAGTATGGGCATTATGAGTTCTTAGTAATGCCGTTTGGTTTGACCAATGCTCCAGCAATATTCATAGATTTGATGAATCGCATATTTATGCCATATTTAGACCAGTTTGTCGTTGTGTTTCTTGACGACATTCTCGTATACTCTGCTAGTGAAGAGGAGCATGAAGACCACCTCAGAAAAGTGTTACAGGTTCTGAGAGAGAACCAGTTGTATGCCAAGCTCAGTAAGTGTGAGTTTTGGTCGGATCACATTTCATTTTTGGGTCATATCATATCAGGAGCTGGAGTAGCAGTAGATCCCAGGAAGATAGAAGCAGTAGAAAGTTGGCCAGTACCCAAGACCGTAGCAGATGTGTGGAGTTTCTTGGGATTGGCAGGATATTATAGAAGGTTTGTGTCAGACTTTGTAAGGCTTTCAGCACCCATGACCCGCTTGACCCGGAAGGATGTACCATTCGTTTGGTCGGCAGAATGTCAGGCATCATTTGAGACTTTGAAGCAGAAGTTGATATCAGCACCTATTCTTACATTACCAGTTGGACCCGGAGGTTTTACAGTATATTGTGATGCGTCAGGTAAAGGACTTGGATGTGTCCTTATGCAACATGGGAAGGTGATAGCGTATGCATCTAGGCAGCTTCGGGACCACGAGAAGAATTACCTAACTCATGATTTAGAATTAGCGGCAGTAGTATTTGCTTTGAAGCTATGGAGGCATTACTTATATGGTGACCGAGTGGACATGTACACAGACCATAAAAGTCTGAAGTACATCTTTACTCAGAAGGAACTAAACATGAGGCAGAGAAGGTGGTTGGAGTTGATCAAGGATTATGACGTAGAGCTTCAGTATCATCCAGGCAAGGCTAATGTAGTAGCAGACGCTCTTAGCAGGAGAGGCGGCACATTTATGTTGACAACACAGAGGCATATCTTAGAAGACCTTCAGGAGATGGGCATCGAGGTTATACTTCCTAGTGATGTAGGAGTTCTAACAAGTCTGCAAGTTCAATCCGACTTGGTAGGCAGGATCAAGGCAGCTCAGGCACAAGACCCAAGGATTCAGAAGCTTAGGGTAGAATGTGAGTCAGGACTCAGGAAGGAGATGAGAATTCATAAAGATGGTACACTTAGGTTTGGATCACGTCTATGTGTGCCTAGTGGAGATATCAGACATGAGGTTATGGCAGAAGCTCACAGTTCTCAGTATTCTATTCATCCTGGAGGGACCAAGATGTACCAAGATATCAAGCAGCATTTCTGGTAGAACGGGATGAAGAGGGAGATAGCTAGATTTGTTTCCCGTTGCTTGGTATGTCAGCAAGTGAAGGCAGAACAGTAGAGGCCAGCTGGGTTATTACAACCGCTTTCTATTCCGGAATGGAAATGGGAGCATATTACAATGGACTTTGTGACCGGTTAACCGAGATCACCAAGTGGTAAGGACGCTATTTGGGTAATAGTGGACCGACATACGAAGGTAGCACATTTTCTTCCTTTCAGAGTTGGGCAATCTACAGAAAAGTTGGCGGAGTTATATATGCAACAGATAGTCAGGCAGCATGGGGTTCCTGTCAGTATTGTGTCGGATCGAGATATCCGCTTTACCTCATATTTCTGAAAGAGCTTACATCATAGTCTGGGTACCAAGTTAAGATTTAGCACGGCCTACCATCCGCAGACGGATGGGCAATCAGAAAGAACGATTCAGACTTTAGAAGACATGTTGCGAGCTTGCACTCTAGATTTTGGAGGGTCTTGGGAGAGTCACCTGCACTTAGTCGAGTTCTCATACAATAATAGTTATCAAGCCAGTATCCAGATGGCGCCATTCGAAGCACTATATGGTAAGAAGTGCAGGTCACCGCTTGCATGGGATGATATCGGAGAGAGGAAGATGTTAGGCCCAGAAATGATTGTTCAGACGGTTGAAGTGATTAAGGGAATTAGAGAGCGACTTCGAGTTGCGCAGGATCGGCATCGTCATTGGACGGACCAGCATCGTAGGCCGTTAGAGTTCTCTGTTGGGGACCACGTATTCTTGCGGATCTCACCTACTCGTGGGGTCATTAGATTTGGCGTTTGCGGGAAATTGAGTCCGCGGTACATAGGCCCATTTGTTATCCTTGATCGGGTAGGCGATGTTGCTTATCGTTTATCCCTCCCGCCTTCGTTACGAGAGGTGCATGACGTGTTTCATGTATCTCAATTACGTAGGTATGTATCGGACCCAAGCCATATCCTCGATCATTCTGAGCTGGTTGTTGGTACCAACCTGTCTTACGAGGAACAGCCTGTGTCCATTTTGGACCGAAGAGAGAAGATACTCAAGAACCGAACAATTAGTCTTGTCCGTGTTGCTTGGGGTCATCACTCCTTGGGAGAGTCAACATGGGAACGTGAGGATGATATCCGATCACAGTATCCACACCTGTTTGACTCACAAGGTATATCTCTTTCTGTATACCTTGATTGTCCTGATTCTTCATGCTTGTCACCTTATGGGTAGAGCTACTTGATATCATAGATTGATGAATTTACATATACAGTACTTGCTTTTGATATGGTAAAATGATTGCTTGCTCACTAGAACTGTTTGTATTAGTTTAGCTCCGATATTTCTACCTGCTTGGAATTGAAATTCCGAGGACGAAATTTTTTCAAGGTCGATAGAGATGTCACTCCCCGTTCCCGGAATGCGTATTTTTATACATATACAACTCATAAATATTTATTTAGTATTTATCATATATTATCCTGTATTTAAATTCTTTTAAGTTCATGTTAATTATCTGCTCTTTAATTTTCATGTTAATTAATTTCTTGCAATTTTATTATCTGCATTTTATTCCCTGCTGTTATTTCCTGCTTTTAGTCTTGCTTATTTGGTTCGGCCTAGAATGGGTTTCTCGGGTTCATGGTGGATTAAACCCGGCCCACAAGTCTCCCACCTACCACCACCCTCCCTATTTAAAGCTTCCTTCTCCTTCTCTCTCCTCATAACTTCTCCTTCACCATTACTTCTTCTTCCTCCTCTCATCACTATCTCCACCAACCACAGCAGGCAAGTGCAATCTTGCTTCTTGCTTGGAGAACCATTTTTATGGTTCATTTCTCTTCCTCTCATGATTCTGAGAGAGTTTACTACTTGGCATTTTTGATTTCTTTGGCTTGTTTTCTCTAGATCTAAGTTGTTGTATTTCGGTTATTCATGGGTTTTGATCTCCCAACTTAGCGTGTCTTCTGGCTGGGAACTTCATTTTTCTGGCTTGGGACGAAGGCTGAGTCACGCACACGTCTTTACGTGTTGGCGTGTATTTTGAGTCACGCTCATGTTCTTACATGATTAGCGTGGTGCGTGTATTTTTAGTCACGCTAACGTTCTCATGAGCGTGCATGTATTTTTAGTCACGCTAACGTTCTCATGAGCGTGCGTGTATTTTTAGTCACGCTAACGTTCTCATGAGCGTGCGTGTATTTTTAGTCACGCTAACGTTCTCATGAGCGTGCGTGTATTATCAGTCACGCTCACGTCTCTACGTGTCTGCGTAGATTTTTAGTCACGCACACGTTCTTACGTGTCAGCGTGGATTTTTAGTCACGCACACGTCTTTGCATGCGTGCGTGGATTTTTAGTCACGCACATCTTTGCGTGCGTGGATTTCTTGTCACCTTTTCACGCTCACTTGAGCGTGCGTGAATTTCCCTTCACGCTCACACTGTGCATGCCAGCGTGAATTACTTTTTCACGCTCACGCTGTTACACGCTCACTCCTACTAGACTTGGCGTAACTTTTGGCCTTAGTATAGACTTGTTGGCGTGACTTTCTAACCTGGGTGTTTTTATTTGTTCTATAACTTATTCATTTAAGGATGGACCTGACAGGACAGGGACACGTGGAGGGCTCTAGCAGGGGACTCTCTCCTGTTCGGTGTTTGCCTGAGGGGGGTCAACAGCCTACCGGATGTGTAGACGAGGCGGGGGTCAATGGTCAGCACAGACAGAGTGCTATGGGTCTTCAGGAGGTGGAGCCCACTACTTTGCCACCTGGAGCTCAATTGACCAATGGTCAGACCAAGGTGAGTTTTCTTCCAGTCTCTAATACTATTAGTCAAACCAACTTGCTCCTATGTTCTGTGGTGGGCCAACCCACTCTTCCTATTAATTCTAATCAGAACCTAATCACGTTGCATGGGGATCTTGCTGGCACGTCCGCGTGTAAGTCTGTGCATGTCCCTAATCCACCTCCAGCCTTGGCTGCTCAGGTGGGACCCCTCACTAATTTGTATACCACAGCTGGTCAAACAATCCTTAATTTCAGTAAACCGAGCAACCAACGTGTGGAGCATGCGGCTTTGAGTATGGTTAATCAGACCATACCCAGACCTGAACCAACGGTATCCAAATTGTCGTTTGCGGATATGGTTCGACCGGACCGTGTCAGCGATACGTCCGATATAGTTCATGATGTGCCACTTGTTAACCACACGGACTCGCCTATGGAGGAAGGTCAAAACATAGATATATACTTCTCCTCCCAGGAAGGAGTCCCTAGCGACGCCTTTCCAACACACCATAATTTTCAAATTCACGTCGGGATGCCCGAAATTAACTCGGGTTCAAGAATGCGTTGCTAATTGGGGTCTAGCGGCTATTTACACGGTAGCGCCGATGGATGCTAGGCACATCGTTCTACACCTATCTAGTGCCACGGACCATAATATAGTTTGGACGAAAAATCTGCTCAGAATTGACTCTTATCCAGTCAAAGTTTTGAAATGGTCGTCTAATTTCAATGTTAATGAAGAATCATCTATAGCTTCTTGCTGGGTTACTTTCCCCAACCCTCCTTTGGAATTTTTCGTCCCTTTGGCAATTAAAAGGATTGCTAATTCTTTTGGTAAATTCCTGTGTTTGTCAGAGGAAACGAGAAAATTTACAAAGGCCAATTATGTGAAAATTTGCATGGAATTGGATATTGCCAAAGAACTGCCTAACAGTATCAATGTCACTATAGGCTCTAAATCTTATACTCAGTCTGTTGTCTATGATAACAACGTTTTATATTGCAAACACTGTCTTCTTCGGGGACACAATATCAAGTACTGTTTCAAAGCGAACCCGGAGTTAAGAAGGAAACCGCGATCATATCGGGACTCGGACAAAGGAAAACAAATCAACGAGAGAACTTAAACATCTACCGGAGCGCGGACTGCAGAACCTATCTTGGGTAGGCCGAACCAACATATTCATTTTCAATCTCCCGGAGAATCAAGCAGAGACAGAAGTCAGGACAAGGAGGCAGGGACCACTGGTATGAATTTTATTAAAATTTCTAACAAATTTGATGCTCTTATTACAGAGGATACAGATTGTTTAGCCTCTAGTGAGGACACCTCTATTTCGAACAAAGGGAAGCAATCTAGTGAGACTTCTAACAAATACCAAGCAACTCAAGCTGAGGAAACAGTTGACATGGAGGCTTTCTATGCTTCTCAAATGGCCAATGAGACTAGGGAAGGAAGTTGCACACACATTGTTGATGGGCAAGAAAAAAGAATTACTGATGAGCATGTCAACAGCTATATGGCAGCGGTGGCAGAGACGAATTTGGAGGCGGATTCCGCGAGCACTTCCCGATATCCGGTGGCTGACAAGTCTAGCGCGGACGTGGATACTGCCGCCCGGCCCAACTCTCAAAACGTTGACGCGGCATCCACGGCGCGGGACCATGCTGGGTCAGCGGATAACCATCCCCCTATTGCTATTCAAGTGGCTTCGTCGATCGACGGTAGCAAATCGGATCCTAACTATTCGGGGGAACAGGATCCAGAAAGCTCTAGTGAAGACCAGGACCTCTACTCGGTCAGTGAGGAACCGAGCTTGGCAGACCCTACCTACAAAGACCGGATATCCGAAGCGTCGAGCGGTTCGTCGTTTGTTCAGGAACAAAACTCCAGGAGCATCAACCATACCATACGAATGACACAGGACCATTTGCTTGGGTCGCAATCGCCGGAGCCGGGAGAGCCGCCGGAGGTGGAGATAGCATTAATCAAAGCCTTCAAAGCTAAAAGTAACAAACAAATCGAGGCGGAATCGGCGGCGGCCAAAGCTACTAAAACTAGGCCTATGGAGGTTGAAATAGCAGGTAAGCAGCAGGATGTCAATGAGGGAAACTCAAAGAGGATACTAAAGGAGAGCAACAATAGAAAGAAGAAACAAGAGAAGCCCAACAAAGCTCAAACGGGCGTCAGAAGGAGTTCTGAGAATGCTACTATTCCAGCTCACTCAAGACAAAATAGGCGGTCATCCGAGGCCAAAACACATGTTCAAGAACCCCTTAATGTTTAAGTCCATCATTTGGAATGCTAGGGGGGTCCGGAACACACAAACCAGGAAGCATCTCAACTCTCTTATCAGCAAACATTCTTCTGATTTTATTGCTATTTTAGAACCAAAAATTGATGGAGATAATTTATCTAGCCTTGCTGCAGAGCTTCACATGCCTAATTTTTTTCATGCAGGTCAGGGGAACAAATATATCTGGCTTTTGTGGAACGACAACATCGCGCTTACAGTTGCGGAGACGCATACTCAGTTCCTGACTTGTAAAATCAGCAGCTCATCTTCGGCTCAGGACATGTATTTCACGGTGGTTTACGCTAGTTGTGAATGGAGAACGCGCAGGGAGCTTTGGCGGGCGCTGACTACTTTCTACAGCAATTGCCAGTCGCCGTGGATCCTCGCCGGTGACTTCAACGTCATCGCTTCGGCGGCGGAAAAGTCGGGTCCGGGCTCTATCAATGGGACCGCGACTGCGTAGTTTACCTCTTTCATATCTGAGAACGGGCTTATGGACGCTGGTTACCTGGGATCGATGTACACATGGTGCAACGGGCTCATCAACCACCCGAACACTTGGGAAAGGCTTGACCGGGTCTTTTATGACACGAATTTCCTCCTCAACAACACCCCGATCACGGTAACGCACTTACCTCGTTTATTTTCTGATCACTCTCCTCTCCTTATCTCTCCCACAGATTCGATCGGCGCGCCGGCTCCTTTTCGCTTCCAACGCATGTGGACTTCTCATCCCACCTTCAATGAGCTCGTGAGTACTAGCTGGAACTCTCCGTGCATTGGCCCACCTCTCATTGTTCTCCACAGTAAGTTGAAAAGGCTCAGAAATTCTCTTCGGGAGTGGAATTGGAATGTTTTTGGGGACTTGCGGAAACAAAAGAGGGACTTGCAACTTGAGGTCGACGCCATTGAGGAGTCTCTCCAAGATCTCTGGTGTGACTCGCGGGGTTTGGCTCTTCACAATGCGAGGCAGCGGCTCAAAGCGGTGATGGCTATGGAAGAACAACTCCTCATGGATCTAGCTAGGATCAACTGGATTACCGAGGGGGATCGGAACTCCTCTTTCTTTCACGCTATTATTAAAGACAGGGCCGCCACCAACAAAATTCGGATGTTCGACCCCGACGGTTCGACGGTGGAGGATCATATCATTCTTGACCGGGCCATTCTTCACTTCTCGGAGTTCTTCGGTCACGTCCCGGCTTTCCCGGCGGACTCATTTATCGACTGTATTCCGAGCCTTATTTCCGAGGCTCAAAACGTGGAGTTGTGTGTCATTCCCTCGGAGGACGAGGTGCACATGGCGGTGAAGTCCCTTAATCCGCAAAGCGCGCCTGGACCGGATGGGTTCACGGGTTATTTCTACACTACTTGTTGGAGCATTATCAAAGACGACGTCGTTGCCGCTATCACGGACTTCTTCCGCGGCATCCATCTTCCCAAAGGTATAACTTCCGCTAACTTAGTCCTCATTCCTAAAACTAATAAACCTTTGAGTTGTCAGGATTTTAGACCGATCAGTTTGAGCAACTTCTCTCATAAAATTATTTCCAAAATTTTGGCGGAGCGGCTCTCCTCGGTCCTTCCTATCATTATCTCGAGAGAACAATCGGACTTTGTCAAAGGTAGAAGCATTCACGAGAACATTAGCCTCGCTCATGAGATCGTTCAGACCATCGATAACAAAGTCTCGGGGGGCAATGTGGCTATTAAACTTGACATGTCCAAAGCCTACGATAGGGTCGACTGGTCTTTTCTCATTCGGGTTCTTCGCCGGTTCGGATTCAGTCACACGTGGACCAACCTCATCTATAGAGTCATTTCTAACTGCTGGTATTCTATATCTGTCAATCGCAAGACCGGGGGTTACTTTCGCTCTTTCAGAGGGTTACGTCAGGGGGACCCGATCTCTCCAGCTCTTTTTATTATCGTCCATGATGCGCTTAGTCGTAAAATCTCCAATCTTTGCTTGCATGGTCGGTTGAAGCTTTGCACGGGAAGAATCAATAGCCTCCCCATCTCCCATCTATTTTACGCGGATGACAGTCTCATATTCCTCAATGGTGGCACTAGCAACATCGACTGTCTTCTGGCTACCCTTCGGGAGTATTCCCAGTCTTCCGGTCATGTTATCAACTTCTCTAAGTCTTCTCTTATTGTTTCTAACAAACCTCATATGTCTAGCCATGCAAATATTATTGCTAACAGCTCTGGTTTTAAGCTTACTTATTTGCCGATCTCGTATCTGGGGGTCCCTCTTTACAAAGGAAAAGCTAAACCGGAATACTTCTGTGACTTGATGACCAAATTTGACAAGCGCATTGCCGGGTGGAGAGGCCGGCTGCTTTCCTTCGGTGGCAAAATTACCTTACTGAAGAGTGTCCTCAACGCTCTCCCTATCCACGCCCTTTCGGTCGTCAAAGCGCCTACAAATCTGTTGCATGATATGGAGAAAAGAATGGCGGCCTTTCTTTGGAACTCTAATGAGAGGCACCGAAAGCGATGGATTTCTTGGAATCAAGTTTGTAGACCGATGGATGAAGGGGGTTTGGGTATTAGATCGCTCAAGCAAGTTATGACCGCTCTCCACGCCAAACGGTGTTGGTCTATCATCAATGGCGACTCGGTTTGGGCTCACTACATGATTCGCAAATACGGGGACCCGACGACGCAAAATTACGTTATGCCGCACAAGCCATCTCCGCTTTGGCGTTCTATCATGGCGGCTTTTCCGAAGGTTTACAGTAAGTGCACGTGGGTGGCCGGCCGGGGGAATATTTCGATTTGGGGCGTCAATTGGTGCGGTATGATCTTACCTAAACCTCATGTTTTTAATTATATTCCTAACATAAGACAAATTGTGAACTCTCCTTTTATTCGTATGGCTACTGGAGCTATTGTGGACATTAGAAATTATCTTCCTAATGAAGCTAAGAGAGTGCTGAATGCTATTGTCCTCAATGAGGACAAAGACAAAGTATGCTGGGTTTTAAATCAGAGTGGAGAATTCACTACTAAGTCCTTTTGGGAGCATTTTAGGATTAGATATCCTACTGTTACGTGGAGCCGATATTATTGGAATAAATTTATTCAACCTCGGGTTGGTGCTTTTCTGTGGAGACTTAGTCGGAATGCGATTCCGGTGGACGCGAGGCTTACAGCTATGGGCTTCAATCTGGCTTCTCGGTGTTCTTGTTGCGATAACCCGGATATTGAGACCGTTGATCACTTATTCGTCTCTGGCGATACGGCCTCTCGTGTTTGGCGCCACTTTGCGATTATTTTTCATCTCTCTACCTCTCCGTCGAGTGTCGACCAACTCGCTCAGGTATGGCTTAACAACGTTTCTTTGTCCTCTCCTTCGGGTATTAGCAGGAATATTATCTTCGGCAACGCGCTTTGGGAAATCTGGAAACAAAGAAATGCTATCATCTACGGCGACGGTAAGAGGAGCTGCAATTTCATTATCAGTCGGGTGATTTCTGTTCTCCAACTTTCCCGCGCTGCCTTCAACATTTCGCCGGGGGACGACGAGGACCTGGAGCAAGTTGGTTTGACTAATAGTATTAGAGACTGGAAGAAAACTCACCTTGGTCTGACCATTGGTCAATTGAGCTCCAGGTGGCAAAGTAGTGGGCTCCACCTCCTGAAGACCCATAGCACTCTGTCTGTGCTGACCATTGACCCCCGCCTCGTCTACACATCCGGTAGGCTGTTGACCCCCCTCAGGCAAACACCGAACAGGAGAGAGTCCCCTGCTAGAGCCCTCCACGTGTCCCTGTTCTGTCACGGCGTGGGCCTGACAGCCCCTACACCTTTTTGCATGAACTTGATAAATCATGATATGTTAATATTGTTAATACAAATTGTTATGTGGAATGTGTCATGTGTCTGGATTGATCCATGGATACCCAGTATGACTAGAACTTAACTCTGAGGAGTTATAGGCTCGACCCCATGTAATACCAATTAACTTTCATGCCTTGTCACCATTGATAATGATTATGACATTGACTAATAATTGATCATGCGTTCCTAGTTGGAACTAAGAGACTGGCTAGTCGTCTCATTGGATTGAATGAATGAGACACGTTCATGTAATGAACTATTGTAATCGACTGGCTGATCCCGAATATTGGCATACGGGCACATACAGGTTTCAAATTATTTATTTATTTATTTAGTATTTATTTATCTTACAAAAATAGCATGTGTACTTTATGGTCAATGCATGATTACTCCGTGGTTAGATTTGATTGTTGCATTACGCTATGTAAGACCTACAACATAGCCGCACGGGTATCGTTGTAGAGTTGCGCATATCGTACCCCGTATAAAGTACTCATTTGAATGACCATGATCCACGGCATGGGATTTCGCTCAACATAGAGGCTTTAAGTTAAATAAAATAATGATGGCATGGAGAGAATGGATTTCCGAGTTCTTACATGGCAGCCCTCTTGGGGCTAGTAGTGCCCGACAGGCCGGCTGGTTCCCACGGATACCGTAAATCTGTCACACGGGCAGGGAACGGTATCAGCTTATATTATTGTACATGCTATATTAACGGCGGGTGTCCCGCTGGGACTCGTCTAATTACATGATTGGCGCAATTGATTGATTGGATAAACTAGCCTTGCACGCACATAGTAAGAACTGAGGAATCCCTATTTGCATAATTCCAAGATAACTTGGGACTCACAATAGCAAGCCATAGTAGTTGATTGGCCGTTCAAGATGATTTGTTTGTGTACTGTACCTACTCTGTTGCCTAACTGTGATGATCAGAATGTCAGGACATGACGGGCCAACTTCTGTCCTTGTTTGGTTGGAAGGTTGGTTCGAAGTGTCGTGATGTTATGTGAATCCTAGTGGAAAGCAGAGATCTATTATTATATTCTCTTACTTACTGGTTTAATCCTTTACATCGTCCTTCCTTGTGGTACTTGCTATTAGAGGTCTAACCTCTCTGGTTTTGCATGGCCAGATTTAGAGCCGGTCCCCGAGGATCCAGCTTACTTCTACCTCCAAGATGGTCAATACTAGAGGGATGATCGCAGGAGGACTCGAGTGGGTTCCTTACTTCACCACTCGTTTTGTTACTTACTTTATACTTAGCCGTTTGGCACCGATATGTTAGTCGGATTGTCTTGCACTTACTTTTGCATAATTGTAATTAAGTCAGACTGCAGCTAATAACAATTGTGTATACTTTGCTATACCATCTGGCTATATTTTGTAAAGCCAGATCTCAAGAATATTTTGACTGAGCGTTTGGGACGCCCTACTGCTTTTTCTTACATGTTCTCTATTTCTGTTTCTTACTTGAATGATTGAGACAATAGATGTGAAGTGACCATAGTAAGACTTTCATGTAGTATGCACCCCCTCGTCTGGTTAGACAGCATTGATCGTATTATACGGTATTCATCTACTCGTAATACGTAGCTGGCTGAGTCATTCCCCCGCTCTCCAGTATTCTGGTTCTGGGGCGTGACAATATGTGTCAAAATAGTCAATCCCCTGCTTCTGAGAAAACTCCTTGCCTACCAACCTAGCCTTGAACTTGTCAATAGTTCCATCTGCTTTCATCTTCTTCTTGAAGATCCATTTGCATCCGATGGGTTTCGCTCCTTCAGGAAGATCAACCAACACCCAAG
This sequence comes from Iris pallida, assembly GCA_029216955.1. Classification (NCBI taxonomy): domain Eukaryota; kingdom Viridiplantae; phylum Streptophyta; class Magnoliopsida; order Asparagales; family Iridaceae; genus Iris; species Iris pallida. The sequence continues at coordinate 9,026,288 of JANAVB010010794.1, read as the reverse complement.
TGTTATTTGAGGTGATAGAATCAATTTCATTGTCAATCGCCTTCTTCCTAAAAATCGAGTCTCTGGTCTTCATTACCTCATCACCGGTAAGCGGATCTGCTTCCACATGATATGTGATAAAGTTACTTCAGAAGTCCTTCGGCCTCCTCACACGCTTAGCTGGCGGCTCAGCTTGTTCTGGTTCAATCGTTGTTTCAACAACATCTTCTTGGACCACATCTTCATTGAAGACTTCAGATTGCTGCGCACCCTCATTGTTCTCTGGTACATCCGCAAGAATAATATTCTTGTGCCTAGCAAATTTTTCTTCAAAATATTCTGCGTCGCGAGATTCAATGATATGATTTGACTCAATATCAAGAAATCTCCGAGCATCACTCTTCTCGGCATACCCCAAGAAGATCGTCTTTCACTACAAGAAAACATGGTTTCTGTGACAAGTAATGTTGTCCCAAAAGTTATGTAACTCGTCACAACACATCTTCTGTGACGAGTACAGTGACGACTTACTTTCGTAGCCTATACCTCCGTAGCTAAAAGTATAAGTGACGACCAAAAGTCATTGTCACAAAAAGTTTTCTACTGTGACAAGAATATGTTGTCAGTGATAGTAAACTTTCCGTGACAACAAATGCGTCACTAAAAATATTATAAGTGATGCACGATATTGTCACAAATAGCATTTTATGGTAATTAAAAATAAATATATTTTTTTTTGACAAAAAAATAAAAAATATTTCCGTGACGACGTTTGATATCATAAAACAATTTTAGTAACACTTTTATTGTTGTCACAATAAACGTACATGTTTAGTGACAAGTACATGTCATCATTGTAAACACTTGCACTAACACTTTTATTGTTGTCACTATATACTTATATGTTTAGTAAATGTAAATGTTGTCACCGTAGTGTACACTTTATATGTTTTGTGACAAATTAATATTGTCATGAGTATTTTTTTTGTCATTGTCATTATACATTGAAACACAAGAATACACAATACAATATCACACAATTCTTGTAGAAGAGGGTATGCATGATTGTGCTTATCTTCCAAGAACACCCCATTGACTTTCCAATGTAAACCAGAACTAACCTTCACAAATTCTAAAAGACCTTTATATAGACGACTAACTCTAAAGTAATTATTATAGACAACAACAACATAAAACGTAATTATATCAATCCTCAAAAGTGTTTTGGCTTCTTTTTTCTGCCATTAGCCAAAATGTCTCAAGAACTAGAATATAAGAAAAATTTGTAGCTTATGTGAAATGATTCAAGGACACGCCAATTATTGTGAATTGCAAACATGAAGCATACATTTTATTTCAAAATCTTATCATTCAAGAAGTTTCTTCCACGTACAACAGTGAGGAATATAACAAGTCTTAGATTAAAAAAATACATGTAAAATTAGCATGATATATTTGGTTCACTAATAAAAGTTATGTTCACAACTTAGAAGGCTTTGGGAACATATCAAGGGAGAACTTCCACGTCGCGGCCAAGCTGCCCTTGAGCTTGATTGCACCCCTATATACCAAATTGTCAGAAAAAAAAATGTTACTTAACCGAAGAAAATACAAAAAAGGAAGAAATCACCACCACAAGCAGCATATGGATTGAGATTGTTCTAAAATTTGACTGCAAAAATAAAAACACTTACATTCTTTATTTGGACTGTAAAGGAATTTGACTACTCTTCCATCCCTTCAGTAGTCTTCTTCTTGTTTAGATATCTTTAAGACTGTAAAGGAATACCAATTTCTTGGAGCTGTACTGCAAAACATGACGCATCCTTTTAAATATAATCCAAACTTGAAGCCAAAGTAAGGTCAAATGAATTCAAAATTCATATCCAACAGCAGTAGCCAATTAATGATATAGAAGGGTATTTAATATGGTCATAGAGTGCATCCTGGAAATCATAAGCTTCAGTTCTTTCTCGTAAACCCATACCATGGAAATCATGTCGTAGACGATCTCCTACAGGTGTGGATGCATCATCCAAATTTATAAACTAAAGCTTTGAAAAAGCCAAATAATCACACATTTTTACTAATAAATAGGATCAATCAGTCCATTTAAAATAAAACATACGAATGTGGTTTAAATATGGTTATGAACGACACATAGTGAAGCTAGTAAAACCAATTTTCACCGGAGTGACCAGACATTAGATGTCAAAGTACATTGCATCAACTACACGGTGATGAGAGAATAAAGGCATAATTTTTCCATCGACAAGACGATACGACCTAAATCTTAATATGATTGTCAGCTTGACATAGCATGTCTGATGGGTGGCAAGGCAATGCCTTCCCTATTGGCGTTAGGAAATATGTAGGCTATACTTAACTGTACAACTTAACTTTTTTGTGGAAATTTGCACTTCTTTAAGGTAGAAACAAATCAACGTTATTGCAGAAATATGGCCAACCTTTAATTAGTTATTAATATAGCTATGGTATGGGCGGTATACCGACTGGTATTCCATTTTCAATGGAGCAACAATAGGTATGTTTATCCGATAAAATAAATTGCTCCATGGAAAAATCAAGTTGATGTGAGCAAAATATAGCCCGATATTTGGTGCAAGTCGGTCGGTATACTGATATAACGGTTTGGCCATACTGGTAGTCGTTTTTGTTTACTTGATTTATATTATTTTTTCTTGCAATTTATTTAAAAATATACTTTGTTGTACAAAAAGAGACATTTGCTTCCTCAAATTTTCTATCCTATAGAAAGGTTTACATCAAGAAAAGTTGAACTTTATGATACATTTTTCAAGTTCATATATTGAAGTTACTTCGAGATATGATAAAGTTAAATTTGGAGATGACGATGGTGCCTTTTAATAGTATCTTACTAGCTTAGTTTTAAGCTCTGTTTGGAGAAGCTTTTATTTATCATGATTGCTGAACTTTATGAAGAAAAAATTGTATTAAATATTAGTTTGAAAGATAGTTTTTAGTTGTTTAATTATTAGAATTATTCGATTTATTTCTCTCTCCTATGCTTCTTTCGGTCCGTAACTTTTAATCAAAATCCTTGGACATGCAAGTAATTTTGCACTTGCAAGTTCCAGTTTTGTCAAGTTCTTTCCACAAAATGTATGCACTTCAATTGTATTTTAGCAGTTATGACTGGAAATAGCAGGTTTCCTTTTCTAGAGCTCTAGAAATATTTATAGTAGGTGAAGAACCCTATGCAATTCCATTCTGCTTGAATCTGTTGGTGAGCCTGACTTCTGGTAAATGAATTTTAGTCTATGTTATCTGGACTCTTCACTACAGCTGAGCACCCGCAGCTTACAATTCTCAACGCTGGTAGGGTTACCAATTCTTCATAATGTAGAGAAAAACACCTGAACTATGTAGTAAAATTTCTCGAGATCAAGTCATTTATGTACCAAAACTAATTAATGATCCTAAATTATCATATTCTTCATTGCATGTGGCATTCAACATACATAATATGCTGCAGTAATTCCAATTTTCGACGCAGTTAGGTACCATTTATGAAATTGTTACTATATGTGCCAAAATAAGTGACTTAACATTTTTACACTTGAATAATAACTCTAGTATAATTATTTGTAGAGAACTGCAGAATCTTGGTTGAGCATATGGTTAGGCTTATATGATCCCTTAAAGTTGGTGAAGATAAAATGTTTCAGGTTGTACAATGATAATCCTTGTTTTAGGGCTGATGCCCTTCTGAGCCAAGCTTGGGTGATTGTTATGGTTGTTGCCCTTCTGAAATCAGTACTGAACTTCATTTTTTTTATCGTTTCTGGTTTCCCTGTATTAGTGTGTAGCGTCTCTGTATCTGTTCGAGTGTACCGGTCTTCTCAAACTCCTATTGGATCTATTTTTTCCCCATTGGATCCTATTGGATCTATATATGCTTGCTAGATCACTACTAAAATACCCCACTTTACCGACGGACATTTAGCGACGGACGGATTCCGTCGCTAATAGCGACCAATTTCCGACATCTTAGCGACGGATTAGCGACAGACAACACAACATAATTTTTTTCAATTTTAAATGTAAAAATTTGTCGGGTTTCCGTCGCTAAGTCGACGAACATTAGCGACGGATTATTTTTCGTCGCTTATCCGTCGCAAATGTTGGCGGCAAAATCTTTATAACATTGGCGGGAACTTTGGCGACTACCTAGCGACGGATATAGCCGTCGAAAAACACCTTTTAATTGGCGACGGTTTAGCGACTACTTTATTCCGTCGCTATTCCGTCGCTAGATTCTGTGCCCTAACTTAAATTGAACCGACGGGGGGGAATTTTTCATTCCCCCCAAAACTCTCTCTCTCTCTCGCGGCTCTCCCTCTCTCGCGCGCGGCTCTCTCTCTCTCTCTCTCGCGGCTCTCTCTCTCTCTCCACCAGGTCTCTCTCTCTCTCTCTCTCTCTCTCTAATTTTCTCTAATTTTGTGTTTTGGGGCCGGAGGGGGGGGGGGAGTGGGGGGGGGTGGGGGGGGGTCGGCTTCGCGGGGGGTGGAGAGGGCGGGGGGGGGGGGTGGTGAATGGGGTCAGGGGGTCGGGGGGGTGTGGGGAATGGGGGCAGGGGGTGGGGGGGGTGGGGAATAAGGGTCGGGGGGTCGGGGGGGTAGGGAATGGGGGCGGGGGGTCGGGGGGGTGGGGGGTGGAGAGGGCAGGGGGGTCGGGGGGGGTGTTGAATGGGGGCAGGGGGGTCGGGGGGGTGGGGGGTGGAGAGGGCAGGGGGGTCGGGGGGGGGGGTGTTGAATTTCCTTCCTGTCACACCAACTGGAACCAAACCTGAGATATTCTCACTGTCATTGATTTCAAATTCCTGAACACATGTACACAACACAAAATCTGATATTTCATCCTAACCTACTACACTCTCCTGCCACCTTTGACACACTGTCCTAGGTATCTACACATACACACACACTGTCACACAAACACACAAAATCTGATATCAGTCCCTAGTTAGCCCCCTGCCCTTTCACAGTTCATTCCCCACTTTCCCTCTCCCTTTCATTTTCCTTTCCTTTCACCTTTCCCTTTTCTCTTTTGTTTTTATGAATGCTATGTAATGTAATGAATGATATGCAATGGGATAATGAAAGCATGGTTAAATATATACAATGCATGTGTAGGGCTATGCACAATTGGATGCATGAATGCAAGCATGTTGGACTTGAATGTATAACATATCCAAGTAGTTAATGCATCATGATACTTTATGTCCTAACCATTGATGAACATATGCAAGTTAAATAATGATGAAATGCATGGTTATATGAATATATGTAATGTAGGAATACACGTTGGTAATGTAGAATATTGACATGTATGTATAATGTATCTAATTGATTTTTAACCCATGTCTATACATATATATGTGTAGGCAAGCATGAGATTATGAAATATAGGCCATGTATATATATGCTAGTATATAGGAATGCATGTAGGTAGGCAATGATATAAAATATAATGTAGTGTACAATGCATGTGATAGTGTAAGTTAATGAGTGGTATATATATGCAAGTTATAAATGCAATGTTGGATAATATGAGAATGTAATGTCAACATGTATATATATGTAATATGTGTTCTCTATGGCTTGTGATGGTGTGTGTGATTGCTAGACTAGGCTTGGTTAGGCCTACTGAGACTTATTAGACCTACTGCTACTTTGTATTGCTTTCACAATGTCACGTACCCTGCACTAAACATCCGATACTTCGATCCGATACCGCCGATACTACCGATATCGCCGATACCAATACTACCGATATCGCCGATACTACCGATACCGCCGATACTACCGATACCGCCGATACTACCGATATCGCGCGCCGATACTACCGATACTACCGATATCGCCGATACTACCGATACCGCCGATACTACCGATTCCGATACCGATACTTTGAACCTTGATTTAAATACATGTTAGTATAGTGTCTTCACATATATGTTAAGAGTATATACATGATTAGCAAGGTAACTAGATACAAGTTATGATACAATGTAAATGCAAGTATACATGTTAGCTAGATAGCTTAGACTTATATTGCAATCTCCTATTCACACGAGTATTGATATCGTCGATACCAATACTCGTAGGAATAGTCCGATACCGATATACATTGTAGAGCTCTGTTTTGCTATTCTGGACATGTTGTGACCTGTGCTGTTCTAAATAGGAGCCAGACACACTCCTGAGACGGGGGAGTGTGTATAGTGATGTGGATTCTTACTAACTTATCATGTGAACCCATTTATGGGCCCTTCATTGAACCTTCTCATGTGCAACTTTCAGTCCATTCACAGTTCCCTATATTGTACTCTACATCACCTAGTTCACTTATATCTAACATCCTAACCCTAATCCAAATTTATGAGTATCGGTATCGGGCTATTCTTATGTTTAGTTTGTCTTACGATACAGATTTTCACATCCAAATTGAGGATGAGTCGTTATTTTGTTGATCGTACATGGATGTACAAACGGCAACACGAGAGTAGAATTGGTGTGAGTGACGATTTTCAGGCAGGCGTGGAAGTATTTCTTAATTATGCAATGAGCAAAGCTCAGTACATGGACGGTAACAAAATTAAGTGTCCATGTGTTAAATGTCACAAAAGACGTTACGAAGAAGTGGTGACTGTGAGAGATCATTTGACCCGTAAGGGTTTCGTACGTAATTACGGCCTGTGGTCATCGCAAGGTGAACTATATTCGGAAAGACAGGCTGCGGAAGCTGCTACTTATGCTTTTGATGATAATGCTGCAACGGATGTCATCGAAGACCACGGATGCTCTGTTGATTATGGAGATCTGCAGAACCTTGCACGAGATATGGTGTATGATGCGGCAGGGCCTAATTTTGATCCGGAGGATCCTAATCCCGAGGCGAAGGAGTTCTATGACATGTTTCAGGACGCAGATACTTCTCTATATCCTGGTTGTGAGACTCATTCCGCACTGTCAGTGACGATGCGGTTGTTGAACATAAAGTCTGATTTTAACTTGCCACAAGCTTGCTATAATCGGATCACAGAAGTAATCAAGGAGGTGTTACCGAAGGAATCAAAAGAGCTACCAAAAAACTTCTACAAGTCAAAGATGATGGTCCGACAACTGGGACTGGGGTACGAGAAGATAGATTGTTGTCGCAACGGATGCATGTTGTACTACAAAGAGAATTGCGTATCAGAAAGTTGCAGCTTCTGTAATGCGGATCGTTACAAGCCAGTACAGGGAAAAGGAAAGTCGACTAGAAAACGACGTCCTTACAAGTATATGCATTACTTGTCGATCACGAAGCGCTTGCAGAGGATGTATATGTCTCTAAATACAGCAGAACACATGACGTGGCACAGCGAAGAACGCATAAAGGATGAAGGAGAATTGTCACATCCTTCGGATGGAGAGGCGTGGAAACATTTTGATTTGTGTCATCCAGATTTTGCTGCAGAGCCTAGAAATGTACGCCTGGCGCTATGTGCTGATGGCTTCGCCCCTTTCGGACAGTCGGGATCTCAGTACTCATGCTGGCCGGTCATTCTTACCCCTTACAATCTGCCACCATGGATGTGTATGAAGACTCCTTATATGTTTCTGACAGCTATCATACCCGGTCCTAAAAATCCGACGAATAACATCGATATATATTTACAGCCGTTGGTGGATGAGCTGAAACAGCTGTGGGAGATCGGCGTCACGACCTATGATATTTCCAGGAAACAGAACTTTCAGATGAGAGCTTCACTCATGTGGACAATCAATGATTTTCCAGCATACGGTATGCTATCGGGATGGAGTACGCACGGCAACATGTCTTGTCCGATATGCATGGAAAATAGTAAGGCGTTCCGCCTTAGGCATGGAGGAAAAACTTCTTTCTTTGACTGTCACCGTTAATTTCTGCCCGCGACCCATCCTTGGAGAAAGAATAAGGACGCGTTCAGATATGGAAAACAAGAATTTTCTCAACCTCCTGCCAGATTTTCGGGATACGATATTTGGGAAGCTGTAAAGGAATTGCCCACCGCAATGGAAGATCCATCGAACCATCGTGTCGAGGGGTTCGGACAAAGCCATAACTGGACCAAACGGAGTATCTTCTGGGACTTGCCTTATTGGAAAGATAATCTTATAAGGCATAATCTTGATGTCATGCATATCGAAAAGAACGTGTTCGATAATGTCTTCAATACCGTAATGGATATTAAAGGAAAGACGAAGGACAATCCAAAAGCAAGACAAGACATAGCCGAGATATGCAAGCGTCCTCATCTGAACTTGATACAAAGGGGTGCTGGTGGACAATTAAGTAAGCCTATAGCGCCATACATATTGAGCAAGGAAGATAGATTAATAATCTGCAAGTGGATATCTAATTTAAGATTTCTCGACGGCTATGTTTCGAATTTGTCTAGATGCGTTGATCTCAATGAACGCAAGCTAACGGGAATGAAGAGTCACGACTGCCACGTGTTTATGGAAAGATTACTGCCCATTGCTTTGAGAGAGTTGTTGCCTTCTGCTGTATGGGTTCCGTTGGCCGAGCTGTCTACATTCTTCAGGGATATCTGTTCAACTAAGCTGACGGTGCAACATATGGTACAACTTGAGGAGAAGATTGTCTTAACAATCTGCAAGTTAGAGAAAATATTTCTACCGGGCTTTTTCGACAGCATGGAGCATCTACCGATTCATCTAGCATACGAAGCCCGTGTCGGTGCATCTGTTCATTATCGATGGATGTACCCCTTTGAAAGGTAAATAAAAACCGATATAATTTAAGTGAAATTTAAGTGGATTTTATAATTCATTGTTAATTCTCAAGTTAATTTGTCTCTTTAGGTACCTACACCATCTAAAGAAGAAAGTTGGCAACAAGGCTCATATAGAGGCTTCGATATGCGAATCATATCTTATCGAGGAGGTGTCAAATTTCTGCTCCATTTATTTCGATACTCATGTCGAGACAAATCGAAATAGACCTCAAAGGAATGAAGAAGACGTTGAGGATGGAGGTATATTCAATTTAAGGGGCAAGCCTATTGGGGCTAGTAAGAAACGGTGGTTGACCGACGATGAATATGATACCGCTCACCGATATGTCTTGTTAAATTGTGACATACAAGAAGTGAGAGATTTGGAGAAGTAAGTGACTACGCCTCGTTATAATCTCTAATTTGGTGAATTAAGTGACTACACTTATTTTTATTCTCTCTAACAGTGTATTTAGAGGTGAAGTCAAAATGAGGACACCATATATTACAGATGAGGGACTTCAAAGAGAGGTTGATTGTACCTTTCCGTCCTGGTTTCGTAAATACGTAAGTAACTGAGATAATATGTTATGCGGCTACCATTAAAATATATGCAGCTAAAATATTTAAATTATCAATACATGTTTACAGGTTTTATTGCCTGAAACAACACTCATAAATGAGAGCATTCGTTATTTGGCATTGGGACCGAAGAAGCATGCAAAGACTTTGTCAGGCTATGTCGTTAATGGCTTCAAGTTTAAGTCAACTCAGCATGCTATAAATGCCGAATTTCTCAATGACGGCTTCGATACCAAGAATTCTGGTGTTTGCATAAGAGGCACCATCTATGACGACGAGCCGGACTTTGACTATTATGGAGTGCTTCGGGAGATTGTAGATTTACAATATAGTGGCCCATATGATATGCATATTGTGATGTTCAAATGTGAGTGGTTCGATACGAGACCAAATATCGGTTGGAGAATCGATAAACAATTTGGATTCGTCGATATAAATCATCGCAGGAGGTATAGAGGGTCCGACACGTTTGCGATAGCAAGTCAGGCTGTTCAAGTCTACTATACAAGCTACCCAAGGTGTCGTAGAGATCGATTTGACTGGTGGGCAGTATGCAAGATTAAATCTAGAAATACATTTAACGTTGGAGACCCAGCATACCAAGAGGACCAGATCGAGAAGCCCCAATACATGGGACAACAGTCGGATACCATGGACGTGGAAGATGTCGATATACCTCATGCTGAGGAAAATAGAGGGGAGGAAGAGGTTGATATACAAGACTTAGCTGTCAACCAGGGGAGAAAGAGGCGTCTTGTCCCAAGTATTGAGCCTGAAGAAGAAGAAGAAGAAGAAGAAGAAGAAGAAGAAGAAGAAGAAGAAGAAGAGGATGAGGATGAGGATGAGGATGATGATACAGATGAAGTCGACGATGAGGATGATGATGTAGATGAAGTCGACGATGAGAATGAGGATGAGAACGATGACGATGACGATGAGGACGAGGACGATAACGATGATTAGATTAAATATCGGTATATATTAGAAGCACTTACAACTAACTTAGTGAATTCAGTTTAGACGGACACATTCTTATTTCAGTTTATGTTTTTGTCGTTCGATCATTTACTTATTGTATGATTTTCTTTTTATAGATGGCACTCTTAGTTCTCATTGTCTTGACGGCACTCGCCGCCCTGCTGCTGGTATATATATTTTAGTTCAGTTTTATATTCATTTATACTTCTATATTGTTAATTATATTTATGTGTTCTATTTACAGGTCATGGTCACTACCACTCGTGCTGCTGGTAGCCGTGGTGGTGCTGGTGGCGGTACTGGCCGTGGTGGGCGTGGTGGTAGCGGTGGCCGTGGACGTGATGGTAGCGGCCGTGGACGTGATGGTAGCGGTCGTGGTGGTAGCGGTCGTGGTCGCCTTCCACATACCCCGGATATAGAGTCCTCCGATCCCGACCTGGAGAGCCCGGCCACAGACTCTTCCCGCCGTCGATCTATCTCTGCGACCCATCCTTCATCTTCATCGAGGCCTGAGACTCCATCCGCTAGCGGATCCGTTCCGCCCCCGGATGCACCAGCGGGTACACCATCAGTTACTGCAGGGTGGGCTCCGGAGTACCCCCGGATTCAGCTTCATCCTGCTACCGGTGAGTACATCCGCGGACCCGCGGATCCTCCGACGCCTCCAGAGAGGCCGATAAGCGAGAACCGACGAGAGCTATGGCCCGCGGGTGATACGTAAGTAAATTTAAGTTAATTTATTAAATTTGTTTCATTTATTCAAGTTAATAATCCAGTCTTTGCTTCTTTGTAGGTTTTTTCCGTATGATGCTGCCCGGATACTCGGGCAAATTATCCGGGAAAACTACCATGGCCCCTACCTCAATTTTTCTGAGGTGCCTCAGAACATGCAGTACGTCTGGCTCGAGGAGATGAAGGTATATATATATCTTTTGGTTAATTATTAATTATTCTTTAATCCACTAATTTTTTAATTACGTGATAATTTAATTTGTATGTCAGACGACGTTCTGGTGGCCCCCCCCATCGCGATGAGTTGATTCGCAAGGCCTACAAAGCCGCCGCCGGAAAGAAGATACGGGATGCGGTGTACGACGTTCGTACGGCGCATTCGAGGAAGAAGTGGCTCCGGGAGGAGTACTACGAGCAGATGTTGGATAAGATGAATACTGCTCAGTACAGGAAGAAATCAGAAAAAGCGAAGGCGAGCAGACAGGCCGCTGGTCTGCATACGGGAGGTTCAAAGCCCCACGCAGCGACGCGTGCAGATTTGGTGAGATACCGCAAATTCATTTCACTATTAAATTCGGTACTATTAATATACGTAGTTAATTAAATTCGACGTATATTTCGTATGCAGGCAAAACGGGCAGTAAAGGAGGGGAGAGAGCCGGAGTCGGTCACCGCCTACGATGTATTCCTGCATACACACAAGAGGCGGGCAGACGGGAGCTTCGTCGACGCGAGGGCCCAGGCGACTGATGTAAGTAATTACGTTTATGAGATTTATATTAGAAATATAATTATTGTTAACTTAATTAGGTGAACGTAGGATTCAAATTATAACTTAGGGAAACATAGGATTTAGATTATAATTTAGGAAAACTTATAGTATAAACACATTCATTGGATAGGCTGCATATCGTGAGGCCCTTAGTCAGATTGAGCCCCCTGCCGAGGTTGTCGGCGAAACGACGCCCACCCAGACGCCCTCTTCTATGGCCGCTCGCTACGACGACGTGTTCGTAGAGTCTGTCGGCGGCTTTAATAAAGGGCGCGTCTACGGCGTAGGTTCCCTGGCGGCGTCGTTGCAGGGCGCGACTCCGAGATATCCACCGCCCCCGCCTCCTCCCGCGCCCCCGTCGGACGATATGAGGAAGCAGCTTGCGACTCTCACCTCCGATATGTCGGAAATGCGGAGTCTAATGTCGGATGTGCTGGAGCGCCTTCCACGTCCTTCTGCTCCCGGTCCAGATCCGTCTGCTCCCGGTACGTCTACTGCGGTTGCCGGTCCTTCCGACCCTGGACGTTATTCATTTGACTGTAATGCCGAGGTCCGCCTGGTACCGGATACTGCGCTCATTGGGCTCATGGACATGATGTCGGCAGAGCAGCTCCGCACGCTTCCAGAGCATGTGTTGTCCCAGGTGCCGGCGTACATGGTGGAAGAGTACATCCGCAGAGCCGAGGCGGCGCCGAGACGACCACGCGATCCATCTCCGGGAAAATGATATTTGTACTGTTTTTTGATATTATGAATTTGGATATTTGGATATTATGAATTTGGATATTTGGATATTTGTTATTGGATATTTGATATTGGATATCATGAATTTGGATATTTGTTGATCATGTAATGTTTGGATGGATATTTGGATATTTGTTGATCGTACATGGATGTTTGGATATTGGATATTATGAATGTGTAATATTTACGAAAAGGAAATAGAATGTTTCTGTAATTTTTTTTAATTGATGTTACATTTAGCGACGGACTAGCGACTAACTAGCGACGGATTATATAAATATTTGCAGTTACCGACGGAAGAGCGACGGAATATCCGTCGCTAACTGGGTGATATAAAATATTTTGCAGTTACCGACGGAAGAGCGACGGAATATCCGTCGCTAACTGGGTGATATAAAATATTTTGCAGTTACCGACGGAGGAGCGACGGAATATCCGTCGCTAACTGGGTGATATAAAAATATTTTGCAGTTACCGACGGAATAGCGACTACCTAGCGACGGCGAATCCGTCGACATGGTTCTGAAAATATGGTAGGTTTCCAGAGACTTAGCGACGGATAGTTGGTCGCTAATCCGTCGCTAATCGGTCGAGGATGACGACGGACTAGCGACGGATGAGCGACCAATTATCCGTCGACATGGTTCTGGAAATATGGAAGCTTTCCAGAACCAGGCCGACGACCTACCCGTCGCTAATACGTCGCTATAACGTCGAGGTTAACGACGGAATGGCGACGGAATAGCGACTGATTTTGCGTATCAGGAACCTCTCTGATACGCTTTTACCGACCTATTGACGACGGATTAGCGACGGATATTTTAATATTATATGGCATGTAAACCGACGGGAACATGTCGCTAATCCGTCGCTAAGTAGGTGAAAGACAACCGTCGCTAACCAGTCGCTAGTCCGTCGGATAATTATTTGTCCGACGGCTTAGCGACGGACATTTTTTAGCGACGGCGTTTTTTCCGACGGCCATTTTCATCAAATATCCGTCGCCACTACGTCGGTAAAAAATGTTACCGACGGATAAGCGACGGATCTGGCCGTCGCTAAAGTTGGTTTTTTTGGTAGTGGATGCACACTTTTTGTTGGGTGGTCTAGATCCTAAACATGGAAGAACTGAAGGTTTTGTGCACATTAAAACTATAAGATGGATCCTATATTTATCTATGCTCTTGATCATGTTCTTAGTTCCTACTGTTGTTTGGAACTGGAACATGCAAACAGTGACCATCAAAAAGCTAGAAAATCAACAGAGCTTGCACAATACATGAACACTAGCTCTGATTGAGGAGCAGGTACCGGAATGTGTATCGTGACACACAGGTACTCCTTATATGTCTCTTTCTCACTTGTTCCCTGGGTCACCTACTCAATTGCATCAATTACAATTTAATGCCTGAGACTTACCCATACAACCTTGACACCAACTACTGTCCTTGCATCCAAGACAGTTTGTACTGCATTTTGCTCGACCCCACACTCAGTTTTCTTCTCTCTGTTTACTACCTGGCTAACTTATGTACTGTCACAGGTTTCCCTTTATTCAGTAGATGCTAACATGCCGATTTCTTAACTGGGGACACTCCTTCTGCCGAACAGTACAAGTGAGCCCCTTCATATGGTCTACCTCCCTTTATAGATGTCTCACATATTAACTGAAGCCTACCCCATTTATTTCCTAGGATACTTGGCCTTGGCCTTTCCATATCCATAATGAGATTAACACCCATTCCTAAGTTTTGGATGGCATCTATACATCCCATAGACACTCCTGTGCTGTACACTCACACCATGATACTCTGGTAGTGAGGTCTTGAAATGGTAGAGTATTGCCTTTGGTTTGTTCCTACTGAAATCATATTTCCCAGTTTAACCCACATAATGGAATCATTCAAGGGCATTTACCTACTGACTAGCCTCTGTTTATTTCCTGATACATGACCCCAAGTCTCAACTTAGCCCAACTATACAGTGTTGCATCTGAACACTAGGTAACTTCACATGTATACCCTAATATTGGCACACACACTTTAATGAATCTCATGACTTTCCTCTGGTTATACCCTTCCCTGTACTGAGACACTGGGCATTACCTCACATCTCTCTGTTTGCAACATCAATCTGTAATAACTGGACTGCCTCGCCTCTTGAATGCATACACCTGGGTTCACTCGAGTATCCATGTACTCATTACCTCCTATAAGGTCTGATACCCACAAACATCTATTTTTTTATACATGCATCTATAAGTCCATTACTAATTAACTAAGACTGATACTCCTTGATACCCCAATGCTCTTTGCCCCCAAACCCATTTACCTATGTTGATGGCAGCAACTTCATGTACGGTCATAGCTATGGTTATTAATGCGACTGTAGCTTCCTATACTACTGCGACTTGAATTAGTCTAGTATCAACTTCCTAATATAGTGATGAAATTTTTTTTTCATGGCATTTCTTCAAACAGATAGCAAGCCAATTCAAATCGATACAATGAAAATTTTTCAAGAACAATTCGAAACCCTAAATAACCTACACACAATATCCCAAAAAATTTCTCTATTCTCCACCAAACCCTAACCAAAGCTGACACAAAGACCAAAATAAATAATGGAAGAAAACAAATAGAAGGGAAAAGAACACTGAGAGCTTTCCCATGAAGAACTCGTAGAAGGGAATAAAGGAAGAACAAAAACGGAAAAGAAGAAGAAGAAAAATAAGGAACCTGGAGAACTCGAAGAGCTTCCCCTGGGCGAGAAGACGATGAGTCCACCTCCGCATCGCAGAAGATGGAGAGCTCTGCCTCTTCGAGAAGGTCGCCTGCCAGTTCGTCTCGTTCTCTATCCTCTTCATCCGTGTCTTCCCCTTCACCATCTCTCTTCCTTATCTAAAAAAAATCAAGAAATAATAAGAGTCTAGGGTTTGCGATGGGAGGATAAGGGGGTTTCTAGGGTTAGAGTTTAGGGCGGGTTAGGGTTAGGGTTTGGTACAGGTTAGGTTTTGGGAAAGAAAATGAGTAGGGAAGAAGATGGATTGAAGAAGAGTAGTTTTGAGAAGGAGAGAGAGGAGAGGAGTGGGGAAGGGTTTGACGAGGACCTCAAAAAAATTCGACATGTACCATTCAATTAATAACAAAATATATAAAAGTATTATTTTAGTAACAAAATTTATGTCATCGTAATTAGTCTACTAGTTTCGACCGGTCCAATCCGTCCTCATAAATAATAATACCTTTTTTTAAGAAAGAATTATTCCAATCTAAAATTGTATTGGAACCAACAAATTCCGTTTTTCGACCAAAAAATAGGTCTTTTTGAGTGCTATTTATAGTACCTCGAAATTAGTATGGACTTTTATAATATATTTCTGATGGAACGATTTATTTTGTCGTAACTGTTACTTTTTTGAGAACCCTCGTAAAAGATTGTCGCAAATGAGAGTTTTTTGTTGGTATGGTCAAATCCAGTTTCAATTTAATATTAATGTCAAAATAGTATCAAAATCAGAATATTTTGTTTCTTTTTAAAAAAAAAATTACTTTAAGTTTTTGTTACGAGAAATAAATTTTATCTTTGTGACTAATACTTTTGTATGACAAACAATTATTTGGTAACTAAAAGAAACTTTTAAGTGACAAGAATAAAATTTTAATCTTGTGGCTAATACTTTTATGTGACAATAATATTTTCTTGCAGCTATAAAAAAACCCTTAAGTGACAAGTATTTTCACTTATCACACATAACTTATCTATGAAATAAGTCTAAAATTTAAATTTTATTTCAGTGACAATATTAAGTGACAACCAATAAAAACATGGTCACTAAATAATTTAACTGTGTGACGGAAAAAAACTGTTGTCACAGAATCAAATTATGAGTGACAACACAAATTATTTGTCACAAAAATATCCCTTTCAGTGGCAAGTTTGACACTTGTCACAAATTACTTGTCACGGAAACCTGCATTTCTTGTAGTATTTGTAGTCCTTGTCCCAAGCTTCTGAATCTTCAGATCTGGAAGCTTGACATATGCCAGACACCCCCACACTTGAATGACATTCAAGTTAGGTCTGACCTTGAACCAGAGTTCATGAGGAGTAACGTCTGAAGTTGCATGAGGAACTCTATTTAGAATAAAAGTGGCCGTCAATGCAGCTTCACCCCAGTAGCACTTAGGAAGGCCAGCAGTCAACAACATTGAGTTAATCATTTCTGTTAACTTTCTGTTCTTCCTCTCTGCTACTCCGTTTGATTGAGGAGAGTACGGTGCCGTAGTCTCATTGACAATTTCATGTTCTTTGCAGAACGATGCAAATTCATGAGACCTGTACTCCCCACCTCGATCACTTCTTATTTTTTTGAGTTGTTGTACAGTCTGCCGCTCAGCTTCGGCTCTGAACTCCTTGAACTTCTCGAATGCTTCGTCTTTAGCCTTCAGCAAATAGACGAACGCATACTTTGAGAAGTCATCGATGAAGGTTATAAAATACTTCATCCCGGCCTAGAGAACTGTTTGAAGTCACATATATCTGAGTGTACTAACTCCAGAAGATCTGTACTTCGATTAACCCAAGGAAAGGGTTTCCTTGTGATCGTAGTTTGAGCACAAACTTCACATTTCCCTACCTTATCCCCACACTTGGAGAAAAGCCCTAGACTAGACATTCTGTTAATTTGTTTAGAATGAACATGTCCTAGCCTATTATGCCACAACTCATAAGTATAAGCAGAATGAGTGATTGATTAACAACATTGAACTGATTTACATGCTGAATCTTGAACATTCCTTCGGTATAAAATGCTTTTCCGAAATATGTTCCCTTGATAGACATCACCATATGGCCAGCATTGATGTCCATCCTGAGGCCTGTATTACAGAGTAGGCCTCCTGAGATCAGGTTCTTGGCGATAGCAGGTACGTGCTTCACGCCTTGAAGCGTCAGAGACTTCCCCGAAGTCAGCTTCAACACCACCGTCCCGATCCCGAGCACTTCAGCTTGTGCCTGGTTCGCTACCATAACCACATCAGAAGTAGCTAGGGGTGTAGGTGGTGAACCACTCCTTGCTGGAGCAAACATGGCAGGTGGCTTCAGTGTCTAACCACCAGTCAGCATCAGTTCCTACCGTATCAACCTGCACAATCATAGCAACAACATCAGTGATCATAGTTACCTTACTAGGTTCTCCTTGCTCCGATTGCTTAGTTTTTGCTTTGCACTCATTCTTAAAGTGGCCCTTCTTGCCACACTTGAAGTAAGGCATTTGAGACTTTGGCTTCTTTTTTTTTTATAGAAGTTCCTTTGACTTTTAGATTGTCAGGGTCCTTCTTCTTGTTGTGGGAAGCCACCTGCTTTCCTCTTGGTTCCTTGGTATGAACCATATTGGCGTTAACCAATTGCTTGGACAGTGCGTCCACCTTCAGTTGAGCCCGCATCTGGTCCTCAACATAGATTTCCTGCAGGAGATCTTCAAGGGTGATCTCCAGCTTCTTCCTATGCATGTTTGTATAGAACTTGCTCCACCCATCGGGGAGCTTTGAGACAATCCCTCCAACAACAAACTTGTCGGGGAGGGGCATCGCCTCGTCTTCCAGCTTCTGTCGCAGTTTCAGGAACTCCTTCACCTGCGACAGCATAGACTTTTCGTCCTCAAAAAACCACTTGTGATATTTTTCAACCACAAATATTTTACTGCGGTTCTTGTCTTCTTCGTAGAGTTTTTCTAGAGACTCCCATATGTCTCTAGCGATAGTCTTTTTATAATAGGATTCTGCAAGGGAATCTTCCATAGCGTTCAGGATAAGCAGCCTACAAATACTATTTTTCCTTCTCTATTTTGCTTGAAGTTTAGTAGCCGCGGTGATTGCGACAGCAGACCCAACATCTGGAACAGTAGGTTCTTCCTCCAGAAGCACGTGATCTACGTCTTTGAGTTGAAGTGTGAGATAAACCTTCCTCTTCCAGACTTGGTAATGTTCTCCATCAAACTTTTTTAACTTACAAAAGTCAGAATTGAAGAGTGAAACATTAACGTTTTCCATCGTAGCGATAAAGCTTTGAGATTGTTAATGCCGGGGCACAATTTTTTCGATGAAAAACTGAAATTTTGTAACAATTGTTCAAACAATCGTTATTACGTAACCCTTCACAGGAGGTACGTAAGAGAAATTTTAGCTAGTGCTACACTTCACAGAAGGTGCACAGAACATAACACTTCACAGAAGGTACGTAAGAGAAATTCTACTAGTGCTACACTTCACAGAAGGTGCACAAATTGAATTCTGATAATATCAACGCAAATACTTCACCGAAGGTGCGCTAATAGAATCCTGAAAATACCAACAAAGAAGGTGACAGGCGAAAGATGGAAAAACTCCTGCTGGGGTGAATGATCACCGTTGCTCAAAGCTTTATTCGCCCCACACGAATAGCTTCCAGGAACCAGCAAGTTCGTCGGAGAACTTGGAACACTGTTGCTCTTCTGACTCCTCGGATGAACACGAACTCCCGTGCAAAACTCAACGCTGGTACAAAACCTCTCTTCTCTCTCACAACCTCTAAACACTTGTAAACTTTTTGTCTACTGCTTGTGTATCTGTTCTAACCTGTGAGAGAGAAGAAGGAGGCCTTATATAAGCCCCAGCAACAACTGTCCGGTTAGCACAATGTTAGAGACGTGGTAGTAACCACCCCGAACATGGAGCAACCGCTCAGAACATGCAAAGACACGTTCTGCTGCAAGTTGTGCCACTCGCACGTGCTAAGTGCAAAGTGCGCCAACAAAACGCCACATTACGCCTCATGAGCCCTTGAGCCCGAGCCCGAGTCCGAGCCCAAGCCCGAGCCCGAGCCCGAGTCCGAGTCCGAGTCGCTAAGCCCTTACGGGGCTTAGCTCCTATGGAAATAAATTTCCCAAGAGCAAAAAGCATGAATGCTTTAATTGTCGATTTTAGCCTTTTTTTCATTAGAAAAACTAGCATATGTGCACGTGCCTTGCACGTATTTTAATATTTCTTAATTAGTTTAGGAAGACTTTTTAGGAAGACCAAAGGTAGTCTTCCTAATTACTAAGTTGTCCTTATTAAAATTAATGAACTATTTTTAATTAGTATAAGTATGTAAGGGTATTTTTGAAATTTAAAAGTTTCACCATCTAAGTTTTCCTATTATATAGTAGAATAGATAATTCCACATGGCAAACCCATGTGCACCTCCACACCACATGTGCATCCCAAATAATAGCAAAGCTAATATATAGAGATACAAACTCTTTGGCCTATCCGATGTGGGACTAAAGTTTCTAAAGGAAAGGCCAAAACTCCAACAATTTCTACGAACACATTTATCGATACACCTTTAACTTAAACTATGTATTGATAAATGTAAAATGTATATTGATAAATGTGATAGTGAAAATAGATGACATGTAAAATGTACATTTATTAATGGGTTTTGTTAACATGTGGGCACATGTTAAGAACAATTAATATAGTATATATTTGCTTTGGAAACTATCATCTAGAGTAAATGAACAATATTATCATCAAGATATTTTTTTTGGACAAAAATAACCTTATCTAACAACATTGAATGCTATGTTTCTCCCAACTTTGAAGTTGATATATTCAACTTCTGATTTTTTTTCTTCTCCATAATCGCTCTCTTTCTCCCTCTTCTGTTGATATTTTGCCCGTCCGAATTTACATTTTGTCTGTTGTAACAAGAGAACCAACCAAGAAACAAATATGAACCCAAAAAAATAACACACACATACACACGTGAGATGTCAACAGTGGACTCGTACAAATACAAAAGAATCGCGATCGAGTAGCATTACTAGATCCCGTTCTAACGAACCGCGTCAGTCACAAAACGTGTCACTGTGTAACGGTCAAAGCTCTCATTGTTCTCTATATTTAACCAGATTTGAAATGAGCGGGAGGACCAAGCTAAGCACCAACGTTGGATACTCTCTCATGGACCCCTTCTCTTTGGATCACTTCCTCGACTGGGCGCTCTTCCCTCTCCCCACTGATCTCGTCCCGACCGCCATTTATCCGCTGCCGCGGCCGCAGGGTGCCTTCGTCGCCTACCCACAACTCGAGAGCGACCTCCGCCTGCTCTCGGCACCTCAACGTGATCGTACTAATGCAAACAACATTCACCGGAGGGCTATCGGGCTCCTCAGAAGAATCCGCGACCCAGACAAGGAAGCGTCGGAGGCGCAGCAGCGGAGCCGGGGGTTCAGACACATGATGAGGGAGAGGGAGAGGAGGGATATGCTGAGCCAGCGCTACTCCGACTTGCGTTCGATGCTGCCGCCGTCATTGAAAACAAAGGTTACTTAATTTGCACGATTTTTTCTCGAAAATAATATTTTGCTCGCAGTTTGTGACTACTAGCATGGCATCCGACCCCATTGCCCCTATACTATCACCGGGTTCCACCTGGACAAAGAGACTAATGGAAGGCCGTCATGTAGCCTGTGGTCAAATCTGCCATCACAAATCGTGGATAACGTAGCAGTGTCCTATATTTTTTTTTCCATTCACATTGGATCAATTGTTTCCGCAACGGCTAATTGTGTTTTGCTGCTCAGGGGGACAAAGTGTCTATAGTGCAATCAGCAAGTTCGTACGTGCACGAACTGGAGGGAGTGAAAGAGGCAATGGAGAGGAGAAACGAGGAGCTCGAAGCGGCAATGGCGAGCGCAATGGAACTAGTGATAAGACTGGACAAGGTGAAGGTGGTCGGTACTTCGTCGGCCGTCGATTCGATGATCGGAGCTATGACGTGTTTGAAAGGCATGGACGTGAAGGCTCGAAGCATCCTCCTTTATGTTGCAGCAGGCGGCAGTGAGTTTTCCGGTGTGGTCGGTGTCCAAACCAAGGTGCGTACATATAATAGTCCTTTGGTGTCTCGAAAAGTATATTTCTAATTCCAGCTTCCATGCAAATATATACTATTATTGTCAGAAATTTTATTGTAACCAAATTATTTTAAATTAAATTAGTCAGTCCGAAATATGTTTGAGAAAATTAGAATAGGGGATACGTTCCACTATCTCTGATGGCAGAAAAATGGATGCAGAGGATTTCCGCCAACTAGGAGATATGTTCCGCCATCTTGGATGGCGGAAAAATAGATGCGGAGGATTTCCGCCAACCGAGTTGGCACAAATATGTGCAATTTGGGTTGAATTTCTTAATGAATGTAAATCAGTCGATCAGAGAGAAGCAGATCAGCTGTCTCTTTTATTTAGTCACATTTCATGTTTAACATGGACAACTGAACTGCTCTGCGGTTGGAGTGGGGGGCTTAAATGCTGTAATGGAGGAGAGAGTTTTAATGGGGGACATGCATGTATGCATACATGTGTACAGAATATTTGCTATGATTTTGTGATACAAACACCTTCTGTTTATATATAGGTCAGTTGCAGATGAACATTAGTGAGCCGTTGGAGAACAAAGTTGTGTTGAAGACGAACGTTGCAGACAGCCGTTGCAAAAGGAGAAAACTTTGATACCGAAGGGGGTATCAAGATTTTGATACCCTCTACGTATGACATGTGGGTCCCCTCTCTCTTCGTAAAATATGTAAACATATACATATACATAAATATTGAGAGGGCCCCACTTGTCATACATAGGGGTATTAAAACTTTGATATCCCTTTCGGTATCAAAGTTTTACTCGTTGCAAAATAGTCGTTCGACTACCAAAAGTAACTCACATATAAAGCAACCCATTCAAATAAATCTAATCCTATAAACCAATCCTAGCAGGAATAATCTTTCTGAACCAATACACATAAAAATAACTCTATTAAACCAAATCCAAAAAATTCAATCCCATCCATTGACCTTTCCGCTCAGTTGGCAAAATTTTAAACATCTAAAATTTTGCCAACAAAGTTGACGGAATGTTTTTTTTTTAATTTTTCTAAACATGTTTCGTTCTGGCTAAATTTAATTAAAAATAATTTTCTTACAACAATTTTTTTGTATTATTGTAAGTTGGAAAATAAAATTTGAATTTCTTATTGTTTTATAGGGTGTGCCAAAGCCGGGAGTGAGGGATTGATAGAGGCATGCACAGCTGCATATGTCAGAATTATAGATAGATGGGGAGATACTCGCGACTTGCTTGTGCTTGCGAAATATTGCAGAACTTGATGCTGTTATGGTTGAGTTTAGCTATTTGTGCTACAAAGAGGCTAATTTGTAATTAAATATACATCCTTATGTATTGAAAATTAGCAACTTGCTATTTTAATCTATTTTTTATTAGTAACTTAGTATATTGAAATCATTATAAATTAGCAACTATCATTCGTTCAATTTATCGCAGAAAATCTGTTTATGAGGTTCCCATGTGACTTGCACGTTAGTGACGTTACCGTATTATGACATTTCTATCATTTTATAATTAAAACTTTCTTTTAATTGCGGAAAGGAAAGGAATTCAATTTCTTTTCTTTGAAAAATTATAATTTTTATTTATTTTTCCTTCCGGTATTTGGAAATGTAAAAAAGAAAAGGGAGGGAAAGTAAATTTCTAGAGTGGGAAAGTGAATCCCTAGGTGGATGTGGGGAACCATTTTTCTTCCAATTTTTCTTTTTCCTGGAATTAGTTTTTTTTTCCAAATATTTTCTTTGACATCCAAACATAGAAATTACTTTACTTTCCTAATGTCATGATTTCGTGAACCAAACATGGCCATTAAGTATGGGTTTTGTTAACAATATGTGTCACAAGGACATGTTAATGCAACGATAAATACATAATTTATATGTGTATTTCTACGAACACATTTATCGATACACCTTTAACTTAAACTATGTATTGATAAATGTAAAATGTATATTGATAAATGTGATAGTGAAAATAGATGACATGTAAAATGTACATTTATTAATTCATTAATATGTGTCCTTAGAGCATCTCCAACCCTATTGTGAGTTTAGAAAAAATGGTTGCCACATAGGAATTAATGACAAACTTTCATTCCAAAAAAATTTCTCCAATGCAAATGTAGAATAAAACATGAAGTTAACATGACAATGACATGGCAAGGTGGTTGTCTAGATCTAGACAATGCACTTCACAATGACTTTGTCTCCATATCATCAATTATGAATAGAGATATTTATAAAAAAGTTGAAGAAGTGGAGGAGTTGCCTTGGAAGTTGGAAAAAATACTTTTTATTGTCTCCTCAATACTTTTGTATTGGAAAAAGTTTTTCTATCTCATTGTCTTTTGAGATATAATTTTGCCACATAAACAAGACATTGTCTTGTGGCTCATGCCACATAGAAGTCACCTAAGACTCACAACATTTAACAAGACAATAGGGTTGGAGATGCTCTTAGGACACATGCTAACAAAACCCTTTTTTGTTTGGCTTCTGTCCCTCCTCAGATGTGCTGCTCCAAGGTACCCAAATCCTCCTTTGGTTTATGTTTGCTACCTTCAATTTGTTTTTTTTATTTCTTAAACCCTAATCCTAAAACAAAATCTTACCACTAAATCTTGCAATATAAATATGTATTAAAGTACCTTAAACCTAAGTATCTTGTATTAAACCTAACCCAACCCCTAAATTTATTATACTTTATTTTATATGTAACAATTTGTAGTGTCTTTGAATTTAGATGCTTTCGGTGATGGGGACATTGTCTTATGGCCCAACCCAAAATTTGGGCATTGAACATCATACCGCCGTATGCAGCCCATAATGATGATATGCTTAATGGTACAAATTTTGGGCTCGAAACTGTTGTAAAATTTTGACACTTTTTGGTATGATTTTTATCCTTTTTGTGTGTGTGTTTACA
This sequence comes from Iris pallida, assembly GCA_029216955.1. Lineage (NCBI taxonomy): Eukaryota > Viridiplantae > Streptophyta > Magnoliopsida > Asparagales > Iridaceae > Iris > Iris pallida. Next base: position 9,001,840 of record JANAVB010010794.1, on the reverse strand, counting down.
AGTCTTTTTTAGGGGTTTAAGTTATGTTTATTTATAAACATAAATTATAAAATAGTAAAAACAAGTTTATTTTTATAATTTTAATTTATAATAAGAACTATTTTTATTTGATTCTCGTGTTTGAGAATTGGAATTTTAGTTCTCGTTATTTTGAATTATTGGTTTTCAACGATCGACATTTTCGTGATGGATCATTCTGCTACAAGTAATGTGGAGAAGTAGAAATATTGTTATTGTCAGATTGAGACGCCTTTGACTCCATGTTTGAAAATAAGCAATGTAAATCGTCACTTCCGGGGACGTGGGAACTTCCAATCCGATGAAAGATTAACTTTTTTTGCATGGAAGGACAAATAATTTCCAAGACATGCGAAGAGTTTCATATCTAGCTTGCAAAAAGTGAAAATATGGAGTTAAGAAAGGATATTTGACTTCTAAAGCCAAATACAATTATTGATGAAGAAGTTCAAGAAGTCTAATGTTTCATTGTTTGTCTTCTTTGTACTAGGGACAATTACTGTGTTTGTGACTTGTTCACTTTTGTGGTTGGTTGGTAGTTGTGGTCAATAGTCGTACTCTTTGGGGGTTGTGATCGGTTGCCGGTCGTTATTGTGGTTATGATCAGCGTTTTACTACTAGTTGTAGAGCTGTTAAGTCAGCCGGATGACACAAAATTTGAGTGATCTAGGTCGAGTTTGGACCGGACCTCTCATGTCATGAACTGTAGCGGACCGGGCTGGGCCAGACCTAAGAGAGGAAACCTAAGTCCAGTTCGGCATGCTGTCCACGACACGCTGGACTTCGGGATGGATCGGGTCGAGCCAGGCCTAAGAGAGGGAACCTATTTTTACTATAACTTTTCACTGTATCTAAGTGATTAATTAGTTTCTATCAAACAAATAAAACTTTAACTTGAAATATAATTTTTTAACTATATATAGGTTATTAATTGACCAATATAGAAAAATAATTTTATTGACCAATAAAAAAAAAGTAATTTCCACTATATATCTAGTTGATTAATTAGACAACCATCAGTATTAGGTCGAACTAGACCGCTGGCCGGACCGGTCCTGAGCTTCGGGTCGAGTCACTCTTATGGGCCGAGATATGAGGCCTTTCACGTTCTGATATACTAGGTCGGGTCAGTCCGGACCCAAGATTATCAGTTCAGACCGACACATTGACTAATTTTTTGGGCCTATTGTGCCGGTCCGGCCCAATGGAGAAGTCTAACTGGTTATGGTCATTGTGGTTGTGATCAGCATAGGGTATTACTACTAGGTCTGGTTGTGTTCTATGTTCTACTAGTAGACTTTTTTAATGACAAGTATCAGTTGCAGAAACTATTTCCTAAGATGAGCGTCCACAACGAATCAATACTCGCAAGTCAAACACGATACTTAGTTACGCAGAAAAGAAAGATCACAAAAAATTTAAAACAAAGACAGAAAAATTAAGTGAAAAATCCTAACTGGTAAAAAACTACCCTAAGAACAAGGTTACTACTAAATAAAGTTACAAGGATTTACAAGATCGCTACAACTTTGTAATCCAAACTACTAGAAAAAGTACAAAAGGGAAAAATTAATTTTCAGAAATTACACTCAAGAAGATATGAGAAACCAAGTTTTAAATATAATCCAAATCATAATAGTATCTTCTTTCACATGACCTATGTTTATGTTTAGTAAGAATCCTAATCTTAGTAGGATGTATGATAATGTTCTGATTAGTCGAAGAAATCAATCTGAATAAAAAGGAACTTGAAGGTATAAAATTGCATAACTAATGAAACTTGAAGGTATAAGGTGCAAAAAAAAAAAATGATAATTGAAGGTATTCAAGTGCAAAAAGGAAATATGTGAAGGTATTCATCAGTATGACTAATGGAAGTAATAATTTTACTGTAAAATATAAGACTTGTTGTTATTTAATTATCAACTATAAATCTCCAATGAATGGATCTATATTCACAAAACACAACTCAAACTCACTCCTTAAATTTATATCTTGCCTATTATATAATTAGCCGGTATAAATCTCAGATAGATGGATATATATTCACCAAAGACATGCCTAAACACAACTCAAACTCCCATTTAAATGCGAAATAGTTAACCAATTCCATATTGTAGAAGCATGAAAAAGGAGGGTGTAGGAGCGTAAAAAGTGCTTCATAGAATGAGTCAAAGAAATGAAGCATTTCATTCAAAATGATCTACTTTACGCCTAAGCCAGGCTAATCACTTTACGCCAGGGTCAAGCCAATGGTTTTACGCCTAAGACAGGCTAACCACTTTATGCTAGACAAAGCTGTCGAGTCTTGCATTTAATGCAAAGTCTGACATGAAGATTTAATGACGGCATATATCACAGAATTAGAAGGAATTTGTTTTACACAGAGACCAATGTTGTCGTGTAGTATGTGGACTGAGCTATTTTACGCTCACAATATGGCTTCTTTTACGCTTGGAGACTGTATGAGTTTTTACGCTCAAAAGTTGACGTGTGCATAAAGTTTATTTGGGCTACTTTTACGCTCAAGGTTATTTAACAACCACTTTACGCGGGAAGTCCATGTCAGGGCTATTTTACGCCTAGTCTACTACTTTACGCTCAGAGTATATTTGGGTTGTTTTTACGCCCTATTCTTCTTCACCAATTTGGAACGTGGTTTGCCTACATGGCTTTCATGCCACACATCTCGAAGAACGTGTGTACGTGCATCCTATTCTTATTGAAATGATGGGACACGTGTCAACGTATGCAGAGGATGACTTCGGTCATGGGTGGCAGTTATTAGCGTAAAGACGGAACTTTTGCTGAGTTTTTACGCACAAGAAGCCAAGTCTATAAATAGACTTATTTTTCTCATATAACAGACACAGAGACAGGAGGAGAGAAAACAGAGAGATTAGAACTCAGAGATTTTCCAGAGCATTCTTCTTCAACCTTTCTTTCAGAACAGAGTGAAGCAAAGCAGAAAAGCATTCGGCCTCGCCATCAGTGCCCAAGTGTGTCGATATCTTTCTGGTGACTTAGTTCTTCCGGCTGTTCATCTTCTAGCAGTGATCTTCATCATCATCGTATGGTCCAAGGAACAAAGTGATCGCTTTCAGATCAGACTTCCATAGCAATACTTTCCAGAATAATTTGTACTTCTTGTACTTTTTCTCGTTTTATTTTCAAAAGCTAATTTTCTGGCATTTTGTTAAGTGAAACAAAATGGCGACTCTGCTGGGGATGACCTTCTCCTCTGACGAGGAGACAATTGCTCAATACGATGATGTGTCGATTGGATCGGCAAAGAAGACTCTGGTTGTACACTTCGATCAGACTGCTTATGAAGAGATGCTCCGAACTGGGGGTGGTTCTCGTTGCTCCAATGTTCAAAAATCTTGCAAAGCACGAAAAATTTGGATTCCTAAATCCAAAATAGCTTCTGATCTCTCTGTTGCTTCTGATGGCAAGGGAATTCTTCCCACTCATGTCCTAGGGACTCCCGTTCGTAATGAGGCAGTCCTTACTTCAGCGTTGCACTCTAAGTGTGGCAATTTATCTCCCGTCCGGGACAGTGAAGATAATCAGGTTTCACGCCCATTGCGTAAGAACCAAGTTTTACGCCCGGTGCGTAAAAATGATGTTTTACGTCCAGTGGGTAAAAACCAAATTTTACGCTCAGTGCATAAGAACGAGTCTTCCATTTGTAATGAGGCATACTCTAATGCTTGTGCTTCTGAGTGTAAGAATAAGTCTCCCGTCTGTGACGTGGTAGACTCACATAAATTACGCTCTTCGCGTAAAGGAAAATCTCCCATCTGTGACGTGTTAGATAATCAATTTTTACGCTCTACGCGTAAAGGTAAGTCTCCTGTCTGTGACAGTGTAGATAAAATTTGCAACGATGTTTTTACATCTAATGTGAATGTACCTAAATGCATACAGCGTAAAAATGTTGTTGGTAAAGCTTCAGTTCTATACCAACAACCTTCTTATACTTCTCTATGCAAAGTACCAAACCTACAAATTACACGCAAACAAAATGGAGTCCTTCGTGCTAAAAAATCTCAAGATTTATGCACACAACTCCAAACGCGTAAAAATGTACAGTTTGGTTCTGCGAATGCAGCCAGTAATCTTCTTTATACACAAGGGACTAAACGTTTTTCTACCCCAAATGTAATGAAGAAGACTACTCCCTCTACTCCTTCTGATTTACGTAAATTGCTAATGCAAAAGCGTAAGAACAGACAATCTCCGGTGACATTCCTCCAAGAAAAACACCATTGTGAATATCACCAGGTTGTAATCAACTGTTGTTGTTCGGCTTCAAAACGGTCAGTTTTTGATCGATTGAGTTTTAATGTGCCTCAACAACAAGCTGATGACCAAGAACATGAGCCGTCATATGTGTCAGTCAACATGACATCTTATACTAACAGAGGACGACGTCCAAGACGGAATACGTCCCGAACTCCAGGTCAATAACAGTTCAACAGACTTCTTGATTCCTTTGAAGGAGTATATCAGAATACTCGATCAAGAAGACAAACACAATTGCAGACTTCTGATTTAGAAGCTGGGGGTACTCAATCTTTTGAGTCCGAAACTGATAGTGTCGATTCACACTTCTATACTAATCCTTCTATATCTTCAAGAGAGGTTGAATCCTACGCTATTGGAGATAAACCAAAGACGTCATCTGCTAATACAAAATAACGTCTCACTGCCGTTGAGTAATCATTGAAAGACATGCTTAATATGGTGCAAAGCATGCATCAGATAATATTGAATCAGCAAACTGCTCAGCCGACAGTAATAACACCGGTACCAATAGCAGCACCAACTCAAGATAGTCAAGGGGCCGATATACCTTTGAATATTCAAGAGCCTACTGTTAATCAAAATTCTGCATCTCCAGATCCTATTATGCCAGAAGATGTACCATCTCCGGTGGGGATTACGGTACATCCAACAACCATTCAATCAAATGTGCTTCCGTAAACTAGTAAAGCCATTCAAGCAGTGCGTGAGCTCAAAGCACAGTTTGAAGTTTTGAAGCACAAGGATCAGCTCCAGAGGTTAGGTATTAAGCAACCTTATCCTCCTCATTGGAATGATGTACCCTTTCCACCGAAATTCAAGCCACAATCAAGGGTATTATTTGATGGAAGAGCTTCTCCTAGTCAGTATATCAATTACTTTAATATTATGACTGTACATTTGCAGAAAAATGATGCTCTTCTCACTCGAATATTCATTGGGTGCTTGACGGGTTCAGCTTACGACTGGTATCGTAGTTTACCCGACAATTGCATTTCGTCTTTTGACGAATTTAAGGCAATGTTTCTCTCCCGCTTCTATGAAGAAGGTATGGACATGAACATATCCTCCTTAATAGAAATCAAACAAAAGGAGAAGGAAGATACTCGGACGTTCATCGAACGTTTTCGACAGACTACTCTAAAGATGCCTCCTGGTATGCCAGATTCAGCATTAATTTATACATGCAAGTTGAATCTGCGACCATCTATTGCTGTCTTCACGGGTTCCCAATTCACAGATTGGGCTTCGTTTATTATAGCAGCAGTTTCTGCCGAGACCAATGGTAGGTTGGCTCGTGAACATGGGATGATTTTCGCCTCAGAGGATAAAGGAAAGAAAAGTAATCCTGATAATAATTCTGGTAATCGTAATGTGAAAGAAAAAGATACCCTCATGGTCAATCTTTCCAAGAATAAAATGACACCAAATAATCAGGAATCTTCCAGGCCAAACGAAGAATACTCTTTTGACGAAAGTGATATCCCAGGGATATTCCAATGTCTGGTGAAGAGTGGCAAACTCCATATTCCGGAGCCAAAGAGGCCTAATGAGGTAAATTTGACTGACAATCCCAAATATTGTATCTATCATAGATACATTAATCATCCTACCAGTGCTTGCTATGTCTTGAAGAAGAAAATCCAAGAGCTGATAAATGGTGGTGCTATTGCTATAACTAATGATGACCATACGGTTACAACCAATATGGTTTCTCTTCAATTTGGAGACTTTCCTCCACAACAAATCCCAGATAGAATTATCCCAATCCCGAGGGCGACGATGAAGATTGTGAATATCCCGCCTGCTAGAGAGGAAAATGAAGGATTATTGCCTCTCACCTTAAAAAAAGGTAAATTTATGTGGGTACATCTTGACTTAGTACCTGAGATGGAAAATGAAGGTAAAACTTCAAAATCTAAGAAAGGTAAGAAAGTCAAAACCTGCAACATGATTTCTTATGTTATTCCAGATCCTGATGATTTGGATCATCTATGGGATGGGCTTCCTTTAGAAGATAGACTGAGAGGACTGAACATATGTCCTCCAAGTCTAGGTCCTCCTACCAAGCTCAAGCTTACTCATCAGCAGTGGCTAGCCATAAATAGTGTTCCCTTATTCCGGGCACAACAAGTCTTCGCTGCTTATGAAAAAGCTCCTACAGGGATTTTTCCTCGTATCCCGAATCTTTCTCCTCCCGTAGCTACAGAAACATCTATTCTTCATTCTCCTGTAGTTACAGAGATCTCTTCTTCTTTCTCTGTGGAACCACCTGTTGAAAGTCTACTGCCTATTCATTTATACAGTCAGCAATCAATCCTTCTCATGAAAAAGATGGGCTACAACTTTCAGAAGGCAGAAGGTTTGAATTATAATAAAGGAATACGACTTCCTTTACAGATTCAAAATCAAAAATTTACTGTTGGATTGGGTTCTGAAGTTCCTCATAACAATCCTCACAAGAAGAAGGCTAAGGGAAGGAAGACTAAATCCTGTAATATGGTACTTCCTTCTCCTGAGTCCGAAGAAGAAACTTTTGCTGGTACAAGATCTAGGAAAGAGTACCACAAAGATTATGAGGAATCCTCCAAAGAAACAGAAGATGTTGAAATACCACCAATTCAACCGTCTCTTGTTCCTGCTAAACCATCTGTGGTTGAAAAAGGGAAACAGAAAGCAGTACGCTTTGACGTCCCATTGAAGTCTGCTTCCAGTCAGGGGGTGGTGATGAAACCCTACAAATTTGATATTCTAGCTCAGTTAGCCAATACTCCGGCTAGACTATCTATATTTGAGCTGCTTCGTCTTTCTAGAGAAAGCAGGAAGACTTTGAGTGAAGTTTTCTTCAAGCAGATTCATGCTTGGCTCAACTCAGGAGTCCTGATAATACACCCATATCATGTCCACAATGTCATAGTGTGATGGAAGCAATTCCCAACATCACCTTTACACAAGAAGATATGTTGTTGAAGCATAACAGGCCTCTATGCTATACTGGGTATATTGAATCCACTGAAATTGACAGGATTTACATTGATCCTGGGTCTTCAATTAGCATAATTTTTCAGAGTATGCTAAGACCCCTGAGGATTCCTACTAGTGATCTGACTTACACTAGTACTACAATAGTTGGTTTTAACTTTGGCACGAGTAAACCACTGGGGAAGATTCGTCTGAAGATTCAGATTGGTGATCTTCGAACTATGGTAACCTTCTATGTTATCAACTCAGACGTATCCTACAATATTCTTCTTGGAAGACCGTGGTTACATGAGCATAACATCGTGCCTTTAACCCTCCACCAATGCTTCAAGTATGTGGATTCCCAAGGAGTTGTAAAGACTGAGTTTGCTGATATCAATCCTTTCAAGGGTGTCAAAGCCTATTTTTCTGATTCAAGGCTTTATAAACAAGAACATGTGAAAGAGATATCAGACATAGCTGAAGATCAATCATCTACTGAAGATCAGTCTATTAATGAAGATCTGCCAGAAGAGCAACCTTTGAAGATAATAGTCAAGGGACGAATCCAATCCCAATCTGTCAATGATCAACCTTTGATAATCAAGGTTAAAGGAAGAACTCAAGCTTCATCTGAGGAACCAGTAAATATTTCTGCTAAGAGCCAAGTTCAACCTTTTATGATCAAGGTCAAAGGGCGTACTTCTTGTACAAATGATCCAGAACCACCATTGATTGTCAATCTTGGCAAATCTATGCAGAAGACGGATAATGGTCCATTAATGATTAATCTGAAGCGTAGCAGTCAAATTGTAAATGATGTAAATATTAATCATTCTGTACTTTTTGATATCAATAAAGATTTTCTTTTCGAATATATGGCTGTCAAGTATATTGAAAGAATGACTTTATCTTCTGATAATCAAAGTCATCAATATAAAGACGACATAGAACCGGAAGAAACTTTATACATTAACTATAAAGAAAATTCCTTTCCTCTTCAGGTTGATGTTGGACCTTATGCTCAAAAGTTCTTAACATCTTCTCCCTATCTTCTTCCTGTAGTTGCTCCATCGCAAGCTTGTGTAACTTATAGACGTCACGAAGAACCTTATTTCGTGGTTTCGTCTGATAAGAAAAATAAGCACCAAATTATGTTTGGATGGCTAGAAACATCCCTGTTACTCAGACAGATGATCTGAAAGATAAAGATAAAGGAAGAATCCGAATTGACAAATATATTTAACAATCTATTAAGATTATCCAGAATATGGGATATGATTTGAAGACTATGCAAGGTCTCAATCAAGGCAAGGATAGACGAATACCGTTATGTGGTGATCCGTTTTACCAGAAGACTCGTCATGGGTTGGGATATGATCCGTTCTACATGTTTAATGACGATATACAAGAAGAATTCTCCTCTAACTCTTCACAATCATCGGATTCAGAAGAAATCCAATTCAGCGAATCTGATATATCTCACCCCTCATATGTTAGAGGAGACTATTATGATGAATCTGAACAAATATTCTCAGTTAATATGGTTCAAACTGATGGTGAATCTGAGCCATTTAAGAATGATCCTTGGGCTTGTCACAATTGGCTCAACGGGGCACGTCTCAATGATGTCCTCAACTTTCCTGGAGACTTCATTCTTTTGCTGCATATCCTTGGAAGACATTTCCAATAGAGGAGTGAAAATAAGAATGAAATATTACAATGAGTTCTCACTTATTTATAGGAGAGATCTATTAATGAACCGGTCTTTGAAATTAAAAATAACTTTTCATTCCCGAAAAGGCCTGTCCGTTCATTACATCAGATTCATTCATTTAATTGCGGAATTAAATTGTTCTTTCTTTTCTCGAAAGATATGTTGGTTCATTCATTCTTTCATCGATATTGGCATATATCTTCAATAAACATCTGTCTTCTTAATCCCCAGCTACCAAGATTTGGTTAAGCTGATTACTTATCTTCTCAAACAAATTTTTTTAATCTTCTATCTTATCAGTTGATTAATTGGATTTATTATTTATCATGTTCTCAAGACCTCTGGATAAATTTTAAATCTACTTGCTTTCCTTATCTATCATGTCCATTTGACCTCTGCATAGATATTAATCAACTTTTCTTTGAGTTCTTACATGCTGTCATGTCCATATTACCTCTGATAGTATTGTATACTCTAAAACAAAAAAATAAGATTTTATTATCTATCATGTCCATATTACCTCTGGATAGATATAAATCATTGAGTTTAAAAGACTTGTCATGTCCATATTACCTCTGATAAGTATTTTCTATCTCATACCTATTGTTTAAATTCTAAATAAATGATAGGATCACAAAACAAATATTTCATTCATTTTTTGTGGAAACACTACAAAATGGATTAGATAAAAGATGACAAAGCGCTCTTTTAAGGTGGAGCAGAAACATCTTGAAGCAACTTCTGTAGTTCTTCTAGCCGCTTGTCACGAGAGCTCATAACTTTCTTGGTAGCTTCAGCACGTCGAGCTTCAGGGGTGCAAATACAAGAAAGTCCAGCGAAGGCGATTATCAGATTATCCTTGGCTTTATCAAGGGTTCTGATGGTTGATCAGCCCCAAAGGCTTGTTCTTCTAAAATGGAGCTCTGAGTGAGGTGCAGATTTCGAGCGTCGATCATCTTTTCCCTTTCAGCCTTCAAACGAGCTAATTCAGCCTCGACTTCGTAGATTTTATCATTTTTATTCTGAATATCTATGTTCAAAGCATCATAAGCTACTCTGTGACCATGCAGTGCGGGCTTTATTCCAGCCAAAAAGGCTTTCTCTTTGGCAACCTTCAGACTATGTTCATGAAGAGCTTCATTATATGTGATCTCCTGAGCAAGATAATCAACCGTTAAGGCGTCATATTCCTCCTGGATGAGACTTTCAACAGTCTCACTTGATAGCTTGAGATATTCTCTGATCGGCTGTTCAAGGCCCTCCACAATTTTCTCCAATGCTGCAGCTCTCTCAGCATCATTGAACATAGCAACTTTCTTGATGGTCAGAGCCATTGCCGCCTTCAAAATCTCATAACTGAGGCCCTTATTCAGGACTATTTTTATTAGGGTTGCCAGAGTTTTATAAAAGGTTTCAGTATGAATCTCAACTAGGAGATTCATTTCTATGCTGGATCTTGGTGTGGCAGCAATATCTAATAGATCTCTTCTTTGGAGACTAGGAACAGAGGTTGTTGGTGTGACAGCAGGATGAGATGGAGCTGTTGTTGTTACTGCTGTCATAGCCAATTGGTCTCCAAGAGCTTCAGGAGCAATGTCTTCAATATTTGTTACTTCAGCCGTTTCTGGAGTTCTGGCGGTGGTACTATTGGTGGATGCGGTGACAATTGCGGGAGCTGGTTCAGGTTCTGGCATTGGCTTATCAGGAACTGGTACTGGATCAGTAGCAACAGTAAAAGATGTTATTACAACTTCCCCAGTTTCAGTTGGTGATTCAAGTATGCTTTCCGCATCTTTTTCAATTATTTGCTCCGTAGGATTTTTTACTGCTTCAGTTGTAGTAAAATTTTCTACAGCTGATTCTTTATTCAAATCTGGTTCTCCTCCAGCAGCTCCATCATCACCAACAGTGAGGTCTATTGTAGTCTCTTCTTTGTGCTGGTCCTCAGCAGGAGAGGACATTTTAGGTTGTGCTTGTTGTACCTCTAATGATGGAGGATATTCTTCTTGAGGCTCCATCTCAGGTTGTTGTACTCCCTCCTCATCACCGTCTTCTTCTTCTTCTGAAGAAGTTTTATCCTCAGATTCCTCATTTTCTTCATAGATATCTTCTTCTTGAGGAGGAGGAGCCACAAGCTTTGGTGCAATGATGATATCTAAAAAATGAACAAAATAAGTTAATATACAAAATCATGATATATAATTTCGTATAGGTTTTGTATGATACCTGGAATATGTGCGTTTTGTTCAAGATATAAATCATAATCGCCATCCCAGTCATCATCATCGAAGTCGAGAGCCGGCTCATCTGATGGAATACGGTCTCGATCAGCAGTAGATACAGCAGTAGCATCCCCCGTAACTTGCGCCTTGGTTGGCAAAGATAAATAGAGCGAGGAGCTAAGGCGTCCAGGAGACAAAAGTGTTACAGCTTTTGGTGCTACTACTGGTGGAGGGGCTGAAGATCCTTCTCCTGGATGGACTGGAGAAGATCCAATAAAATGATCCTCTTCAACCAAGGTGTCATCTTCTGGAGTGAGGGCTCTTAGTTTGGAAGGCCCTTTAGTGGTAGACTTCTTCTTCTTTTCCGGAGTTTTCTCTGGAAATGTGACGGCTGCACTTTGTTTTCTTTTTCGGCCTTTGCCAATGATGATAGGTTCTGCAACTGGTTCCCCAACTCCTGTAGGGATAACTTCCAGATAGGGATCTAGAATGCCAGTATCGTCAGGGATGTATGCTGGTACCCTGACCGACTCCTCAATATTTCCTTCTTTAGGCCACCTCAGACTACCTCTCATATTATAGCCGTGGGTGAAAGAACGAATTGAAGCATAAAAGTAAGCATACGTATGAAGTATACGTAGCTCTGTAGTACTGGTGGCGGTTGAAACTCTAAATTTGGCACCAGTACGAGCAGTACTGAAATATCTCCAACCCCTAGCACCGTCAAGTAGTTTCCCATAGTGACGGAAATTAGTAGAAGGATTACCAACATGAAGTTGGTCGTACCCAAATTGGCGAGCGAACCTACTGGGTAGATATGGTTCAAACGCACAATTATCTTCATTTCTGTACATCAGGTGAGAAGGTCTGATGCACTGAAGCCATCTAAAGACTGATGGTGGCAGTACAGCTCTTTCTTCGACTTCATCTTCAAACTGAATGCCAAAGCAATCTGTTAGAACTTGTGGCCGAGTACAGAAGAAGTTCCAACCATAAGAATAGTTCAAAACTGCCCGGGTATCCGCCACAGTCGTAGCAGTCCATGTAGCTTTGCTAAATTTTTGGAGGAAGACCTCCTCAGTATCTTCCGAGCCTGGTGGCAACAGATTGCAGTTGTGGTGCAACAACCAGCCCATCAAATAAGTATAGGGCATTTCTACCCTGGGGAAAACGTTCCGATGAGGAGCATAGTTGATTAACTCCTCACCGAAAGTCCTTAAACCTGTATTTACTCGGCACACCATGGCCGATAGCAGATTAATTCTGACTTTAAAAACCAAGCATACTGCTGGCCATAGTACGCTACGGTGGATTCTGTCAACAGTACCAATACCCGGCACAACCCATCTTCTCAGCCATAAAGAAAGAAAGCTTGCCAGCAAAGCTCTCCTAGAGATTTTCTGACTACCGTATCTAAGGAAGCTCAAGGCTTCAGTTCCGGCAGGGAATTTCCGAGTCTTTGTAGACAGATATTTATTCGAGAATTTGTAGACAATCATCATATCCCAAATTTTGTTAGAGGGAATTGTCGAATCTATATTGATTGTCGGAGCTTTGTTTTCCTGAAACCTTTCTTTGTCATCTTTGGATATCTTATCCTTATGGAAGAAGAGATAAGTCGTCCACTTGTTGATGTACGCTAAATGAGATATACTTTCATGCATTGTAGTACCAATCATGTAGTGACACATCAATTCCTCATATACCTCAATCAACTGAGGGTTAGTCTCTCTGATTTCAGCAAGTTCCCTGTTGGAGGGAACGTATTCCTCATATGGGGCTTCCCTCATTGGCAGCTTCGAGATAAACTGCATCTCATGAAGAGCAAGGCCCATTTCGCCTTTCGGGGTTGCAAAAGCTCCAGTTGAACTTATGTATATCTCCATTAAAGCCATGAATATGTTTCCGTTCGGGGGAATACCCTGACTGGTGGAAGCTATCGCTTCATACAAGCCAATGTCTTTCAGCTCTGTCTCAAAGTTCTTCATCATCCAAATACTTATCTGGATCCAGTTTTGGTTGAATGGAGTCAACCATCCCGGCAGCCTGGGGTTTGTTTGGGGATATAATACAACAGCCCTCATAAATTTGTTGACGAACATCTGGGTCTGTACTGGTTGAATTAAACCCGAGTCTTCACTAGGATTAGATCCTGGCATGAGGCCAAAAATAGAAGTGACACCGCCATTAGGAATACTAGCAAAATACACCACATCATTAGCATGCTCCCTCTTGAAAACAATTCTACCCGGTCTTCCATGACTGTTGGGAGTCAAATTCCACAGCATTTGTCGATGGTGGGTAGCATGGAAGAATGCTGACAAAGGGTAATCTCTGTCCATATCCGGGAGATACATGGCTCTATCTCCAAATTTGGATACCCAAGACTCCTTCTTGGGGTGTGTCTGGGACTTACAGTCAATTGCATCCCCAAACAAGAAGGCTGGTTTTGCAAATTGTTGTGCATCTAGTGAAGTCAACAATTCTCCATTTATCATGGATAGCAGCATCATATCCCCTTGGGCTGCTATCAATTGTGCCCTTTCTATAGGGTAATCAGGGTTTGATTGAGGAAATGCTACGTGAGACAGATTCTCCAGATAATTTGAACCCAACATGCCAACCGATGAGCCAAAGACTTCTGCAAGAGGGTGAATTTGCAAGTCCACTGCAAAAAGAAAAAGAAATCAAGTTAGAGAAAATCTAATTTGATGTCATTCATGCAGATCAATTAGTCTGAATTTTACATATAAAAGGTAAAAAAAATTCTAAATGTAAAAAGGCTTTTTGTTTTTACACAAAGTCTTTTTCATTTTTTGGAAGATTTACGCTGGCACATTGGATGTGGGCGTATATTATTCTGGCACATTTGTGGGCGTATTTCAGTTTTTTTTACGCGGGCACATTTGTGGGCATATTTCAGTTTTTACGCTGGCACATTAGATGTGGGCGTATTTCAAATTTTACGCTGGCACATTTGTGGGCGTATTTCAGTTTTATGCTGACACATTAGATGTGGGCATATTTCAGTTTTTACGCTGGCACATTTATGAGCATATTTTACGCTAACACGTATAAACGTGGGCGTATTTTTGAACTCTACGCTGACATGTATACGTGGGCGTATTTTGATTATCTCAGTTTCTACGCTAACACGTATAACGTGGGCGTAAAACAAAAGATCTTTGGTCTTTTTCTTCTCCGATGAGGTTCTACGACCATAAGGGAGTGCTTTACCCCTCATTAGAGGAGCCATGACGGGATGACTTTGCTGAGATGCGGCTGATGACAGGACATGGGTTTGTGTGCGGTCGATCGAGGAAGAATCGACGGCGGGCTTCTTGCCATTGCTGCTGCCGGCGGCAGACTTCTTGGGGGCCATCGAATGTAATACAAGAGGAAGAAGAGAGTTCAAGAAGAATCAGGATTACGAGAGTAAGGAAACAAAGTAAAGTTCTCTCTCTCCCCGAAGAACCCTATTTATAGGGAATTTTCAAACCGGTTCAAATTCCAGATTTTACGCCGACTGTTGGATATCTCCACTTTTATGCGGATGACTATTGCGTATCCTGAATTTTACGCTGACTGGTCAAATCCTGACTTTTACGCTTCTGTTCAAAGTGTTTTAAATTTTGAAGATATTTGAAAACTTTGAATGGGGTCTTGTAGGAGCGTAAAAAGTGCTTCATAGAATGATTCAAAAAAATGAAGCATTTCATTCAAAATGATCTACTTTACGCCTAAGCCAGGCTAATCACTTTACGCCAGGGTCAAGCCAATGGTTTTACGCCTAAGACAGGCTAACCACTTTATGCTGGACAAAGCTGTCGAGTCTTGCATTTAATGCAAAGTCTGACATGAAGATTTAATGACGGCATATATCACAGAATTAGAAGGAATTTGTTTTACACAGAGACCAATGTTGTCGTGTAGTATGTGGACTGAGCTATTTTACGCTCACAATATGGCTTCTTTTACGCTTGGAGACTGTATGAGTTTTTACGCTCAAAAGTTGACGTGTGCATAAAGTTTATTTGGGCTACTTTTACGCTCAAGGTTATTTAACAACCACTTTACGCGGGAAGTCCATGTCAGGGCTATTTTACGCCTAGTCTACTACTTTACGCTCAGAGTATATTTGGGTTGTTTTTACGCCCTATTCTTCTTCACCAATTTGGAACGTGGTTTGCCTACATGGCTTTCATGCCACACATCTCGAAGAACGTGTGTACGTGCATCCTATTCTTATTGAAATGATGGGACATGTGTCAACGTATGCAGAGGATGACTTCGGTCATGGGTGGCAGTTATTAGCGTAAAGACGAAACTTTTGCTGAGTTTTTACGCACAAGAAGCCAAGTCTATAAATAGACTTATTTTTCTCATATAACAGACACAGAGACAGGAGGAGAGAAAACAGAGAGATTAGAACTCAGAGATTTTCCAGAGCATTCTTCTTCAACCTTTCTTTCAGAACAGAGTGAAGCAAAGCAGAAAAGCATTCGGCCTCGCCATCAGTGCCCAAGTGTGTCCATACCTTTCTGGTGACTTAGTTCTTCCGGCTGTTCATCTTCTAGCAGTGATCTTCATCATCATCGTATGGTCCAAGGAACAAAGTGATCGCTTTCAGATCAGACTTCTATAGCAATACTTCCCAGAACAATTTGTACTTCTTGTACTTTTTCTCGTTTTATTTTCAAAAGCCAATTTTCTGGCATTTTGTTAAGTGAAACAGAGGGATATTACTTTTAATCCCACATCGGAAAGGAGAAGAAGAGAGGTCTCATTCCACTCTATATATAGAGCCCTCTTGTCTTCTTTGAAAAGGTCACCAAAATAAATAAAGAAAAAGGAGCCCATTATCCAGGGAGCCCGTTCGAGCCACAAAAAGTTACAGTAGTTCTTCTCTTCTTCTGGGTTGGCTGCAAGTTCTTCACTTGCTGTCAAGGCGAGAAAAAGTTGGATTCTGAGTACTATACGCCCTCGCAGGCTAGTACGAAGAACTCCAAGGCGGCACGGGCCATGCGCCTCAAACATGCTATGCCAACGGCAAACCAGAAGCATGCGCTCACAATCATGCGCGCTGCTAATGGTAAGCTGTACAAAGTTGACTCGGGTGCTTCTGCGGCAGAAATGAGCCGACCCTCAAAGTCCTTGTCTCACTTGGGCTGATCTGCTGCGTTCGCAACCAAGTCGTGCAGGGCAAACTCAGTGGTCTTGAACCCCCGCGCCTACATTAGTTGTGCGTCTGAGGCTGGTTCTCGTCACTCTCAATGTTGCTCCCCCACTATTGATCTGGGCACATCTTTTGCGTCGGATCAGGGGGTACAACATTCACTTGACCACCCTGACGCTTGGCCTTGCCATGCGCCTGATGGGGGTGTAAAGGTGGCGCATCACTCATACACTCACCCTGACGCTTGGCTTTGCCATGCGTCTGATTAGGGTACGAGTGTCATTCATACACTCACCCTGACGTTTGGCTTTGCCACACGCCTGATTAGGGTACGAGTGTCATTCATACACTTACCTGACGCTTGGCTTTGCTATGCGCCTCAAGAGGGTACGAGTGTCATTCATACACTCACCCTGACGCTTGGCTTTGCCATGTGCCTGAAGAGGGTACGAGTGTCAACATCTCCTCACATGATTTACGTAATGTGATCACTCACAGACATAGATTGGAAGAGACGACCATCATGCACAACTCGCCCCTCACGGGACATACTTATGCTACGGTCGCCATCAACTGCTGCGGCCGCAAGACAGTGGCTCCACCACCAAGGCAGTCTGTATTCCAGCAGTTGCAACATGCTATGCCTGTTCGACATCGTCTCAGAAACATGATGCCAATTGAAGACTTTGTAACAGCCTACTCTCAACTAGGCTCATCACTCAGATGTCTCAGCTAGCCGTGTCGTCTCAGCTAGCCGCGTCGTCTCAGCCCGGCGTATTACTCTCCCAGCGCATCACTCCGCCCCGTCAGAGTGAATCACTTCCTCGTCAACGCACAGGCGCATCTGCCAGCCTGGGGTTCTTCCATCATAATGAGGCTTAGGCACATCAAACCTAAACCATGCATTCAACTTGGCACTCGATGTCATCTTGTAGAATAATACTACCAGCAAGCGGCTCAAACATAAACTGCTATGTCTATTCCAACTCGTCGAATCTCAGTCTTCTGAAGGAGTTCACCATCAAAGCTTCTTCGAACAGGGAGAACCATCACCCACAGTACAACGTCTTGCCAAGGAGGAGGATCAGTCGAACCCATCTTCGTCGAGAAGTCAAGGGAGAGACAACAAAACTCTCTCAAACTGTTGTTTTTTATAGGCCAGGGCAAATCAAACCCATGCGCCAAGTGGCAACCTTTCCGAAGTTAGTGCAATGAACTTGTATTTATGATAATAAATTTGCCTCTTCGAATTCAGCTAAGTCAGAGAGTCATTAAATGACCCAAAGAACTCAACAGACAGACCAATAAGGATGCGCCATCAGCACCAAGTGCCCCGTATGGATGCGTCCAATAAAGCACAGATCCATGCGTCCTGGTGAACATGGACCTATGCGCCTAGTGGGGTACAAATCGATGTGCCCACTTCGGCTTGTCACCCATCAAGCAATTAATGCTCAAGTGACAGAGTTGGCAGCACATCCCCCGAGGACTGGACAGTTAGCTGCTTTTTCAGAAGACGAAGCGTCGCTGACATCAGCATCATCATTACTTTTCTCCGACGGTTACGACCCACGTGGCCGACCAACCACTCGCATGCGCCTCAGCGGCCATGCGCCTGAAAAATCGCATGCGCCTGAAGAATCGCATGCGCCTCAAAAGCTGGGCGTCCAGATTGGTTCGTGACTCCTGAAGGTTGTGAGCCAAAGTCTTCTCATGTGCCCAATCCCAGGTGCATCCTACCAGATCGCTCTCCACCAAATTCGAGATCTTTTGAGCCATGGACCTACAACACGTGTCCTTTGACTCAATTCAGCCTATGAAGGGGTGATAATCACCCAAGATCTCAGCAACAGAAAGATCCTCTCCCTTGCTACGTGCCAGCCCATAAAAGCAGAATGAAGGATTCAACCCACAAATGATGGCGCATCATCCATGTGCCTCCCGCAGCTTCAACCAAGTGGCGTTCCCACGACTAGGCACATCCTACATATGTGCACATGAGCAGCCAGCCTGCAATGCTATAAATAGAGGGATCATTTCTTTCTCCTACACAGAGACACACATATTGTCAAAGATCAAGACACAGTCAAACAAAGCATCAGAGTTTACTCCCAGGGATCGAAAGAGACACTCAACGTCTTCTTCCTCTCCGTAAACTCCAGCACCCAGAGCAACTCAGACCTTCAGAGAACCGAGAACCGCCGTCAGATCCCCAACGGAGTCAACGTATTACCACTCGCTCCATCGACACAGGGATCCAGATAAACAAAATTGGTCTCCTAGGACTACATCTAAGTCCTATATTGTAATACTATTCTGTTTGTAATTGAAATTTCAATCAAAAGGTTTTAATGGCAAACAAGCTGGCGACTCTTCTGGGGACCTCTTTCTCCTCCACCGAGAAAGCTGTGTCGCAATCCAACGACGTAAAGGTGGGCTCCTCCCATAAGACGCTGATCGTATGCCTCAATCAACAGGCGTATGAGAAGTTCACCTCTGAAGGCAGCACAAGTCCTTCGAAGCGGCTGCCAAAACCGAAGAAGACTCGTCAAATCTGGGTGCACAAGGTCGAGGCCCCTGGCACCACCACTGAAGGGGATGCGCCGATGCAGTCCATCCTTCTCGCTGACATCCTCAGCGGCCAGGATTCGCCCGCCGGTGCAGCACATCTCTCGGAAAAGCGTGGTGCTGACCACATTCCCCAGCCATCTCCTTCTCAGACAAGGAAGATGCGCCGACGGAGCAGGGGCGCATCTAACGCCCTGTGCAGTAACTCTGCTGCGCCACAGAAGGCTTCTGTCTTTGACAGACTCACTCGCTGTGTGGCGAGGAGAATTTGGACTCTGAGTACAATACACCCTAGCGGGCTGGTATGAAGAAGTCCAACGCAGCACGGGCCATGCGCCTCAAACGTGCTATGCCGGCAGCAAACCTGAAGCATATGCTCATAATCATGTGCGCTGCTGATGGTAAGCTGTATAAGGTCGACTCGGGTGCTTCTGTGCCAGAAACGAGCCGACCTTCAAAGTCCTTGGCTCACTTGGGCGCATTTGTGGCGTTCGCAACCAAGCCGAGCAAGGCAAACTCTATGGTCTTGAACCTCAGTGCCTACATAGGATGTGCGTCTGTGGCCGGTTCAAGTTACTGTAAATATTGTACCCCCACTACTGATCTGAGCGCATCTTCTGCGTTGGTTCAGGGGGCGCAACATTCACCTGACCACCCCGACGCTTGGCCTTGCCATGTGCCTGATGGAGGTGTGAAGGTGGCACTCTCACTTGACCACCCCGGCGCTTGGCCTTGCCATGCGCCTAATGGGGTGCAAAGGTGGCATTCTCCCCCAATGATTTGCATAATATGATCAGTCACAAGCGCCGATCAGGAGAGTCGACTGACAAGCACAATACGCCCCTCACAGGGTACACCTGTGCTGTAGTCACCATCAACTGTTGTTGCAAAATAGCAGTCCCCCCATCAAGGCAGTCGGTGTTCCAGCGGCTGCAATCATCAACACCTCTCCAATCATCAACACCTCTCCAACATCACCATCAACTGTTGTTGCAAAATAGCAACATAGTCTCCAACTCCCCATTAATTCGGAAGGCGACTGGTAGCTCCTCGACTTTGTCCTCATCCAAGAGCCAGCCGAGGAAGACCAAGACGACTGTCGAGAAAGATCTCAGAGGAAGTTTGGGGTAGTCAAGCCCCTGTGGATCTTCATCCTGGAGACGAAGTCAGCCTCCCGGACATAGCTGGGGGTAGTCAAGCCCCTGTGGATCTTCATCCTGGAGATGAAGTTAGCCTCCTGGACAAAGCTGGGGGTAGTCAAGCCCCTGTGGATCTACGTCTCGAAGACGAAGAAGTCCTCCAAGACAGAACTGGGGGTAGTCAGGTCCTTGTTGATACTTCTCCCGAAGACGAAGGTGTCCTCCAGAACATAGCTGGGGGTAGCCAAGATGAAGCTCCGGGGGAAGTTCCTCTTCTACAAGAGAGCGAGGCCGAAAGTGAAGCCTCAACCGATCCATCCACTTCCAGTCACGTCATGACGGTGTACATGACGGGAGCTGGTGATGCGGAGTCAGATGCGCCGCCAGCAGATCTCGTACAGCGTATGGATACCTTGGAGGGAGGACTCAAAACCCTCTCTGCCTCCATGCAAATACTGACTCTAGCAGTATTTGAGATACGGTCAGCTTTGGCCAGGGTACCGTCTACCGGTCCTGACCCAGGGGCCAATGAAGAATCAAGTGTACCCCTTCAACGGGTATCCTTGGATACAGATCACCGTGAAGCACCGCAGACGTCGGAGCCATCAAATGCTCAACTCTAGGCTGTACCACCTTCCCCAACTCCCAGCTCTACGGAAGACGTGGTTGAGATGATCAGGGACTTACGCGAGCACTTTGAGTCCAAGAACAGACAAGAGGAGCGCCAGAAGATGGGGATCCCACAACCATACCCCCTCGAATGGAACAAAGTGGTTTATCCTCCCAAGTATAAACCATAAACATTGACGCCATATGATGGAAAGGACTCTCCATGCCGCTATCTGACGTACTTCCAGTCTCAAATGGGACATCTCCCGAAGGAAGACGCACTACTCACCAGCATATTTGTCGGGGCATTAAAAGGAGTGGCTTACGACTGGTACTGCAGTCTCCCCGACAACTCTATATCTTCCTTCGACAATTTGACATGTCTCTTCCTCGATCATTTCTACGATGGAGGGAAGGATATGACAATGGCGTCCCTCATAGAGATACGTCAGAAGGAGAAGGAAACAGTTCGAGCATTCATCGAACGGTTCCGACAAGCCTGCTTCAGACTGCCCCCGGGCATGCCAGAACATGCACTCCTTTCCTCCTGCAGCATGAACATGCTGCCTGCGATTAAACTCTGGCTCAACTCCACTCCTCCTCCCGACTGGAGTTCATTGATCATCGAGGCCGAAGCAGCATAAAAGAAGGCATCCAATGCTCGTCTTCTGGGAGTCAGTTTCCCTATCTTTGAGGACAAGAAAAAATGGCCTGCAGCCAACAACCCTGGACAAGAGACGAAGGGGAAGCAGGCGTTGACTGTCAATGCCTCCAAAGGTGCATCAGCACCTACTCAGAAGCCTCCACTTGCACCAAGGCCAAAGGAGGTTTATTCTTTCAACGATGAAGACACCTTGCAACTCTTCGAGATATTGAAGCAGGGTGACAAGATCAAGCTACCGGACCCAAAGCGTTCTGACGAGGTTGGGAGAGTGGACAATCCGAGGTACTGTCACTACCACCGGTTTGTCGGACATCCAACTAAGGACTGCTACGTCCTCAAGAACTACATCCAGCGCATGATCAATACGGATGTTATTTTCGTCGACTACAAGGAGAAAACAGTCTCGGCCAACCTGGTGTCGCTCCAATTTGGTACCTTGCCGCCAACCACAACACAAGATGGCGTCGTCCCCATCCCAAATGCGACAATGGAGGTGGTTAACCTAACACCTACTCGCGACAACGTGAGTGGACTCATCTCACTCACCACATCTCGGGGAGAGGTCTTATGGGTTCACCCTGACCTCATCTCCGAAGTTACTCAACCGAAGGTACGCTTGCCTCCAAAACCAAGGACAGGAAGATCAAGTCTTACCGCATGGTCTTTTCCTCTACGGAAGAGGCACTTTCTGTACAGACGCGTTCACATCAGAACGCCCAACCTGACAAAGTTGCCGTTGAGGTGGTGCCTCCTTGCACCGTCCCTGCTATCCAGGAAGAGGGCCCAACCTGGCCTCCAGCAGCCAATAAACAGAAGCATGTAGAGGCCCGTTTCGACAAGCCTTTGCGAAAGAAGAATGCTTTGGGGCTAGCCAAGCCCCACAATTTCGACATACTGGCACAACTTGCCAGTACTCCTGCTCGCCTATCTCCGTTTGAGCTTCTTCGCCTTTCCAAGGACACTCGCGAAGCTCTCTGTGAAGCCCTGAAGGATGCTGAGTCCTTCATCAGTCAGGTCAAGCAGCCTGAGGATCTTCCGACCATATAGGCACACTGCCATTGTGCAGATGAAGTTATCCCCAACATAACTTTCACCCAACATGACATGCTATTCAAGCACAACCGACATAACAGGCCACTGTATTATACATGGTATGTCGGTTCCGTCAAGGTGAAGCGGATTCAGATCGATCCAGGGTCTTCCCTCAGCATCATTCTAAAGATGCTGCTCTCAACACTGGGGATCCCAATGTACCGACTGGCGCCTTCCAACACAACAATCAATGGCTTCAATGCTAGCAAAAGCGAGCCGCTGGGCAAAATACGGCTAAAGTGTCATATCGGTAACCTCAGAACCGAGGTGACTTGCTACTTCGTGGACACTGACGTCAACTACAATCTCCTACTGGGTCGTCCTTGGCTGTACGAGTACATGGTGGTGCCCTCTACACTCCACCAATGTATGAAGTACGTGTCCACCAATGACGTCATCCGGACAGAGTTCGCGGACATCGACCGGCCTTTCAAGGGGGTCGAAACCTACTTAACTGATTCCACCTTGTACAAGTCGCCCGACGAGGAGGAAGCCAATGATGCTGACAATGAAGTAGAAACGGCAGCAGAGCCTGACATGGAGCCCGAGATGATTCCCGACGCTCCTTTGAAAATTCGACTCAAAGGGAAGCCGCCTCAGACGTTGCCTCCTATGAGCATCAAGCTACCTGGAAAAGCACCAACTGCTCCAGGTAGAACACCTACTGAAGCTCCCTTGAAGATACGGCTCAAGGAAAAGCTGCCTTAAAAATCGGCTCCCCTTGTGGCAAAACTACATCCACGTGTCATGTAGGCGGCGGCTGCTGGAAGGGATCCTCTGGGATGACCGGGTTCAGCCTCCGAACCGGCGGAAGCATACCCCCTGCTGCTACTGCCGAGGTCTCAATACGAGCAGAGGTGGCAGGAGATGCAGTCCTCTGGCCCCGCTGTACTGGCTGAGAGGTAGCAGTCCCCTCTATAGCATCCTCAGGAATGGCACGCTGCGATCGAGTCTCTACCATCCTGGAGATAGACAAACGAGAGTATCAATATCTGAGAAAGAAGCGATATAATAATGGCGGACAGTTAAAATTCAAAGGATCAGCTGACAATAAGGATTCGGATGGCAATAAAAGAATTTTTCCTAAAGTGATTGAGTACCTTAAAATTAATGTCCTATATCCTACTGCAGGCTGTAGTGATACTCTAATTCGAATACCACTACACTTCTAGTCTCGACCTGCATGGGCCACCACTAAAAATGTGTCACGACCCGTACCCTAGAGTAAGGGCACGAGAAGTGGGTACGTCCAGCCTACGCCGCAGTGTCGGCAGTAGAACGCTGTCCTAAGTCTCAACATCTAACAATATAATGCTAAGCAGCTTATACTCCCCGAATGGGGGTAACATAGCAGTAAAACTCAATCACAACTAAGGAAGAGATAGCACGATGTGAAATAGAACTCAAGGAAATAAATAGATGAAAAGTAGTCTAAGATAATCCCAGCAATATCCAGAAGTACATGGTCTCAGATACAGCATGAAAGAATATATACATCTCAGAACTCAGAATAAAGTCTAGCTAAAACATGCCTCAGATTACATAAAAGAAGATAAGCCTAACTAATCTAGTCTAGACAATCGGGGTGATATCCTCAGCTAGAGCTGGATCCTCCTGAGGGTCCAGCTCGCAGGTGTCATCTAAGGCTGCCCCGTAGTAAGTATCCAGGCAGGCCTCCTCCTCGTCCTCTGTAATATTTTCAACAGGTCCAGTCAGGACAGGAGCGAGTACAGTACATCTCATGCAGTTTATTTCATATCAGGAAATATAAAGCAAGCAATAGAGTAAGATACATGAAACGCTGTAAGAAGATGTACATGAAAATATGAGAGATATTTGATAACTGGAAATATATACATGATAAGTAAGAACTGTAAATGACTAGTGATGTAGAGTACGAGATGGCATGTAATTGGCTTAGGTTGTACATGATAAAACATGGAAGTAACAGAGTGTACATAATGGGTAAATCACATGACCATTGATACTCACCCCTACCCACAATCAATACACAAGGATCTATTCAAGTTACGTTACGGACATGATGTTTTGGTTATACAAGAGACACATAAGGAAACATGAGCGTACATGAAAGAACATGAGAGTACATGAACGTACATGTAAGAACATGAGAGAACATGAGTGTACATGAATAACGCAGGAGCAAGAAATACATGATGTACATGAAACACATGTCATAAAGTATCCGATGCGCCCGCTAAGGGGGATAACATCCCAAGAAGAGATCCGTATAGTACCAATCCGTGATGATAACGTGACAGCATCAAGTAAAAGTAATCTAAAGCGAGAATATAAGTCATGACAAGTATGAAACGATCAGAGAATGTACTCACCTGGTATCTGAGTGTCCAATATGAAAGTACTGTCCGAGGAGTGGTGTCTGGCTCCTAATCAGAACAGCACAAGTCACAACAAGTCCAAAATGGTATAATAAAATTCTACTATGCATTCTACATGATTCTAGGTCAATCTAGGCCAAAGTCAACTCTTGGTCAACCCTAAAAGTCAAACTAGGTCAAACTAGCCGATACTAGTCTAGCAAGTCAAACCTATATCTAAAACCTATCACTCTTGATATATACATATATTGCAAATCTAAACATACACAGCTATATATGTAATACACATATATAGTTCACACAAATTATATGTATATGGTGCTTATGTGTATAAACCAATACAACATATACATCCAAGTAGGTATCCATACTAGATACCCAAAAAGATACACAACCATAATATATATATATATATATATATATATATATATATATATATATATATATATATATATATATATACACATATTATATTATATGAATACATCACATATTATAATACATTATATAGTATCTATAAGGAAGATAGAGAGTTAGAGGGGAAGAGTGACAAGTGTCACATGTGTGTACAACCTTGTGTAGGGTGTCAATGTGTGACTGCAATATGTGTGTTAGAGTGTAGCTGTGTGTGTGTGTGGCAAGATAAAAACAGTGTGCAGGAACTACAAAACAGTGAAAGAGGGAGGAAAGTATGTGTGTATGTGAGGGAGGCAATGTGGGAGTGATGTGAAATAGTAGAGAGCAATGTGTGTGTGTAGCTGTGTGTAACCTGGAAGGTAGTGGCAGCAGTCATATAGTGTAGAACTTGAGAGTTCAAGCCCAAAGGAAACACAAAATTCAGCTAACACATGGCAACCATCAATACACCCTATTAAAACTCAGTTTTCAATCATAAGGTCAAACCACATTCCTAAAATTGGAACCTTTCTCAGATTTCAGGTTAACTAAGAAGGATAAGAAAGGAAGGGAATCATTTCCCAGGTTTCAAACCTATTTTAGATTTCAGTTTAAGGAATCACTTATTGCATTTAAGGAAACAAGAAAAAAGAAAAAAAACATTTCAAGACTCAAACCTGAGTTTAAAATCAGTTTCCAAACACCACTTGAATCCCAGGTTTGAGTCTATATCAAAACTCAGATTTCAACATCATCCCAACAGTCAATTACTAATGAAGTTATCAGGTAAAGGAAAGAAAGAAATCAACATTACACCTACACAATCTCAGATATCTAACATGACAGAAATGTAGGCATTATGTACATGTAACTGTGCAACTGAAATGGGAAGTGATTTGTTCTAAGGTTTTCATCAATTAGTTAAAAACCAATGTAGTTCTCAGATTTCATGGTCAGCTCATCTCAGGTTTTCTATAAACATAGGAATAGGAAATCGATACATGTGACCATGTACAACACTTGTGCATATATATTTCTACATATTCGAATCCTACACCAACAAAATTAGTTCAATATTTAAAGGACAGTGAAGTGTAACATAAAATAGGAAGACAGGGACTTATTCTCAGTTCTCAGGTTTATGAAGGAAACTCAGGGTTGCAACAAAACCCAGGTTATGGAAAACTACAGGGTCTATAGTTCAAAAGAAAGGGGTTCAACAGTCCCTATTCATTTGAACCAAGACAAAAGCTCAAACTACATCCACATGCCATAAAACCAATTTAATTGTAAAACTAAACCACATATGCACTAACAAACATGTGGGGGGGAGGGAAATTTACAGTGAAGAACATAATGCAATAGGTAATTTGATCATTAGAAAACTGAAAGAAACAGTATCGGAATGGTTGGTATAAGGAATATCCTTACACTAATCATTCGAAACCAACTTCCACATAAGGAATGACTTAATCATGAAACTAATATTTAACAGAGATTAACTACACATATTTGCATTTATCTAATCGAAATAAACATGATTTAAAACACCAAAACAATTTACACAGGAGCACAAATATGAACACTGGAAACACACAGTGTACGACACGTGCACTATCGATTTTCTCCCTCGATACGACACGGGGACACGTGGGACTTGACACACGGGGTGTCAGTCATGGCCCCGTACTACGTGTCGAGTTTCGTGTCAATACAATACGTGTCGTGTCCGCTACAGACCCCGAGTAGCAGGGGATCACTGTAGCGTGCGCGCGAGGGTGTGCAGCGCGTGTCCAAGCCGTGAATCCGACACAACACGACACAATAAACACCACAGAAGATCAGGAACCAATAATCAATGATAAAACTAAATTTCCTATTTAAAAACATTGCACAAACGAGATCGAAATGCCCTTTGAGGCATTTCGTCAAACACTCAACCCACGCTCTGATACGTGTCCAGAACGGACATGAAACCCATGATACCCGACACGAGACCTATACAGACACTTAGGGGACTCCTAGGGCTTCCTATTCATGATGAGAAATCAAAATTTCATGGAGATTTGAGAGAGTTACCTAAGCTTGAACTTTCAAGAAAAACCCCTCCTTGTGAGCTCCTCTCTTGATATCCCAATCCAATCAAAACAACCTCAAACTGAGATGAGACCTTAGCAACAGTAAGAATAGGTATATTAGGACCTAATAGAATAAATTAGAAAGAAAAAGGAAGAGGAAAGGAGTTCTAGGGATTAAAATACCATAGGAAACTAACCTTTCTAAAACTTGAGCCTTCCTAAGAAAGAGGCAACCCTAGATTTTAGGAGAGTATAAATATGGTGGTGATCCCAATGTAGATAGGTGGCCGGCCATCACTTCCTAGGGATTAGGGTTTGGTAGTTGTTTTGGGCTTTGGGCCAAGTTACATAGGCTATGGCTAAGTTGTTTTATTAATTGGTTCAAACCATAAGTCATGACTTATGACTTATCTAATTCTATGACTAACTTGAGTCTACGACCAAACTATGGATTAACTTAGGTTAGACTAGAGTCACATAACCTAACCAAGTCCATACTAACAAGGGTTAGCTTCTAGGTTGGTCTACAATAGTCAAAACTAGTTAAAGTCAACCTAGTCCAAACAATTCGAAAGTATTTCCTAAAAATTCCCACAAATTCAAATAAATTACAATAAATTCAAATAACCCTAAAATGTCAAAAAAATACCCTAATCACATGGCTAGGCTCTAGGGTAGACAGTCTCTACTGTTTCACTAGTAAACCACCAAAAATCACAAGTCATGAATTTAAATAGTTTAAAAATAATTAAAAATCACTAAAAATCATAATATGAAATAAATATCATTAAATAATAATTATAATTACAAAATTTCAAAATTACCCTCTTCTGAAAAACTGGGTGTTACAATCCTACCCACCTTATAAAAATTTTATCCTCGAAATTAAAATAGTAGTAGTCCTTCTAGGTCGAACACCCCACAATCAAAGTCTCAAACATACCGCCAGATAATCATATACGTCTGTCCAAAATCATGATACTCAGAATCTTTGTTGTGCTAGTGAGCATGGCTACGATAATCACAGAGTCCTCGACTAAGGCACATACCTCTAGAATCATGGTATTTAAAATTTTTGCATTGCCGTGCGTTTGACAGCAAAAACCTTAAATATCCACACCCGAGAAATACGTCCATAATCCGACTATATGTCCTCACTATGCCTGCTAGCATGACCCTAGAGGATTCTAAAATCTTATAATCGGGGCGACCTAGCCCATACGACTTATCTCAGAAGAAAATTAAATTATAATGAAACACCAGATCAAACTTATCAACAATGAGGAAACAGATAGAAATAGATGGAATAGAATTTCAAGATAGGTACAATGAGATAAGGTAGAATGGAATCGAGAAGATCAGAACCTGCAAGTACCTCTCCTACTGTCTGAGCATCCTCAAGTGTCAAGGCGTAAGCTCGTCCTTGCTGGCCTCCCCTAGCCTGCAAACCTCTGTTGCTGAGTCTGCAATACTGGTCCTCTCTGTTGCTCTGCCGGAGCCCCAGCGCCTGCTCCCTGAGCTGTCCGTCCCGCAGACTTGGGACACTCTCTCAACTGATGATCTGATGATCCGCAGAGTAGGCACCTGCCTAGCCTCATCCGGCATTCACCCCAATCGTGCCCTGGTTTCTTACAGAAGGGGCAAAAGATAACATGTTGCTGCCTCTGCTGCTGTTGCTTTCTCTGCTGGAACGGCTGCGGCAGGAACTACCTCGACTGTTAGTGCTGAAGGTGAGGCCTCTTGGCCTGGCCTCCGCTGCTGCTGCCCCCAACTGGGTCTCGCCCCCTATTGAGCCTAAGCTCAAGATCATCCTCTGCCAATAAGGCTCCCGTAAAGATCTCCTCGAATGTAGCATTCCGGTTGCCCTTGGTCAAGGACTTGACCTCCTTGACTAGGCCTTTCCGAAACCTCTGGGCCTTCGCCGTCTCGCTCAAGCCCTCTACAAACCTGCCGAGGCGGCCAAACTCCCCGGCGTACTCCTCCACTGAAAGGCTCTCCTGGACTAGGCTCTCGAACTGCGACTCCAAGGCTCTGAGTGCTGAATCTGGGAAGAACTTCTTCTTAAAGAAGCCCTTGAACTGCTCCCAAGTCTGCCCAGTTACCCCCACTCTGGGGTCTAACTGATACCAGGTGCTAGCAAGATCTCGCATCCGGCTAGCTGCGGTCTCGATCTGAAGATCTGCTGGAATCCTGGCCAAGAGAAAGATCTCCTCTATATGCTCGATCCACTCATCGGCATATAGGATCCCCTCTGTCCCCAGAAAGTCTTTGGGGCTAATCTTTTGAAACTGCTCGATCTCCGGTGTCTTCGGCTGCTGGACTACTGGTCGAGCTGCGACTGTCGTAATGGCCAACTCCATGCCTCTGTCCTATCGAGCCTACTGCCGGTCCATGAACTGCTGGAAGTATGCGAACATCTGTGCTGCATCCACGTGTCCTGTAGGCGGCGGCTGCTGGAAAGGATCCTCTGGGATGATCGGGTCCAGCCTCCGAGCCGGTGGAAGCATACCCCCTGCTGCTACTGCCGAGGTCTCAATACGAGCAGAGGTGGCAGGAGCTGCAGTCCCCTGGCCCCGCTGTACTGGCTGAGAGGTAGCAGTCTCCTCTATAGCATCCTCAGGAATGGCACGCTGCGATCGAGTCTCTACCATCTTGAAGATAGACAAACAAGAGTATCAATATCTGAGAAAGAAGCGATATAACAAAGGCGGACAGTTAAAATTCAAAGGATCAGCTGACAATAAGGATTCAGATGGCAATAAAAGAATTTTTCCTAAAGTGATTGAGTACCTTAAAATTAATGTCCTATATCCTACTGCAGGCTGTAGTGATTCTCTAATTCGAATACCACTACACTTTTAGTCTCGACCTGCATGGGCCACCACTAAAAACGTGTCACGACCCGCACCCTAGAGTAAGGGCACGAGAAGTGGGTACGTCCAGCCTACGCTGCAGTGTCGGCGGTAGAACGCTGTCCTAAGTCTCAACATCTAACAATATAATGCTAAGCAGTTTATACTCCCCAAATGGGGGTGACATAGCAGTAAAACTCAATCACAACTAAGGAAGAGATAGCACGATGTGAAATAGAACTCAAGGAAATAAATAGATGAAAAGTAGTCTAAGATAATCCCAGCAATATCTAGAAGTACATGGTCTCAGATACAGCATGAAAGAATATATACATCTCAGAACTCAGAATAAAGTCTAGCTAAAACATGCCTCAGACTACATAAAAGAAGATAAGCCTAACTAATCTAGTCTAGACAATCGGGGTGATATCCTCAGCTAGAGCTGGGTCCTCCTGAGGGTCCAGCTCGCAGGTGTCATCTAAGGCTGCCCCGTAGTAAGTATCCAGACAGGCCTCCTCCTCGTCCTCTGTAATATTTTCAACAGGTCCAATCAGGACAGGAGCGGGTACAGTACATCTCATACAGTTTATATCATGTCAGGAAATATAAAGCAAGCAATAGAGTAAGATACATGAAACGCTGTAAGAAGATGTACATGAAAACATGAGAGATATTTGATAACTGGAAATATATACATGATCAGTAAGAACTGTAAGTGACTAGTGATGTAGAGTACGAGATGGCATGTAATTAGCTTAGGTTGTACATGATAAAACATGGAAGTAACAGAGTGTACATGATGGGTAAATCACATGACCATTTATACTCACCCCTACCCACAATCAATACACAATGATCTATTCAAGTTACGTTACGGACATGATGTTTTGGTTATACAAGAGACACATGAGGAAAAATGAGCGTACATGAGAGTACATGAATGTACATGTGAGAACATGAGAGAACATGAGTGTACATGAATAACGCAGGAGCAAGGAATACATGATATACATGAAACACATGTCATAAAGTATCCGATGCGCCAGCTAAGGGGGATAACATCCCAAGAAGAGATCCGTATAGTACAAATCCGTGATGATAACGTGACAGCATCAAGTAAAAGTAATCTAAAGCGAGAATATAAGTCGTGACAAGTATGAAACGATCAGAGAATGTACTCGCCTGGTACCTGAGTGTCCAATATGAAAGTACTGTCCGAGGAGTGGTGTCTGGATCCTAATCAGAACAGCACAAGTCACAACAAGTCCAAAATGGTATAATGAAGTTCTACTATGCATTCTACATGATTCTAGGTCAATTTAGGCCAAAGTCAACTCTTGGTCAACTCTGGTCAACCCTAGAAGTCAAACTAGGTCAAACTAGCCGATACTAGTCTAGCAAGTCAAACCTATATCTAAAACCTATCACTCTTGATATATACATATATTGCAAATCTAACCATACACACCTATATATGTAATACACATATATAGTTCACACAAATTATATGTACATGGTGCTTATGTGTATAAACCAATATAACATATACATCCAAGTAGGTATCCATACTAGATACCCAAAAAGATACACAACCATAATATATAGATATATATATATATACACATATTATATTATATGAATACATCACATATCATAATACATTATATAGTATGTATAAGGAAGAAAGAGAGTTAGAGGGGAAGAGTGACAAGTGTCACATGTGTGTACAACCTTGTGTAGGGTGTCAATGTGTGACTGCAATGTGTGTGTTAGAGTGTAGCTGTGTGTATGTGTGTGGCAAGATAAAAACAGTGTGCAGGAACTACAAAACAATGAAAGAGGAAGAAAAATATGTGTGTATGTGAGGGAGGCAATGTGGGAGTGATGTGAAATAGTAGAGAGCAATGTGTGTGTAGCTGTGTGTAACCTGGAAGGTAGTGGCAACAGTCATATAGTGTAGAACTTGAGAGTTCAAGCCCAAAGGAAACACAAAATTCAGCTAACACATGGCAACCATCAATACACCCTATTAAAACTCAGTTTTCAATCATAAGGTCAAACCACATTCCTAAAATTGGAACCTTTCTCAGATTTCAGGTTAACTAAGAAGGAAAAGAAAGAAAGGGAATCATTTCCCAGGTTTCAAACCTATTTCAGATTTTAGTTTGAGGAATCACTTATTGCATTTAAGGAAACAGGGGAAAGAAAAAAAAACATTTCAAGACTCAAACCTGAGTTTAAAATCAGTTTCCAAACACCACTTGAATCCCAGGTTTGAGTCTATATCAAAACTCAGATTTCAACATCATCCCAACAGTCAATTACTAATGAAGTTATCAGGTAAAGGAAAAAAAGAAATCAATATTACACCTACACAATCTCAGATATCTAACATGACAGGAATGTAGGCATTGTGTACATGTGACTGTGCAACTGAAATGGGAACTAATACTCAGGAATAGGGCCATAGTGATTTGTTCTAAGGTTTTCATCAATTAGTTAAAAACCAATGTAGTTCTCAGATTTCATGGTCAGCTCATATCAAGTTTTCTATAAACATAGGAATAGGAAATCGATACATGTGACCATGTACAACACTTGTGCATATATATTTCTACATATTCGAATCCTACACCAACAAAATCAGTTCAATATTTAAAGGACAGTGAAGTGTAACATAAAATAGGAAGACAGGGACTTATTCTCAGTTCTCAGGTTTAGGAGGGAAACTCAGGGTTGCAACAAAACCCAGGTTATAGAAAACCACAGGGTCTATAGTTCAAAAGGAAGGGGTTCAACAGTCCCTATTCATTTGAACCAAGACAAAAGCTTAAACTACATCCACATGCCATAAAACCAATTTAATTGTAAAACTAAACCACATATGCACTAACAAACATATGGGGGGGAAAATTTACAGTGAAGAACATAGTGTAATAGGTAATTTGATCATTAGAAAACTGAAAGAAACAGAAATATCCTTGCACTAATCATTCGAAACCAACTTCCACATAAGGA
Source organism: Iris pallida (assembly GCA_029216955.1). Taxonomy (NCBI): domain Eukaryota; kingdom Viridiplantae; phylum Streptophyta; class Magnoliopsida; order Asparagales; family Iridaceae; genus Iris; species Iris pallida. The sequence continues at coordinate 8,968,662 of JANAVB010010794.1, read as the reverse complement.
ATAACTTAATCATAAAACTAATATTTAACAGAGATTAACTACACATATTTGCATTTATTTAATCGAAATAAATAGGATTTAAAACACCAAAACAATTTACACAGGAGCACAAATATGAACACTGGAAACACATAGTGCACGACACGTGCACTATCGATTTTCTCCCTCGACACGACACGGGGACACGTGGGACTTGACACACGTGGTGTCAGTCATGGCCCCGTACTACGTGTCGAGTTTCGTGTCAATAAAATACGTGTCGTGTCCGCTACAGACATCGAGTAGCAGGGGATCACTGTAGCGTGCACGCGAGGGTGTGCGGTGCGTGTCCAAACCGTGAATCCGACACAACACGACACCATAAACACCACAGAAGATCAGGAACCAATAATCAATGATAAAACTAAATTTCCTATTTAAAAATATTGCACAAACGAGATCGAAATGCCCTTTGAGGCATTTCGTCAAACACTCAACCCACGCTCTGATACGTGTCCAGAACGGACACAAAACCCATGATACCCGACACGAGACCTATACAGAAACTTAGGGGACTCCTAGGGCTTCCTAATCATGAAGAGAAATCGAAATTTCATGGAGATTTGAGAGAGTTACCTAAGCTTAAACTTTCAAGAAAAGCCCCTCTTTGTGAGCTCCTCTCTTGATATCCCAATCCAATCAAAACAACCTCAAACTGAGATAAGACCTTAGCAACAGTAAGAATAGGTATATTAGGACCTAATGGAATAAATTAGAAAGAAAAAGGAAGAGGAAAGGAGTTCTAGGGATTAAAATACCATAGGAAACTAACCTTTCTAAAACTTGAGCCTTCCTAAGAAAGAGACAACCCTAGATTTTAGGAGAGTATAAATATGGTGGTGATCCCAATGTAGATAGGTAGCCGGCCATCACTTCCAAGGGATTAGGGTTTGGTAGTTTTTTGGGCTTTGGGCCAAGTTACATAGGCTATGGCTAAGTTGTTTTATTAATTGGTTCAAACCATAAGTCATGACTTATGACTTATCTAATTCTATGACTAACTTGAGTCTAACGACCAAACTATGGATTCACTTAGGTTAGACTAGAGTCACATAACCTAACCAAGTCCATACTAACTAGGGTTAGCTTCTAGGTTGGTCTACAATGGTCAAAACTAGTTAAAGTCAATCTAGCCCAAACAATTCTAAAATAATTCCTACAAATTCCCATAAATTCAAATAAATTATAATAAATTCAAATAACCCTAAAATGTCAAAAAAAACCCTAATCATATGGCTAGGCTCTAGGGTAGGCAATCTCTACTGTTTCACTAGTAAACCACCAAAAATCACAAGTCATGAATTTAAATAGTTTAAAAATAATTAAAAATCACTAAAAATCATAATATGAAATAAATATCATTAAATAATAATTATAATTACAAAATTTTAAAATTATCCACTTCTGAAAAACTGGGTGTTACAATCCTACCAACATTATAAAAATTTCGTCCTCGAAATTAAAATAGTAGAAGTCCTTCTAGGACGAACACCCCACAATCAAAGTCTCAATCATACCGCCAGATAATCATATGCGTCTGTCCAAAATCATGATACTCAGAATCTTCGTCGTGCTAGTGAGCATGGCTACGATAATCTCAGAGTCCTCGACTAAGGCACATACCTCTAGAATCATGGTATTTAAAATTTTTGCATTGCCGTGCGTTTGACAGCGAAAACCTTAAATACCCACACCCGAGGAATACGTCCATAATCCGACTATATGTCCTCACTATGCCTGCTAGCATGACCCTAGAGGATTCTAAAATCTCATAATCGAGGCGACCTAGCCCATACGACTTATCTCAGAAGAAAATTAAATTATAATGAAACACCAGATCAAACTTATCAACAATGAGGAAACAGATAGAAATAGATGGAATGGAATTTCAAGATAGGTACAATGAGACAAGGTAGAATGGAATCGAGAAGATCAGAACCTGCAAGCACCTCTCCTACTGCCTGAGCATCCTCAAGTGTCATGGCGTAAGCTCGTCCTTGCTGGCCTCCCCTGGACTGCTGTTGATGCTGTGCGAACCTCTGTTGCTGAGTCTGCAATACTGGTCCTCTTTGTTGCCCTGCCGGAGCTCTAGCGCCTGCTCCCTGAGCTGTCCATCCCGCAGACTTGGGACACTCTCTCAACTGATGATCTGATGATCCACAGAGTAGGCACCTGTCTAGCCTCAGCCGACATTTACCCCAATCGTGCCCTGGTTTCTTACAGAAGGGGCAAAAGATAACATGATGCTGCCTCTGTTGCTGCTGCTGTCTCTGCTGGAACGGCTGCGGCTGGAACTGCCTCGGCTGCTGGTGTTGAAGGTGAGGCCTCTTGGCCTGGCCTCTGCTACTGCTGCCCCCAACTGGGTCTCGCCCCCTCTTGAGCCTAAGCTCAAGATCATCCTCTGCCAATAAGGCTCCCGTCAAGATCTCCTCGAACGTAGCATCCCGGTTGCCCTTGGTCAAGGACTTGACCTCCTTGACTACGCCTTTCCGAAACCTCTGGGCCTTCGCCGTCTCGCTCAAGCCCTGTACAAACCTGCCGAGGCGACCAAACTCCCCGGCGTACTCCTCCACTGAAAGGCTCCCCTGGACTAGGCTCTCGAACTGCGACTCCAAGGCTCTGAGTGCTGAATCTGGGAAGAACTTCTTCTTGAAGAAGCCCTTGAACTGCTCCCAAGTCTGCCCAAGTACCCCCACTCTGGGGTCTGACTGATACCAGGTGCGAGCAAGATCTCGCATCCGGCTAGCTGCGGCCTTGATCTGAAGATCTGCTGGAATCCTGGCCAAGCGGAAGATCTCCTTTATATGCTCGATCCACTCATCGGCATATAGGATCCCCTCTGTCCCCAGAAAGTCTCTGGGGCTCATCTTTTGAAACTGCTCGATCTCCGGTGTCTTCGGCTGCTGGACTACTGGTCGAGCTGCGACTGTGGTAATGGCCAACTCTATGCCTCTGTCCTGTCGAGCCTGCTGTCGGTCCATGAACAGCTGGAAGTATGCAAACATCTGCGCTGCATCCACGTATCTTGTAGGCAGCGGCTGCTGGAAAGTATCCTCTGGGATGACCGGGTCCAGCCTCCGAGCCGGTGGAAGCATACCCCCCGCTGCTACTGCCGAGGTCTCAATACGAGCAGAGGTGGCAGAAGCTGCAGTCCCCTGGCCCCGCTGTACTGGATGAGAGGTAGCAGTCCCCTCTATAGCATCCTCAGGAATGGCACGCTGCGATCGAGTCTCTACCATCTTGAAGATAGACAAACAAGAGTATCAATATCTGAGAAAGAAGCGATATAACAAAGGCGGACAGTTAAAATTCAAAGGATCAGCTGACAATAAGGATTCGGATGGCAATAAAAGAATTTTTCCTAAAGTGATTGAGTACCTTAAAATTAATGTCCTATATCCTACTGCAGGCTGTAGTGATACTCTAATTCGAATACCACTACACTTCTAGTCTCGACCTGCATGGGCCACCACTAAAAACGTGTCACGACCCGCACCCTAGAGTAAGGGCACGAGAAGTGGGTACGTCCTGCCTACGCCGCAGTGTCGGTGGTAGAACGCTGTCCTAAGTCTCAATATCTAACAATATAATGCTAAGCAGTTTATACTTCCCGAATGGGGGTGACATAGCAGTAAAACTCAATCACAACTAAGGAAGAGATAGCACGATGTGAAATAGAACTCAAGGAAATAAATAGATGAAAAGTAGTCTAAGATAATCCCAGCAATATCCAAAAGTACATGGTCTTAGATACAGCATGAAAGAATATATACATCTCAGAACTCAGAATAAATTCTAGTTAAAACATGCCTCAGACTACATAAAAGAAGATAAGCCTAACTAATCTAGTCTAGACAATCGGGGCGATATCCTCAGCTAGAGTTGGGTCCTCCTGAGGGTCCAGCTCGCAGGTGACATCTAAGGCTGCCCCGTAGTAAGTATCCAGGCAGGCCTCCTCCTCGTCCTCTGTAATATTTTCTACAGGTCCAGTCTGGACAGGAGCGAGTACAGTACATCTCATGCAGTTTATATCATGTCAGGAAATATAAAGCAAGCAATAGAGTAAGATACATGAAATGCTGTAAGAAGATGTACATGAAAACAGGAGAGATATTTGATAACTGGAAATATATACATGATAAGTAAGAACTGTAAGTGACTAGTGATGTAGAGTACAAGATGGCATGTAATTGACTTAGGTTGTACATGATAAAACATGGAAGTAACAGAGTGTACATGATGGGTAAATCACATGACCATTTATACTCACCCCTACCCACAATCAATACACAAGGATCTATTCAAGTTACGTTACGGACATGATGTTTTGGTTATACAAGAGACACATGAGGAAACATGAGCGTACATAAAAGAACATGAGAGTACATGAACGTACATGTAAGAACATGAGAGAACATGAGTGTACATGAATAACGCAGGAGCATGGAATACATGATGTACATGAAACACATGTCATAAAGTATCCGATGCGCCCGCTAAGGGGGATAACATCCCAAGAAGCGATCCGTATAGTACCAATCTGTGATGATAACGTGACAGCATCAAGTAAAAGTAATCTAAAGCGAGAATATAAGTCGTGACAAGTATGAAACGATCAGAGAATGTACTCGCCTGGTATCTGAGTGTCCAATATGAAAGTACTGTCCGAGGAGTGGTGTCTGGCTCCTAATCAGAACAGCACAAGTCACAACAAGTCCAAAATGGTATAATGAAGTTTTACTATGCATTCTACATGATTCTAGGTCAATCTAGGCCAAAGTCAACTCTTGGTCAACTCTGGTCAACCCTAGAAGTCAAACTAGGTCAAACTAACCGATACTAGTCTAGCAAGTCAAACCTATATCTAAAACCTATCACTCTTGATATATACATATATTGCAAATCTAACCATACACACCTATATATGTAATACACATATATAGTTCACACAAATTATATGTACATGGTGCTTATGTGTATAAACCAATACAACATATACATCCAAGTAGGTATCCATACTAGATACCCAAAAAGATACACAACCATAATATATATATATATATATATATATATATATATATATATGTATATATATATATATATATATATATGTATATATATATATATATATATATATATATATATATATATATATATATTATGAATACATCACATATTATAATACATTATATAGTATGTATAAGGAAGAAAGAGAGTTAGAGGGGAAGAGTGACAAGTGTCACATATGTGTACAACCTTGTGTAGGGTGTCAATGTGTGACTGCAATGTGTGTGTTAGAGTGTAGCTGTGTGTTTGTGTGGCAAGATAAAAACAGTGTGCAGGAACTACAAAACAGTGAAAGAGGGAGGAAAGTGTGTGTGTATGTGAGGGAGGCAATGTGGGAGTGATGTGAAATAGTAGAGAGCAATGTGTGTGTAGCTGTGTGTAACCTGGAAGGTAGTTGCAGCAGTCATATATGTAGAACTTAAGAGTTCAAGCCCAAAGGAAACACAAAATTCAGCTAACACATGGCAACCATCAATACACCCTATTAAAACTCAGTTTTCAATCATAAGGTCAAACCACATTCCTAAAATTGGAACCTTTCTCAGATTTCAGGTTAACTAAGAAGGAAAAGAAAGGAAGGGAATCATTTTCCAGGTTTCAAACCTATTTCAGATTTTAGTTTAAGGAATCACTTATTGCATTTAAGGAAACAGGGGAAAGGAAAAAAAAACATTTCAAGACTCAAACCTGAGTTTAAAATCAGTTTCCAAACACCACTTGAATCCCAGGTTTGAGTCTATATCAAAACTCAGATTTCAACATCATCCCACCAGTCAATTACTAATGAAGTTATCAGGTAAAGGAAAAAAAGAAATCAACATTACACCTACACAATCTCAGATATCTAATATGACAGGAATGTAGGCATTGTGTACATGTGACTGTGCAACTGAAATAGGAACTAATACTCAGGAATAGGGCCATAGTGATTTGTTCTAAGGTTTTTATCAATTAGTTAAAAACCAATGTTGTTCTCAGATTTCATGGTCAGCTCATCTCAGGTTTTCTATAAACATAGGAATAGGAAATCGATACATGTGACCATGTACAACACTTGTGCATATATATTTCTACATATTCGAATCCTACACCAACAAAATCAGTTCAATATTTAAAGGACAGTAAAGTGTAACATAAAATAGGAAGACAGGGACTTATTCTCAGTTCTCAGGTTTAGAAGGGAAACTCAGGGTTGCAACAAAACCCAGGTTATGGAAAACCACAGGGTCTATAGTTTAAAAGGAAGGGGTTCAACAGTCCCTATTCATTTGAACCAAGACAAAAGCTCAAACTACATCCACATGCCATAAAACCAATTTAATTGTAAAACTAAACCACATATGCACTAACAAACATGTGGGGGGGGGAAAATTTACAGTGAAGAACATAGTGCAATAGGTAATTTGATCATTAGAAAACTGAAAGAAACAATATCGGAATGGTTGGTATCAGGAATATCCTTACACTAATCATTCGAAACCAACTTCCACATAAGGAATGACTTAATCATGAAACTAATATTTAACAGAGATTAACTACACATATTTGCATTTATCTAATCGAAATAAACAGGATTTAAAATACCAAAACAATTTACACAGGAGCACAAATATGAACACTGGAAACACACAGTGCACGACACGTGCACTATCGATTTTCTCCCTCGACACGACACAGGGACACGTGGGACTTGACACACGGGGTGTCAGTCATGGCCCCGTGCTACGTGTCGAGTTTCGTGTCAATACAATACGTGTCGTGTCCGCTACAGACCCCGAGTAGCAGGGGATCACTGTAGCGTGCGTGCGAGGGTGTGCGGCGCGTGTCCAAGCCGTGAATTCGACACAACACGACACCATAAACACCACAGAAGATCAGGAACCAATAATCAATGATAAAACTAAATTTTGTATTTAAAAACATTGCACAAACGAGATCGAAATGCCCTTTGAGGCATTTCGTCAAACACTCAACCCACGCTCTGATACGTGTCCAGAACGGACACGAAACCCATGATACCCAATACGAGACCTATACAGACACTTAGGAGACTCCTAGGGCTTCCTAATCATAAAGAGAAATCAAAATTTCATAGAGATTTGAGAGAGTTACCTAAGCTTGAACTTTCAAGAAAAAACCCCTCTTTGTGAGCTCCTCTCTTGATATCCCAATCCAATCAAAACAACCTCAAACTGAGATAAGACCTTAGCAACAGTAAGAATAGGTATATTAGGACCTAATGGAATAAATTAGAAAGAAAAATGAAGAGAAAAGGAGTTCTAGGGATTAAAATACCATAGGAAACTAACCTTTCTAAAACTTGAGCCTTCCTAAGAAAGAGGCAACCCTAGATTTTAGGAGAGTATAAATATGGTGGTGATCCCAATGTAGATAGGTGGCCGGCCATCACTTCTTAGGGATTAGGGTTTGGTAGTTGTTTTGGGCTTTGGGCCAAGTTACATAGGCTATGGCTAAGTTGTTTTATTAATTGGTTCAAACCATAAGTCATGACTTATGACTTATCTAATTCTATGACTTATGACTTATCTAACTTGAGTCTAACGACCAAACTATGGATTAACTTAGGTTAGACTAGAGTCACATAACCTAACCAAGTCCATACTAACTAGGGTTAGTTTCTAGGTTGTTCTACAATGGTCAAAACTAGTTAAAGTCAACATAGTCCAAACAATTCCAAAATAATTCCTAAAAATTCCCATAAATTCAAATAAATTATAATAAATTCAAATAACCCTAAAATGTCAAAAAAAATACTCTAATCACATGGCTAGGCTCTAGGGTAGGCAGTCTCTACTGTTTCACTAGTAAACCACCAAAAATCACAAGTCATGAATTTAAATAGTTTAAAAATAATTAAAAATCACTAAAAATCATAATATGAAATAAATATCATTAAATAATAATTATAATTACAAAATTTCAAAATTACCCTCTTCTGAAAAACTGGGTGTTACAATCCTACCCACTTTATAAAAATTTTGTCCTCGAAATTAAAATAGTAGTAGTCCTTCTAGGTCGAACACCCCACAATCAAAGTCTCAAACATACCGCCAGATAATCATATGCGTCTGTCCAAAATCATGATACTCAGAATCTTCGTCGTGCTAGTGAGCATGGCTACGATAATCACAAAGTCCTCGACTAAGGCACATACCTCTAGAATCATGGTATTTAAAATTTTCGCATTGCCGTACGTTTGACAGCGAAAACCTTAAATACCCACACCCGAGAAATACGTCCATAATCCGACTATATGTCCTCACTATGCCTGCTAGCATGACCCTAGAGGATTCTAAAATCTCATAATCGAGGCGACCTAGCCCATACGACTTATCTCAGAAGAAAATTAAATTATAATGAAACCCCAGATCAAACTTATCAACAATGAGGAAACAGATAGAAATAGATGGAATGGAATTTCAAGATAGGTACAATGAGACAAGGTAGAATGGAATCGAGAAGATCAGAACCTGCAAGCACCTCTCCTACTGCCTGAGCATCCTCAAGTGTCATGGCGTAAGCTCGTCCTTACTGGCCTCCCCTGGCCTGCTGTTGATGCTGTGCGAACCTCTGTTGCTGAGTCTGCAATACTGGTCCTCTCTGTTGCCCTGCCGGAGCCCCAGCGCCTGCTCCCTGAGCTGTCCGTCCCGCAGACTTGGGACTCTCTCTCAACTGATGATCTCATGATCCACAGAGTAGACACCTGCCTAGCCTCAGCCGGCATTCACCCCAATCGTGCCCTGGTTTCTTACAGAAGGGGCAAAAGATAACATGCTGCTGCCTCTGTTGCTGCTGCAGTCTTTGCTGGAACGGCTGCGGCTGGAACTGCCTCGGCTGCTGGTGCTGAAGGTGAGGCCTCTTGGCCTGGCCTCCGCTGCTGCTGCCCCCAACTGGGTCTCGCCCCCTCTTGAGCCTAAGCTCAAGATCATCCTCTGCCAATAAGGCTCCCGTCAAGATCTCCTCGAACGTAGCATCCCGGTTGCCCTTGGTCAAGGACTTGACCTCCTTGACTAGGCCTTTCCGAAACCTCTGGGCCTTCGCCGTCTCGCTCAAGCCCTGTACAAACCTGCCGAGGCGGCCAAACTCCCCGGCGTACTCCTCCACTGAAAGGCTCCCCTGGACTAGGCTTTCGAACTGCGACTCCAAGGCTCTGAGTGCTGAATCTGGAAAGAACTTCTTCTTGAAGAAGCCCTTGAACTGCTACCAAGTCTGCCCAGGTACCCCCACTCTAGGGTCTGACTGATACCAGGTGCGAGCAAGATATCGCATCAGGCTAGCTGTGGCCTCGATCTGAAGATCTGCTGGAATCCTGGCCAAGCGGAAGATCTTCTCTATATGCTCGATCCACTCATTGGCATATAGGATCCCCTCTATCCCCAAAAAGTCTCTGGGGCTCATCTTTTGAAAATGCTCGATCTTCGGTGTCTTCGGCTGCTGGACTACTGGTCGAGCTGCGACTGTCGTAATGGCCAACTCTATGACTCTGTCCTGTCGAGCCTGCTGCCGGTCCATGAACTGCTGGAAGTATGCGAACATCTGTATTGCATCCACGTGTCCTATAGGCGGCGGCTGCTGGAAAGGATCCTCTGGGATGACCGGGTCTAGCCTCCGAGCCGGTGGAAGCATACCCCCTGCTGCTACTGCCGAGGTCTCAATACGAGCAGAGGTGGCAGGAGCTGCAGTCCCCTGGCCCCGCTGTACTGGCTGAGAGGTAGCAGTCCCCTCTATAGCATCCCCAGGAATGGCACGCTACGATCGAGTCTCTACCATCCTGAAGATAGACAAACAAGAGTTTAATTTCTGAGAAAGAAGCGATATAACAAAGGCGGACAGTTAAAATTCAAAGGATCAGCAGACAATAAGGATTCGGATGGCAATAAAAGAATTTTTCCTAAAGTGATTGTGTAGTGCCCCAAAATTTATGATACGTATTTTATACGTGTTCGTATTTCTGACCCGTATTTCTTATTTTTTTTGTTAGTTGTGGTTTATTTTCATATTTAGTATTGTGGTTTAATTGTTATTTATCGTTCATGGATTTATTTTGATTAAGTGGAGCTTGGTTTTATTCGGATAGGAGAAGGATTGGGTTGGTTCGGCTTGTCTTGGTTTACTTGGTTCATCATGAACCAAGGTGAACCCCTACCTACCACCATCCTCATTTATTAACCCCACCCTCTTTCTCTCTCATCATTCACTCTTCTTCTTTCTCACCGTTGCTCTCCACCTACCAAGAGGTTTAGGCAAGTGCAACTTGCTTCTTGAGGGATCTTGATTTTTATTATTCCATTCTTTTATTTACATGATTATAAACCTCTTTAGAACTTAGAGTTTTTAATTTTGATGGATAGATTCTTCTAGATCTACATTTTAACTTTGAGTTCATGGAGTTTTCTTGGTTTTGATCTACTAAAACTTGTTATTTTCGAAAACTAATAGTTCCATGAGCAAGAGCACGAAATTTCGTGTGAATTTGGTTTTTGATTCACCTCATTTCGAGTTAAAATAAAGTTTTTATGGCCAAAACAAGTTTTCTGAATTTTTATGTCGGCTGAGAAATCTGGTTCTGGCGTAAAATGAAATTTTACGCAGGGAAGCTAGCGTAAAATCAAATTTTACGCAGGAAGGCTTGCGTAAAATAAAATTTTACGCAGGGAATCCTGGAATTGCGTAAATTACGCTGGATTGTATCCAGAATATAATATTTTACGCAGGGAATCCTGGAATTGCGTAAATTACGCTGGATTGTATCTAGAATGTAATATTTTACGCAGGAAACCCTAAAATTTTGTATTTTACGCGGGATGGTACCCAAAATGTGAAATTTTACGCTGGAACCCTCCCCTTTTACATATTTTACGTAGAATTGAATTTTTGGCATAAAAAGTGCACAGAATGACTGTTTTTGCCAAATTTAGCTATTTTCTCGCTAGAATTTCGAAAAACTTAAAACATGAAAGTTTTAGATCTCTGTCTTGCCTTTCCGAATATTTTTGGAGCACCTCAGTTTGAGTTCGTATGTGAAAGTTATGCCCCGTCTCCCCTGAGCCACATAATTCCTCCACAAATCTTGCACCCTGTTTATATTTAGTTATTGCATACACGCTTATACCAGGTTAAATGTTAATCTTAAATAATGACATGACATGATAGTGACCCGTCGTGGTGCACTCTTGACAGTGAATTTGACATGATATATATATGTCTCGAATGCTGTTGCGACGGCTAGCATGTCATGGCAGAATTGAATGGCCTGGACACCGTGGGTGTTTGTGTTTGTACAAAATAAACTGATAATGTTTGCATCATGTCTAGGACAGGGATCCCTGAGTACCACGATCAGGGATACCTACAGTAATTGACTAAGACTAATAAACTAGAATAATTCAGTAGACATGAAGAGATTCCCAGCTACAGGCAATCCCGTTATCTGGACGCATTAAGTGGACTTGTAGCCTACCGATGAGTAGGGCATATTTCCAGCACACCGTTGCGTGTTGCATTCTCCATAAACGGAAATTCGACCTGGATAACCGGATGGTCTGCAGGGCTTGTGGCTATTGGAATAATCTTATTGCATCTTGCTAGTAACTAGGCCTGTGATAACCCTAGTTAGTTAAAAGTATCAAGCCGTACTCTTGATTGGCCGTGATTGATTGAATGGAGTTTATCCCAGCTTAATCTTGTCCCGATCCTGTACAAGATTGTGACACGACATGATTATTGATGCTTGCCTTAACAATAACGATCGGGGGTCCAGTTCTGTTCAGGCGAAGGGTTACAATGCCGGTCCTTGTTTGGTTTAAGGGTTGTAACCTGGCTCCCGGAGCAGTTCTGTGTCCTCTCTTCGTTATTGTCTTATTGCAACCCCATGCCATGCTCGTCATGTTTTACCTTACTTCAACAGCATGATTAATTATTTATACTGGCCTTAGCAATAAAGATCAGGGGTCCAGTTCTATTCAGGCGAAGGGTTATAATCCCGGTCCTTGTTTGGTTTAAGGATTGTAACCTGGCTCCCGGAACAGTTTTGTGTCCCTATTCGTTTATTGTCTTCACTGTACCAATAGTATTTGAGACGGGTTTCTATTCAGGTGAAGGGCTGTAACCTCGGTCCTTGTTTGGTTTAAGGGTTGCAGTCTGGCTGCCTGACTGTTTTTCTCATGCTCAATTTATTATTGTTATCTTTATTATTATTAGTTCTTTATTTATTATCTTTAGTATTCGATTATGTTATGCTGGTTTTAGTTCCTAAGTGAAGCCTCCTTTGTGGCACTTGCTCTTTCTGGGGTCTGACCCAGCTGGTTTTGTATGGCTAGATATCGGAGCAGTCCCAGAGGATCTACCTAACTTTCAGCTAGATGGTGACCACCAGACGTAACCCTGGCAATGAGTGGGTTTTTTTTGTCCTCCTACTTTATTGTAAAATTATTCTTTTGAGGCATTTAGCCGACGAGCACGTGTTAGCTTGATTGCACCTTTACTTACTGTCTGCCTACGGGCTGTAACATGATTGACAGATCCTAGGGTTGATCATGTATGACTGAACTCTTGCTATTCTTGACATTTTGTACGACTAGCTCCATGATCATCCAATATGTAATGTTGGGGACGCCTTACTATTGTATATTTGGTGGTCTTACATCTTGTAACTTTTACTTACTTGCTTGTGATTGAGACAATAGGCTTGTTCTTGACCATAGGAGACTGATGGATTGTAGTTAAACCCTCATATATCTAGACAGCCGTGACCGTATAGTGAGGTGGATTCCATTTCATTATACGTAGCTGGCTATGTATGCCCCCGCTCTCCAGTATTCTGGTTCTGGGGCGTTACATGGTTTTAGTGGTGGCCCATGCAGGTCTTGCAAATCAAGATATGTGAGGGTTTACCGAATAGATGTCTCAATCAGTACTCGCCCTTGATCTCTGCTCGTATCCCCTTGATTCCTGAAATTCTTGTCCGGATCACATACTTGTAATCGTTGGTCTGTCCTGGTCCTTCCTTATTGTTTCCATGTCGTCTTCTTCAGCGGCATTGAACCTGGACCTGCCGATCAGCAAGGCGGATCACCTCTCGTGGACCAGCAGCAACTAGAAGATCAGGTCCAGCACTCAGGAGCAGCATCCCGAGTCATGCCTACCGGGGATCCAAAGCCACCAGTTCAGCCAGTTCAGCCTGTAGAGCCTGATGATGGCACTTTGGTAGGTCTCATCAGGACCTTGTTAGCTTTCCAAGATCGTCGAGGTGATGCATTGCACCAGGCAGTAGAAGATGCTCTGAACAGAGGCGGTCATCCAAGGAACAGTGCAGCGAACAGTTTCAAGCACCTGAACCCCCCATTCTTCGATGGCAGCGAAGATGCTATCGCTGCTGATGTATGACTCCAGGATACTGAAGTCTTTCTAGAGGCAGCCAGAACCCCGGAGGACGAAAAGGTGGCCGTGGTGCGTCTACAGTTACTGGATCTTGCCCACAGCTGGTGGGCAGCTCAGGCCGTTGGATTGGTGGCGCCTATTGCTTGGGCAGTATTTCATGAGAGATTCTAGACGAAGTACTTCGATGCGGTGGCTTGGTATGATCTACAGACCAAATTTACCAATCTGAAGCAAGGAGGCAGAACGGCCGACGGGTATGCGGCCGAGTTTTCTAGGCTTAGTCGGTTTGCTCCCACTTTGGTGGCGATCGAGTTTGACAGAGCCTAGCGGTTCCAGCAAGGGCTCCATCTAGAGATTTTGTTGGCAGTGGAACAGTTTGAGCATCAGACTTTTGATGCAGTGTTGGGGGCAGCTAGGAGGCACGAGTATACCTTCCACAGGATCGTGGACAGGACCGGAGGTCGGAAGCGATCTCACGGCCAGATGACCCAGTCGACAGTACCAGCCCCGGCAGTCAGGGCTTTGACAATTGGAACTCCGAGGCAGGCGGCCTCAGTGACGTCGGTCACGTCCCCTCCGCAACAGAAGCCGAAGTAGTCTTCCGCAATGGGCTGCACTCATTGTGGGAAGCCAGGACACATTGTTTCGGAGTGTCACAGAGCACAGGGATTTTGTTTGGCTTGTGGGGCACCGGACCACAAGATAGGGTCCTGTCCGAATAGGGCCAGTTCATTATCGGCCCAGAATAATCCCTCGGTAAGGGGACCAGCCCCAGTCCAGCAGCAGCAGCAGCAGCAGCAGTACCAGCCTCCGAGGCCATTGCCGCCTCAGGCCCTAGCCTACCAGCTACAGAGACTCCAGCAGTATGCCCAGGTCCAAGCTCAGATCCAGAATCGACAGAGAGGTATATGTGTCCTATTGTCTTACTTTCTACCGTCGTTATACGGGACACATGTCATGTTTCATGTATCCTAATTACAACGGCATATCCCGGCCCAAGCCATGTCCTAGATCATTCGAAAACGGTTATTGGTACCAACCTTTTCGTATGAGGAGAGGCTCGGGTCCCTGTTTGACCAAAGAGAGAGACCTTAAGCGCAAGACTATCAGTTTAGTTCGTGTTGCTTGAGTTCATCGCTCCTTGGGAGAGTCAAACGTGGGAGTGTGAGGATGATATCCGATCACGTTATCCCAATCGGTTTGGCTTGTAAGGTGTAACATCTTCCTTATGCCTTGCACTTCGATTCTTTGCTTGCATGTATGATTGTATGATTGATTGGTAGAGTAGATTGCTTGCGATAGTATAGCTATCCCGACATCTCTAGCCTCTTGATTAAATTCCGAGGACGGAATTCTTTTAAGGTGGGTAGGATGTAGTGCCCCGAAATTCGTAATACGTATTTTATACGTGTTCGTATTTCTGACCCGTATTTCTCATTTTTTGTTAGTTGTGTTTATTTTCATATTTAGTATTGTGGTTTAATTGTCATTTATCGTTCATGGATTTATTTTGATTAAGTGGAGCTTGGTTTTATTCGGATAGGAGAGGATTGGGTTGGTTCGGCTTGTCTTGGTTTACTTGGTTCATCATGAACCAAGGTGAACCCCAACCTACCACCACCATCCCCATTTATTAACCCCACCCTCTTTCTCTCTCATCATTCACTCTTCTTCTTCCTCACCGTTGATCTCCACCTACCAAGAGGTTTAGGCAAGTGCAACTTGCTTCTTGAGGGATCTTGATTTTTATTGTTCCATTCTTTTATTTACATGATTATAAACCTCTTTAGAACTTGGAGTTTTTAATTTTGATGGATAGATTCTTCTAGATCTACATTTTAACTTTGAGTTCATGGAGTTTTCTTGGTTTTGATCTACTAAAACTTGTTATTTTCGAAAACTAATAGTTCCATGAGCAAGAGCACGAAATTTCGTATGAATTTGGTTTTTGATTCACCTCATTTCGAGTTAAAATGAAGTTTTTATGGCCAAAACAAGTTTTCTGAATTTTTATGTCGGCTGAGGAATCTGGTTCTGGCGTAAAATGAAATTTTACGCAGGGAAGCTAGCGTAAAATCAAATTTTACGCAGGAAGGCTTCCGTAAAATGAAATTTTATGCAGGGAACCCTGGAATTGCGTAAATTAGGCTGGATTGTATCCAGAATGTAATATTTTACGCAGGGAACCCTGGAATTGCGTAAATTACGCTGGATTGTATCCAGAATGTAATATTTTACGTAGGAAACCCTGAAATTTTGTATTTTACGCTGGATGGTACCCAGAATATGAAATTTTATGTTGGAACCCTCCCCTTTTACATATTTTACGCAGAATTGAATTTTTGGCATAAAAAGTGCATAGAATGACTGTTTTTGCCAAATTTAGCTATTTTCTAGCTAGAATTTCGAAAAACTTAAAACATGAAAGTTTTAGATCTCTGTCTTGCCTTTCCGAATATTTCTGGAGCACCTCAGTTTGAGTTCGTATGTGAAAGTTATGCCCCGTCTCCCCTGAGCCACATAATTTCTCCACAAATCTTGCACCCTGTTTATATTTAGTTATTGCATACACGCTTATACCAGGTTAAATGTTAATTTTAAATAATGACATGACATGATAGTGACCCGTCGTGGTGCACTCTTGACAGTGAATTCGACATGATATATATATGTCTCGAATGCTATTGCGACGGCTAGCATGTCATGGCAGAATTGAATGGCCTAGACACCGTGGGTGATTATGTTTGTACAAAATAAACCGGTAATGTTTGCATCATGTCTAGGACAGGGATCCCTGAGTACCACGGTCAGGGATACCTACAGTAATTGACTAAGGCTAATAAACTAGAATAATTCAGTAGACATGAAGAGATTCCCAGCTACAGGCAATCCCGTTATCTGGGCGCATTAAGTGGACTTGTAGCCTACCGACGAGTAGGGCACATTTCCAGCACACCGTTGCGTGTTGCATTCTCCATAAACAGAAATTTGACATGGATAACCGGATGGTCTACAGGGCTTGTGGCTATTGGAATAATCTCATTGCATCTTGCTAGTAACTAGGCCTGTGATAACCCTAGTTAGTTAAAAGTATCAAGCCGTACTCTTGATTGGTCGTAATTGATTGAATGGAGTTTATCCCAACTTAATCTTGTTCCGATCCTGTACATGATTGTGACACGACATGATTATTGATGCTTGCCTTAACAATAACGATCGGGGGTCCAGTTCTGTTCAGGCGAAGGGTTACAACCCCGGTCCTTGTTTGGTTTAAGGGTTGTAACCTGGCTCCCGGAGCAGTTCTGTGTCCTCTCTTCGTTATTGTCTTATTGCAACCCCATGCCATGCTCGTTATGTTTTACCTTACTTCAACAACATAATTAATTATTTATACTGGCCTTAGCAATAAAGATTAGGGGTCCAGTTCTGTTCAGGCGAAGGGTTACAATCCCGGTCCTTATTTGGTTTAAGGGTTGTAACCTGGCTCCCGGAACAGTTTTGTGTCCCTATTCGTTTATTGTCTTCACTGTACCAATAGTATTTGAGACGGGTTTCTATTCAGGTGAAGGGCTGTAACCTCGATCCTTGTTTGGTTTAAGGGTTGCAGTCTGGCTGCCTGACTGGTTTTCTCGTGCTCAATTTATTATTGTTATCTTTATTATTATCAGTTCTTTATTTATTATCTTTAGTATTCGATTGTGTTATGCTGGTTTTAGTTCCTAAGTGAAGCCTCCTTTGTGGCACTTGCTCTTTCTGGGGTCTGACCCAGCTGGTTTTGTATGGCCAGATATCGGAGCAGTCCCAGAGGATCTACCTAACTTCTAGCTAGATGGTGACCACCAGGCGTAACCCTGGCAATGAGTGGGTTTCTTTTTGTCTTTCCACTTTATTGTAAAATTATTCTTTTGAGGCGTTTATCCGACGAGCACGTGTTAGCTCGATTGCACCTTTACTTACTGTCTGTCTACGGGCAGTAACATGATTGACAAATCCTAGGGTTGATCATGTATGACTGAACTCTTGCTAGTCGTGACATTTTGTACGACTAGCTCCATGATCATCCAATATGTAATATTGCGGACGCCTTACTATTGTATATTTGGTGGTCTTACATCTTGTAACTTTTACTTACTTGCTTGTGATTGAGACAATAGGCTTGTTCTTGACCATAGGAGACTGATGGATTGTAGTTAAACCCTCATATATCTAGACAGCCGTGACCGTATAGTGAGGTGGATTCTATTTTATTATACGTAGCTGGCTATGTATGCCCCCGCTCTCCAGTATTCTGGTTCTGGGGCGTTACAGATTGAGTACCTTAAAATTAATGTCCTAAATCCTACTGCAGGCTATAGTGATACTCTAATTCGAATACCACTACACTTCTAGTCTCGACCTGCATGGGCCACCACTAAAAACGTGTCACGACCCGCACCCTAGAGTAAGGGCACGAGAAGTGGGTACGTCCAGCCTACGCCGCAGTGTCGGCGGTAGAACGCTATCCTAAGTCTCAACATCTAACAATATAATGCTAAGCAGTTTATACTCCCCGAATGGGGGTAACATAGCAGTAAAACTCAATCACAACTAAGGAAGAGATAGCACGATGTGAAATAGAACTCAAAGAAATAAATAGATGAAAAGTAGTCTAAGATAATCCCAGCAATATCCAGAAGTACATGGTCTCAGATACAACATGAAAGAATATATACATCTCAGAACTCAGAATAAAGTCTAGCTAAAACATGCCTCAGACTACATAAAAGAAGATAAGCCTAACTAATCTAGTCTAGACAATCGGGGTGATATCCTCAGCTAGAGCTGGGTCCTCCTGAGGGTCCAGCTCGCAGGTGTCATCTAAGGCTGCCCCGTAGTAAGTATCCAGGCAGGCCTCCTCCTCGTCCTCTGTAATATTTTCAACAGGTCCAGTCAGGACAGAAGCGAGTACAGTACATCTCATGCAGTTCATATCATGTCAGTAAATATAAAGCAAGCAATAGAGTAAGATACATGAAACGCTGTAAGAAGATGTACACGAAAACATGAGAGATATTTGATAACTGAAAATATATACATGATAAGTAAGAACTGTAAGTGACTAGTGATGTAGAGTACGAGATGGCATGTAATTGGCTTAGGTTGTACATGATAAAATATAGAAGTAACAGAGTGTACATGAGGGGTAAATCACATGACCATTTATACTCACCCCTACCCACAATCAATACATAAGGATCTATTCAAGTTACGTTACGGACATGATGTTTTGGTTATACAAGAGACACATGAGGAAACATGAGCATACATGAAAGAACATGAGAGTACATGAACGTACATGAAAGAACATGAGAGAACATGAGTGTACATGAATAACGCAGGAGCAAGGAATACATGATGCACATGAAACACATGTCATAAAGTATCCGATGCGCCCGCTAAGGGGGATAACATCCCAAGAAGAGATCCATATAGTACCAATCCGTGATGATAACGTGACAGCATCAAGTAAAAGTAATCTAAAGCGAGAATATAAGTCGTGACAAGTATGAAACGATCAGAGAATGTACTCGCCTGGTGTCTGAGTGTCCAATATAAAAGTACTGTCCGAGGAAGAAGTGAACCTTTGGGGAAGATACGCCTAAAACTTCAAATTGGCAATCTTCGTACAAAAGTAACTTTCTATGTTATTGACAATCATGGCTCATACAATGCTTTGTGGGAAAGGCCATTCCTCCATGAACACAATATTGTACCCTCTACGCTCCACCAATGTTTCAAATATATGGATGGTAATGGAGAAGTCCAAAAAGAGGTTGCAGATCTGAATCCTTTCAAAGGAGTTGAAGCGTATTGCAACGATTCTCGTATGTACAAAGAGGAATTCATGAAGGTGGTACTAGCAATTGACACAGATGAAGAACAGAAGAGTATACCTGATGATACTCTGGTGATTCCAGTCAAAGGACGTACCTCCTGTCCTCAGTCTTTCCAACCATTGACTATCTATCTACCTTCCTATGAGAAACGACCTAAAGGTGATAGTCAGGAGAAAAAAGGAGCTCACCTCTTCCGAGCCGCTTGTAATCGATCTTCGTCACAAGAAGCTTCCTCCTCCTTCTCGTTCTTCTTCTCCCCCTCTTGTCATCAATCTGACTAAGCCTGCTAAGGCTAAAGTCCCCATTGTAAATGATGGTGTAAAAATCAATAAAGCATCTCCTTTGCAGTATACTGATGTCTTTTACTATGCTCAGTGTTATCTGGATATGCTAGATAGCTTTAAACTACTTACAATAGAAGTCGTATCATCTCGACGAAATGTGGTATCACTGGATTCAATACAAGAGTCGTACTTCTTAGTACCATCTCGAAAAAAAGATGAAAAGCCTATATTCTTCAACAAAAGAGAAGAACCAAAAATCATGCTCTATAATGATAATAGAGATGATACAGGAAGGCTACAATTACGACGCTATAGTCCACAATCTAAAGCCATCATCCGTAAAATGGGCTATGATTTCAGAACAGGTCTCAACAATCGTAAAGGAAGGCGAACCCCTCTTCGTATTGCTGTTCCAAAAGGAAAATCACAACAATACCACAGTAAAACGAAACGAGGACTAGGTTACATATCACCACTTCCAACTCCAGAACCTTCTGAATCTGATGAAGAAGAACGTTCAAACTCTTCTGATTCTATCTTGTGGGATTCTGATACCAGCATCGGTTATATTCATAAGGCGATAGTATCTTCTAACATGGTGTCCGTCGAATTCTCAGAAGATGATAAAAGTGACATTGAAGAAGCTACTGAAATGGATCCTTGGGCACAAAGGATGGACAATCTGTGGGAACTTCGTTTTGAACAACGAGAACCACCTACAGAGGATCAACTAGTACAGATCGACATTGGAGAGAAAGGCGTATCATGACCAATCTTCATCAGCAAGAATCTCCCAGAGGATGATAAACAAGAATTAATTCACCTTATTCGTGAATACATTGACGTCTTCACCTGGAGTTACGAAAATATGCCGGGATTAGATCCTCAAATTGTAACTCACAAGCTTAACATTTTGCCGAATGTCAAACCAGTCAAACAACAACAACGGCGATTCAAGCCTGAAATGATGGATGCAATTGATGATGAAGTCAAAAAGCTTATAGCTTGTGGCTTTATCAGAGAAGAACAACATCCTGACTGGGTGGCCAATGTCGTTCATGTCCTGAAGAAGACCGAAAAGGTTCGACTTTGTATAGAATTTCGGGATCTCAATGATGCTTGCCCCAAAGACGAATTCCCTCTCCCAATTACCGATGTTATGATCGACAATACATGTGGATTCGAACGTATTTCTTTCATGGATGGGTTTTCTGGATATAATCAAATCCGGATGGATCCTGAAGATGAAAAACATACTTCGTTTCATACTCCTCGGGGTGTGTACTATTATACGGTCATGCCGTTCGGTCTTAAGAATGCAGGTGCAACTTACCAGCAGGCTATGAGCACTATCTTTCGAGGTCATTTGCGAAAGACTGTCGAATGCTTTGTTGAGGATATTGCTGTCAAAAGTCGTCTCAAAGAAGATCACATTCAAGATTTAAGAACTATCTTCAATCTAATGTGCCAGCATCAACTCAAAATGAACCCTACCAAGTCTTTCTTAGGTGTCTCTAGTGGTAAGTTTCTCGGCTTCATTATTACCTCAATGGGTATACACGTTGATCCCGAAAAGATCAATGCCATTCAAGAGACGCGTCCTCCACGCAACCTAAAAGAGCTACGAGAATTCCAAGGTCGACTTGCGTACATCAGGCAGTTCATTTCGAATTTATATGGATGTTGCAGACCATTTACTCAATTAATGAAGAAAGGTGTATCTTTTGTTTGGACGAAAGAATGTCAACGAGCATTTGACGACATAAAGCGGTATTTAATGAGTCCATCGGTTCTTGTACCACCGATCTCAGGGATACCCTTCTTAATGTATGTCCGAGCAATGGGTCATTTATTGGGAGCTTTGCTAGCTCAGAAGAACAAGGAAGGTCATGAACAAGCCATCTACTATCTCAGCCGAACGATGATTGGAGCTGAATATCGTTATAGTCCAGTGGAGAAGGAATGTTTAGCCTTAATGTTTGCTGTTCAGAAGACAAGACATTACATCATAGGCCAAACTATTCATGTCATATCCCGGGTCAATCCTCTTCGAGTCTTAATGAAGAAGCCAAGCACACTCAATTCTAGGCTTGCCACATGGGCCATATTGCTAGCACAATATGATATGGTTTATGTTCCTCAAAAGTCTGTGAAAGGCCAAGCACTTGCTGACTTCTTAGCAGCTCATCCTGTCCCTGAGACATCTAAACTCTATGATGAGATTCCAGACGAGACATTGGAATCAAATATGATCTCAGAAGAATTTTCTACTTGGAGGTTGTTCTTTGATGGAGCTTCTAGAATTGGACCTGGAGGTACCCTTGTGGCTGGAGTAGGAATTGTTCTTGTTTCACCCGATGGATTAACTATTCAAAGGGCTTATTCTTTAGATGATTCATGCTCTAACAATGTAGCAGAATACAATGCCTTTGCTCATTGGACTTCAATTAGCCAAACAATTGAATATTGAATATCTCGAAGTATATGGTGACTCTAAGCTGATTGTTAATCAGGTTAGAGGCATATATGAAGTCCGACATCAAGATTTGGTACCATACCATGAAGCAGCAACCAGAATAGCTTCTTCGTTCAAAGGGTTCTTCATCGAACATGTACGTCGCATATGCAATACAGAAGCCGATGCCTTAGCTAACCTAGCTGCGGTATTGGCAGTGCCAGTCAAAAGACAACAAATGGTTGTTATCTCTAATAGAGAATTATTTTGTGTTGAAAACAACCATAATATTGAATTCAGCAACCTAACTGAAGTCAATGTCCTTAGCGAGGATTGGAGAGTACCTTTCATTGATTTTGCAGTACATGACATTTTACCAGAAGATCCTAAAGAAGCTACAAGTATCCGTCGTCGATCACTTTGATTCTATTATAATCATACTACTAAGATACTATATCGAAGAACTTTTGACGGGTTACTCTTGAGGTGTCTCGCTGGTAATGAAGCAAAGCAGATATTACGTGAAGCTCATGATGGCGTTTGTGGAGCACATCAACCTAGTCCTAAACTACAGGATCTTATCCGACGTATGGGCTACTACTGGCCCTCTATGGTATCAGATGCTATTGATTATACATGAAAATGCCGTGCATGTCAAATTCATGAAGATTTCATTCACCAACCGTCGAAATATCTTCATCCAACTGCAGCCTCATGGCCTTTTGAAGCTTGGGGCATGGATATAATTGGCCCTATTAATCCTCCTTTATCCAAAGAACATCAGTTCATCTTAGCTATAACTGATTATTTCTCCAAGTGGGCAGAAGCTATACCTTTGGCTGAAGTAAAGACTAGTAGCGTTATCAATTTTATCAAACATCATGTGATATACAGATTTGGTATCCCTCGCCGAATCATTCATGATAATGGGCCGCAATTCATCAGCCAGAAATTTAATAGGTTCTGTGATGACAATAGAATCAATAATGTCGCTTCTACAGCCTATAATCCTGCAGCTAACGGGTTGGCTGAAGCATTCAACAAGACCATTACCAAACTCATTAAAAAGTTTGTCTCTATTAACAAACGTAATTGGAGTGATAAACTCGAAGAATGTCTATGGGCATATCGCACTACTGTCCGTAACCCTACAGGTTGTACACCTTTTTCTCTGGTATATGGATGTGAAGCTGTACTACCTTTGGAGATTCAAATTCCATCATTGAGAATCGCCATTGCTAATGAGCTTACTACAGACAATAATGATCGTCTTCGGCTTCAGGAATTGGAGGTGCTCGACGAGAAAAGGTTATTAGCTCAACAACATATCGAACTTTATCAGGCCCAGATTTTAAAAGCTTTTAATCGCAGAGTCAGAGTGCGAACCTTTCAAGAAGGCGAGTTGGTTCTTACAGTCAGACGTCCTATGACTATGACACATATGAGCAAAGGCAAGTTCGAGGCAAAATGGGAAGGACCGTATGTGATAAATAAAGTCTTCTCTAATGGAGCCGATCAATTAACAGATATGGATGGCAGAGTTGCTATGATGCCTATCAATGGAAAATTTCTCAAGAAATATTATGTATAAAGACAAAATATACTTTATTTTTAGAGACATGATGTAAATAAAAGTTTATTTTTATTCAAAAGCAGAATGGAATTACATAATATTATGGACGGGAAGGAGGCCCTGACCCTTC
Organism: Iris pallida; assembly: GCA_029216955.1. NCBI lineage: Eukaryota > Viridiplantae > Streptophyta > Magnoliopsida > Asparagales > Iridaceae > Iris > Iris pallida. Next base: position 8,944,838 of record JANAVB010010794.1, on the reverse strand, counting down.
CTGATTAAAAACAAAGTTCGCCAACCATTCAAACATCTCATTGTCTGAACACACCATGAACTCACAAACAGCCGTCCTCAATGCCTCTTCTTCGGCAGTTTTTCTAGGCTCCACTAACTTGGAGATCAAATCCTGTCCTGGTGCAGGAGGAACAGTTGAACCTTCGCCCCTTTCTTTTTGAGAAGGCACTGGAGGCTCAGCAAGGGAAGTCTTGATTTCTTCTTCAGTCTTCGGAGCGATCAAGTCTTTGGAAGAAATTTTTCTCATGAACAGAAAGAAAAGAGATTGACAATTTATAGGCAGAACAATTAAGAAATCAGCCTTAAGAATTGATGCAACTTTTGGAAAGAGGCACAACTGTTTGTTTCTAACGGTTCATTCATAACCGACTCTTTATCTTCCCTTCTTCGAAACTGGCGTGTTTGATCCATTCGCTGTCTCCTTTGAAAGTCTAAACGGCCATTCATTCATTTAATATGTCTTCCTCGGAAATCGAAGTGAATGATCACCCATTCATTTATCATAATGAGAGGTCATGCCTTTTTACGAACTTAATTCCAAATATTCACATCAAAACAACTTGCCACATTCATGATCCTCTCTGGATTCTGTTATCTATGACAACATAGCAAAATCAAAATTGTAAAAAAAGAAAAGAAAGAGAATAATGAGACAATTATTTCTTTATTCCTTCTTTAAAAGCATAGATACATCTTAATGAAAATCTATTACATCTCGAATTTTCATTCTAAATGAAGGTCTATTACATCTTTGGATCTTCTCATCGATAATGAAGGTCTATTATATCTTTGGATCTTCTTATTTGTTGATGGAAATTCTTTGTCGTCTCGACCTGAAGCAACGAGCCCGACAATGGAATTAACTCTGGTCTTCTCTCTGAGAAAGACTAGAGGAGAACCACAGAGTGCAGCAGCCCAAAGATGAGCTGCTGTCAATACAACTGGTGGAGAGAGATATCCCGCCAGGGGAACTAGGAACGAGATCGCCCTTGTGATACGATTCCTAATTCTGTCTCTCTACTATCCAACTCTCATGTATAAAGGCTCTTCCTACCATCTGAGGAAGACCCTTCTTAACATGAAGAGTCCTGAGCTGTCTGATTTGAGTGTCAGAACCACATGAGCTGTCTGATGTGGGTATCAGAAGAATGTTCTCCGCAACATCCAAATCACCAATACCAGTTCTGAAGAAGCTCGCTAACCAAGTACCTACAAATATCAATAAAACATGAGAAGTTAGCAAAAATCTATCAGCAATATGCGCCTACAAACAGGCGCACATCAGTAATGCGCCTACCAACAGGCGCACATCAGCAATGCACCTACAAACATGCGCACATCAGCAATACGCCTACAAGCAGGCGCATATCAGCACTGAACACTGATCAAACAAGCGTATGACAGCAATACGCGTCTCTGATCAGAGCTAAACACTGGACCACAGTGTGCGCCTATTCTCAGAAATAATTGGCGCATATCAATAGTGTCAACAACATGCAGATCAATACTTGTCTCCAGAAGTGGTGCGAAAGAAAAAATACTCATACTTTAAGTCTTCGTCAGGACTTACCAATTCTTGAAGATACAGCATGCAAGCAAATAATATCAGAATGAAGTGGCGCAAGTGAAACTTTATGGGAAGACATTGGTTTTGAGAGAGTATGAATGGTTCTTTCATTTCTGGATGTCCTTTTTAAAGAGGTTAAAGATGAGATGGGTGCGTCGTTCCAGGATCCTATTTTGGAAAAGAACTAAAAATGGGCATCTAAAACCGTGTAACGATTGCCACGTGTTCTTCAAAAGAAACGGTAAAACGAAGAATTAGTTAAAAGAATATGTCCATGAGCACCATTCAAAATCACAGCCACACAAAATCAAAAATTCTAGGTTTCATTGCATAAAGACGGGTGGACCCCTATAGTCAATGACATAAAATTAAAAAGTTGTTCTGCCCAGAACATTATTTCTTGTCCTTGCCTTCATCAGTCTGATGAAGGGCGGCGTCCAATTCTTGCTTGGTGCAGATCCCTGAGCGACGCATCAGGTGGAGAAATCCCTCCGAAGTGACGTGCTCCTCAGAGGATGATCCGCCACTCGAGCGATTGAAGACTGACGGGGTTAAACCGAAACAGTTCAGAAAGTTTACTGCCCTCAAAGCTGGGTCAGCCTCCAACAAAAAATTTGTAGGCGCAACATCCTTTCTCGCTTTAGGAGACTTGGTTTTGGTGTCAGTATTGGTCTCCATCTCTTTCTTCTTGGGGGCCATTGAAAAACAGAAGTGAAGACCAAAGTACATAGATCAACTACATATATATATCAACAAATTGACTCTTCGTATTCCTCATGGGAAACTGAAAGAAATTAATGAAACTCCGGAAGACGAAGAAAAGATTAAATATTTTCGAGAAAGGTATTTAATCATGATGACCGAGCATAGACCGGCGCAACCTAACTTAGTCAAAACTTTTATAAATTCAAAGTATTCTAAAACTTTGCAATGTTTTTAAGTTTTGAAAACTTTGAAGGGGATCTTATATGTAGGAACGATATAGTTAAGCGTAATACTCTAGAGGGGGGGTGAATAGAGTTGGCAGCGGAATAATGCTAATTTAAAAAAAAGTTAGCAACACAATCACAGTATATAATCACAGTTGAAATAATGTAAAGGCAGAGTTCAGAAAGCAAACACAAAGACAGCGATGTATACTGGTATCCCTCTGTTGAGGACTAATCCAGTCGGTAAAACTCTTGCTACCAGTTGAATCCACTATTAGAAAAACCGTAAGTTTTCTTACGAAGTCCTTGCAACTTCTACAATGCGAGCTTTGATACGAAGAACTCGTCCAACTTCAAATATGAAGAGGTATTCTTCAATCAAGCCTTCTGATTACAATCTCTCAGAAACTTCTAGACCGTACCGCACTGGCAAATCGACTAGAGGATTGTAACTGGCTTGGGATCTGAAAATGAAAGCTCTAAAAAAACTCTTTGGAAGGCAGAAAGCTTTTTAGATAGAGAGAAGATTGAAAGTGAATGAGTGAATTGAAATGATCGAAATCCTTCTATATTTATAGGAGTTCCAAAGGCAGACTTCTGTCAGAATTCGGGCAGAATTCGGGCAGAACTCTTTGAGCAAATCTCGGTCAAATCCGCAACTGCAGGAGGACCAAGTTCCAGAGTTTCAAAATCACAACGGCCACTAACCGAACTCTGGACGAACTCTGGCCGAACTCTGGCCGAGTTCTGTCAGGGTTAGGTTAGGGTTTTAAAAATAGATTTTTGGTGATTTTTGAAAACCTTTTTGAAAACCTTAAACATTTTGATAGGTCATTTTAAAAACATTTTGAACTATTTTGGGGATAGCCTATTTGCCAGTACGACTCGGTGTACAACGTATTCCTAGACTCAAATAAAGTGAAAAATTACATTACATAGGAAGTACAGACTCAAGTAGGCAAACAGATCTTCAGTCTTGAACGGAGTGAATATCCAATCTTGCTTATGTCCAAGAAGCTGAGATGTCCCAACAAGCTTCGTATATCCAGACAGAGTTTTGATCAATTATTAAAATCAGGTTGACCATATGACCAATGGGCCAACAATCTCCCCCATTTTGATAATTGACAAACTATGAATGATATAACATTAAGCTTGTTCAAAAATATCAAAAAGTAGAAATTGTTCATAACCTGTATTTAACTCAAAAAAAATGTTAGATCATTTTTAATTTTCTTCCCCTTTGTCACTTAGCAAAATAATTGCACAAGAGAAGGCTCCCCCGCATTAAATGCAGAAGACTCCCCCGCAATCAATGCATAAGTAACAAATAGCGAGAAAACAAATAAAAGAAATATAGTATAAGAATTAGAGATATAGCATCACAAGCATGTAATGTTTCTACAAATTATCATCACAGGCATGTATTGCTTCAAAAACATAAAAAAATCTCAGGCATGCTATTTCACAGGCAGTTTAAAATGGAGAAGCAGTATAAAGAGATAGTGCTTAAACAAAATGCTGAAATAAACTGAGATGTCATAAATGAAACATCATAAACATGTCCATGAAGATAAAAAATACTGATAGCAAACTACAAAGTACTGATAAAAAGTAAATGATAAAAACTTGGAATGTCGGAGCATTTCCAAGTATACAATAGAATATCACTAATAATCAAATCAGATCTCATCATCACTATCCTCATCAATATCATCAGTAGCGTGGCCAGCATGACCGGAAGTACCAGCACCAGAAGTACCAGCGCCAGTAGGATGAGTAGGGGCGCCAGCATAGAACTCACCAACGTAATCTCGAGGTGCACGATACCAGTCATAGGCGTTACCTGGCTGGAAGTAGGCATGAACAGCCTCATCCTCACAGCGGTAACCCGAAAAAGCTTGATCATGAGGGATAGAAGCAGCAGAGTGACCAGTCTGGGCAAAACGTAGATCGGCCAAGGAGTTTGCCATCGCCTGGTAACGGGTGACATCGCGAAACTCTCGCTCGTGAGCCATGTCCGTCATCGAGACGTGCAAAGATGATAAATGCTGATATATGCCCTCAAAAGTCATGGCATACGGCTGATGTGGTGAAGATGGTGCAGTAGGAGGAGCAGGAGGTGGAGCTGAAGCAGTCCGGCTGTGACGAGAAAGCTGGAGTAACTTGGGCTCAGAGTCCTGAGTACAAGTCGATAGATCGACCTCGAATCGCTGAAAGATACGAGGGAGAATCATCGCGTAAGAGAGATTTCGATCTCTAGCACGACAACGTCCCATCATCTGAATAATAGTCTTAGGGGCGGAAAAAGGAATCCCCTTGATAAGATGGTACATGGCGGACAGCTCAAGCGAAGTCACATCATCCTCGGAAGTGGATTTTGGAAGAAGAATAGAGTAGATGATGCGATACAATTCGTAGTTAAACAAGTTCAGGTTGTTAGCCTTGAACTTTCCAGAACGTACTCTGTCAGGTGCACAGAGTTCCGTTTTGAAACTCGTGAGTGTAGTGCCTTCGGGGAAATCGAATTCCGTGATATCAACTAGCGGTTCACCTTCATTGGGAATACCAAGAATCTCCGCTAGGAGGACATCATTGAACTCAATGTCTATGCCTCCAACACGTGTGCTCACGTCAAAAGTGTTAACTACGAGATTGCAATAGAACAATCTAATTGCATTAGTAGCTATTGGGAAGCACAGTTTAACAAGTAAGTGTAACCCTAATGCCTCAAATAAGTGACGATGATCAGGGAATACCGTCCATTTAACCGGAGCGCCGCTACATATGGATCGGGTGGAAAACTCACTGTACCATAATAAAGCTTGATCGAGGGTTTGAAAGAAGAACCCATCGAAAGCGCCGTCGCTCTTTTGGACCGACGAAAACAAAGAATCCGTGTGAGGATTCGAAGAGGACCCTTCCTCACTATGAGTGGTCTTCTTCCTCTTAGACGGATTAAATATAGGTGCCATTGAAATAAAAAGCACTAATTTGAAAGGTGGAGAGAGAGGGAGTTATACCTCACGAAAATTGGATATGTTGTAGAGAAGAACGATCTCCGCACGATTCCAAAATTTGGAAGGATTTCACCAAGTAGATAGGAAGCAATGGGTTGGTGAATACCTAGGGTTTGGAGGAGTTTCGGGCGGCTGGAGCTGCTGTTTGAAAGTATGGAAGCAATGGAAGAGAAGAAGCTCTCGGGTTCTGTATATATAAACATACACCCTCAACCGAACTGGGGCCGAATTCGGTCAGAGCTCTGGCCGAATTCGCCTAGGGTTCTTTCAGGTTGATTTTTGCTACTTCTTTTTTATTGACTCGTTGCAAATATTTAATTCAAAGATTAGTTATTTTAGTCTTCAAATAACATAATTAATAATATTTTATGAATTAAATGTCATTATACAGTGACTGTCTCAGATTAGCTGTAGGAGTTCTGTCCCAGCTGGCGGAGGTTCACCGGGGAACTCTTAAGTACCGCTTCGCTTCAACCGTAGTTGTGGTGACAGACAGACTCTTTATTAGCTTGTCTCTAACACAGTTTTTGCATAATGATATATAATCATAAAATAAAATCAATTAATATTATTGACGTCCAAAATTCCTAATTCTCGACGTAAATAATTGAAACGATCTTCCGATAGAGATTTAGTGAAGATGTCAGCTAATTGATTTTCAGTATCTATGTACACAAGGTTTATATCTCCATTTTGATGATGATCTCTAAGAAAATGATGTCTAATCTCGATATATTTAGTACGAGAATGACATACAGGATTCTTAGTCAAATTAATGGTGCTCGTGTTATCACAGAAAATGGGAATATGTGTGAAAAATAAATCAAAGTCTTCTAGGGTTTGTTTTATCCACAAAATCTGAGCGCAACAACGTCCTGCGGCGATATACTCAGCCTCTGTTGTTGATAAGGCTACAGAATTTTGTTTTTTACTAAACCAAGAGACTAGAGCCTTGCCTAAGAAATGACATGTACTGCTAGTACTTTTTCTATCAACCTTACATCCAACAAAATCTGCATCCGAATAACCAATAAGGTCAAAGGATTTAGGTTTGGGATACCACAAGCCGACAGAAGAAGTGCCCTTAAGGTATCGGAAGATACGCTTAACTGCGGTCAGATGTGATTCCTTTGGGTTAGCTTGAAAACGTGCACACAGGCAAACACTAAACATTATATCTGGACGACTAGCAGTTAAGTAAAGTAAACTACCAATCATACCTCGATACTTACGTGTGTCGACTGGCTTTCCTTGTTCGTCAGAATCAAGCTTTGTTAAAGTTGCCATCGGAGTGCCAATAGGTTTGACATTGTCCAGATCGAACTTCTTTAGCAAATCTTTTGTGTACTTGGCTTGATTAATGAACGTCTCATTGTCGGTTTGTTTGATTTGCAATCCGAGAAAGAACTTCAGCTCTCCCATCATGCTCATCTCAAACTCATTCTGCATACACTTAGAAAATTCTTGACAAAGAGATTCATCAGTGGATCCAAATATGATATCATCAACATAGATTTGAATTAAAAGCAGCTTGCCATTAAAAGATTTAATAAATAGTGTAGTGTCAACCTTTCCTTTTGAAAAACCGTTGTCAAGTAGAAAAGAGCTTAGACGGTCATACCAAGCACGAGGGGCTTGTTTCAAACCATATAAGGCTTTCTTCAACTTGAAAACATGGTCATGATTTTTGAAATCCGTGAAACCCGAAGGTTGTGCTACAAAAACTTCTTCTTTATAAAGCCATTTAGAAAAGCACTTTTTACATCCATTTGAAAAAGTTTGAAATCATGAAAACATGCAAATGCACATAACATTCGAATGGATTCTAATCTCGCAACTGGGGCATAAGTCTCATCGTAGTCGATACCCTCTTCTTGATTGTACCCTTGAGCTACGAGTCGAGCCTTGTTACGAGTTACTAAACCATCCTCTTTTAGTTTGTTTCGGAATACCCAATGGGTGCCAATGACCGGATGATCAACAGGCCTGGGAACAAGTTTCCAAACTTGATTCTGTTCAAATTGGTTTAATTCCTCTTGCATAACATCTATCCAAAAACTATCACTACATGCTTCATCAATAGTTTTGGGTTCTAGCTGTGAAATAAATGCAACACTAGAAATAATATCTCTACAGGATGTACGAGTACTTACTCCCTTGGTAATATCACCAATTACCAAATCCTTTGGATGATTTGCTGTAAATTTCAACCTTTTTGCTTCATTCTGAAGGTAGCTGGTTCCTGGATCTTCTCTAGGAGGTTCAGCTAATGTAGAACTTGGTTGAGAATCAGCTGGAGTTAAGCTTGGTACAGATGTATCTTCGTCATTATCATCAATCGTCATTTGATTTAATTCATCAAAGGTGACATTGATTGACTCTTCGATAATCATGGTACGTTTGTTGAAGACTCTGTATCCTTTGCTCTTGGCCGCATAACCTAAAAATATACCTTCATCGGCCTTTTCATCAAATTTTCCCAAATTATCTTTAGTATTAAGAATAAAGCACTTACAGCCAAAAATCTTAAAGTATGAAACTGAAGGAATTCTATCAAACCATAACTCAAATGGAGTCTTCTTCGATTTGGGTCGAATTAGAACTCTATTGAGCACAAAGCAAGATGTATTGACAGCTTCAGCCCAGAAGTATTTGGGTAGGCTAAATTGATTTAACATCACTCTGGCCATTTCGGTTAGAGTTCTGTTCTTACGTTCCACAACTCCATTTTGTTGTGGAGTTCTAGGGCAGGAGAACTCGTGTATGAAATCGTGTGTGTCACAAAATTGCTCGAAATTAGCATTCTCGAATTCGCCTCTATGATCACTTCTAATACGAGTGATCATGTAACCTTTTTCATTTTGTACTTTCTTGCAAAAGGCGACAAATTCGGATAATGCGTCATTCTTGCGTGTCAAGAAATATACCCAAGTGTATCTAAAAAAATCATCTACAATAACAAATGCATATAATTTACCTCCGAGACTAGCAACTCTGCTAGGACCGAATAAATCCATGTGTAGCAATTGTAGAGGTCTAGTAGTACATACTGCGTTTACAGACTTGAATGTGGATCTGGTAGCCTTGTTCTTTTCACATTGGCTGCATACCGAATCCTTCTTGAATGTTATGTCTGGTAAACCACGTACTAACTTCTTTGTGGATAATTTTGAAATTGTATCCATGTTTGCATGACCGAGTCTCATGTGCCATAGATGACTCTCATCACTTTTGGCCATTAAGCATCTACCTGAAATGTTAGCTTCTTCCAGCAGATAGAAAACATTTATATTGTCTTCCCTGATTCCTTCAAAGATAGTACTACCAGTTGAGCTATCAACTATAGTACATTTGTCTTTGCCAAAGTTGATACCATAACCATGATCAACTAGATGACTTATGCTGAGCAGATTATGTTTCAACTCGGTAACCAGACAGACATCTTTAATCACGGGATAGGGAGACTTACCAACATCACCGATACCAATAATATATCCTTTCAAATTATTACCGAAGGAAACATAACCTTCCTTCTTCTTCTTCGACAGTGTTACAAATAGGGTAGCGTCACCGGTCATATGCCATGAGCAACCGCTGTCAAGGATCTATTTGCTTCTAGCATGTGAAGGGTGTTCCACCTACAAAATAATTTGCAGATGAAACCTTTGGTACCCATTTCTTGTAGGGTCCTGAATTGTTAGCTTTAGGTATCCAAGCATAAACATTTAAATCTACAAGCTTTCTCATTCTACATGCAGATGATATATGACCAATGAGCCACAATAATGACATTGTGTATGTCGAGTGTTGAAAGCTGAGTGGTGTGCATGGTTGGTAGGTTTGGGTTTTCTAGTATAGAAGAATGCATACCTATGATCATGTTTGGGCTTAACCTTTTGGGGTAAAGGTTTTATATGGTTTGGTTTGACAGTGTTTGGCTTGGGAATGTTCCGAATTCTCGGTAAGTGACACGTGTTAGGATAGGAAGTAGCAAGCTCAGGATGTTTTCCTAACCTAATTTCCAACCTTTTGGAAGTGTCATATAACTTAGTATAATCAGAAGTGAGTGATTCCATTCTGATTTGTGCAGATTGAAGACTTTTCTTTTCTTTAGAAATATCTTCTCTCAATTGGTCTATAATCTTGTCTTTCTCTTCGGATGACTGTTTAGTCTCGTATAATAAGAGCTTTATAGAGGAAAGCTTACCAGACTCACTAACATTAGCTCTAACCTCAGCTAGTAGGTCGGTAAGTCTTCCTATTTCTCCTTTGTACTTTTTGAGTACCTTCTTAGCGGTCTGATATTTACTACGCAGTTTCCTGTAGTCAAGCATAAGGTCACTGAAGGCATCTCCTAATTGCTCAAAGGTGAAGTCATCATATGTTTCTACAGGTTCAGTAGGTACCTGATCGATTGCCATGAAGCAGATGTTTGCAGCGTCCTCTGAATGTTCATCTTCTGAGTTGCTAGCTTCACTCTCATGCCATATGCTGGTGTTGGCATATTTCCGAGACGTTGATCTTTTCAGGTTGCCTTTTTCATACCTGTTGTTCTTCTTGTTCGATGATGAGTTGATGGGACAGTCCTTCTTCATATGTCCCTTCTTCTTACAGCCATAGCAGACAGCATCTTTTTGATACCAGTTGTTGCTGTTGTTCTCTTTGACTCTCTTCTCATGTCTCATGAATCTTTTGAATTTCCTTGCTAGGAGAGCTTGATCTTCAGCGTCAGATCCACTGCTGTCTGAGTCATCTTCAACAGCTTTTCTGTGCTGAGCCTTGAGGGCGATAGTCTTCTCCTTTGGAGCAGGCTCTTCAAAATCTTGTAGCTCCAGTTCATGAGTGAGTAGTTTACCCATGAGTACTTCAAGTGACATTGTGGTGAGGTCGTTTCCTTCAATGATAGATGTAGCCTTTGGAATCCAGTTCTTGGTGAGAGCTCGCAGGAGTTTGCAAATCTTTTCGTGGTTACTGTAATCTTTGCCTAAGGAGGACAAAGGGTTTACAATATCCAAGAACCTCTCGAACATTTGTGTGACTGTTTCATTTGGCTTCATTTTGAACGCCTCGTACTCTTGAGTAAGTCTGCTGACTTTTGACTCCTTGACTTGAGTCGTGCCTTCATGTGTAACTTCGAGAAGCTTCCACACACCATTTGCCGTTGTGCATGTAGATACCCTGTTAAATTATGTTCTGTCTAAGGCACAAAAAAGAGCATTAATGGCACGTGCGTCAAGACTGGCCTTTTTCTTTTCTTCCTCTGTATAACTGCTTTGGGGTTTTCCAACCAAAACTCCCTCGACATTTATACGAGGTGGTTTCTGATAGCCATCAAGAACAATAGCCCATAAGTCAAAATCAAGAGATTTCAAGAAGAAACTCATCCGTGTTTTCCAATAAGTGTAGTTAGTACCATCAAACAGTGGGGGTCTGTTTGTGGCCTGACCTTCACTTGTGAATTTCATAGTAGCCATGTGATGTGCTGTGATCTAATAAATAATGAATAAATAATAGCACTGTTACCTCGCTTTACCTGTAACACCAGCTTTGATACCAATTGTAGGAACGATATAGTAAAGCGTAATACTCTAGAGGGGGGGTGAATAGAGTTGGCAGCGGAATAATGCTAATTTAAAAAAAGTTAGCAACACAATCACAGTATATAATCACAGTTGAAATAATGTAAAGGCAGAGTTCAGAAAGCAAACGCAAAGACAGCGATGTATACTGGTATCCCTCTGTTGAGGACTAATCCAGTCGGTAGAACTCTTGCTACCAGTTGAATCTGCTATTGGAAAAATCGCAAGTTTTCTTACGAAGTCCTTACAACTTCTACAACGCGAGCTTTGATACGAAGAACTCGTCCAACTTCAAATGTGAAGAGGTATTCTTCAATCAAGTCTTCTGATTACAATCTCTCAGAAACTTCTAGACCGTACCGCACCGGCAAATCGACTAGAGGATTGTAACTGGCTTGGGATCTGAAAATGAAAGCTCTAGAAAACTCTTTGGAAGGCAGAAAGCTTTTTAGATAGAGAGAAGATTGAAAGTGAATGAGTGAATTGAAATGATCAAAATCCTTCTCTATTTATAGGAGTTCCAAAGGCAGACTTCTGTCAGAATTCGGACAGAATTCGGGCAGAACTCTTTGAGCAAATCTCGGTCAAATCCGCAACTGCAGGAGGACCAAGTTCCAGAGTTTCAAAATCACAACGGCCACTAATCGAACTCTGGCCGAACTCTGGCCGAGTTCTGTCAGGGTTAGGTTAGGGTTTTAAAAATAGATTTTTGGTGATTTTTGAAAACCTTTTTGAAAACCTTTTTGTAAACATTTTGATAGGTCATTTTAAAAACATTTTGAACTATTTTGGGGATAGCCTATTTGCCAGTATGACTCGGTGTACAACGTATTTCTAGACTCAAATAAAGTGAAAAATTACATTACATAGGAAGTACAGACTCAAGTAGGCAAATAGATCTTCAGTCTTGAATGGAGTGAATATCCAATCTTACTTATGTCCAAGAAGCTGAGATGTCCCAACAAGCTTCGTATATCCAGACAGAGTTTTGATCAATTATTAAAATCAGGTTGACCATATGACCAATGGGCCAACATTATAGAGCCTAAAAATCAAGTTGTGCCTTCAATATACTGATCAGTAATCAAGTTGTGCCCCAAAAATCAAGTTGTGCCACTGATATAAAGCTCAGAGAACAGACTGCGCCACTGATCAGGTTGCGCCCGATATCAAATTGCGTCCAATCTTTTTTGTGCCAAAATCTATGTGGCATCTGATACTTAATGGTCATCATTACCTGACAATACTGACGGTTGACACAACAGTGAACGAGGAAAATCTCTTCAAAATCCCGTAAATAGTGCCGTTCAAGAGAAGTTGGTGGACAACTGTCCTGTACACTTCGTGAGTTGCGCCCAGGCACAATCTAAACAAAATCCTTAGTTGCGCCTGGGTGCAACCTGAACGACATTTTCTCAGAAGCTGCCACGTGTGTAGGCACAGCTTAAATCAAGCGCAGTTTGACTTGTTGACTGAAGCTCGCGCAACCTGATAAAGTTGAGACAACTTACATTCTAAAATAGGATGACGTGGCGCACATGCCACTAATTTCTTAAGACGTGTCTACTATCCTGTACACGATCACGCTCATCTCAATCATATGATGCCACGCATCTAAATACAGTTAGTACACGATTGATAACAGAATAAAAGTTGACGCAACAGAAGGTTACCGAAATCCAGTATGGCGCAATCCAGCCTCGCGCACATCAGAATAACTGCTAAAATAGTTATTTTCTGAACTCTATAAATAGAGTTTCCAATCATCAGAGAGAGAGATCAAGAACTCTTGTAAAATTGCTGCTACGTTCTCTAGAGGCTACAGTCTTCAAGTTCACATAGTCCAAGGGATAAAGTGATCGTCTCCTGATCAGATTCCTAAAGTTGTACTTCTCCAGAATTTATTGTACTTTATATTCTTTTACAAGTTTGGAATAAAAACAAAATTTTGTTTTTTGCAAACAGATCCTTCGTCCTGTGGCTTGGGAGAAGAAAGTTGGCCTAAGTTGCTAAGTTGCCCCGACACTAGAATTAGCCTAAGTCATAGGCATCGCCCGCATGAATGCTTGATAAAGCATGTACAGTCCCATCGTCCAAGGCTTGGCATAGCCTTCGTGTGCGCCGTAGTTTAAGTCATGTTGCACGGCTTGTGGCTTAAGTCTAGGAATCCGAGAACTTGGTTGTTCAAGTCGAACGCATGCACGGCACGTTCTCTCGATACGAAGCTTGGCGTAGCCTTTGCTCGTCATGTCGTTGCTGAACTAAGTTAGGCAAAGTTATGCCGGTCAGTCTAAGCCACTTCTAGCACTGTTCTGCTCTATCTGAGGTTGTCAATTCGCTTAGTCCCTCGAGAACAAGGCTTGTCGTATAAAGTATATGACTTGAGCGATAGCGTCGCCTAGAGAACGAGGCCCGTCTAAAGCATGAGCCACGGTAGATTTAGCAAAGAGTATGCCACGGTCAAAGGAAGTCCATATGACTGGTTGTCGTCGAGATCGGTCCCGCTACTTGGGAGTCTTGATAAGTCTCGATAAGCCTCGTTCACGCGAGATCGGTCCCACTACTTGGGAGTCTTGCTAGGTCTCAATACGGAATCCCGCGAGATCGGTCCCGTAACATAGGAGTCTCCCTAAGTCTCGATACAAAATCATGTGAGATGGGTCCCGCTACTTGGGAGTCTCGCTAAGTCTCGTACACGAGATCGGTCCCGCTACTTGGGAGTCTCGATAAGCCTGGATAAGAAAGTACGCGAGATCGGTCTCGCTACTTGGGAGTCTCGATAGAAAGATGGAAAACATGATCATGAATAAGAAAGAACTTGGTAGATCGAGTTGAGTCTGCATGGTCATTGGACAACTTGTCGACAAGGTGTAGTCTTCTCGAATGATCTTCGGGGCGCCGGGATCATGTCGGCCCGAAGGAAGCAAGGGGCTCAGAGTAGGATGCTGGATAACTGCATGGGAGATTCAGTACTTCCGAGGCTAGCTACCCGCAGAGGGACGGGCCAATATACCCGAGCCAGTCCAAGATAGCTTGACATTGCTAGTGACCACTCATATAGATGGATCAACAGAATAGCGGCAAACCGCGTATTTGCCTTTGGATTGAGTTTAGAACTTGAATGTATGTCCAGTCGGTAACACAATGTATGGGCCTAAGATTGGGCTGCAGCATAGGCACCGTGCTTGGCACAATACTTGGCGTCAGTATGTTCATAAAATCGATACTATGTTTCACAAGTCTTATCTAAGTTGGTTTAAGCTGCACAAAGTAAATGAACGTGTCAGTTTTGTATGGGTGGGCGATGAGCTCACTCCACCAGTACAGTTGAGTACTGACACCCACACATTTTCCATGTGCAGGCACAGGTAGAAGCTCGTGATATGGAGCTCGCTTGGATGCGTCGAGGCTCGGAGTTACTTGGCGATTCGAGGCCTGCATCCGCATGAAGTCAAGACTTATACGGGACATAATGTATGGACATCGCCTTTCGAAGCTTTTCCTGCCTCAAGCATTGTATCGAGAGATGAGAGAGAGCAGAGTGACTAATAACGTGAGAGAAAAGTGAGCCTGAGAGACTTATAATCAGGGCCTTGTGCCCCATTGTAATCTCATTGTTCAATATCAATAAAGTGCACTTTTGAGTAACTTGTGTTTTGCCTTTAATTTCTGCTGCATGTTTCAATGTTTCTGCTTGGAACTTCTGTGCGACGATCCTATCACAGCCGCTGTAATCGGTCGTTATGAAACTTCCTTGAACGAGCGCAATCTAGGCTCGTACGACATCACGCCTTAGCGAGGACGATCACTCCTACAGGAACGGGGCGTGACAGAAATCGTATGACCCAATATATAATTTTGATCCATTTTGAGTCTACAATGCACATGTCTAGGGTGTACCATCCAATCGATTTCTCATATGCTACTTAGTTGTAAATGGCATATGAGACTTATTAAATTGATTTTTTGGGTCCAATTTGACTAGTAATGCTACTCGGACCCTAACCTAGTCAACCCTACTAGTTAAAGCCTAACTGGGAGTACCAAAACCAAGTATACATATATTTAAGTAAATTTTAGAGGTTTAATTGTAGCCATACGTAATATTCTCTTATATATTTGGCTTGGTCAAATATCTAACCAAAATAGGAAACCTATTAACAATAGTATGATTTGAAGAACCAAATCCTATCCAAATTAGATCAAACCAAAGCCCATGCACTAAATATATATACCTATCGAATCCTAACCATCTCCCTCTCTTATAACCGCCCATGACTCCACAAACCCCCAAAACCTAGCGGCCACCACTCCAAACCCGAAACCCTAGCCGACCCCCCTTTCTTCACAAAATATAATTTTTCCTCAATTTCTGCGCCAACCACCACAACTTGGACGTCCCTCTCAATATACCCTTCCACCCTACCAACAGTAGGAGCAACCTTGCGGCCGTTAAAGAGGTACAAGATGCGCTACTTGGGCCGAAACTCCGTCGAATCGAAGTCTGAAATGTCATAGCAGGTTAGTCGACTTGTAGATGATGTTTTATCCACTTTTTCTCATCGTTTATCCTCAAACCAAATCTGAGAGTTACTTTTGTATGTCTACTCCAACCTTTGATTATCGGATCTCCTAGTTCCAAGCGGTTTGTCCATGGCGTTGATTCTACGACAGGGTATCCAGAACTGATAAATTCTATTGCAGGCCACTTTTTGCCTATCTAAGGTCAGTTTATAACCTTTCTATATTTTTATTCAGAAATTAGACGTCGATACCTTTCTGACGCATATCTGAAAGTTAGGTTTCACATCCGTTTGCTATTTTTAAAAATTTATGACATTTGTCGTGTCATCGAACACCGAAAAATTCTGTTTTACTTGTGTCCAAAAGTGTCAAAACTCCATGAATCCATATTAAACTTTATGTTGCGCAAGGTTTAACATTATAAGTACTATTTTAACTAATGTCTGGGATTTTTACAGACTTTATTAATTTTATTTAATCATTATTTTGGGACTAAATTAATGTGTCAAATTGAGGAAGTCATATATGGCATTGACATAAGACCACTTGTGAAAGGGTTCCCCTATTGAAAATATAATTTTGGCAATATATAAGTATATATATATAAATTATAGAATTTAAATATATTATTTTATTATAATTTTAAAGTATTTATGAGAGATTTTGTTACCTATATGTACTTATATAATAGATGCAGTGTCGTAACAACGTTATGGCAACTAGGAGGCATACTTGCTCATATAACTTATATATGGTGTATTGATATAAAATATTAAATATAGTGTATTATTATAGGTGAGCTTGAGAGGATCGACAAGGACACCGGAGTTGGACATGCTTACCTGCAGACAGCAGTTACAGGCAAGCGTGTCTTGCCTTCGTTACAGATTATTCTTTTCTGATTTTGTTCTTTTTGATTAGCATTGCATGATGTAGGGCGTTGATACTTAGTGTCCGATTATAGACGGGTGCCGATGTCATGATAGTGATTTCGAGTATTGACATTAGACATTACGTACATACTGATGTGTCAAATAGACACAATTGACCACAGGACATCGTCACATTCATGATGCGAGGTTTACATGATTATTCGTAGTATTGACCTTGTGTTAGCATTCCAGATTTCCTTATCAGTATTTTTTTACTTTCGAGATGATTGTACAGAATTGACATTGCTAGATTCTAGACATAGGGATTGGGGAAAACTTGACTACAATATCAGACATATTGTCGTGTGGCCCGTTGTTTAGTGACCTTTATCTCTGTAGTAAAGTAAGGGATTATCACTGTCGAGAATTGATTGTCCTTGGTGCCACGACACAGGTATTAGGGACAATACCCTGCTGAGGTGCTAGTGAGCCGTAGTGGAAGGGGTCTGGTATTCTAGAAAAGTATCTCACTTGCATAGCACACAGACAGATACAGTAGATTGCCTTAGTTCATATTTTTATTTTTGTACCTTGGCATGTATATTATGCACCTTGCTAGTCCTCTGAGGACCTGGCTATTTCCCAGGCTTAGACGAAGCTGAAGACTACCCGAAGGTTTACGGTTCGGGAGCTGAGACCGGAGGCGTACCGACACAGGAGGACGAGATAGTGCCAGAGGATTTTTCGTGATCATGTTACCTTCATATTTAGTTTTCCTACATTATTCTATTTTCTTTTCATCAGAATTGTAGTTGATTTGTACTTTATTTCTATCTCTGTGGTTTCGAGATATTTTACCTGCACAGACCTCATTACTTTTATTATTGGATATTTGAGACATTTTATTATTTACTCTTGATCTCTTTGTAGACTCTGTGGATGTGATTAGATGTATATACCTATGGACTGTGTTGTATTTCTTGGTGTTATCTTGAATTACAGCTTAAGTATTTCGCTAATGGGCTTGTTGTATAGCTTGGTCCATTGGTGAAGTGCAGCTGGCATGTATTCGTATGCCTGATCCAACGTATTTTGGGACTGGAGCATTACATGTTTTTGTGGTGGCTCATACAGGTCCACGTTAAATCACCTCGGTTACGTTATTGTACCGATGTGAGCCTGCAATTAGAGTAGGAAATACCTATAGGATCACATCCACATGCTTGATACCTTCCTTGACTTCGTTTCGAACTCTCACTTGAGTTTTTAATTTACATCTAGTTTGATTATGTTCTAATGTAATCCTTATTTATTAGTGCTAGTAAGGAAAATCTTTATAGTGGGCGTATCTTTCCCTTACTATCACATCAGTAAGGGCACAAACACTAGAAGTCATAGGTGCAGATAGAGTCTTCGTGAATTTTGCGAAGTCGTAGTGATACCTAGGATAGTCATACTACTACGAGCGTGCAACCAATTAAGGAATAGGACTTGAGGATACATCCATAAACACGATTATAGACCTTTTTTAGACTCTTCAGCATGAATGCTTTCATGTTATCTTATTTCTTAATATGATTGCTTTTGTGTTCTTCCTTACTCAAGATTTGACTAAACCCTTCCCTATTGACTTCTTGAGTAAATCTTCTCGTTCATTTTTGCTAATTTGTTGGAAACTGCCTTATGGATTAGTCCAAGGAAAAGTTTGAGAAATTATATTTATCCTTGTATTGCGGAATCAAAATTTTTACAGCTTGAGAGATACTGGCGAGGCAGGACTTCAGATAACAGCATCATGGCTACATATATTTCTCAAATTCTACTTGAACCATATCCTATGCATTTTGACATTTATCCTATATTTTTGTAAAAAGTTAATTCAAAAATATTTCATAGATTTGTCCAAGATAAGCTCAAGAACATGTATTACCTGGCATGGTTGATGTGCACTACAGCCATCCGTCGTATTATGGAACAAGAAAGTTATTTGCAGCCAGATGCACACTAGCGTGGCAGTAACTTTATATGACATAATCACGGAGATATATGGTTCTCGAGTCTTACCTAGACTACATCATATACATCTTGTTTGGCCTCATACCGTTCTTGGAGATAATTCGACAAACCTTCCTTCTTTGCTTGACCCTACCGTTGTTTGAAGTTGGTATATATGTTTGTTTGACCCAGTCATTGGTTTCTGTTACCTTCTATTTATTAGATGACTAAAATAGACAAACCTTATAGTTATATTATAGAATATAATTAAGCTAGATTGGTGTGATTGTGATATTGGGTAGCTAGAAACGGATAAGTTTCTTAGAGATGGATCCTAGTAAGATTATGAGTCGAGTATGAGTGTCTGGATATCGGATGCCTAGAGCCTATTAGGAGAAATTGCTAGGAGTAAACTAACATGTATCATTGAATATGTTATAATACTATACCTACGATAGAATAGTACGACTAGTGGTATTAGAATTCTTCTGCAATAAACACTTTAATCCTTTTTCCCTAGCTTATTTTTGAGAAGCATCTTGGAGTTATGTTGGGAGTATTAAGGAATGAGAGATTGTATGCTAAGCTTAGTAAGTGTAAATTTTTCCTTGATAGAGTTCCTTTTCTTGGATACATTATCTCGAGAGAAGGAATTTCAGTTGATCAGGAAAAGATAGCTACCGTAGAGTCTTGGCCGACACCAACATCGGTTATAGAAGTTAGAAGTTTTCTCAGACTTGCTGGATATTATCGCTGGTTCGTAGAAAATTTTTCACGAATTGCAGAGCCAATGACGCGGTTGAAGTGCAAGAATCAAGAGTTTCGATAGACAGAAGAATGTCAGAAGGCTTTTGAAGAGTTGAAGAAGAGGTTAACCTCAACACCTATTTTGACGCTTCCTTCTGGATCAAGAGGATTCGTTGTATATAGTAATGCGTCGGGTAGTGGACTTGGATGTGTTTTGATGCAACACGGAAGGTCATAGCCTATACATCCAGGCAACTAAGGGCACATGAGAAGAATTACCCTACTTATGATTTGGAGTTAGCAGTTGTGATCTTTGCATTGAAGATGTGGAGTCATTATTTGTACGAAGAGCGTGTGGATATATTTACGGATCATAAGAGCTTGAAGTATGTCTTCACACAAAAGGAGTTGACTATAAGACTTAAGCGGTGGTTGGAGCTTATGACAGACTATGACATAGATTCGTAGTACCATCCTTGCAAGGCGAACGTAGTAGCAGCCGCTTTAAGTAGGAAGCCTACTGCATTTTTCTTGACAGCTCGGCTACAGTTATTAGAGGATCTTCAGGAGCTTGGAATAGAAGTCATTATGCTGGGACAGCAACGAGTACTTTCCAATCTTGAAGTATAGTCGTCACTTGTGGATAGAATCAAGGCAACGTTACCTACAGATGCAAGATTTTAAAGACTTCGCGAGAGGACAGAGGTGAGAGCGACAGATACTTGGACCAGAGCTTGTGACGCAGACAGTCGAAAAAGTAAAGCGAATTCAGAGTCATCTTCTGGCAGCTCAAGACTGGCAGAAGCATTGGGCCGATATGCATCGTCAACCACTGGAATTCAAGGAGGAAGAGCATGTATTTCTGAGGATCTCATCGACGCGGGGTACCATTCGATTCGAAAGTTGAAGGAAGTTGAGTCCAAAGTATATTGGACCGTTTGATATCATTGAGCGTGTAGGAGAGGTAGCATATCGACTTGCATTACCCCCATCACTAGAGGGAGTGCATAATGTATTCCATGTCTCACGGCTGAGGAGGTATGTGATTGATCCCAGTCATGTGATCGATCACTCTGAGATCATGGTAGGACCCAATTTATCATACGAGGAGCAGCCGGTAGGTATCTTCGATACGAGTGAGAAGACGCTCAGAGGGCAGACAATTAGACTGGCTCGTGTTGCATGGAGGAACCATTCTCCGGGAGAATCAACTTGAGAGCGTGAAGATTCTATTCGTGAGCGTTATCCCCACTTATTTGTAGATGCCGGTAAGTCTTAGCTTAATTATACTTATGATAAGTTTTTTTTTATAATTATGTTATTTTTAATTTTGAGGACGGAATTTTCTAAGGTGGGTAGGTTGTAAGCCCCCACATTTTTGGATCTTATTTTTAATTATTTTATATAGATATTTTAATTTATTAAATTCAATAATGACTATGTTAGTAGTTTACTGTAGCTTTGATTTTGGAAGCACAACAAATATTATTTTCTCAAATCCAGTTCCATATTTAACACTACTAAAATAAGATAAATTAGCGACGGCAGGATACGTCGCTAAATAATAAAAATCCGTCGCTAATAGGAATTAGCGACGACTTTAGCGACGAAACATGAAGGTCGCGGAAAAGCTAGTAGCAGATGACAATTTTGTCGCCTTTCGTCGCAGATGACAATTGCGCACCACCTTGGCGGTGGATCACCCTTCTCTACAATGTCGGCCCGGAATACATTCCTGTTCCTTCTGAACGGATGATCTTTTGGCAGAAATTGTCGATGACAATCAAAGAAGCACGATTTTCCTCCGTATTTCAAGCAGAATGCCTTAGTACGGTCCATGCAATACGGACATGAGAGACGACCATGAGTGCTCCATCCAGATAACATTCTATAGGCCGGAAAGTCATAGATGGTCCACATAAGGGTTGCCTTCATCTGAAAATTCTGCTTCCTGAAAATATCGTACGTGTTAGCGCCTACTTCCCATAACTGATTCAACTCATCTATCAAAGGCTGTAAGTACACATCAATGTTTCTCTTGGGATTGTTCAGACCAAGAATTATAACGGTTAGAAACATGTACTGAGTCTTCATGCACATCCAAGGCGGTAGGTTATACGGAGTGACAATCACAGGCCAGCACGAATACTGGGATCCCGAAAGACCAAAAGGAGTAAAACCGCCAGAAGATAGCCCCAACCTGATATTACGCGGATCTGAAACAAAATCAGGATACACTCGATCAAAGTGCTTCCACGCTTCTCCATCGGATGGGTGATCCAACGCTCCTTCAATCTGTTCTCGCATGTGCCAACTCATATTTTCGGCCGTCTCTTTCACCATAAATAATCTTTGCAAGTGCGACGTTAAAGGCAAGTAGTGCATTGAATCGGTCGGTCTTCTCGCACCGGTAGACCTTCCTGTACTAGTTGTCTTATAGCGATCTATCACGCCCCAGAACCAGAATACTAGAGAGCGGGGCAGACACAGCCAGCTACATATATTGAAGTGCAACCCACCTCGCTATACGGTCACGGCTGTCAAGATACATGAGGGTTTAACTACAAGTCATCGGTCTCTTAAGGTCATGAACAAGCCTATTGTCTCAATCCCAAGCAAGTAATAACAGTTACAAGATGTCAGAGCACCAAATATACAATAGTAAGGCGTCCCATACATTATATATTTGGATGATCATGAAGCTAGTCATACAAAATATGAGGACTAGCAAGAGTTTCAGTCATACATGATCAACCCTAGGATTTGTTAATCATGCTATAGTCCGTAGGCAGACAGTAAGTAAAGTGTAATCGAGCTAACACGTGCTCGTCGGCTAAGTGCCTCAAAAGAATACTTTTACAATAGAGTAGGAGAACAAAGATGAAACCCACTCGTTGCCAGGGTTACGCCTGGTGGTAACCATCTGGCTGGAAGGTAGGGAGATCCTCTGGAGCTGCTCCGGTATCTAGCCACGCAAAACTAGCTGGGTCAGATCCCAAAAAGAGCAAGTGCCACAAAGGAGGCTTCACTTAAGAACTAAACCAGCATATCAGAACATAAAATAAGAAGATAAATAAGACATGGAATCTAAATAGGGCAATAAATGTCAAGAAAATAAGAAGTTATTTCGATCATTTACTGATAAGGTAATCATAAGCAATCATGTTCCAAAGTAGCCAGGTACTGAAATAAGACAAGGCTTAGACTGGTTAGACTCCATCCATCATTCACGGCCAAGCAATAAGTACAGTTTGATATTTTAACTAACTAGGGTCATCACAGGCCTAGTTACTAGCAAGATGTAATGAGATTGTTCTACAGCCACAAGCCCTGCAGACCATCCAGATTATCCGAACGGAATTAGAGGTTGAGTTCATGTGGGTACATCGTCCAAGGAACGTATGTGCCCTTAAGTAGCTTGGAGGGTGAAACACATGACAGTGTGCTGGAAATGTGTCATACTCGACGGCAGGCTACAAATCCCATGATGAGACGCCCAGATAACGGGATTACCTGTAGCTGGAAAATCTCTTCATGACTACTGGATTATTCTAGTTATTAGCCTTAGCCAGTTTTAGTAGGTACCCCTGACCGTGGTACTCAGGGGTCCCTGCCCTAGACATGATACAAGACAATATTGGTTTATTTGTACAAACACAATCGTCCACGGTGTCCAGGCCATTCATTTTTGTCATGTCATGCTAGCCGTCGCAACAGCATATCGAGATATATCATGTTAGGTTTACTTATCAAGAGTGTGCCACGACGGGCCACTATTATGTCATGTTACTTGTCAATAGTGCACCACGACGGGTAACTATCGTGTTCTATCCCTACATTATCATGTCGTATTCATGCAAAAGTCATGCCAATATTGAAATCATGCCTCATCCAAAACATAATCCTGTCATAAGGGTTGCCGCAAAAGGCTGGCCGTATGGGGGTTGCCACAAAAGGCTGGCCGTATGAGGTTGCCGCATAAGGCTGGCCGCATGGGGTTGCCGCATAAGACTGGCCGCATGGGGCTGCCGTAAAACGCTGGCCGTATGGGGTTGCCGCAAAAAGCTGGACGCATGGGATTGCCGTATAAGGCTGGCCGCATGAGGCTGCCGCATAAAGCTGGCCGCATGGGGTTGCCGCATAAGACTGGCCGCATGGGGTTGCCGCAAAAGGCTGGCCGCATGAGGCTGTCGCATAAAGCTGGCCGCATGGGGTTGCCGTATAAGGCTGGCCGCATGGGGTTGCCGCATAAGGCCGGCCTCATGAGGCTGCCGCATAAAGCTGGCCGCATGGGGTTGTCGCATAAGTATGTTCTTCTTCTCCAAAGATCCGAGAAGAAGAACCATGGAAACCATGGCTTCCAGGCTCCATTAATCCTTCATTTAAAGTCAAATTTTTGACTTCTATTGGTCAAAATAGGGTAGAACGAAATTCTCTACAACATGGAACAATCAAAACTTGAAAATAATAAGGTTTGATAGACCAAAACCCAAGAAATTCAAAAATGCAAAAAACTTAGATCTACATGAAATGAACCATGGAAATTAAAAATGCTAAGTACTAAAGTGTCTTAGAATCTCGTGAGGAAGACAATAGAACAACAAAAATTGAGTTCCTCCATAAAGCAAGTTGTACTTGCCTAAGCTCTTGGTAGGTGGAGAGAGTTAATGGAGGAAGAAGAAGAGTAAATGAAGAAGTGAATGAGGAGAGAGAAAGGGGTTGGTGGCTTATAAAGAGGAGTTAGCATGTTGAACCAACCCAACCAAGCCAAACCAAAACCAAGCCATGCCAATATTAAACAAATGCAAGATTAAACCAAGATCAAGCTAAGCAAGATAAGTCTAACTACGGGTCAGGATTCCGTACATGTATACTGAAAATACGTACAACGGAGGTGACAACTCTACCCACCTTAAAAGAATTCCGTCCTCGAAATTTAATCAAGAGGCTAGAGATGTCAGGGCAAGCTATATTAATCATAAGCAAGCTACGACTAGCAGTCAACCAAGCAATCATTCATGCAAGCAAGGAATTAAAAGCATAAGGCATAAGGCATAAGGCATAAGGAAGAAATTATACCTTAAGAGTCAAACAGGTTGGGGTATCGCGATCGGATATCACCCTCACGCTCCCACGTTGACTCACCCAAAGAGTGATGACCCCAAGCAACACGAACTAACTTGATAGTCTTGTTCTTGAGTATCTTCTCTCTTCGGTCCAGTATGGACACGGGCCTTTCCTCATACGAAAGGTTGGTACTAACAACCAACTCCGAATGATCAAGGACTTGACTCAGATCTGGGATATATCGTCGCAATTGGGATACATAGAAGACATCATGTACCTCACGTAACGATAGCGAAAGAGCGAGACGATAGGACACATCACCTACTCGTGCTAGAATATCGAATGGCCCTATATACCTAGGACTAAGCTTTCCCCGTACGCCGAATCGATTGATGCCACGGGTAGGCAAGATCCTAAGGAATACATGGTCGTCGACAGAAAATTTAAGGGGACGCCGATAAGAATCGTCCCAATGACGCTGGCGATCTTGTGCAACTCGAAGATGATCTCTGACTTGCCTGACCACCTCAATAGTCTGCGTTACCATCTCTGGTCCAAGCATTTGCCTCTCACCTATATTATCCCATGCTAACGGAGATCTACACTTTCTACCGTATAAGGCCTCAAAGGGTGCCATCTGGATACTGGCCTGAAAACTGTTGTTATAGGAGAACTCTACGAGATGCAGGTGATCTTCCCACGAACCATCGAAGTCGAGTGTACATGACCGTAATATATCTTCAAGAGTCTGGATCATGCGCTCTGATTGACCCTCTGTCTGCGGATGATAAGCTGAACTGAACTTGAGACGAGTCTTCAAACTTTTCTGAAGACTCTGCCAAAAGTACGATGTGAATCTTGAATCTCTGTCGGATACAATACTGACTGGTACTCCATGCAACCTGACTATCTGCCTGAGGTACATCTCTGTAAGCTGATCCGTCGAGTGACCGACTCTGAAAGGAAGAAAATGAGCTACCTTGGTGAGTCTGTCGACTATAACCCAGATAGTATCTCTCCCATCTGGAGATCTAGGTAACCCAGTTACAAAATCTATGGTAATGCGCTCCCATTTCCATTCTAGGGTCGGTAAAGGTTGAAGAAGTCCAGCTGGTCTCTGATGTTCAGCCTTAACTTGTTGGCAAACTTAACAACGAGAGACAAACCGGGCTATCCCCCTCTTCATGCCATTCCACCAAAAATACTGCCGGATATTACGATACATCTTCGTACCGCCCGGATGAACCGAATACTGAGAATTGTGGACTTCTGCCATGATCTCCTGTCTGATATCACCACTAGGTACACAAAGATGCCTCCCATATCTAAGTGTACCATCTTCATAGATACATAACTCTGGTCTTCGTCCTGCTACACATTCTGTCCTAAGCTGCTGAAGCTTAGAATTTGATGACTGAGCTAACTTGATCCTCTCGACTATACTGGACTGAACTTGCATACTGGCCATCAATGCCACATTGGTAGGAAGGACAACTTCTATACCCATCTTCTGAAGATCTACTAATAACTCTGGTTGTGCTGTTAGAAAATAAACTCCGGCTCTTCTGCTCAATGAATCTGCAACGACGTTGGTCTTTCTAGGATGATACTGCAGGTTCATGTCATAATCCACAAGCAGCTCTAACTATCTTCTATGACGTATGTTAAGATCCTTCTGGGTAAACACATACTTCAGGCTCTTATGGTCGGTAAAAATCTCTACCCGATCTCCATACAAATAATGCCTCCATAACTTAAGTGCAAAAACCACCGCTGCTAACTCTAAGTCATGGGTCGGGTAATTCTTCTCATGATCACGAAGTTGACGTGACGCATAAGCTATTACCTTCCCATGCTGCATCAAAATGCATCCTAAACCTCTGCCTGAAGCATCACAATACACTGAGAATCCCCCGGTCCCATCTGGAAGAGTGAGAATGGGTGTCGTCATCAAGCCTCGCTTCAACTTCTCAAAAGAATTCTGACATTCTACTGTCTAAGCAAACTGTACATCCTTGCGGGTCAACTGGGTCATAGGTGCTGAAATTCGTGCAAAGTCTGAAACAAATTGCCGGTAGTAGCCGGCCAAGCCAAGAAAACTACAAACTTCTGGAACTGTGCTGGGTACCGGCCACGTCTCAATGGCTACGATCTTCTGGGGGGCTACTTCTACTCTACCTCCGGTGATGATATGACCCAAGTATGAAATACGATCGAGCCAGAACTCGTATTTACTAAACTTTGCGTACAACTGGTATTCTCGAAGAATCTGGAGGACAACTCTGAGATGCTGCTCATGCTCTGCTTCACTCTTGCTGTAGACCAGGATGTCGTATATGAACACAATCACAAACTGATCCAAATAAGGCATGAAGATACGATTCATGAGGTCCATGAATACAGCCGGCACATTGGTTGCTCCAAAGGGCATAACAAGGAACTCTCAATGCCCATACCTGGATCTAAATGTCGTCTTTGGGATGTCCTGCTTTCTGACTCTGGTCTGGTGGTATCCTGACCGCAAATCAATCTTCCAAAATACGGTCGCCCCTTTGAGTTGATCAAACAAGTCATCTATCCTCGGGAGAGGATATCTGTTCTTGATTGTCACTGAGTTCAAGGTACGATAGTCAACACATAATCGGGACGTAACATCCTTCTTTTTCACAAGAAGCATCGGGGCTCCCCAAGGCGATCCACTAGCACAGATGAATCCCTTGGTCCTGAGTTCTTTAATCATCTTATACAAAATCTCCAATTAGACGGTACCATCCGGTAGACTCTCTCTGACACTGATGCTGTCCCGGGGATCAAGTCAATGGTAAACTCAATCTCTCTCTCTGGTTGCATACCTGGAAGCTCCTCGGGGAAAACATCGGGGAACTCTTCTACAACTCTGGGAAACTGAACTGCTTCTACTACTGCCATCCGTAACACTGGAGGTGAAGGTTCTATTCTGCCTCGGAAGAATGAAAACTCTGGCTCACCAGGAATACTAGAAAGAATCGACCACATCATAATCGGCCATCGAGAATTCTATCAGCCTAGCGGGAAACTCTCTACCGCTAACTACGATCCGACACAAGAAAAATACTCTATCTACTCCCACAAGTCCGTTATCAGTAAGTATATTGAGCCTTACTGATAATGAGTCGGGCTCCAATCCTATCCGTGTCATGAATCGTGCAGACATAAATGAATACGATGCACCAGAATCAAATAATACTGATGCTGGGAAGGAGGTGACGAGAATAGTACTTGTCACTACCTCACCTGATCCTAACTCCTCCTCCACGGTCAAAGCCATCACTTGACCGTGCCCTTTGGGTACTGGTCCCCTCTGCTGGAAACCTCTTTGGCAGTTCTGGATCTGAGCTTGGACTTGTGCATACTGCTGGAGGTTATGCTGCTGAAATGCTTGGGCCTGAGGCAGAAAGGGCCTCGGAAACGGGTACTGCTGCTGCTGCTGCTGCTAGACTGGTACTAGGGTTGGCCCCCTAACCGAGGGACTAGAAAAGGTCGAAGAAGATGAACTCCTCCTGTTCGGGCAATTCCCAACCCTGTGGTCCGGTGCACATAAACCAAGCACAAATCCTGTGCTCTGCGACACTCTGACACGACATGCCCGGGCTTCCCACAATGAGTGCAACCCATTGTGGAAGACTGCTTCTGCTGCTGCTGCTAGGGATACGCCGGGGTCGAATATTGAATCGACGTAACAGAAGCCACCCGTCTCGGAGCTCCAATGGTCAAAGCCCGAGCTGCCAGGGCTGGTGCTGAAGACTGGTTCATCTGGCCGTGAGATCGCTTCCAACTTCCGGTCCGGTCCACAATCCTCTGGGAGGTATACTCATGCCCCTTCGCTGCTCTCAATACTACATCAAAAGTCTGGTGTCCAAACAGCTCCACTGCAAGTAAAATCTCCAAGTGGAGTCCCTGCTGGAACCGTTGAGCTATGTCGAACTCGAACGCCACCAAGGTGGGAGCAAACCCACTCAGCCTGGAAAACTCGGCCGCATATCCGTCGACCGTCCTGTCCATCTGCTTCAAATTAGGGAACCTCGTCTGTAGATCATACCGAGCTACAGCATCAAAGTACTTGGTCCGAAATCTCTCACGGAATACTGTCCAAGCAATAGGTGCCACTAATCCATCGGCCTGCGCCGCCCACCAGCTGTGGGCTAGATCCAATAACTGCAGGCACACCACGGCCACCTTCTCGTTCTCTGGGGTCCTGACTGCTTCTAGAATAACCTTAGTATCCTGCAGCCAAGCGTCTGCGGCAATAGCATCTTCGCTACCATCGAAGAATGGAGGGTTCAAGCACTTGAAACTGTTGGCCACACTGTTACCTGGATGACCACCTCTGCTCAGAGCATCTTGTACTGTCTAGTGTAATGCATCACCCCGACGATCTTGTGATGCAAGCAACTCCCTGATGAGTCCAACCAAGACATCATCATCCTACCTTGCAGGCTGGGCTGGCTGTACTGGGGGTTCTGGACCTCCGGGAAGCATGACTCGGGAAGCTACTTCTGAGTGCTGAGCTTGATCTTCTTGTTGTGGGGGTACTCGTTGAGCTCCGTCCGGCTGAGTGGCAGGACCAGGAACAATACCGCTGAAGAAGATGACATAATAAACAATAAGGAAGGACCAAGATAGGTCAAAGATACAAGCATGTGATCAGGTCAAGAATTTTAAGAAGTTAGAGGATACGAGCATAGATCAAGGACGAGTGCTGATTAAGACATCTATTCGGTAAACCCTCACATATCTTGATTCACAAGACCTGCATGGGCTACCACTTAAACCGTGTCACGCCCCAGAACCAGAATACTGGAGAGCGGGGGCAGACACAGCCAGCTACGTATATTGAAGTACAACCCACCTTGCTATACGGTCACGGCTGTCTAGATACATGAGGGTTTAACTATAAGCCATATGTCTCTTAAGGTCATGAACAGGCCTATTGTCTCAATCTCAAGCAAGTAATAACAGTTACAAGATGTCAGAGCACCAAATATACAATAGTAAGATATCTCATACATTACATATTTGGATGATCATGAAGCTAGTCATACAAAATGTGAGGACTAGCAAGAGTTTCATTCATACATGATCAACCCTAGGATTTGTTAATCATGCTACAGCCCATAGGCAAACAGTAAGTAAAGTGCAATCGAGCTAACACGTGTTCGTCGGCTAAACGCCTCAAAAGAATACTTTTACAATAGAGTGGGAGAACAAAGATAAAATCTACTCGTTGTCAGGATTACGCCTGATGGTCACCATCTGGCTGGAAGGTATGGAGATCCTCTGGAGCTGCTCCGGTATCTGGCCACGCAAAACCAGCTGGATCAGATCCCAGAAAGAGCAAGTGCCACAAAGGAGGCTTCACTTAAGAACTAAACCAGCATATCAGAACATAAAATAAGAAGATAAATAAGACATGGAATCTAAATAGGGCAATAAATGTCAAAAAAATAAGAAGTTATTCTGATCAGTTATTGATAAGGTAATCATAAGCAATCATGTTCCGAAGTGGCCAGGTACTGAAACAAGACAAGACTTAGACTGGTTAGACTCCATCCATCATTTACGGCCAAGCAATAAGTACGGCTTGATACTTTAACTAACTAGGGTTATCACAGGCCTAGTTACTAGCAAGATGTAATGAGATTGTTCCACAGCCACAAGCCCTGTAGACCATCCAGGTTATTCGGACGAAATTAGGGGCTGAGTTCATGTGGGTACATCATCCAAGGAACGCATATACCCTTAAGTAGCTTGGAGGGTGCAACACATGACAGTGTGCTGGAAATGTACCCTACTCGACGGCTGGATACAAATCCTATAATGAAGCGCCCAGATAACGAGATTACATGTAGCTGGGAAATCTCTTCATGACTACTGGATTATTCTAGTTATTATCCCTAGCTAGTTTCAGTAGGTACCCCAGACCGTGGTACACAGGGGTTCCTGTCCTAGACATGATACAAGATAATATTGGTTCATTTGTACAAACACAATCGTCCATGGTGTCCAGACCATTCATTCTTGTCATATCATGCTAGCCATCGCAACAGCATATCGAGGTATATCATATTAGATTTACTTATCAATAGTGCGCCACGACGGACCACTATCAAGTCATGTTACTTATCAATAGGGCACCTATCAATAGGGCACCACGACGGGTCACTATCGTATTATATTCCTACATTATCATGTCGTGTTCATGTAAAAGTCATACCAATATTAAAATCATGCCACATCCAAAACATAACCCTGTCATGAGGGTTGTCGCAAAAGGCTGGCCGTATGGGGGTTACTGCAAAAGGCTGGCCGCATGGGGTTGCCGCATAAGGCTGGCCGCGTGGGGCTGCCGCAAAAAGCCGGCCGCATGGGATTGCCGCAAAATGCTGGCCGTATGGGTTTGCCGCATAAGGCTGGCCGCATGAGGCTGCCGCATAAAGCTGGCCGCATGGGGTTGCCGCATAAGGCTGGCCGTATGAGGCTGTCGCATAAGACTGGCCACATGAGGCTGTCGCATAAGGCTGGCCGTATGGGATTACCGTATAAGGCTGGCCGCATGGGGTTGCCGCATAAGGCTGGCCTCATGAGGCTGCCGCATAAAGCTGGCCGCATGGGGTTGCCGCATAAGGCTGTTCTTCTTCTCCAAAGATTCGAGTAGAAGAACCATAAAAACCATGGCTTCCAAGCTGTCACTTCCCGTTCCCAGAATACGTATTTTAAATACATATACTGCTGAAATATATTTATTTAATATTTATCATGTATTATTCTGTATTTAAATTTTTTTAATTTTATGTTAATTATTTTTCTGTATTTTACTTTCTGCTTTTTACTTTGCTTTTGGGTTCGGCCTGAGTTGCTTTATTTTCCATCCTTAGATGGTTCAACATGAACCCACCTACCACCACCCTCATTTAAAGCCCCAAATCCTTTCTCTCTTCATTACTTCTCCTTCTCCATTACACTTCTTCTTCATCCTCCATAACTCTCCCCCACCTACCCAGCCGCATAGGCAAGTGCCAACTTGCTTCATGATGGAACCCCTGTATTATTGTTCCATCATCTTTCTTACTTGATCTTAAGTCTCTTTAGTACTTAGTATTTTCAATTTCCATGGCTTATTTCATGTAGATCTAAGTTTAATGTATTTTTGGATTACTTGGGTTTTGATCTAGTAAACTTTATTATTTTTTGAGTTTTGATGGTTCCATGTTGTCGAGAATTTCGTTCTACCCCATTTTGACCTATGGAAGTCCAGATTTGGGCTTGGAATGAAGGATTTAGGGAGCTTGGAAACAATGGCTTCCCATGGTTCTTCTTCTCGAAAAAGTGGAGAAGAAGAACAGTGCTTGACCGCATGAGTTCTCATGTGACAAGTCTTCATTATCTTCCCAGCCGCATGAAGTACTGGCCGCATGAAGTATCCTGGCCGCATGGAGTTCAGGCCGTATGGAGTCCTGGCCACGTGGCATTGAACTTATATCCAGCCACATAAGCATTACATCATGGCCGCATATGACTTAACTCTGTCCGTATGAACTCTGAACTGTTTCGGTCGTATGGAGTTTTTCCAGTCGCATGAGGCTCGCCATCCGTAGCCGCATGAGATATTTTTCTCAGCCGCATAGGCGCATGCTGCTTGTAGCCGCATGAGCTGTATGTCTTTCCAGCCGCATAAGGCCCAGTTCAACCCAAGCCGCATGAGATTTTTTATTTTCAGCCGCATAGGCTTTTTCATTTTTCAGCCGCATAGGCCTTTATTCTTTTCAGCCACATGAGACTTTATTCTTTTCTAGCCGCATGGCGTAGAGCCGCATAAGATTTGACTTATTGAGCCGCATATACATAATTTTCTGAGCCGCATGAGACCCTATTTTCCCGGGCGCATGAGCTCTAGCCATAATGCCTTTGGGCTGATTCTTGTCCCGAAGTGACATTGATTGACATTAATTAACATTGATTGTTATCTTGGCATTAATTAACATTGATTGTTATCTTGATTAATAATTAATCATGCGTTCCTAGTTGGAACTAAGAGACTGGCTTGTCGTCTTATTGAATTGAATGAATGAGACACATTCATATAAACTATGAACTATTGCAATTGACTGGCTGATCCCGAATATTGGCATACAGGCACATGCAAACTTCAATTTATTTATTCTTCTACAAAAGCAGCATGTGTACTTTATGGTCAAGGCATGATTATTTTGTGGTTAGTTTTGATTGTTGTATTACGCTATGTAAGACCTACAACCTAACCGTACGGGTATCGTTGTAGAGTTGTGCATATCGTACCTGGTACTAAAGTACTCATTCTGAATGACCATGATCCACGGCATGGGACTTCACTTAACATAGAGGCTACTAAGTTAAATAAAATAATGATTGCATGGAGAGAATGGGTTCCCGAGTTCTTACATGGCAGCCCTCTTTGGGACTATTAGTTCCCGACAGGCCGGCTGGTTCCCACAGATACTGTAAATCTGCCACACGGGCAGGGAGCGGTATCTGCTTATATTATTTATTATATATTGTATATTGATGACGGGCGTCCCGCTGGGACTCGTCTAATTCATGATTGGCACAATTGATTGATTGGATAGACTAGCCTTGCTTGCACATAGTAAGAACTGAGGAATCCTTTATTGCATAATTCCAGGATAACTTGGAACTCACAGTAGCAAGCCGTAGTAGTTGAATGACCGTTTAAATTGATTTGTTTGTGTACTGTACCTACTCTGTTAACTAACTGAGATGATCGGAATGTCAGGACATGACGGGCCAACTTCTGTCCTTGTTTGGTTGGGGAGTTGGTTCGAAGTATCGTGATGTGATGTGAATCCCAGTAGCAAGCAGAGATCTATTTATCATATTCTCTTATTACTTGTTTTAATTTCTCATATCGTGTTTCCTTGCGGTACTTGCTATTAGAGGTCTAACCCCTCTGGTTTTGCATGGCCAGATTTAGAGCCGATCCCCGAGGACTCAGCTTACTTCTACCTCCAAGATGGTCAATACTAGAGGAATGATCGCAGGAGGACTCGAGTGGGTTCCTTACTTCCCCGCTCGTTTTGTTAATTACTTTATACCTTGCCGTTTGGCACCGATATGTTAGTCGGATTGTCTTGTACTTACTTTTACATAATTGTAACTAAGTCAGGCTGCAGCTGATAACAATTGTGTATACTTTGCTACATCATCTGGCTATGTTTTGTAAAGCCATATCTCAAGAACATTTTGACTCAGCATTTGAGACGCCTTACTGCTTTATCTTACATGTTCTCTATTTTTGTTTCTTGTTTGAATGATTGAGACAATAGATGTGAAGTGACCATAGTGAGACTTTCATGTAGTATGCACCCCCTCGTCTTTTAGACAGCATTAATCATATTATACGGTATTCATCTTCCCGTAATACGTAGCTGGCTGAGTCATTCCTCCGCTCTCCGGTATTCTGGTTTTGGGGCGTGACACAAGCTCCATTAATCCTTCATTTAAAGACAAAATCCGAACTTCCATAGGTCAAAATAGGGTAAAACAAAATTCTCTACAATATGGAACAATCAAAACTTGAAAATAACAAGGTTTGATAGATCAAAACCCAAGAAATCTAAAAATGCAACAAACTTAGATCTACATGAAATGAACCATGGAAATTAAAAATGCTAAGTACTAAAGTGTCTTAGAATCTCGTGAGGAAGACAATGGAACAACAAAAATTGAGTTCCTCTATGAAGTAAGTTGCACTTGCCTAAGCTCTTGGTAGGTGAAGAGAGTTAATAGAGGAAGAAGAAGAGTAAATGAAGAAGTGAATGAGGAGAGAGAAAGGAGTTGGTGGCTTATAAAGAAGGGTTAGCATGTTGAACCAAGCCAACCAAGCCAAACCAAAACCAAGCCATGCCAATATTAAACAAATGTAAGATTAAACCAAGATCAAGCTAAGCAAGACAAGTCTAACTACGGGTCAGGATTCCGTACACGTATACTGGAAATACGTACAACGGACAACGGAGGTGACATGATCAGCACCACAAAATCTGCACACATCTGCATCCTTGTCGTCTTTGTAGTACAGCATGCACCCATTACGACAAGAATCAATTTTCTCGTATCCCATCCAGAGCGATCACACCATCCTCTTAGACTGGTAGAAGTCTTTAGGTAACTTAGCACCCGCCGACAAGATCTCTATAATCAACTCTAACACTCGGTTGTAGCATTCTTACGACATGTTAAAATCTTACTTAATGCTCAATAGTCTTGTAACCACCTCCAACGGTGAATGAACCTCACAACCAGGATACAATGGAGTCCTTGCATTCTCCAGCAACTCCATGAACTTTGCAGCATCGACATTGGGGTGCCTCCTCAGCTACATCATGAATGAAACTAGGCCTCGCAGTGTCAAAAACTATGTTCACACACCCGTCGTCGTATGCATGATTATCTGAAACAAAATTAGGTCCCGCATGCATATACGGCTCAACATAAGGCTCCAGCTCTGATGCTAAAGACACAAGTTCTCCGTGTACGAGTACAAATAATATGTCACTTCCACTTCTGGATAATATTTTACGTTATGACATTTCACACATGGACACTTAATTTTGGTGTCTTCCATGTACTGAGAGAACGCCTTAGCAAACTGCAGGAACTGTTCTACTCCCGTTATGTATTCATCCCGTACACCACACATATCATCAGGACGACGATTGTACATCCATGAACGATTCCGCAAGTAGTAATTCATATCCATTTGGAAATAATTCTGCAAAGATAGATACACATGTTCACTGCAGTAACTAATCAAACTGGGTAAAGTTGAGTTGACTAAGTTAATATCTTGGACAAACTAGTAAAACTGGGTGAAGTTGACTAAGTCTAGGCAATTATCTTTCACTAGACATAGATATGGAACAAACACCGATATTTACAGTGTTCGAACTTCCTAGTGTATATTACAGTAGAAAGACATGGTAACCGTGTCCGTGTATCCGTGTGTGTGTGTGTCCGTGTATCCGTGTGTGTGTCCATGTGTCCGTGTGTGTGTCTGTGTGTGTGTGTGTCCGTGTGTGTGTATGTGTGTCCGTGTGTGTGTGTGTGTGTCCGTGGGAGAGGAGGAGGAGGAGGAGGAGGGAGCGGAGTTAGGTTAGGGTTTACCTGAGGAAGAGGAGGAGGAGCTCGAATTGGGGAAGGAGGAGCTCGACGGGGGGGGGGGGTAGGGGTCGTCGGGGGGGAAGGGGTCGCCGGGGGGGTAGAGGGTCGCCGGGGGTCGAGGGGGTTGCCGGGGGGGAGATCGCCGGGGGGGAGAGATCGAGAGAAAATTTTCAAAATTTTCGAGTGAGGGGGAAAAAGGAAACAACGTGCCCTAAGTAAAAACTTTGGTGACGTCAAGAGGAGACGTCGCTAAATGTCGCCAACTAGTGTCGTATAGCGACGACATTTTAGGACGTCGATAATATGAAAAATTTTGGCGAAGTCCTTTGTCGGTGTCGCTAATTCCGTCGCTAATTTTTCATATTTTAGTAGTATAAATTCTAGACTCGTTCACCTTGAGTTTGATATATCATGTCTCATCCATTTTTGCTTTTCAACATTCCTTTGACTTTGCGTAATTTTGGGCCAACTTAGGCCAATTTGAGTCGTTGACGTAATTTTAAGCCAACTTCTAATTTAATTTTTGGACTTGATATAGATCAAAACCGTATGACCCAATATATAATTTTGATCCATTTTGAGTCTACAATACACGTCTAGGGTGTACCATCTAATCGAGTTCTCATGTGCTACTTATTTGCAAATGGCACATGAGACTCATTAAATTGATTTTTTGGGTCTAATTTGACTAGTAATGCTACTCGGACCCTAACCTAGTCAACCCTACTAGTTATGTCACGACCCGTACCCTGATGAGGGGCACGAGTACACGGTTACGTCCAGCCTACGCCGCAGAATCGGCGGTAGAACGCTGTCTAGGTCGTCTACAAAATCTACGCTAAACAGACACTACTAAAATACCCCACTTTACCGACGGAAGTTTAGCGACGGACGGATTCCGTCGCTAATAGCGACCAGTTTCCGACATCTTAGCGACGGATTAGCGACAGACAACATAACATAATTTTTTCCAATTTTAAATGTAAAAATTTGTTGGGTTTCCGTCGCTAAGTCGACGAACGTTAGCGACGGATTCTTTTTTGTCGCTTATTCGTCGCAAATGTTGGCGACAAAATCTTTAAAACATTGGCGGGAACTTTAGCGACTAACTGGCGACGGATATATCCGTCGGAAAACACCTTTTAATTGGCGACGGTTTAGCGACTAATTTATTCCGTCGCTATTCCGTCGCTAGGTTCTGTGCCCTAACTTAAATTGAACCGACGGGGGGGAATTTTTCATTCCCCCCAAAACTCTCTCTCTCTCTCTCGCGGCTCTCTCTCTCTCTCTCGCGCGCGGCTCTCTCTCTCTCTCTCGCGGCTCTCTCTCTCTCTCTACCAGGTATCTCTCTCTCTCTCTCTCTCTTTCTCTAATTTTGGGTTTTGGGGCCGGGGGGGGGAGGGGGGGGTCGGCTTTGCGGGGGGTGGAGAGGGCGGGGGGGTGGTGAATGGGGTCAGGGGGTCGGGGGGTGTGGGGAATGGGGGCAGGGGGTGGGGGGGGTGGGGAATGAGGGTCGGGGGGTCGGGGGGGTGGGGAATGGGGGCAGGGGGGTCGGGGGGTGGGGGGTGTAGAGGGCAGGGGGATCGGGGGGGTGTTGAATGGGGGCAGGGGGGTCGGGGGGGTCGGGAATGGGGGCAGGGGGGTCAGGGGGCGGGGGGTGGGGGGTGGAGAGGGCAGGGGGGTCGGGGGGGTGGGGAATGGGGGCAGGGGGGTCGGGGGGGGGGAGGGTGGGTAATGGAGAGGACAGGGGGGTCGGGGGGGTGTTGAATGGGGGCAGGGGGGTCGGGGGGGTGGGGAATGGGTTGCATTCCCCGATACGGATACGGTTTGGCATGTCCCGATCCTAAGAAATAA
The DNA here is from genome assembly GCA_029216955.1 of Iris pallida. NCBI lineage: Eukaryota > Viridiplantae > Streptophyta > Magnoliopsida > Asparagales > Iridaceae > Iris > Iris pallida. The sequence continues at coordinate 8,907,468 of JANAVB010010794.1, read as the reverse complement.
TACTATTTCATTTAATTTAATTTCATTTAATTTCAAAACTACTAAGAAATAATACTTAAAACACTTAAAATTATGCCTAAATGTATAAATTATATGTTTTTAAATGTAAATAATTTATTAATAATTATTTGTTTTCCAATACCAAAAAAATTCGATACTTCGATCCGATACCACCGATACTACCGATATCGCCGATACCAATACTAGATTGCTTAGACTTATATTGCAAGGTAACTAGATACAAGTTATGATACAATGTAAATGCAAGTATACATGTTAGCTAGATAGCTTAGACTTATATTGCAATCTCCTATTCACACGAGTATTGATATCGCCGATGCCAATACTCGTAGGAATATATAGTCCGATACCGATTCCGATACCGATACTTTGAACCTTGATTTAAATACATGTTAGTATAGTATCTTCACATATATGTTAAGAGTATATACATGATTAGCAAGGTAACTAGATACAAGTTATGATACAATGTAAATGCAAGTATACATGTTAGCTAGATAGCTTAGACTTATATTGCAATCTCCTATTCACACGAGTATTGATATCGCCGATGCCAATACTCGTAGGAATATATAGTCCGATACCGATACTTTGAACCTTGATTTAAATACATGTTAGTATAGTGTCTTCACATATATGTTAAGAGTATATACATGATTAGCAAGGTAACTAGATACAAGTTATGATACAATGTAAATGCAAGTATACATGTTAGCTAGATAGCTTAGACTTATATTGCAATCTCATATTCACACGAGTATTGATATCGCCGATGCCAATACTCGTAGGAATATATAGTCCGATACCGATTCCGATACCGATACTTTGAACCTTGATTTAAATACATGTTAGTATAGTGTCTTCACATATATGTTAAGAGTATATACATGATTAGCAAGGTAACTAGATACAAGTTATGATACAATGTAAATGCAAGTATACATGTTAGCTAGATAGCTTAGACTTATATTGCAATCTCCTATTCACACGAGTATTGATATCGCCGATACCAATACTCGTAGGAATAGTCCGATATCGATATACATTGTAGAGCTCTGTTTTACTATTCTGGACATGTTGTGACCTGTGCTGTTCTAAATAGGAGCCAGACACACTCCTGAGACGGGGGAGTATGTATAGTGATGTGGATTCTTACTAACTTATCATATGAACCCATTTATGGGCCCTTCATTGAACCTTCTCATGTGCAACTTTCAGTCCATTCACAGTTCCCTATATTGTACTCTATATCACCTAGTTCACTTATATCTAACATCCTAACCCTAATCCAAATTTATGAGTATCGGTATCGGGCTATTCTTATGTTTAGTTTGTCTTACGATACAGATTTTCACATCCAAATTGAGGATGAGTCGTTATTTTGTTGATCGTACATGGATGTACAAACGGCAACACGAGAGTAGAATTGGTGTGAGTGACGATTTTCAGGCAGGCGTGGAAGTATTTCTTAATTATGCAATGAGCAAAGCTCAGTACATGGACGGTAACAAAATTAAGTGTCCATGTGTTAAATGTCATAATAGACGTTACGAAGAAGTGGTGACTGTGAGAGATCATTTGACCCGTAAGGGTTTCGTACGTAATTACGGCCTGTGGTCATCGCAAGGTGAACTATATTCGGAAAGACAGGCTGCGGAAGCTGCTACTTATGCTTTTGATGATAATGCTGCAACGGATGTCATCGAAGACCACGGATGCTCTGTTGATTATGGAGATCTGCAGAACCTTGCACGAGATATGGTGTATGATGCGGCAGGGCCTAATTTTGATCCGAAGGATCCTAATCCCGAGGCGAAGGAGTTCTATGACATGTTTCAGGACGCAGATACTTCTCTATATCCTGGTTGTGAGACTCATTCCGCACTGTCAGTGACGATGCGGTTGTTGAACATAAAGTCTGATTTTAACTTGCCACAAGCTTGCTATAATCGGATCACAGAAGTAATCAAGGAGGTGTTACCGAAGGAATCAAAAGAGCTACCAAAAAACTTCTACAAGTCAAAGATGATGGTCCGACAACTGGGACTGGGGTACGAAAAGATAGATTGTTGTCGCAACGGATGCATGTTGTACTACAAAGAGAATTGCGTATCAGAAAGTTGCAGCTTCTGTAATGCGGATCGTTACAAGCCAGTACAGGAAAAAGGAAAGTCGACTAGAAAACGACGTTCTTACAAGTATATGCATTACTTGTCGATCACGAAGCGCTTGCAGAGGATGTATATGTCTCTAAATACAGCAGAACACATGACGTGGCACAGCGAAGAACGCATAAAGGACGAAGGAGAATTGTCACATCCTTCGGATGGAGAGGCGTGGAAACATTTTGATTTGTGTCATCCAGATTTTGCTGCAGAGCCTAGAAATGTACGCCTGGCGCTATGTGCTGATGGCTTCGCCCCTTTCGGACAGTCGGGATCTCAGTACTCATGCTGGCCGGTCATTCTTACCCCTTACAATCTGCCACCATGGATGTGTATGAAGACTCCTTATATGTTTCTGACAGCTATCATACCCGGTCCTAAAAATCCGACGAAGAACATCGATATATATTTATAGCCGTTGGTGGATGAGCTGAAACAGCTGTGGGAGATCGGCGTCACGACCTATGATATTTCCAGGAAACAGAACTTTCAGATGAGAGCTTCACTCATGTGGACAATCAATGATTTTCCAGCATACGGTATGCTGTCGGGATGGAGTACGCACGGCAACATGTCTTGTCCGATATGCATGGAAAATAGTAAGGCGTTCCGCCTTAGGCATGGAGGAAAAACTTCTTTCTTTGACTGTCACCGTCAATTTCTGCCCGCGACCCATCCTTGGAGAAAGAATAAGGACGCGTTCAGATATGGAAAACAAGAATTTTCTCAACCTCCTGCCAGATTTTTGGGATACGATATTTGGGAAGCTGTAAAGGAATTGCCCACCGCAATGGAAGATCCATCGAACCATCGTGTCGAGGGGTTCGGACAAAGCCATAACTGGACCAAACGGAGTATCTTCTGGGACTTGCCTTATTGGAAAGATAATCTTATAAGGCATAATCTTGTTGTCATGCATATCGAAAAGAACGTGTTCGATAATGTCTTCAATACCGTCATGGATATTAAAGGAAAGACGAAGGACAATCCAAAAGCAAGACAAGACATAGCCGAGATATGCAAGCGTCCTCATCTGAACTTGATACAAAGGGGTGCTGGTGGACAATTAAGTAAGCCTATAGCGCCATACACATTGAGCAAGGAAGATAGATTAATAATCTACAAGTGGATATCTAATTTAAGATTTCCCGACGGCTATGTTTCGAATTTGTCTAGATGCGTTGATCTCAATGAACGCAAGCTAACGGGAATGAAGAGTCACGACTGCCACGTGTTTATGGAAAGATTACTGCCCATTGCTTTGAGAGAGTTGTTGCCTTCTGCTGTATGGGTTCCGTTGGCCGAGCTGTCTACATTCTTCAGGGATATCTGTTCAACTAAGCTGACGGTGCAACATATGGTACAACTTGAGGAGAAGATTGTCTTAACAATCTGCAAGTTAGAGAAAATATTTCTACCGGGCTTTTTCGACAGCATGGAGCATCTACCGATTCATCTAGCATACGAAGCCCGTGTCGGTGCATCTGTTCATTATCGATGGATGTACCCCTTTGAAAGGTAAATAAAAATCGATATAATTTAAGTGAAATTTAAGTGGATTTTACAATTCATTGTTAATTCTCAAGATAATTTGTCTCTTTAGGTACCTACACCATATAAAGAAGAAAGTTGGCAACAAGGCTCATATAGAGGCTTCGATATGCGAATCATATCTTATCGAAGAGATGTCAAATTTCTGCTCCATTTATTTCGATACTCATGTCGAGACAAATCGAAATAGACCTCAAAGGAATGAAGAAGACGTTGAGGATGGAGGTATATTCAATTTAAGGGGCAAGCCTATTGGGGCTAGTAAGAAACGGTGGTTGACCGATGATGAGTATGATACCGCTCACCGATATGTCTTGTTAAATTGTGACATACAAGAAGTGAGAGATTTGGAGAAGTAAGTGACTACGCCTCGTTATAATCTCTAATTTGGTGAATTAAGTGACTACACTTATTTTTATTCTCTCTAACAGTGTATTTAGAGGTGAAGTCAAAATGAGGACACCATATATTACAGATGAGGGACTTCAAAGAGAGGTTGATTGTACCTTTCCGTCCTGGTTTCGTAAATACGTAAGTAACTGAGATAATATGTTATGCGGCTACCATTAAAATATATGCAGCTAAAATATTTAAATTATCAATACATGTTTACAGGTTTTATTGCCTGAAACAACACTCATAAATAAGAGCATTCGTTATTTGGCATTGGGACCGAAGAAGCATGCAAAGACTTTGTCAGGCTATGTCGTTAATGGCTTCAAGTTTAAGTCAACTCAGCATGCTATAAATGCCGAATTTCTCAATGACGGCTTCGATACCAAGAATTCTGGTGTTTGCATAAGAGGCACCATCTATGACGACGAGCCAGACTTTGACTATTATGGAGTGCTTCGGGAGATTGTAGATTTACAATATAGTGCCCCATATGATATGCATATTGTGATGTTCAAATGTGAGTGGTTCGATACGAGACCAAATATCGGTTGAAGAATCGATAAACAATTTAGATTCGTCGATATAAATCATCGCAGGAGGTATAGAGGGTCCGACACGTTTGCGATAGCAAGTCAGGCTGTTCAAGTCTACTATACAAGCTACCCAAGGCGTCGTAGAGATCGATTTAACTGGTGGGCAGTATGCAAGATTAAATCTAGAAATACATTCAACGTTGGAGACCCAGCATACCAAGAGGACCAGATCGAGAAGCCCCAATACATGGGACAACAGTCGGATACCATGGACGTGGAAGATGTCGATATACCTTATGCTGAGGAAAATAGAGGGAAGGAAGAGGTTGATATACAAGACTTAGCTGTCAACCAGGGGAGAAAGAGGCGTCTTGTCCCAAGTATTGAGCCTGAAGAAGAAGTAGAAGAAGAAGAAGAAGAAGAGGATGAGGATAAGGATGAGGATGATGATACAGATGAAGTCGACGATGAGGATGATGATATAGATGAAGTCGACGATGAGAATGAGGATGAGAACGATGACGATGACGATGAGGACGAGGACGATAACGATGATTAGATTAAATATCGGTATATATTAGAAGCACTTACAACTAACTTAGTGAATTCAGTTTAGACGGACACATTCTTATTTCAGTTTATGTTTTTGTCGTTCGATCATCTACTTATTGTATGATTTTCTTTTTACAGATGGCACTCTTAGTTCTCATTGTCTTGACGGCACTCGCCGCCCTGCTGCTGGTATATATATTTTAGTTCAGTTTTATATTCATTTATACTTCTATATTGTTAATTATATTTATGTGTTCTATTTACAGGTCATGGTCACTACCACTCGTGCTGCTGGTAGCGGCAGTGGCCGTGGCCGTGGTGGTGCTGGTGGTGGCGGTACTGGCCGTGGTGGGCGTGGTGGTAGCGGCACTGGCCGTGGACGTGGTGGTAGCGGTCGTGGTCGCCTTCCACATTCCCCGGATATAGAGTCCTCCGATCCCGACCTGGAGAGCCCGGCCACAGACTCTTCCCGCCGTCGATCTATCTCTGCGCTACCTTCATCTTCATCGAGGCCTGAGACTCCATCCGCTAGCGGATCCGTTCCGCCCCCGGATGCACCAGCGGGTACACCATCAGTTACTGCAGGGTGGGCTCCGGAGTACCCCCGGATTCAGCTTCATCCTGCTATCGGTGAGTACATCCGCGGACCCGCGGATCCTCCGACGCCTCCAGAGAGGCCGATAGGCGAGAACCGACGAGAGCTATGGCCCGCGGGTGATACGTAAGTAAATTTAAGTTAATTTATTAAATTTGTTTCATTTGACCGTTCTGCCGAGGTCCGCCTGGTACCGGATACTGCGCTCATTGGGCTCATGGACTTGATGTCGCCAGAGCAGCTCCGCACGCTTCCAGAGCATGTGTTGTCCCAGGTGCCGGCGTACATGGTGGAAGAGTACATCCGCAGAGTCGAGGCGGCGCCGAGACGACGACGCGATCCATCTCAATGATATTTGTACTGTTTTTGGATATTTGTACTGTTTTTGGATTTTGAATTCTGGATATTTTGGAAGCGTACATGAATGTTTGGATATTATGAATTTGTGTATTTGTGTTTGGATATTTGTACATAGATGTTTGGATATTTCTGTTTGATATTGGATATTATGAATTTGGATATTTGGATATTTGTTGATCGTACATGGATGTTTGGATATTGGATATTATGAATATGTGTAATATTTACGAAAAGGAAATAGAATGTTTCTGTAATTTTTTTAATTAATGTTGCATTTAGCGACGGACTAGCGACTAACTAGCGACGGATATATCTTTTAGCGACCGATGAGCGACTAACTAGCGACGGCAAATCCGTCGCTAACTGGGTTATATAAATATTTGCAGTTACCGACGGACGAGCGACGGAATATCCGTCGCTAACTGGGTGATATAAATATTTTGCAGTTAGCGACCACCTAGCGACTACCTAGCGACGGCGAATCCGTCGCTAACTGGTTGAAATAAATTTGCAGGTAGCGACGAGCTAGCGACGAACTAGCGACGGAACTTCCGTCGCTAACTGGAATATTAGCGACGGAATATCGACTACCTAGCGACGGCAAATCCGTCGACATGGTTCTGGAAATATGGTAGGTTTCCAGAGACTTAGCGACGGATAGTGGGTCGCTAATCCGTCGCTAATCTGTCGAGGATGACGACGGACTAGCGACGGCTTAGCGACCCATTATCCGTCGACATGGTTCTGGAAATATGGAAGCTTTCCAGAACCAGGCCGACGCCCTACCCGTCGCTAATCCGTCGCTATAACGTCGAGGTTAACGACGGAATGGCGACGGAATAGCGACTGATTTTGCGTATCAGGAACCTCTCTGATACGCTTTTACCGACCTATTTACGACGGCTTAGCGACGGATATTTTAATATTATATGGCATGTAAACCGACGGGAACAAGTCGCTAATCCGTCGCTAAACCATTGAAAGACAACCGTCGGTAATCAGTCGCTAGTCCGTCGGTTAATCATTTGTCCGACGGCTTAGCGACGGACAAATTTTAGCGACGACGTATTTTCCGACGGCCATTTTCATCAAATATCCGTCGCTATTCCGTCGGTAATTTATGTTACCGACGGATGAGCGACGGATGTGGCCGTCGCTAAAGTTGGTTATTTTGGTAGTGAGATAAAGGTACCCGTACAGTATATACACTCCGAATGGAGGTGATATAGCAATACAGTCTCAATCACAAAATAAAACTAAGGTAGATAGCTCGGAAAGGAAATATGATAGATGAAAGCAGGAAAATAGTTCAAGATCCACACAAGCCCAAAGCTATACACAACACCACAGAGTCACAGAAATATAATATAAACTACTACAGTCTAAAACAAAAGCTGGATCGCAGTCCAGGCAAGCCTAACTAAGCTAACCACTCCGGAAGAATAAAATCTAGTGGCTCTACTATCAAGCCACGGTCCAGGTCTACTCCATCTAACCTGTCCCCATAATAGGTCGGGCAATCTGTCTCAGAAACATCTGTAAAATTGTCAATGGTATCCTGTCAGGAAAATGAGCAAATACAAACACTAACAATAGTTCCATATGAATTGAAAAATTCTATAAGAGACAGTATAATGAAATACAAGACAAAGATATATGAAAACTTTGGAGGCATTCGAAAGTCGACTTACAACCCGTAAACCAAACAAGGACCGGGGTTGTAATCCTTCTCCCGAATAGAACCTAGTCTCCAATCACAGTATAGCATAAGAGCATGTAGAAATATGAAATACAGGGTAAAATCAGCAGGAAATGTATAATAGATGTGAGTACTGAATAGAACGACAATACACATATATGATGACTTGGGAACTATTCGAAAGTCGAGTTACAACCCTTAAACCAAACAAGGACCGGGGTTATAACCCTTCTCCTGAATAGAACTTAGCCTCCTACGATAATAAATATAAAAGGTGCCTTGAATTATTAGTGTGTTACGTGATCGACTTAGGAAAATATGCTCAGGCTTTCCATCCGACCGGCTATGAACAATGTGTACAATAGAGCGGTAAGGCCGGTCACCATAGAAAGCTATGAACGATGTAGGGTAAGGCTTTACCCGTCGTGAGGCGAGGGTATAGCTATGAACAATGTGTACAATAGAACAATGTGGGAATTTTGATCACACAACCACTAATAACTCCCCCATCCCCGAATAGTATAATGGATCTGGACATGACACGTCATGACACGGGATTCCATAAGAGGGTAGCAAGTCCCCTTTGGAATCGGTGTCTATACCAATACATGGAAATAAGATGTACCAATATACCAAGAAATCTAGGAACAACATCCCATGTTATGATCCAACGTATACTAGTCCGTGAACTATCGTGACTAGAAATCGAGTAAGACACTACAACTGAATCGGATATAGCAGATATCAAGACAATAAAAACTATCAGCGAATGTACTCACCTGTGGTCCTGAGCTGATAAGGTGAACAGGTGCTCAGAGTAATCACAGACCTATAGATGAGATGCCATGAGTCCAACAGGGTTTAATAATAAAAAAAAAAGCTAATCTAATCATGATATGCAAGTCTAAGTCAAAACTAGGTCAAACCAAGTCACACCATACTGAACTAGGTCATACTAGGACAACCAAGGTCAAACAAGGTCACAGGAACTCAATCCAAGTCAAACTAGGTCAATCTGGGTTAAGGGTTGACTTACAGTTGACTTTTGGTCAAAAAGTCAACTCTGGTCAACACTGAGTCAACTTTGGGTCAACCCTAGGTCAAACTAGTCAAATATTGAGTAACTATTGACTTTCAGTCAACTGGTCAATTCTGGTTTGGTTTCGGTCAACTGGTCAACTCTGGGTCAACCCTAGGCTAAGTTTGACTTTTAGTTGACTTTTGTTGACTTTTGGTCAAAATGGTCAACCGAAGTCAAAACTAGTCTAAGGGCATTAATCCTAACCATTACCAACCAAGAGAACCTAATTCTAACCATATCTTAAACCCTAAATTCATATACCTTAGTTTCTAGGTATTACCTACATTACCCTTACCAAGGAAATCCCGATACCTTGCACATACCACTCTTACCTTGGAATACTAACCTAGGTTTCCTAGGATAGCAAGATACTATCCTATACTAACATTACCTACCATAAAATCCTAGTACCTAGGTCATCTAGTCCATCTTAGGTCACATATTGATCATCTAACCATTACCTTACCATAGCCTACAATACCTTATCTTAAACTTCTAAAATACTAGCTAACCATAACATACCCACAATATTCACTCTCCCACTCATATATGGTTTACACATAGGCTCTCCTATAGGCTCACACCTAGGCTCACACACATAGGCTAATAGCTACCTATTAGGCTCACCTATAGGTTCCTATATAAACTCACACACACACACACACAATAGCTCACACATACATATACATATAGGGCTGATACATGGGGTTAAATGTGGGCTGAAATGGACTGGTTATAGGCTTGCTTAATGGTTGTCCTATAGGCTGGATTTGGGACTAAATTGGACTGATTTAATGGGCAATTAAGGACTGGTTTAGGGACTACTTAATGGTTGATTTAAGGGCTGGTTTAGGGACTGAATAGGCTGATTTCAGGGGCTAATAAGGGCAGGTTTTGGGATAGCTATAGGCTAATTTTGTGGACTATTTTAGGACAGGTTTAGAGCTGATTTGGGGAGCCAATATGTGGACTGTTAAGGACAAGTAAAGGGGCAGTCATGGGACAGGTTTAGGACTGCTAAATGCTGGTTTGGGATTGCCTAATGGCTGTCTATTTATGGACTGGATTAGAACTGGTTAATGCTGGTTTAGGGGACCAATTAGTAGACTAATACATGGGCTGAAATGGACTGGTTTGTGAGGGCTGTTTGTGGACAGCTAATAGCTGGTTTTTGGGACTGAATTGGGACAGTTAAGGACAGGTTTTAGAGGGCTGTTTCAAGACTGAATGGGACTGCTATGTGGTGGTTTAGGGGACTGCTATGTGGTGGTTTAGGGGACTGCTTATGGGGCTAAACCATTGGGCTAACCCCCTCCAATCTTGCTGCTATTGCAGCTGTTAGCACAGCTCAGAACAGTCCCCTGTGTGGGGACTGTTTCCTCCATTGCTGTTGTGTAACAGCAGGGTTCTCCCCCTCCTAAAATCCTCTCACACTCCCTCTATATCTCTCAAGTCCTCTCTAATTCTCTACTCTCTATCACTCTCTAATTCTCTACTCTCTATCACTCTCTATACACAAACACACACACATATTCTAACATTCCCTCAACTCCACCACCATTCCAAATACTTCTCTCCTTGCCCGAATTCTCCCACACCTCAAACACATAATAAATACACATTATGACACACCAATGAATACATACAAAATTGAGAGCCTATATATATATATATATATATATATATATATATATATATATATATATATATAAAATATATATATATATATTTATATATATATATATATATATATATATATATATATATATATATATATATATATATATATATATATAGACACAATATGCATATATCATTGATATATATATATACACATAGATAAATAAATATCATACTATATGATACATTGAAAACACATTCTCTAGCCAACATAAATCTGAGATTTAAATCTAAATACTCATTTAAAACAATATAACTAAAAATCCATGTGTCCAAATAGAGATTTTCCTACTAGGACACAATCCCACATATAGGACACACCTAGAAGTCTCCAAAAGGACACGAAACGGACACAAATGGAGACACAACCATGGGGGTCATTCCTATGGGTTCAAAATATTCCTATATGTATGTAGGGGTGCATTAGAGGAGAGATTATACCTTCCGAAAGAGAGATTCAAAGGAAAATCCTTTCGACACGATACCGACACGTAGAGATTCCAAATGGACACGAACGAGCTCCGAATCCTTCCAAACTTGGCTAGCACCCTCTATCCATGGAGTAGAGAAGAAATGAAGAAGATTTGGTGGAAGAAATGATTGATTTGGAGATGAAATCAATGGGAACCTTCTCTAAAATTTGGGGAAGAACAAGAGAGAGAAATTTATGGATGAGAACAAATGAGAGGATGACTACACCCCTCCTCCTATGGCTGCCATGTGTGGGCTAGGTGTCCCTATTGGCGAATATCTAAAATACCCCCACTAACTCATATGAATTAAATTAGGAAAAGGCTTTAGGTTGAGGCTAAATTAGTCTAGTTTAAAGGCTCTAATAAACTTAACCTACCCATGAATAATTAGTCAACACACTAACTAAAAATATTATCATGTGGGCCATGCCTAACTAATGAGTGGGTCCCACTAGAGTCAAAACTACCACGGGTCCCCGTTACAAGTCGGATTGAGTTGAAATTCGAACCCGACTCAAATAACCCCAAAATAATATCATAAATAATAAAATAAATTTCAAAAATATTCAAAAATACAAAATGACAAAATACCCCTGTTCCTGAAAACTGGGGGTGACAAGTTAGAGCCTAACTAGGAGTACCAAAACCAAGTATACATATATTTAAGAGAATTTTAGATATTTAATTGCAGCCATACGTAATATTCCCTTATATATTTGGCTTGGTCAAACATCTAACCAAAATAGGAAACCTATTAATAATAGTATGATTTGGAGAACCAAATCCTATCCAAATTAGATCAAACCAAAGCCCATGCACTAAATATATATATCTATCAAACCCTAACCATACCCCTCACTCATAACCGCCCACTACTCCACAAATCCCCCAAAACCTAGCGGCCACCACTCCAAACCCGAAACCCTAGCTAACTCCCCTTTCTTCACAAAATATAATTTCTCCTTGATTTTTGCGCCAACCACCACCACTTGGACGTCCCTTTCAACATCCCCTTCCACCCTAGCAACTGTAGGAGCAACGTTGCAGCCGTTAGAGTGGTGCACGACGTGCTACTTGGAAACTCCGTTGAATCAAAGTCTGAAATATTACAACAGGTTAGTCGACTTGTAGATAATGTTTTATCCACTTTTTCTCATCCGTTTTCCGCCAAACCACATCTGAGAGTTACCTTTGTATGTATACTCCAATATCTGATCGCTGGATCTCCTAGTTCCAAGCGGTTTGTCCGTGGCGTTGATTCTACGACACGGTATCCAGAACTGATAAATTCTGTTGCGGTCTACTTTTTGCCAATCTAAGTTTAGTTTCTAACATTTCTATATTTTTATTCAAAATCTAGACGTCGATTCCTTTCCGACGCATATCTGAAAGTTAGGTTTCGCATCCGTTTACTATTTTTAAAATTTTATGACATTTGTCATGTCACCGAACTCCGAAAATTTTTGTTTTTCTTGTGTCCAAAAGTGTCAAAACTCCATGAATCCATATTAAACTTTATCTTGTGCAAGTTTTAACATTATAACTACTATTTTAACTAATTTTTGAGATTTTTACAGAATTTATTAATTTTATTTTAATCGTTGTTTCGGGACTAAATTAATGTGTCAAATTGAGAAAGTCATATGTGGCATTGACATAAGACCTCTTGTGAAAGCGTTCCCCTATTGAAAATGTAATTATAGCAATATATAAGTATTTATAGATAAATTTCAGAATTTAAATATAATATTTTATTATAATTTTAAAGTATTTACGAGGGATTTTGTTACCTATATGTACTTATATAATAGATGGAGTGTCGTAACAACGTTATGGCAACTAGGAGGCGTAGATGCTCATAAAATTTATATACGGTGTGTTGATATAAAATATTAAATATAGTTTGTTATTATAGGTGAGCTTGGGAGGATCGACAAGGACACCGGAGTTGGACAGGCTTACCCGCAGACAGTAGTTACAGGCAAGCGTGCCTTGCCTTCGTTACAGATTATTCTTTTCTGTTTTTGTTCTTTTTTATTCGCATTGCATGACGTACGACGTTGATACTTAGTGTCTATTTATAAACGGGTGTCGATGTCATGATAATGACTTCGAGTATTGACATTAGGCATTACGTACATACTGATGTGTCTATTGACACAATTGACCACAGGACACCGACACATTCATGATACGAGATTTACATGACTATTCGTGGTATTGACCTCGTGTTAGAATTTCAGATTTTCTTATCAGTATTGCTTTTACTTTCGAGATGACTGTACAGACTTGACATTGCTAGATTCTAGACATAGGAATTAGGGAGAACTTGACTACAATATCAGACCTATTATCGTGTGGCCCGTTGTTTAGTGACCTTTATCTCTGTCGTAGAGTAAGAGATTATCACTGTCGAGAATTGATTGTCCTTGGTGCCACGACACAGGTACTGGGAACAATACCCTGCTGAGGTGCTAGAGAGCCTTAGTGGAAGGGGTCTAGTATTCTAGAAAAGTATCTCACTTGCATAGTACATAGATGGATACAGTAGATTTCCTTAGTTTATATTTTTATTTTTGTACCTTGGCATGTATATTATGCACCTTGCTAGTCCTCTGAGGACCTGGATATTTCCCAAGCTTAGACGAAGCTGAAGACTACCCGAAGTTTTACGGTTCGGGAGCTGAGACCGGAGGTGAACCGACACAGGAGGACGAGTTAGTGGCAGAGGATTTCTCGTGATCATGTTACCTTCATATTTATTTTCCTATATTATTCCATTTTCTTTTCATCAGACTTGTAGTTGATTTGTACTTTATTTCTATCTCTGTGTTTTCGAGATGTTTTACCCGCACAGACTTTATTACTTTTATTGTTTCATATTTGAGACATTTTCTTATTTATTCTTGATCTCTTTGTAGACTCTATGGATGTGATTAGATGTATATACTTGTGGACTGTGCTGTATTTCTTGGTGTTATCTTGATTTACAGCTTAAGTATTTCGCTAATGGGCTTGTTGTGTAGCTTGGCCCATTGGTGATGTGCTACTGGCATGTATTCGTATGTCCGATCCTATGTATTTTGGGACTGGGGCGTTACACTAAAGCTCCCACTACAAGAAAAAAAACCCCTTTTACAACATTCCATCTACAACACTTCCTATAAACGTTGATAAAAGGAGAGGTCTTCTACAACCTTTATAGTAAAAATGTTGTAAAATACATGTACAAACAACGTTTTATATTCAAACATTATGGCTTCTACAATGGTCGTTCACAAAAGTTGTGTAGTACTGTTTTCAACAATATGTTATTAACATTGTAATATTTATTAATTTTGACAATGTTTATGTTAAGTTGTCAAATTTATTTATTTTACTATGTATTTAAAATATTGTAGAAATGTCATGTTCGACAACGTTTATCAAATGTTTTAATTTTTTATGTTTTACAATATTTGTTTGATGTTGTAAAAATTATATTATTTTACCACTTTATATAAATGTTGTGTATGTCATATCATTTTACAATGTTTAAGAAATATTGAAAAAGGGTTATATTTAACAACTTTTATAAAATGTTGTAAAAGATGTGTATTTCACAAAGTTTAGACAATATTATAAATTTATATTTAGAATATTTATAGGATGATATTATTTGAGATTTGTTTTATTAGGTCGATACCTCACTTGGTAAAAAGATATTTGTCTTATATTTAACAAGCTTTTCCTTTGAAGGTGTTTTTACATTTTGAGCATGTAATAAAGAGATATGATGTATGGACATTGTGGCTATTTTGAAAAGAGTTTCAAAGAGAGATATGTAATCAAATTATGGCATTTGAGTCGCACGCTTTGTACTTTGTAATCCTATCAAGTTATGAATAAAAGAAGTATTTTATTTTCAAATCCCTGTGTCCAATATTTGGTTTTCCGTAATTAAATATGTTGTGTGCGTGTGTTTTGCTTTGTCTAGTTGTTTTGTGCAGGTACTGGCCTTGTGCAAGCACAACTTAGGGTTGCACGGCATCACGTCTTAGCGAGGACGAACGATCCCACAGGGATCAAAGCGAGGACGAAGGACCCTAGCGGGATCGGGTCGTGACAAAGTTGTATTAGAGCACGGCTTTACATCCTTGGCCTCTTCTAAATATCGTTTTCGAAAAGTAAATAAAGTATTTTGATGGCTTTCAAAAAGGTCCTGATTTTGAGTTATAAAAAACCAATGCCCCATACATTAAGTCCATAATATTTTATGAGACTGACAGAAGTTATACTCTTTTGTAGAGAAATGGCTCCTCCTCGACCATCTGCCTCGACCGATCCGATAGAGCGAATTATGACCATGATGGAACTACAGAGACAGGATGTCGATGAGCGTAGCCAAATGCAACATGCCCAAATAGAGGATCAACAAAAACAGCTAGATGCCTTGACCCAACTCGTAACTTCACTAGCAGAAAATCGAGATACCACCGCAGCGACCAAACTGACGGAAACACCTGAGATTGAGCCCGTGGACGGTGACGAACCCCAGTCGGCACACATGCACTCTTTCTTTAAGCCAAAGGACTTCTTGGATGTGAAACCTCCAGAATTTGAGGGCAGAATATCACCAGATAAGGTGGTCCACTAGATCGATAAAATGGAGAATCTGTTCACATTCGTAGGAGATTCGAGTAGCAAGAAGGTAGTTTGTGTCGCTTTGCTACTACGGCCGTGGGTAAAAGATTGGTGAAAAGAGAAAAGGCCAGCACTGCTCGCGACTTCTAGGGGTGAAAAGATTTCTTGGGCCTCGCTCAAGAAGGCATTTCTGGAACAATATCTGCCTCCTGCCATCCGTCAAAAGATGGAGAACGAATTCATGGCACTAAAGCAGGGGAGCATGTCCGTAGAGGACTATGAATCTGAATTTGCTAAGCTGGCAACGTTTGCTAGTGTAATGATTCCAAATTAGGATGTTCGCATGAATCGGTTCATTCAAGGCCAGAACGATAACATTCAGGAGAGTGTTTTAAACCGGGAGTGTGATTCATATAGCAAGACCTTCGAGGTGGCAGTTCAGGTGGAGCAATTTAAGCTGAAGAGTGCACCAGTAAAAACTTAGACTGGGCACAATCACTCCGAGAAGAGGTACTTTGATGGTGAAAGAAAGGCCGATGGAGAACTCCAAAAAAACAATATGTACCTACTGCGGTCTAAGGGGGCATGTGAAATATGATTGTCGCTATAAAAAGGGAGTATAATACAGGCATTGCAGCATACGAAGGCACACAAAGAGGAGTGTCGTTCCGCTAACAAGGCTTGCTTCAGTTGTGGTCAACAAGGCCACGTTCTCAGGAACTGTCCAAAAAGAAACCAAAACGATACTGAAGAGCGTGGGCCACTGAGAGACTCACCGTCGCTTCGGGACAATATGCACAATCAGCAGCTGCAGACTAACGCTCGTGTTTTCAACCTGTCTACCTTACTTGATCCGGAATGTAATAATAACGGAGGTGAGCCTATTCTTTAAGTTTTGAGGACAAATTTTTTTCTCAGTGGGTTATTATGTAGTGCTCCGCTCCTCGCGGACCACTATGTATTACCCACGGCTTGATGACTCAGTCTTGAACTGAGTATTTGGGGAAAACTTTGTCGGTATCGATTGATCAGGGATGAAATGCAATGAACCTTTCCAATTAATGGATCGAATTCTATTGAAATAAATCCAAGAGTTTTGTTGGATGCTCTCTTTCGCTGCTTGGTTTTGATGAATGTGTTTTCGTATTGGTTTTCGATGATTGGTTTTCATTGTTCGCTTTCATCACATTGTGAATTCATTCTAAATTTTGAGAGAAAGAGACCGAAGTATACTAATCGAATGTTGGTGCGAATGCAGGAGAAAGCATAGACAGAGCATGAACGACGCGTGAAGTCCCTCGTTCTCTCAAAATAAGATTCAATCTCGGTGAGTTGCTTCAACCGGGCAAACATTTATCTTTACGCCCTAATAAAAATGATCTCTAGTCCACTCTGTTGCCTCGTCCCTCTGATCAACGATACCACAATAACAAAAGATAAGAGAAGAGAAATGAATTGAATCGAATCGAATGCTTGATCTTGTGTGGCTAAACATCTGTTTTATATAAATGATCATCTGCTTTGTTGCTAGTATGCTACAAAATATAGACATGGACGGACAACTTGTACATGTTGAGATGAATAAGAAGGCACAAAATGAACATGTCACATACCTGCTAAGACGTGAAATGAACGCGTCATGACCCGTATACGAATCTGTTACATCTGATAGAAAGGATAGAGAATGCATTGGTCTCGGACAACTTGTATACAAGATATCGTCTCTCGGGTGGATTCTTGGGGTGCCTCGATCCACCCGGCCTAGGAGAGATTAGGGCACCCTGAGGTAAAAGAGACCTTGTGATCATGGGGTTGTTGAGTCCTTAGCGACGAGCTAACCCAAGAGTTACAGCGGCTAATCACGAGAAATGACCCCGTAGACCATCATGTAGATAGGCCACATGCATGACCCTAATGATGAAGTTCAATATCTGCAAGAATGATATATAAGTTATTTGTTATGCAAACTGTGCTAACATGTCTTGTGTAGGGATGACTATCAGTGATGGGTAAGATTATGCAAATGATTTCTACTGTTTATGTAAACCCCCTAAAATTTAACTACTATTTTTTATTATTTAAATAAATTTTTATATTTGTTTTGATTGGTATTTGTACATCAAGTGCGAATACGTAAATACAAAGTATTTGTTATTTCTTATACAAAAATATTTGTTACCACAAATGTAGAAAACATATATTTCATTTCAATATAGTATAGTAACTTGTTATTTTGCTGGAAGGTATATAAATACCGTCACACTAGTGGCAAAATTTTATTTATTTATTCATGCCAATTTCAAAAATAATATATAAATAGATATTTTTGTACTAGTCGCATGCGAGATACATGAAATTTAATTCATGTATATATTTGAAATTTTCAAAATTATTTTATTATTAGTTTATTATTTATCTTAATTTATTAAAAAGGCATTTTAAAGATATTCTCTATTAATATTCAAATATTTATTGTAATTTTTGAAATTATTTAATATTGATTATTTTAGTATTTATAAAAGATAATTTAAATTTTTGTTTGGTTTAATTTTAATTAATTATGATGATTAAAATTTGAAAAGATTTTATTGACTTTATTTTAAATAGATTTTAAAAATAGAATGTATCTAAATTGGATTAGGATTTGATCCAATTACTTTTAGTCAATTTGAATTAAATATGAAAAGATCTAATTGGGGATTTAAACAATCCCAGTCCTTATCCAACTGGGTCCTCCACCTCCTATATAAGGAGAGGCTCATTGCTCTCTTATTCTTCAAAAAACTCCATAACCACATCATACATCATGTCCATGTCCCATCCACTATATGTGTATTTCTAATACAAATACAATAATCTCATTCGTGTCTGACAACCCCGGACACCGACCCATCCCGTATCTCGCATGACACGATACAGACTCCGAAAACAGTTCTAACCCTAACCCTAAACCTAAACCCAGTTCTGGCCGCGACCCCGATCCCCGAAGCACCACCGCCACTATCGGGTCGGCATCTCGGCTCTGACCAAACCCGCAGAGCCATGGCCGCCCCGTGCTTCCACAACCACCCCGCCATCTCCCCTGGATCACCACCCCACGGCCACCACTGCCACCACAGTAACCACGGCAACATCCCGACCATCCCCAACCCACGACGAGACACCACCGCCACCATAACCCAAGACCACCACCATTGCCGCCACCAGAATCGTACTCATCACCGCCATCACCATGCCCCGGCCACATCTCCGACTCACCACCACCACCGATGCTGCTACCAGAATCGCACCCATCACTGCTATCACCACGCCCCGACCACAACCAACCCAGCGTCACTACCACCAACCTCATCCAAAGAAGAAGAAGTAAAACACTAACCCTAAACTCACCTGGCCGCCGCCGCCGCCTCTTCCTGCGAGCTCCGCCCGGAGCCGCACCCGCGCCGCCTCCTCCTTGGCGTACCGCGCCCAGCCGCTGTCCCCGTGGAGCGCCTCCACCAAAGCTCCTCGAACAACACGTGAAACCCTGCCCTCCGCCTACGTGCCGGGGGCCGACAACTGCCAGTGGCCAGTGCCTCAGCCCCGGCCACTACAGGCCGCTCCGACCAGCCGCTCCCTTACCGTGCCTGCTTGTGAGCTCACTCCCCTCCGACCATCTCCCTCTCTCTCACGACGACCGGAGCCCGAGCCGCTCCCGAACCCCTCTGCTCTCCTTCTTCTCCAGCTTCAACATCCTTTTCCGTTTTCTTTCTCTCTCTCTCTGAATCCCTCTTTCCAAATGCTCTCTCTTTCCTCCCTCACGTTCTTAAATGTTTCTTTTTTTTACTTTCTAGAATTAGCATAAGGAACCAAGTAGAAGGGAACAGATGTAAGTACTTTTTATATATTATTTTTTACATTGTTTATTAAATTTGTATTTTTGTTAACTTACAATAGCTATTATTACTACTGCCACTTATCATTTTGATTTTAATGATTTATTCTATATGGTTCTTAATGATAATTATTTATTTCATCTTTAAGATTTATAACCTTACTTTTTGTATGTAATTTTATTTTTGCAAACAATATTAATTTTATTTTTACTTTACTTACATTGTCACTCTTTATGGGTTATGACTTTTTAAAGATACTTATATTTGCATTAGATTGATTTTTCTGACACTATTTATACTTTAATTGTTATAATCACTATTATACCTTACAAGTAAATTTAGATATCTACTCAGTGTTAATTCATGACTAGCTTGTTATTAAAATATTGCTATTATGTATATATAACTCCTTAAACTTTTATGGTAACAAACCAATGTTTTGAGCTTGGCCCTATATGTATATTTTTTTAATTTTGTTTAAACCCTAAAAATAATTTCTACTAGAATATTAATTAAAAAAATTTATCCTAGTAGTTTCAAAAGTATAAAATAGTTTATGATATATTTTAACTAACCAAGTTCCTATCTCAAAACCATATATTTACGAACTTAGAATTTTAGCTTAAAAGACTTTGTTTTTTAAAATATTTCCTATATAAAAATGTAGTTTTCAAGCCTTATAGACATTTCTAAAAATCGTATATATATTATGTATCCAGTTTCCCTTAAGTATCCTCTTATCCGCAACTAAACCCATTACTCCTATCATCTTCCAATTCTGAACCTCTTTATGTCGACCTTAACTAAATTGACCAGTCTGGACCCGATGGACCAGTCTGTGCCATTGTCAGAGGCCCTTTGTGTAGTTGTAACACCGAGGCCACGTTCTGCGCCACCGTGATGATTGCACCACACAAGACGATCCTACCAGGCAAGTACCTTGCTAATTAACTGTCATAATATTTATTTTTTGCATTATTTACTTTGTTTCATATTTGTTATTTTTAATTGTTATAAACTGCGCGTCCAAGCCACACTTGGGTGCAAGCGACTTTATTAGTCGTTTTACTTTACTATATGCATGTTAACTTAGTTTTAGCGAACTACCTTCTTGTTGGAGGATATCCTTATATGTCCTTGGGCCATGACACTCACACTACACGATTTGAAATATTTTGCTAGGGGCACGACTTATGGACTGGACATCTCTAAAGTCGTGTGACGGTAGTTGTTCGTAACTGCTATGACTAAGGTAGAGAGACTCAAGCAGTTACAAAACTGGACGAGCCATGGGTATGACTTGGACAGTGGGGAACATTGGGGGAGGACAGACACTAGTGCGTATGAGAATCCAAAAAGGTAAACTACAGTCTCCGGATGGAACTGTGGCAATTTATATTTGTAGATGCCCTCTGACGTCTTGGACGTTACGGACGGATACAGATGACTGGATGCCAGTTACGTACTTATAGCCTAAATCCCACCCATGCGCATGAAAGTTGCCTCTAAATTGTACATTAGACGGTTAGAAATTCCTTTGCATATTTGGGTCTAGGATAGTCTTTTGTATATTATTTTATTATTCTGACAGTTCATATTAGCATGTTCTTCATGTATCTTGTTACGTCCCTCTGAGGGCCTGGTGATTTCTCCAGGTGTGCTTTTGTGATGTTGTACAGGTGCTCTAGCCAAGGCCATGACTTGCCCTCTTCCATAGAGGACGATTGCACTTGAATCGTCTTCGCATCGCTCGACCAAATTCTTAATTTGTTATTTTTCTCTTTATTGGTAGTGGATTTGTCTCCGCCCAACGACTTGTGTAAACAATAATTTATAAGTTATTATAAATTCTTTCTTATTTATTTGTGGATGAGATTAGTTTCACGGCTTTCTATATTTTACAGCTTATGTATACATACAAGGGGTCCATATACTTCGTATGTATACAGCTGGCATGTCTACATACTTAGTCCTTGCATTTTGGGACTGGAGTGTTACTTATTTTTGTGGTGGCCCATGCAGGTCAAGATAAATTATTTGGTTACTTGACCATACCAAGCAAGCCTGCGAATAGGATTAGAGTCTAGGATCTCATCCACACACTTGACCTCCTACCTCGATTCTATTATCGAACTCTCGTTTGACTCAGTGATTTGCATCTTGCTTGATTCCTTCTATCATGATTCTTATCTTCCCTTCGTGCTTGCTAGAGGATAGGAGGATAACCCCTACTAGTTGGATGTCCCAAAAATACCCTTAGCTTAACTCTTGTATGTTGGGTAGAAGGCCTCACGACCTAACCTCCCTTATGACATTAACCAAGTCTTAGACCATAAAACAGTAGGATGATTGTATAGGCACAAAAAAGACTTAGATCCTTATGACCCTCGGACTATTCATATTTTTTATTTCATCTACTCTTGTGCTTATTGTTTTAACTATCCTAGCTAATGCCGCTAATATAGTCTAGTTTTGAAAGCTTATCATTTATCGAGCTTATTCAAGACATATGATATTGGGGGCACCTACTAACATATTGTCTACTCAGAACTGGTGCAGAATGGTCTGATCAATCTAGTGCACTTTGGCTCACTTTTATCTATCGTTCTACGTGGATGGGGACATAGCTAAACTTGCCCTCTAGAGTCCCATCCGCGACAGCCTTGGCAATTCTTTCTGAATTACTCACTCGCCTTTGAACCACATATTGGTATTCAAAAACAACTTCTTTGGACTCATATTGGTTTTCGTCCTTCATCTATTTTAGACGAAGACTCGTACTTTATAGATAGACCCAAAATATAACCTTTAGTATCCCACCATCTATTGCCAAGATAGTTAGCCATGGACTAAGGTGACTATATCCTCGCTTTGAACTACTCGTCGATTCCATATCTACTATTACAACCTTCTATGAAACTTGAAGATGATTCCAATTATCCTTTCATTCGTGCCCTCAACCTAGATATTTACCATGCAACCTTCTCCGAAGAACCATATTTCCCAAGTCCCTAAGCTATTCTCTTGATCTACTCCCTTCGTATTATCATGGTTTTATCGCCTTGACTAGCAACCCTCATCCATACCATATCCATGATTTATTTTCGTAGTTATCGAAATCACAATTTTCTAATGCATATTTATATTAAACGTCGTTTCCTTGCCTTGCCCAATAATTTGATTGTGCTTCCTTATCGATATACCCTCGTAAGTTCACACCCCCCTAATTATTCTTAATTTCGAAGATAAAATTCTTGTAAGTTGGGTAGGATGTAAACCCCCTAAAATTTTACTACTATTTTTTATTATTTAAATAAATTTTTATATTTGTTTTGATTAGTATTTGTACGTCAAGTGCGAATACGTAAATACAAAGTATTTGTTATTTCTTATACAAAAATATTTGTTATCAAAAATGTAGAAAACATTTATCTCATTTCAATATAGTATAGTAACTTGTTATTTTGCTGGAAGGTATATAAATTCCCTCGCACTAGTGGCAAAATTTTATTTATTTATTCATGCTGATTTCGAAAATAACATATACATAGATATTTTTGTACTACTCACATACGAGATACATGAAATTTAATTCATGTATATAATTGAAATTTTCAAAATTATTTTATTATTAGTTTATTATTTATCTTAATTTATTAAAAAGGCATTTTAAATATATTCTCTATTAATATTCAAATATTTATTGTAATTTTCAAAATTATTTAATATTGATTATTTTAGTATTTATAAAAGATAATTTAAAATTTTGTTTGGTTTAATTTTAATTAATTATGATGATTAAAATTTGAAAAGATTTTATTGACTTTATTTTAAATAGATTTTAAAAATAGAATGTATCTATATTGGATTAGGATTTGATTCAATTACTTTTAGTCAATTTGAATTAAATATGAAAAGATCTAATTGGGGATTTAAACAATCCCAGTCCTTATCCAACTGGGTCCTCCACCTCCTATATAAGGAGAGGCTTATTGCTCTCTTATTCTCCGAAAAACTCCACAACCACATCGTGCATCATGTCTGTGTCCGTGTCCCATCCACTATATGTGTATTTCTAATACAAATATAATTATCTCATTCGTGTACGACAACCCCGGACACCGACCCGTCCTGTGTCTCGTATGACACGATACAGACTCCAAAAATAGTTCTAACCCTAACCCTAAACCTAGTTTTGGCCGCGACCCCGATCCCCGAAGCACCACCGCCACTATCGGGTCGGCATCTCGGCTCTGACCCGAAGAGCCATGGCCGCCCCGTGCTACCACAACCACCCCGCCATCTCTCCTGGATCACCACCCCACGGCCACCACTGCCACCACAGTAACCACGGCAACATCCGACCATCCCCAACCCACGCCTAGACACCACCGCCACCATAAACCTAGACCACCACCGTTGCCGCCACCAGAATCGCACCCATCACCGCCATCACCACGCCCCGACCACAACCAACCCATCGTCACTAAGGGTGGGCATACGGTTCGAGGACCCGCGGTTCCGACCCGACCCGAACCATATAATAGCCAAACGGGCCGGTTCTTAAAATTTTAAATATAAACGGGACGGGGCGGGGAGGATCGTGTCATACTAACGGTTCGGGGCGGGTCATCATTTACAAACAAAAGGGGCCCCGACCCGGCCCGTTTGTAGGGATAGAATAATAATTTTACTTAAATTCCTAAACTAAAAAGTAAAATGTAAAACCTACAACATGTTACTAAAAGACCTAACCCAAATATTTCTCTTCTCATATGTAATACTGGAGAATGGAAAGTGATTTTTGTATAAAGTAATTTTTGAAGTCTGGTATAATATTGGATAGGGCTAGTTTTGTATATATTAAAAAAATGTACATGACCCGTTTGGACCCGCGGGTTGTCCCGGATTGGACCCGTTTCAAACGGGCCGGGTCCAATTCGATTCCAAAGAATTTTAGGCCCGCCTCGCCCCGTCAAAAAATGGGACCGGTTCGAATCTATAGATTTTGGGCCCGGCCCGACCCGTGCCCACCCCTAATTGTCACCACCACCAACCTCATCCCAAGAAGAAGAAGTCAAACCCTAACCCTAAACTCACCTGGCCGTCACCGTCGCGTCTCCCCGCGACCTCCGACCGGAGCCGCACCCGCGCCGGCTCCTCCTTGGCGTGCCGCGCCCAGCCGCTGTCCCCGTGGAGCGCCTCCATCGAAGCCCCTCGAACCGCGCACGAAACCCTGCCCTCCGCCTCCGCGCCGGGGGACGACAACCACTGGTGGCCAGCGCCTCAGCCCCGGCCACCGAAGGCCGCTCCGACCAGCCGCTCCCTTACCGCGCCTGCTTATGAGCTCACTCCCCTTCGACCTTCTCCCTCTCTCTCCTGACGACCGGAGCCCGAGCTGCTCCCGAACCCCTCTGCTCTCCTTCTTCTCCAGCTTCAACTTCCTCTTCCGTTTTCTCTCTCTCTGAATCCCTCTTTCCAAATGCTCTCTCTTTCCTCCCTCACGTTCTCAAATGTTTCTTTTTTTTACTTTCTAAAATTAGTATAAGGAATCAAGTAGAAGGGAACAGATGTAAGTACTTTTTATATATTATTTTTTATATTGTTTATTAAATTTGTATTTTTGTTAACTTACAATATCTATTATTACTACTGCCTCTTATCATTTCGATTTTAATGATTTATTCTATATTGTTCTTAATGATAATTATTTATTTCATCTTTATGATTTATAACCTTACTTTTTGTATGTAATTTTATTTTTTGCAAACAATATTAATTTTATTTTTACTTTACTTGATTGATTTTTCTGACACTATTTATACTTTAATTGTTATAATCACTATTATACCTTACAAGTAAATTTAGATATCTATTCAGTATTAATTCATGACTAGCTTGTTATT
Organism: Iris pallida; assembly: GCA_029216955.1. Lineage (NCBI taxonomy): Eukaryota > Viridiplantae > Streptophyta > Magnoliopsida > Asparagales > Iridaceae > Iris > Iris pallida. The sequence continues at coordinate 8,881,958 of JANAVB010010794.1, read as the reverse complement.
AAAATATTGCTATTATGTATATATAACTCCTTAAACTTTTATGGTAACAAACTGTGAGCACCCTGAATTTCGGGTTAATTTTTTTATTTTATTTTATTTTCTGATTGATTGGTTTTGATAAATAATTTATTCTGTTATTTTTCCTTAAGTGTGCTTTCCGTGCCTTGGATATTTGGAGTGTCAGGGATGTTCAACTCTGGAAATCTTCTTCACGAGTTTTAGAGTGGACAGGATTACCTTTATGACGGTATATAGTGTCCCACTCAAACTTGTTCCCTTGTGCTCTTTTTGCTTCGCTGAACTTCTGGTCGATTTAGACTATTTGATTATTAATTAATTTTTCCACTCTTTTCCTTGATCATTATTAGCACGTTACCGTGACTTTTAATTTGGGAGCGCAAGACCAGTCAGTTTCTTGAAACTAACTTCTCATTGATGATCTACTCGACACGTGACCCAATTTTATTTTATCCCACGGTGTCACATTCATCTTCCAACTTGATTTGTGGGTCCCCTGTCGACCAAAACCTGTCAGCCCCAATTATGGACATCGCCCACATTGAGCCTACTACCCGTCCGACACTTGTGTCCCATTTATTGGAATCCCCATGTGCTACTTATTTACCCATGATCATCAACACCTAATTTTTATTCGATTTTTGCACAATGTCCGATTTTCATCCAATCCGACTCCACCGAGTCCAGTCCAGCTTTGTATTACCCTCCATCGAGACACCTTCATTTTTTTGTGTCCAAAATAAAAATATTATCATGTTTACCTATTTCAATATTTACTGGAATTTCTGTTTATTTAAAATCTCTATAGGAATGACCTATTTCTCCATTTATTCCTAGCCATAGATCTTCCTACATTTAATCCTATCCATTAATTTCCTCCATAGAAACTTTTCTCCAACACCCATGCTTTGGCCGGCCCTAAATTTTTGGTGGAGAGAATCTTTTCTCTCTCTCCCTCTCATTCAATTGTTATTATCTCTCTCTCCTCCTAATATTTACTACACCAACAGCAACCTTCTTCTCATCAACTCCACACACCCGAGCACAACAACTCCACGACCACCATGGCCATGGCCGGACCACCCCCGGCCATCGCCGTCGACCACCCACCCTCCTCCTACTTCCTCCATCTCCTCCTCCTCCTCCTTCTCCTCAAACCGCACCTCACCACCACCACCCTTGCACTCCTTGGCAACCGACCACCACAGCCAACCCGAGCCCTGGCCGGAACTCCTAGGCCACCGCCCTGCCTCGCCGTGGCCAGGCTGGCCATCCCCGCGCCGTCTGGCCGTCCCCGTGCCACCGGACAGCAGTGGACAACACAGCAGCCAGCAGCAGCTGCTGCACCACGCATGCAGGCGCGCACGCGCGCGCGCGGGCCACCGTCGTGCACCGCCGTGCCGCCACGTGGGCCATTGTGGCTCTCTGTGGGTGCGCCCCACTCCGACGAGTCCTCCCCTGATGGCCACCGTCGATGCGATTCGTGCGTTTTGCACGACGTCCCGTCGTGACGCGCATGGAATCGAGTTAATTTTGGCGCTCCGTCGCAGCAACTTCGTGCACGTTTTTCTGAAAATCCGACCGTTGGATCGGCGATTTCTTTGCTCCGTCGTAATCTCGGTATATCCACCTTCACTCATGTCAATTTTTTTCCGTTAATTTTTTCGTTTGATACATCAAAACCGGCCACCAAGTTGACCATTTAAATTGTATTAAATTTGGACAGTTTTGCGGGGCCAACTTCGTCAGCTTGTATCTCCTCCACCGCAGCTCCGTTTGGCGTGCTACCAATTCCTGTGCGAAGCTGGTATAACCCTCTTACTACCCCTCTAGTTTCGTTTCATTGTGAGCTTGTTTGATTGGTTGAATTTGCTGCCAAAGTTGGCCGTCCGAATTCGTAATTTCCAACTTGTAAAATTCCATTTTTGAACACGGGACTCCAGATTTCATTTCTGACACCACCATTAGACTTGTGGCATCGTTCTGGCATATTTTTATATAAAATTTGTTAGATTTGGAGAACGTGGGCCCTGGCACATTTTTCGGTGTAAAGTGGGTCCCACATTCTGGGTCAACGGGACATTTTGACGCCGGCTCATCGGAATCCAATTTCGGAGATACCGTTGAGTTCGTATCATCATTCTGGACTCGTTGACATATAATTTGCTAGGTTTTGGTGGACATTAGATCTGGCACGCATTTCGGTACAAGTCGGATACCAATATCCGGGTCAACAGGTCATTTTGAGATCGGCTCATCGGAATCCAATTTCGGATATACAGTTGAGTTCGTATCATTATTCTGGACTCGTTGACAGGTAGTTTGCTGAGTTTTGAGAACTTTGGCTCCGGCACGCATTTCCGTGCAAACCGGAATTCGAAGTTCTGGTCAACGGACCAAATTGAGATCGGGTCAACGAAATCCAATTCTGGAGATACCGTTGGGTTCGTATCGTCATTCTGGTTCGTGGATATATAATTTGTTATATTTTATAGACTTGTTTTCTTGCACGTTTTTCGGTACAAAACGGCTCCGACACGGACACCGTTTTGACCCAAAATTACCTTTTTGCCCTTGTGTCCAAATTGGACCGTTGGGTAGGCTATCCTAGCTAATTTGACCATTCTGGACACGTTGGCGATGTTAATTTCATCGTCCGACATTGTTTGTTGATAATTTCTCTGAGTTTAACCTTTTTATAATTAATTAATAATTAATTCTTATAATGTTCGTATTTCGAGATTATTACAACGAAACTGAGCTCAGTCAATTCCATTGATCTCACATCGCTGAAATTGATAAGATGGACACGTGGATTACTATAATAAGATTATCAACTTTACCATTGATATTCTTATCTCGATTTACGTGTCGTAAGTTTCGACGTACGAATAACGAAGTACACTTGTATCTTTAAAATTAGACTAGACTTACCATGTTTGACCAGAGTTGACCAGTTGACCCAAAGTCAACTGTAAGTCAGCACTTGACCTAGTTTGACTAAATTATTGACCGGAGTTGACCTAGAGTTATTTTGACTTAGAAGAACCTAGAATAATATAGATTGCCTGTAGAGATTCTTTTATTACAACTTGAACAACTTGTAACCTGTGTTGCTTTAAATAGGACTCTGTGGCTTCAGTGGGACCCCCCTGTACTTATCAGCTGTTCAGGTTATCGAGGCGAGTACATTCTCTGATCATTTCATATCATGCTTAAAATTATTTCCTGCATTAGATTACTTTACTTGTACTGTCACGTTGGTCACACGGATTGGTACTATATGGATCCCTTCTTGAGATATTATCCTTAGGGAGCATCGGGTACTCTATGTTCTGTACGTTTCACTTACATGGCGTATCACTATGCTTCGTTGGTTCTTCGATTACTTGTGACATATACTCTTATGATCACAGAGTCTTCCTAGAATCCTTATCCCATTTATGGGTCTACTATTGTCACTACCACTTTTCTAGCTTGAGGGTATTTTGGTCATTTTCAAAATTTTGGAATTAATTTGGAATTATTATTATTATTTATAATTAATGTGATTTTTGAGTAATTTTTAGAATAATTGATTTTGGTGTTTTAGAGACTTTGACTTATGTTGACCTTGTAGACTAACCTAGTGGCTAACCTAGGTCATGACTAAGTGATTAGGATTTGAAAACCTAGGTTGACTTAAGTTGATGAGGATTAACTTATTGGGATTAGTTTGGTGAAAATAGGAGCTAGTTTGATTAAGGAATGGCTTGTGAAGTCACAAGTCATTTTATGACTAATAGGCTTAGTGGCACATAGCCCACACCCATTGAACCACGCCCTAACCCTAAAAAATTTGACCAGCCCCTATGGTCAGCCCCCCCTATTTATATTCTCTTAAAATTAGGGTTGCCTCTTTAGGAAATATTGTCATTTGGAAGAGGTGAGTCCCCATCTTTGTAAATTCTTAGAAAACCCATTTCTTCTCCAAATTTCTTCAAACAAATTGCAATAGGACCTAAATCCATTGTTCTTGCTGTTGGTATTGAGTTTTTAGAAGGAGGAATCAATTTGGAGAGCTTTTGGTGGTTTGAGGAATCATTTCTTTGGGGGCTTTTTTGAGAGCTTGTTCACATATAGGTATAAACCTTTCCCTTGCTCCTAAATTCTGTTAAAAATCATTTTAGGAATGCCCTAACTCTAACCTAACAGTAGGATAGGCTAACCCTAGGTTTTGGACCCATTTCGTGTCCGAATCGGACACGTATCAGGAGTTAGTTCAAGGTGTTCGACGAAATATCTCAAAGGAAATTTCAGTCGAGTTTTTGGAATCTAATTGAATAGGAATCTAGCTTTTAGGGTTACTTAAGGATTTCCAGTGTCTCGTGATGATTTTCGTGTCGTGTTGAGTCGTGGGGGACACGGGAACACGTGGGTGCGGGGACGGGGGCGCGGCACTGTAGCTTCCCTGCTACTCGGGGGCTACTGCACGCAGAATACGCCACCTCGACACTAGATTTTTGACATGGTGATAGGGGCACTGTCTGACACGAGGCTCACAAAGTTTTACGAGTCCTCGTGTCGTGTCGGACACGCAATTCCGTGTACACGGGGAATACACTGTGTAGTCGAGTGTTCTGGATTTGTATTCTGATGTTAATCGTTTTTAAATGTTTTTAAATGATGTTTTAATGATTAATTAGATTCTAAATGTCATGTTTAATCCCTGTTATTATAGGGTTACATATTGTTTGGGTTTAATGTTGTGTTTGGCTCGATTTTGGTTAAATTGTGCATCTTCTGATACACTGTCCTGATACATGGGATTCCTCATAAATTCCCAACATGTAAATTCCTGTTTGTTGATTCTTTAGCACTGTAAACTACCCTCACATGTTTTTTAGTATATGTTAATGTACATTTAAATTAATGGTGGTTTTTGGAATGTGTAAACAGGATTTTAGCAGTTGAGTTGGTCTCAACTGTTGGTGAACTAAATTGGTTCTTGTTATGTTGTAACTGATTTTATTCCTCTTCATTATGCTATAAATGAATGTTAGTTAATTCCCTAATCCTTGAACTAGTTTCCCTTCCTTTCTAATCATCTGTTAACTGGAAATGAGGTTGGGTTAATTAGTATTATTGAATTGTCTTCATGTGTGCACAACCTGAGAATAGTTTAACTATATTGTTTAGTTGTGAATTGATTTCCTTCATTTATTTTCATGTTTGTGAACTGTTAAATATAACATGATATGAAATTGTACTGATTTTTTTGTTCACTAGGAATCTGAGTTGTGTCTTATAACCTGAGAATAAGGTGGTTCATTTCTTGAATTGATTACTCTCCAGTTTTTTTCCCTTTGACTGTGGTGATTCACTGTTAAGGCATTAACCTGAGAATTACATTCACTGTTATGAGCAGCCTGTGAATCTTTCTAACTGATTTCCTTTTTCATTTCGTGGTTCTTTCTAAAACCTATGTTGTTCCCAGATTTTCTTTAATTGTGAATGGGGGAGGGTTGAATGTATGGACTGTTAACATTCACTGTTTAAACTGAAATAGCTTTAAAACCTGAGTTTTCCCTTATATTGATCCAATGCTTCTTTAAAACCTGATACTGTCCTTCTTGACTGATTTTTATTCCCTTCTTGAGTTTAGGATGGCTGTTAAGAACTGAATTCCTTGTTTTAAGATCTGGAAATTGATTTCCTTGTATTATATTGAAATGTTGGTTATCTTAGAAACCTGAAATTGATTGTTAAAACCTGAGTTTGGATTGTTCTTGATTACTTAGTTGTTCCCAGTTTTTCAACATTAATCTGAGATGTGGTATGCTCACTGTTTAAATTGTATCTGAGTTGGCTTTGCATGTGATTCATGTTATGTATTAAACTGAGAATGTATTTTACTATGAGACTTAGGGTTAGTAACCTGAGATTAACTGCAACTGAGTTTTCCTTTCCTTCCTATCACTCCCCTTCCACACACACACATACACTAGTACACTTGTGTCTTCCTTCTTGTGTATATATATAGTATATATGCTTGTGATATATTAGTTCCTATATATATTAGTTATACATATAAAGTGTGAAATGTATATATATGTATGGGATAGGCTAGGTATATATATGGGTTGTCATGTCATGATATATGGGTTAATGTATTATAGATTATAACATAGAGTATTGGGTGATAGTGTATAGATAGCCTATTGGTTATGTGTATAGGCATGGCTTGGCATAGTATTGCTAGTTTAGTCATAGTAAACCTAGAATAGTATTGTCAGACCTAGATTAGACTAATTGACTTAGGTTTGACTTGGTTGACCTAGTTTGACTTTAGGGTTGACCAGAGTTGACCAAGAGTTGACTTTGGTCTAGATTGACCTAGTTTCATATAGAATGCATTAATTTGCATCGTATTATCATTGTAGACTCATAGTGACTTGTACTGTTATATAGGAGACAGACACCACTCCTCGGACAGTATACATTCTCCAGATTCTCAGGATACAGGCGAGTACATTCTCTGATCATTTCATATCCTGCATTAGGAGTATATTTTCTGCTTTAGATTACTTTACATGATGCTGACACGTTGGAAACACGGATTAGTACTATATGGATCTTGTTGGGCGATATCCCCTTAGCGGATACATCGAGTATTTCGTGTTCGTGTACTTTATCGTAAACATCGTGTACTCCTTGTATTTGTGACATTCGTGTACGAAACGTGTGAAATCGTGTATAATCATGTATTCACATGACCTTCGTATACAATAACATAACTTAGCCAGATCCTTGTGTATTGATTGGGGCGGGGGAGTAGAAGTGGTCATGTATTCAATCTAGTAGATTACTCGTGTACAACCTCTGTAGATTACTCGTGTATAACATCGTGCCGTTTACATAACCATCTTGTGCTCTGAATCACTAGACACTATCAGTTCTCTATATACTGTAGCTATTTATTTACAGTCTTTCCGGTTTATTATATTCTTCAGTTTCTTGTATCTTACTCTCTAGCATAATTATATATCCTGACCTGCTATGATTTATTGAGATGTACTGTGCTCGCTCCTATCCTGACTGGACCTGTTGAAATATTACAGAGGACGAGGCTGAGGCGTTCTGCCCTACCAACTACGGTGCTATACTAGACGAGTGCCTGGACTTGGACCAGCAGCAGGATCCACTAGCAGTAGATGACACTCCTTTAGACTAGGACTGTCTTTACTATTCTGGATTACTGTATTAGATTTTGAGATACTCTGAGGCATGTATTTTTTATAGACACTTAGAATTCTGGTTGTATCTCTGTGATGTTTCTTTTCTGGATATTATCATATTTTATCTTTCATTATCTTTCCATCTTACCTGTTCTACCTTTGTTGTGGTTGAGTTTATATTTCTGTTATGTCACCCCCATTCGGGGAGTATAACTGTTTTACCTTCAACTGTTAGATGTTGTGACCTAGGACACCGTTCTACCGCCGACACTGCGGCGTAGGCTGGACGTACCCACGTCTCGTGCCCTTACTCTAGGGTGCGGGTCGTGACAACTATATACCACCCTTCGGGGGCTTATCACCTTTCGGAGGCTTATCACCCTTCGGGGGCTGTACATGGAATCATAACATAACCTGGGTGGATCCTTGTGTATTGATTGGGGGTACGGAGGAGTAGAATTGGACATGTGAATAATACACCAGTAGTATCTTATCAGAATCATTCCGTAGTGTCTTATCAGAATCATCCCAGGCCATTTACATGTCTATATTGTACTCTGAATCACTAGCCACTGTTAGTCTCTATTTATAGTAGATATTTCTATTACAGCTCTCTCTGTTTACATACTATACTTCTTTCAGTACCTGTATCTTACTTTACTACATGATTATATTTTCTAACCTGCTATGATCTGTTGAGATGTACTGTACTCGCTCCAGTCCTGACTGGACCTGTTGATAAATTTTACAGATAGCTTGGGATTGCCTGCTAGCCTAGAGGAGACACATTAGAGGTTGTTTAGATGGTATTTTTTCTGTCTGGAGTTGTATTTTACTTTGTGGAATACTGTATTTGAGTTTTGAGATGTATTTTTGGGTTTATGTATCTTAGACACTTAGATTTCTATCTCATGTATCTCTTTTGGATTTTATGTTTTATCTGTCCTTATCATGCTCTACCTTAGATGTGATTGAGACTGTATCTGCTATGTCACCCCCATTCGGGGAGTATAAACTGCTTAGCATTATATGTTAGATGTTGTGACCTAGGACAGCGTTCTACCGCCGACACTGCGGCGTAGGCTGGGCGTCGTTACGTTCTCGTACCCTAACAGTAGGTGCGGGTCGTGACACATTTTAGTGGTGGCCCATGCAGGTTGAGTTTGTGTAGTGGTATTCTAACTAGAGTACCACTACAGCCTGCACTAGGAATAGGATATATTTTTGAAGGTACTCAATCACAGTTAGGAACCCTTGAAAGATTCCTGGGACGACCCTTGAGAATCTTATTTTAACTTCGATTTGAGAACTCCTTTTTCCCTTGATTTGATTTATCTTTACTTTCTGTTGTTGAATTTAATTTTGATGGATTATGATTGAATTTGAGTTTGTATTTATTGATTTTGATGGATGATTGTCGAATTTTGAATCTTGATGATAGCTGTTGCATCCGAGTTTGTATTTTGATGGATTTTTGCTCATTTTTGAAGATTGATGTTCGTTGATAAATTTGATTTAATTTTTGGGAATTTATTGTTGATTAATTTAATTTTTGACAAGATGAAATTATATGGGCTAGGTCATCTATGTTATGGAATCTAGTCTTCTATAGTCACATTAGCCAGCATGGTGAGGACATATAGTCTGACTTTGGATATATTTCTCGGGTGTAGGAATTTAAGGTTTTCGCAGCCAAGCTAGCGGCACCGCGAAAATGTTAAATACCATGATTCTAGAGGTATGTGCATAAGTCAAGGACTCTGTGATTATCGTAGCCTTGCTTACTAGTATGACGGGGATTTAGAGTACCATGATTTTGGATAGACGCATATGATTATCAGATTGTACCTTAAATATTTTCAAGCATGTTTTCTCTACTTTGATACAGTCCTTCAAAAAGAATTATTATTTGTTTTGCTTTGTTTTGCTTCTAATTATTTAACTTAGGAGTAGCTTGTGTAACTTCTTGCTATGAGTTTCTTCTTAATACAATGAATCGATGATTTTGCTAGACTTTATCTTGGATTTGATATTTAGCTCTGGTTTCAAAATGGTTCCTTCTTTTAGACAAATAAGCAAACAGCTTTTATCGTTATTTCCTTCTTGCTATTATTCTAGTATTGAATAATGATAATAAAACTGTCTTGATTTCGTCAATCACCTACTTTATAATATTGGTAGGAATCTATTGTTGGTCTTGATACAAAATTTGATTTTATTTGGGACATGAGAATGCACATGAATATATATATATATAGCAGACACTTTGCCTGATACATATGCATGCTACGCTTGATCTCCAACCTATCTAAATAAATATTAATATGTTGTTGATGTTAATTTCCAAACCCCAATATTCCTGGTTTTCTGCTTTTTTCAGTTTAAAGTCGTAGTTCAAATATAGGTTACATGTTGTTAGCTTTGTTTACATAACTGCACATGTATGATATCTGCAGGGTTTCAATTTTTAGAGAAATTGGTTAAGTTATGTTAAATTTGTAAAATCTGAGACCGTATACATATTAACCCTTGATACTGGATATTAAATGTTAGCTCAAATTGTTGTTTTGAATGTAATATTTAGAGCTTGTACATTGTTGCACATAGGGATATAGTGTTAGGTTTCATATTCTTACATGTTAGTCTGTGATAAACATTGAGTTGGTTTTGATGTTGAATTTTACTAAAATCCTGAAAACTGAATACATGTTAACATTTTTACATTGATTTCAAATGTTTAGTTCGATTTCAAATTTAACATGTAATATTGAACTGTATGCGTAGATAAATGTATTGATAGTATGTTAGGGTTTCATTTCTATCATGCTAGGATGTATTGGGAGCATTGAAATTAGTTGTGATGTTTCAAACTCCTAAATTTTGAAATTGCATTATGTTAATATTATCCTGGTTTAAGTGTTAGCTTATTTTCAGATTTTTTTATGTAAATGCTGAACTAAAACTGGATTTAACCTTCAATACTAAGCTATAACCCTGTACAAGGACACACACATACCCTAACTTAGTATACACTGTCATGTAACCTAACCCTTCCCCTCTATGTTATGATTATATACCTAGATAGATATATATAGGGCTTAGGCATACATGTTATAATATATAGATACATAACTAATTCTCTACCTCCTCATATATGTATATGTATATGGTTAGCCATGCATGTTAGGAGTAAATGAATTGTGTATTGTAGATTGTTTAACCAATATGCCATGATTAGTGTAACTTGTTAGCCGTTGTTTTGAAACCCAAATCCTCATATACAATTTCGTGTATATTTCACATACACACGTACCTACTATCTAACCATATGAACCTGTTCACATACACCATACACATACAAACCACATAACATTACATAATGCTAGTTTTTCCTCTCTAACGCTCTCTCCATGTATATATTGTGATTGGATTTCAATGCAAGTGACTTTCAATTCTTAACTTTTGAATTTGATTTTTCTGCACCCTTTATAGATGATTGGTAGTTACCTTTCTTTATTTTTGATAAGTACCAGTTTTCATATAGGATGGTAGACCGTCTTACAGTTTTGATGGTTTGTTGTTTCTGTAACTTCTCTAGTTTAGCACCCTAGATTGCTTGTGTGTTTTGATACCCTATGACCATTTCAGTTAGCGTGACTAGTATACCTAGATGAGACTTCACTGTCACCATATGCCATGACCCTGTACGTTGTCCTTTTTGATGGTATGATTTGTTTAAGTTCTGGGACCTTGATTGTGGGGGGTTCCTAGAAAGATTACGAACACTTTAATTTCGAGGACGAAATTTTTATAAGGTGGGTAGGATTTGAGCACCCTGAATTTCGGGTTAATTTTTTTTTATTTTATTTTATTTTCTGATTGATTGGTTTTGATAAATAATTTATTCTGTTATTTTTCCTTAAGTGTGCTTTCCGTGCCTTGGATATTTGGAGTGTCAGGGATGTTCAACTCTGGAAATCTTCTTCACGGGTTTTGGAGTGGACAGGATTACCTTTATGACGGTATATAGTGTCCCACTCAAACTTGTTCCTTGTGCTCTTTTTTGCTTCGCTAAACTTCTGGTCGATTTAGACCATTTGATTATTAATTAATTTTCCCACTCTTTTTCTTGATCATTATTAGCACGTTACCGTGACTTTTAATTTGGGAGCGCAAGACCAGTCAGTTTCTTGAAACCAACTTCTCATTGATGATCTACTCGAGACGTTCGTCACCCATGACCTTCGTGTCCCACTCAAACACGCCATCTTGTGCTCCATCTGCTTCGCACAACTTTTCCGACACGTGATCCGATTTTATTTTACCCCACGGAGTCACATTCATCTTCCAACTTGATTTATGGGTCCCCTGTCGACCAAAACCTGTCAGCCCCAATTATGGACATAGCCCACATTGAGCCTACTACCCGTCCGATACTTGTGTCCCATTTATTGGAATCTCCATGTGCTACTTATTTACCCATGATCATCAACACCTAATTTTTATTCAATTTTTGCACAATGTCCGATTTTTATCCAATCCGGCTCCACCGAGTCCAGTCCAGCTTTGTGTTACCCTCCATCGGGACACCTTCATTTTTTCGTGTCCAAAATAAAAATATTATCATGTTTACCTATTTCAATATTTACTGGAATTTCTGTTTATTTAAAATCTCTATAGGAATGACCTATTTCTCCATTTATTCCTAGCCATAGATCTCCCTACATTTAATCCTATCCATTAATTTCCCCCATAGAAACTTTTTTCCCAACACCCATGCTTTGGCCGGCCCTAAATTTTTGGTGGAGAGAATCTTTTCTCTCTCTCCCTCTCATTCAATTGTTATTATCTCTCTCTCTCCTCCTAATATTTACTACACCAACAGCAACCTTCTTCTCATCAACTCCACACACCCGAGCACAACAACTCCACGACCACTATGGCCATGGCCGGACCACCCCCGGCCATCGCCATCGACCGCCCATCCTCCTCCTACTTCCTCCATCTTCTCCTCCTTCTCCTTCTCCTCAAACCGTACCTCGCCACCACCACCCTTGCACTCCTTGGCAACCGACCACCACAGCCAACCCGAGCCCTGGCCGGGACTCCTAGGCCACCGCCCTGCCTCGCCGTGGCCAGGCTGGCCGTCCCCGCGCCGCCTGGCAGTCCCCGTGCCACCGGACAGCAGTGGACAACACAGCGGCCAGCAGCAGCTGTTGTACCACGCATGCAGGCGCGCACTCGCGCACGCGGGAGCCGCCGTCGTGCGCCACCGCGCCGCCGTGTGGGCCGCCGTGGCTCGTCGTGGGTGCGCCCCACTCCGGCGAGTCCTCCCCTGACGGCCACCGTCCCCCGGGACGCGCCGTCTAGGCGATTCGTGCGTTTTGCACGACGTCCCGTCGAGACGCGCGTGGAATCGAGTTAATTTTGGCGTTCCATCGCAGCTACTTCGCGCACATTTTCCCAGAAATCCGACCGTTGGATCGGCGATTTCTTTGCTCCGTCGCAATCTCGGTATATCCACCTTCACTTATGTCAATTTTCGTCCGTTAATTTTATCGTTTGATACATAAAAACCGGCCACCAAGTTGACCGTTGAAATTGTATTAAATTTGGACAGTTTTGCGGGGCCAACTTCGTCAGCTTGTATCTCCTCTACCGCAGCTCCGTTTGGCGTGCTACCAGTTCCTGTGCGAAGCTGGTATAACCCTCTTACTACCCCTCCAGTTTCGTTTCATTGTGAGCTTGTTTGATTGGTTGAATTCGACGCCAAAGTTGGCCGTCCGAATTCGTAATTTCCAACTTGTAAAATTCCATTTTTGAACACGGGACTCCAGATTTCATTTCTGACACCACCATTAGACTTGTGGCATCGTTCTGGCATATTTTCATATAAAATTTGTTAGATTTGGAGAACGTGGGTCCTAGCACGTTTTTCGGTGCAAAGTGGGTCCCACATTCTGGGTCAACGGGACTTTTTGACGCCGGCTCATCGGAATTCAATTTCGGAGATACCATTGAGTTCGTATCGTCATTCTGGACTCGTTGACATATAATTTGCTAGGTTTTGGTGGACATTGGATCTGGCACGTATTTCGGTGCAAGTCGGATACCAATATCCGGGTCAACAGGTTATTTTGAGATCGGCTTATCGGAATCCAATTCCGGATATACTGTTGAGTTCGTATCATCATTCTAGACTCGTTGACAGGTAGTTTGCTGAGTTTTGAGAACTCTGGCTCCGGCATGCATTTCCGTGCAAACCGGAATTCGAAGTTCTGGTCAACGGACCAAATTGAGATCGGGTCAACGGAATCCAATTCTGGAGATACCGTTGGGTTCGTATCGTCATTCTGGTTTCGTGGACATATAATTTGCTGTATTTTATAGACTTGTTTTCTTGTACATTTTTCGGTACAAAACGGCTCCGACACGGACACCGTTTTGACCCAAAATTACCTTTTTGCCCTTGTGTCCAAATTGGACCGTTGGGTAGGCTATCCTAGCTAATTTGACCATTCTGGACACGTTGGCGATGTTGATTTCATCGTCCGACAATATTTGTTGATAATTTTTCTGAGTTTAACCATTTTATAATTAATTAATAATTAATTCTTATAATGTTCGTATTTCGAGATTAGTACAACGAAACTGAGCTCAGTCAATTCCAGTGATCTCACATCGCTGAAATTGACAAGATGGGCACGTGGATCACTATAATAAGATTATCAACTTTATAATTGATATACTTATCTCGATTTGCGTGTCGTAAGTTTCGACGTACGAATAACGAAGTACACTTGTATCTTTAAAATTAGACTAGACTTACCCTGTTTGACCAGAGTTGACTAGTTGATCCAAAGTCAACTATAAGTTAGCACTTGACCTAGTTTGACTAAATTATTGACCGGAGTTGACCTAGAGTTATTTTGACTTAGAAGAACCTAGAATAATATAGATTGCCTATAGAGATTCTTTTATTACAACTTGAACACCTTGTAACCTGTGTTGCTTTAAATAGGACTCTGTGGCTTCAGTGGGACCCCCCTGTACTTATCAGCTGTTCAGGTTATCGAGACGAGTACATTCTCTGATCATTTTATATCCTGCTTAGAATTATTTTCTGCATTAGATTACTTTACTTGTACTGTCACGTTGGTCACACGGATTGGTACTATATGGATCCCTTCTTGAGATGTTATCCTTAGGGAGCATCGGGTACTCTATGTTCTATGCGTTTCACTTACATGGTGTATTACTATGCTTCGTTGGTTCTTCGATTACTTGTGACATATACTCTTATGATCACAGAGTCTTCCTGGAATCCTTATCCCATTTATGGGTCTACTATGTACCACCCTTCGGGGGCTTATCACCTTTCGGAGGCTTATCACCCTTCGGGGGCTGTACATGGAATCATAACATAACCTGGTTGGATCCTTGTGTATTGATTGGGGGTACGGGGGAGTAGAATTGGACATGTGAATAATACACCAGTAGTATCTTATCAGAATCATTCCGTAGTGTCTTATCAGAATCATTCCAGGCCATTTACATGTCTATATTGTACTCTGAATCACTAGCCACTGTTAGTCTCTATTTATAGTAGATATTTCTATTACAGCTCTCTCTGTTTACATACTGTACTTCTTTCAGTACCTGTATCTTACTTTACTGTATGATTATATTTTCTAACCTGCTATGATCTGTTGAGATGTACTGTACTCGCTCCAGTCCTGACTGGACCAGTTGATAAATTTTACAGATAGCCTGGGATTGCCTGCTAGCCTAGAGGAGACACATTAGAGGTTGTTTAGATGGTATTTCTTCTGTTTGGAGTTGTATTTTACTTTGTGGATTACTGTATTTGAGTTTTGAGATGTATTTTTGGGTTTATGTATCTTAGACACTTAGATTTCTATCTCCTGTATCTCTTTTGGATTTTATGTTTTATCTATCCTTATCATGCTCTACCTTAGATGTGATTGAGACTGTATCTGCTATGTCACCCCCATTCGGGAAGTATAAACTGCTTAGCATTATATGTTAGATGTTGTGACCTAGGACAGCGTTCTACCGCCGACACTGCGGCGTAGGCTGGGCGTCGTTATGTTCTCGTACCCTAACAGTGGGTGCGGGTCGTGACATAAACCAATGTTTTGAGCTTGGCCCTATATGTATATTTTTTAATTTTGTTTAAACCCTAAAAATAATTTCTACTAGAATATTAATTTAAATGTTTTATCCTAGTAGTTTCAAAAGTATAAAATAGTTTTTGATATATTTTAACTAACCAAGTTCCTATCTCAAAACTATATATTTACAAACTTAGAATTTTAGCTTAAAAGACTTTGGTTTTTAAAATATTTCCTATATAAAAATGTAGTTTTCAAGCCTTATAGACATTTCTAAAAATCGTATATATATTATGTATCCAGTTTCCCTCAAGTATCCTCATGTCCGTGACTAAACCCATTACTCCTATCATCTTCCAATTCTGAACCTCTTTATGTCGACCTTAACTAAATTGACCAGCCTGGACCCGATGGACCAGTCCGTGCCATTGTCAGAGGCCCTTTGTGTAGTTGTAACACCGAGGCCACGTTCTGTGCCACCTTGATGATTACACCACACCAGACGATCCTACCAGGCAAGTATACCTTGCTAATTAACTATCATATTATTTATTTTTTGCATTATTTACTTTATTTCATATTTGTTATTTTTAATTGTTATAAACTGCGCGTCCAAGCCACACTTGGGTGCAAGCGACTCTATTAGTCGTTTTACTTTACTATATGCATGTTAACTTAGTTTTAGCGGACTACCTTCTTGTTGGAGGATATCCTTATATCTCCTTGGGCCATGACACTCACACTAAACGGTTTAAGACATTTTGCTAGGGGCACGACTTATGGACTGGTCATCTCTAAAGTCGTGTGACGGTAGTTGTTCGTAACTGCTATGACCAGGGTAGAGAGACTCAAGCAGTTACAAAAGTGGACGAGCCATGGGTATGACTTAGACAACGAGGAACATTGGGGGAGGACAGTCGCTAGTGCGTATGGGAATCCAAACAGGTAAACCACAGTCTCCGGATGGAACTGTGGCGATTTATATTTGCAGATGCACTCTGACGTCTTGGACGTTACGGACGGATACAGATGACTGGATGCCAGTTACGTACTTATAGCCTAAAATCCACCTATGCGCATGAAAGTTGTCCTCTAAATTGTACATTAGACGGTTAGAAACACCTTTGCATATTTGTGTCTAGGATAGTCTTTTGTATATTATTTTATTATTCTGACAGTTCATATTAGCATGTTCTTCATGTATTTTGTTACGTCCCTCTGAGGACCTGGTGATTTCTCCAGGTGTGCTTTTGTGATGTTGTGCAGGTGCTCTAGCCAAGGCCATGACTTGTCCTCTTCCATCGAGGATGATTGTACTTGAATCGCCTTCGCATCGCTCGACCAAATTCATAATTTGTTATTTTTCTCTTTGTTGGTAGTGGATTTGTCTCCGCCCAACGACTTGTGTAAACAATAATTTATAAGTTATTATAAATTCTTTCTTATTTATTTGTGGATGAGATTAGTTTCACGGCTTTCTATATTTCACAGCTTATGTATACATACGAGGGGAGGGGTCCATATACTTCGTATGTATACAGCTGGCATATCTACGTACTTGGTCCATGCATTTTGCGACTGGGGCGTTACAGTTTATGCTTCTTATAAATTGTTAAAAAGTACCTAGACAAGTAGAAAGATCACTAGTAAAATGTTAGCTTCACATGTTAACTTAGTGCAGATATTTGCGAGTTCGGCCAAAAGTCGCTTGCCAGTACATGATGTGTGCTGACCCACGTTGTGGGCATCCTTTTCAGAAAATAAGGAGACATAGGGATTTCAAGTGAGGCACTAAAGCTCATACAGCCCAGTAGAGCTTGTGGATCGCCTCGTAGCTATTTTTTATTTCCAGTCAAGTTGTAAGCTTACATTTTGAGAATGTAATAAAGGGATATGATGTATGGGCATTGTGGCTATTTTGAAAGAGTTTCAAAGAGAGATGTGTAATCAAATTATGGCATTTGAGTCGCAAGCTTTGTACTTTGTAATCCTATTAAGTTATGAATAAAAGAAGTGTTTGCTTTTCAAATCTCTGTGTCCAATATTTGGTTTTTGCAATTAAATATGTTGTGTGCATGTGTTTTGCTTTCTCTAGTTATTTTATGTAGGTACTGGCCTTGTGCAAGCACAACTTAGGCTTGCACGGCATCACGCCTTAGCGAGAACGAACGATCCCGCAGGGATCAATGTAAGAACGAACGACCCTAGCGGAATCGGGATGTTACAAGAATGTGATTAAATTATTATATCAAGTTATGTTATCATGCATGTTATGTTTAATAGCCAAGTTGTATAGGCATGCATAGTCATGAATAACTTGTGCACAAGGTTTATATCCTCGAACGATCATTGAGTCACCTGGACCGGTTCAACCTAACATGAACAAGAGTAATAAGGATGACGTACTAGCACATGCTATTTGTAATCTTCAGTGGGGCTCACTACTCTACGTGAAGGATCACCATCTTACCGTGAATAGTCTAAGATGGTGTGCGTTCACCAATGACTTTCATATAGTTAGGTTGCACGATAATGTTAATTTGTTTGCATGCCTATCAAGTTGATACAAGAACGATATTCATGCCACATTTATATATTTTATAAAGGCTAGCAATTGATGTAGTGACATACCTATTGTAGTGCCCCGTCCCTACATCGTGCCCCGTACTCTGTCCACGGGGTGCGCGAGAAAGGAACACTGTCGCTATCGATTCGGCCGGGACCGATAGGTCAGGATCGACCGAGTCGATCGAACGGGAACGGTTGAATCAAGATCCATTCCTCGTTATGGAATGTCTTCTTCGGAACCAAGTCCCATATTCAGCGGGCTGCGCCTCGAGGATTGACTCTGCGGCTGAGTCGAGGGAGACCTCCCGTTGCTCTGCTTTTCACGCCGCTTGCGTTAGTTTTGGCTTTGTTTTCTGAATGCGCTTTCGTGAATGTTTTTGATGGTTTTCATGGCTTGCATTTCGAACTCGTATTTCCTATCGAACTCCTTGAATAATGCAGTGTTCTAATCGGTTGCTTGTGCGATTTCAGGTAATCGCGTAGGCGACGTCTAGCGTGACCAACAAGTTCTTTCGCCGAAGTAAACTCAAGGTGAGTGGCTGACCCTTCTCTTCTCGACCCTCCCCTTCTTAGGCAAAGTCGATAGTGTTGTTGCGAATGAAAAGATAAATGCAAGTGCACGAACGCGAATGAATAAGCAAGTTTCTCAAAAAGAAAGGGTAGGCTATGTCTTAACAACTAAAAACATGTCTTTGCACGGTCATGGACAACTTGTCGACAAGGTGAGCGTTTTCTCCGCACGGCAACCCGAGGCCACGGGACCGTTGCAGGCATAGGGAAACAAATAATTAGTTGTGCTGGGCACGGGTTAGGCGAGGACTTGCAGCGGGGCTCGCTACTCACGCTGAAAGGACCCCGTCTAACAAAAGCTAGAGGAGTCCACGATAGCTCTGGGAGCCAGTGACCAACACACGATATATTGCACTTGGTATGGAAATGATAACAATTGACAGGGAAGAACATGGTAAGTTTCATAAGGCGCGGCACGGCCGCCGTCGGTAAGTTTCAACGTAAATTTCATTATGCTTGTCATATGCTTGTTTTAAATACATTAGGATGGTTAGAAACATTCATACTCTAAGTCATATAAACTCTTCAACCAAATGAGAGCTTGGAACTTAAATAGCCACGCACCAGTACAAAGTGTAATGTACTGATCCTCGCTCTCCACGCAGGTACCCCGAACTACGAAGGGCGTGCCACTTGAAAGCTCAAGGCGAAGTGAACCCTTTTGAAGCCTCGTCCGCGTGTAAAGGCTTGTTACTGGATTCCTTTTGAAGAAGACCCGCACTCAGTCCAAAAGAAGATGAAGACTCGACTCGCCTCGATAGCAGGTGGAAATGTATAATAATTTTTGCTTGTAAAAAGAGATGTAATGTATGGAATGACTATCTCATCGGCGTTCATTTTATAAGTCGAGTCATGTTGTAGCCCGCGCGGCAATGATTGTAAAGGAGTCTATGTAAAGTTTTATTATCATCAATGAAAAAGTCTATTTCTATTTCAAATGTGTCATTCAATTTCTCTGCGTACTCTAACTTGATGTTGTGTTTCGGATAACCTTATGACTATGCCTTGCGTGATCGCAACTTAGGTTCGCACGGCATCACGCCTGGGGGACGACTATCGATTCTACGAAATCGGGGCGTAACATAATGGTATCAGATACATAGCTTTACATCCTTTAGCCTCGCGTCTAGAGTTCCAAACCTTTGACCTCGTATCGATGAGATAAGTTGTTCTATACAATGAGTCCATAATAATTTGTGACTGATGCGTTTGCCTTCGTATCGCAGAAGTGACGGAACCCACGACCGAGCAAGAACAGAGCGCCTTAAGCGGCTCTAGTAGTTCGCATCGTCCGCAGGCCGGACCTTCTAATGATACAATCGAAATAATGCTGCGCATGATGGAGGCATAGCGAAACCAGTCCGAGAACCGGTATCAGCAGGTAGAGGAACGACAGGCCCAGTTCGAAGCTCGCTTCGAAGCTCGCTTTGATGCACATGCCAAGCTTCAGCAAAAGCAGTTAGATACCCTGCAGCAGATCATCCAGACAATAGCGGCCAACGGAAATTCTGCGACTGCGACTGTGCCTACCGTCACCGTGCCGGCGATCCAATCCATTGAAGTCGACACGGCGGAGCCCGAGCATCAACCAGCGACACTGAAAAAGTACAACTTTGAAGTGTCAGAATTCAAGAAGGCGTGCCGCACTTCCTTCAGCGGTACCGAAGGCCCTTCTATGGCGATCGACTGGTTGGAAGAGCTGGAAGATCACTTTGAGCTTCTTGGCATTGAAGAATCGAAGCAAGTCGCCTGCGCACAACTTCAGCTACGGTTGAACGCGCACGACTAGTGGGCTGTGCGCAAGCGAGCGATCCGACCGGACAACACCACCGCACCGATCTCTTGGGCCACGTTCCGCAAAGCTTTCGAACTCCAGTACCTTCCGTCAGCCGTTCTTCAAGCGAAGGAGAATGAATTCATGCAGTTGAAGCAAGGGAGCAAGACAGTGGAACAGTACGTCGCAGAATTCAACAAGTTGTCTAAGTTTGCTGGCCAGTTTCTGTCCACTGAAGAGTGCCGTGTGCGACGGTTCGAAGTAGGTCTGCGACACTCTATCGGTGCGCATGTCGGGGTCCCGAAGTACAAGACCGTGGGCGAGGCTCTGAATCACGCCCTCCGCCTTGAGAACCTGCATCCTTCCGGTGCTGACGACGTTGTGCGCCACTCCAATCATAAACGTCCTAGCCATACGGGAGGTAACAACGACGCGTCAAAGCGTCCAAATAACGGCGGCTACAAGGGTGAGAAAACGATACCTAAGTGCACCAATTGCGGGCGACTTGGACACTGTAATATCCACTGCTGGCACCGCAACGTTGAATGTTTCGCTTGCGGACAGAGGGGTCACACGGCTCAAAATTGTCCGAGCTTTCGTCAGACTCGTAACTCCCCGCCACAACAACACCGTCAGGAGAATCGATGACAGGCGCCTCGACCTCCTCCGCCCACTCAACCCGCACCGCAAGATGGCCGAGACCGTCGCCCCAACACTCAGCGTCGCGTCTATGCCATGACTCGAGACGAAGCGCTGGCATCAGATACAGTAGTGTCAGGTATACTAAAATTCAATAATGTGTCTGCTCGTGTGTTATTTGATTCAGGCGCTTCACATAGTTTTATATCGACGGACTTTGCCGCCGAGCACAAATTTCCTGTAATATCATTAGATCTCGACCTTAGCGTAAGTACGCCTTCGGGCACACCAATTCTCACAAACTTAGCTTGCGTCGGCGGGATTATCTGTATCGGCGGTCAAAAGATCGGTCTGGATGTGATAGTTCTAGACATGAAGGACTTTGACATCATTCTGGAAATGGATTGGCTCGGGCCGTACAACGCAACTATAGACTGCGCTGAAAAGAAGGTCACATTCTGCATACCCGGAGTGCCTGAATTCTGCTACTCGTATGGTGAGACGTCGCCGACCTGCATGGTGATCTCCGCAATATCTGCTCGACGGATGCTGTATTCCGGGTGCGAAGGCTATCTAGCTTCCGTTCGAGACGTGCGACAGGATGGTGCAAACGCGGAAGAGACTGACGTTGTGGCAGAATTTCCAGACGTGTTCCCGGACGAGCTACCCGGCATGCCGCCCGATCGAGAGATAGAGTTCACTATCGACACATTTCCCGACACCCGGCCGATCTCGAAGGCTCCGTACAGAATGGCCCCTGCAGAATTGAAAGAATTGAAGGCACAACTTCAGGAATTGCTCGACATAGGGTTTATCCGTTCGATGTCTCGCCATGGGGTGCGCCCGTACTGTTCGTGAAGAAGAAGGATGGATCGATGCGACTCTGCATCGACTATCGGGAATTGAATAAAGCTACCATCCGAAACAAATACCCCCTGCCCCGCATCGACGACTTGTTCGACCAGCTCCAAGGTGCAACGGTGTTTTCGAAAATTGATCTACGATCGGGTTACCACCAACTCAAAGTCAAGCCAGATGACGTGCCGAAGTCTGCCTTTCGCACTCGTTACGGCCACTACGAGTTCTTGGTAATGCCGTTCGGTCTGACAAACGCCCCTGCCGTCTTCATGGACCTAATGAATCGGGTGTTCCGTCCGTTCGTTGACAAGTTCGTAGTAGTCTTCATCGACGACATCCTCGTCTACTCGAAGGATCGAGCGCAACATGCAGAGCATCTGCGGACGGTACTCCAAACCCTTCGAGAGAATCAGTTGTACGTGAAGATGAGCAAGTACGAGTTCTGGCTGGACAGCATCTCATTCCTTGGGCACATCATCTCCGCCGCGGGCATCGCAGTCGATCCGAAGAAAGTCGAGGCAGTTGCTGATTGGAAACGGCCCGCATCAGTTAGCAAAATTCGAAGTTTTCTAGGCTTGGCGGGATACTACCGAAGCTTCGTGAAGGACTTCGCGAAGATCGCATCGCCGTTGACTCGCCTCACCCAGAAAGGAGTCGCATTCCAGTGGTCAGACGACTGTGAAGCTTCCTTCCAGGAGCTCAAACAACGGCTCGTTTCGGCCCCGATACTTGCTCTTTCTGAAGGGACGGAGGGATTTCAAATCTTCAGCGATGCTTCTGGCCAGGGCTTGGGGTGTGTGCTCATACAGCGGGATAAGGTGATATCTTTTGCTTCCCGGCAGTTGAAGCCGCACGAGAAGAACTACCCCACGCATGACCTAGAATTGGCGGCGATTGTGTTTGCGTTGAAGCTGTGGCGTCACTATCTCTATGGCGTGGCGTGCAGGATTTATACGGACCACAAAAGCCTCAAGTATCTCTTCACCCAGAAAGAACTGAATTTGCGGCAGAGGCGATGGCTCGAACTAATCAAAGACTATGACTTATCGATCGACTACACGCCGGGCAAGGGAAATGTGGTAGCGGATGCACTGAGCCGAAAGTACTTAGCTTCATTATGCATCAACGATCGACTGCTGCGTGACTTGGAAGGAATGGGCATTGAACTCCGAGTTCATTTCAGAGACGTGAAACTAGCACAACTGCGGGTGGAACCGAGCCTACTGGAGAGGATCAAGTCTGCACAGAAGGACGACCCCTACCTGGAGAAGATGCGAAAGCTGATATCGACAGGAAAAGCGTCTGACTTTACAGAGGACGAGTCGGGAGTGTTGCGCGTGAAGGGACGGCTATGCGTACCGGACGACGCAGAACTTAGAAAGGAGATAATGTCGGAGGCACATTATGCAAAATATTCTTTGCATCCTGGCAGCACCAGATGTATAAGGACCTCCGCGTTGTCTTTTGGTGGCACGGCATGAAGAGGAACGTAGCGCTCTTTGTGTCAAAATGCATGGCCTGTCAGCAAGTCAAAGCCGAGCACCAGCGACCGGGTGGAGAGATGCAGAACCTTGCCATTCCAGAGTGGAAGTGGGATTACATCACTATGGACTTCGTTGTTGGCTTGCCGAGGACGCCGCGGGGGAACGACGCCGTCTGGGTCATCGTCGATCGACTAACCAAGTCAGCGCACTTTATTGCCATCAAAGTTACTTGGAGCGTCGACCGCCTTGCTCAGATATATCTTGATGAAATAGTTCGGCTGCACGGGATCCCAGTTTCTATCGTCTCGGATCGGGATGGACGGTTCGTAGCGCGCTTCTGGAGTAGTCTACATTCAGCATTGGGGACCAAGTTGAAGTTCAGCTCAGCTTATCATCCTCAGACTGACGGCCAAACAGAGCAGGTGAACCAAATTCTCAAAGACATGTTGCGACTCTGTGCGATCGACTTGAAGTCAAGTTGGGACGTCCATCTACCGCTGGCCGAGTTTGCATACAACAACAGCTATCAGTCCAGCATCCAAATGGCACCGTATGAAGCTTTGTACGGCCGGAAGTGTAGATCGCCCATTTGCTGGGATGAAGTCGGAAAACGGTAGATACTTGGTCCGGAGCTGGTGGAGCAGACTGTGCAGAAGGTCAAGTTGATACGAGAGAGATTGAAGATAGCACAAAGCCGGCAGAAAAGCTATGCCGACACGCACCGACGCCCCTTCGAGTTCTCGAAAGGCGACCATATATTCCTGAAGGTGATGCCTATGCGTGGAGTTTCCCGGTTCGGTGCGAAAGAAAAGTTGAGCCCAAGATTTGTTGGTCCATTCGAAATATTGAAGCGAGTCGCCCCGGTAGCTTACCAACTCGCCTTGCCGCCTGCATTATCAGAGGTACATGACGTCTTTCATGTCTCGCAATTGCGGAAGTACGTGCACGATCCGGGGCATGTGGTAGAGTTGGGTAAGCTGGACCTGAAGGCAGACTTATCATATGTCGAAGAGCCGGTGCAAATCTTGGAGCGCAAGGATAAACTTCTCCGCAACCGTGCTATTCCTCTAGTCTGCGTCCTCTGGAGAAACCATTCGGTCGAGAAGTCGACGTGGGAGCTTGAGTCTGAAATGAAGGAGAAGTTCCCTTCATTGTTCTCGTAGAGGTAGGTTCTATTCTTAAGTTTCGAGGATGAAACTTTTTTTTAGTTGGTTATGGTGTAGTACCTCGTCCCTACATCGTGTCCCGTACTCTG
This sequence comes from Iris pallida, assembly GCA_029216955.1. Lineage (NCBI taxonomy): Eukaryota > Viridiplantae > Streptophyta > Magnoliopsida > Asparagales > Iridaceae > Iris > Iris pallida. Next base: position 8,857,440 of record JANAVB010010794.1, on the reverse strand, counting down.
TCTACGGGGTACGCGAGAAAGGAACACTGTCGCTATCGATTCGGCCGAGACCGATAGGTCGGGATCGACCGAGTCGATCGAACGGGAACGGTTGAATCAAGATCCATTCCTCGTTATGGAATGTCTTCTTCGGAACCAAGTCCCATATTCAGTGGGTTGCGCCTCGAGGATTGACTCTGCGGCTGAGTCGAGAGAGACCTCCCGTTGCTCTGCTTTTCACGCCGCTTGCGTTGGTTTTGGCTTTGTTTTCTGAATGCACTTTCGTGAATGTTTTCGATGGTTTTCATGGCTTGTATTTCGAACTCGCATTTCCTATCGAACTCCTTGAATAATGTAGTGTTCTAATCGGTTGCTTGTGCGATTTCAGGTAATCGCGTAGGCGACGTCTAGCGCGACCAACAAGTTCTCTCGCCGAAATAAACTCAAGGTGAGTGGCTGACCCTTCTCTTCTCGCCCCCCCTTCTTAGGTAAAGTCGATAGTGTTGTTGCGAATGAAAAGATAAATGCAAGTGCACGAACACGAATGAATGAGCAAGTTCTCAAAAAGAAAGGGTAGGCTATGTCTTAACAACTAAAAACATGTCTTTGCACGATCATGGACAACTTGTCGACAAGGTGAGCGTTTTCTCCGTACGGCAACCCGAGGCCACGGGACCGTTGCGGGCATAGGGAAACAAATAATTAGTTATGCTGGGCACGGGTTAGGCGAGGACTTGCAGCGGGGCTCGCTACTCACGCTGAAAGGACCCCGTCTAACAAAAGCTAGAGGAGTCCACGATGGCTCTGGGAGCCAGTGACCAACACACGATATATTGCACTTGGTATGAAAATGATAACAATTGACAGGGAAGAACATGGTAAGTTTCATAAGGCGCGGCGCGGCCGCCGTCGGTAAGTTTCAACGTAAATTTCATTATGCTTGTCATATGCTTGTTTGAAATTCATTAGGATGGTTAGAAACATTCATACTCTAAGTCATATAAACTCTTCAACCAAATGAGAGCTTGGAACTTAAATAGCCATGCACCAGTACAAAGTGTAATGTACTGATCCTCGCTCTCCACGCAGGTACCGCGAACTACGAAGGGCGTGCCACTTGAAAGCTCAAGACGAAGTGAACCCTTTTGAAGCCTCGTCCGCGTGTAAAGGCTTGTTACTGGATTCCTTTTGAAGAAGACCCGCACTCAGTCCAAAAGAAGATGACGACTCGACTCGCCTCGATAGCATGTGGAAATGTGTAATGATTTTTGCTTGTAAAAAGTGATGTAATGTATGGAACGACTATCTCATCGACGTTCATTTTGTAAGTCGAGTCATGTTGTAGCCCGCGCGGCAATGATTGTAAAGGAGTCTATGTAAAGTTTTATTGTCATCAATGAAAAAGTCTATTTCTATTTCAAATGTGTCATTCAATTTCTCTGCGTACTCTAACTTGATGTTGTGTTTCGGATAACCTTATGACTATGCCTTGTGCGATCGCAACTTAGGTTCGCACGGCATCACGCCTGGGGGACGACTATCGATTCTACGGAATCGGGGTGTGACACCTATGACACATTTATATATTATGAATAATAACATTGTTTGCAATGAAGGGATGGTAGCCTTTGATAAGATTTATTGTATCAAGTGTATATATATATATATATATATGATGAGGGATCCGTATTCTCTCAATTTTGCATCCCTCATGCATCCTCTTTTTCACTTCCATTGGATGTTGTTTATGTCATCTAATCTTAACCATTGATTTTTCAACGGTTAAAATTAGATAACTTAAACAAAGATCCAATGGGTGTTAACATAGAGATGCATGGGGGGATGTAAAAGTGAGGGGATGTTGATCCCTCCTCTCTCTTTCTCTCTCTCTCTCTCTCTCTCTCTATATATATATATATATATATATATATATATATATATATATATATATATATATATATATATGAGAAGGGATCCACATCCCTTTACTTTTGCATCCCCAAGCATCCCATCTTTCACATACGATGGATCTTGTTTAAGTCACATATAATCTTAATCGTTAAATTTTTCAATGGTTAAGATTAGACGTCTTAAACAAGATCCAACGGGTGTTATCATGGGAATGCTTAGTGTGTGTGTGTGTGTGTGTGTGTGTGTGTGTGTGTGTGTGTGTGTGTGTGTGTGTGTGTGTGTGCAGATGAATTGTCAATTGATTCTAAGACAAGAATAAAAGGCCACATAATAGTGTGTGTGTGTGTATGTGTGTGTGTGTGTGTGTGTGTGTGTGTGTGTGTGTGTGTGTGCGTGTGTGTGTGTGTGTGTGTGTGTGTGTGTGTGTGTGTGTGTGTGTGCAGATGAATTGTCAATTGATTCTAAGACAAGAATAAAAGGCCACATAATAATATTGCATGCTCTCATATTATTACTGTGTTGGTTTAGGTGATTTGGAATAAGGCCACTCATCAGTGTATTTTCCAATGTGTTGACCCCCACCTCTATATGTATGGGAAGTCGTTCGGATGTTCTGAGGTGTTTGGAGCTCGGTTAGTAACTTGAAGCTATCCTTCTAGAAGATGTTATTTTCTTTATGTTTATAAAGGATATGATATATGGAACAATATTGATTGTATTAGTTTTACGAGTTGTAAGCCTTGTGGCATCTTTCATTGTTATAAGATCCAATCGAGTTATTCTTTTGGCCTAAGAGTCGTTGTAATTCAGCTATAAATTTTTAATAAAGAGAATCAATTTTCATATATCTTGTGTATATCAACTTCTCTACTTATTTCTACTGTAATGACTTAGTTACTGAGATATTTAACCTTGTTTGTTATTTCCTTCTACAAGTATAATTTAGTGACTTTCGGTTTTGCGGAACCAGAACGTGACATAAAGTTAGTCAACTTATATTATTAACGAAGTAAAGTACTTAGACTTTGATTACTTATAGACGAAGTAATGTGCCTTTAGATAGGACCAAGCTAACCTAATACGGTGGGTTTCATTTGGGCATCCTTAAGCAAACCCTAAGTTCTGAAATTACTAAATTTATAACGTGTAGGTCCGTAACATGCAAATCGTGGCAAAAAGTAGATTAAAAAAATAAATTGTTCCAAACCTAGATTTGAGAACGAGTGTATTTCAGCGTAACAAACACACTAGAACCGACCATTCATCCACATGATCAACTTGCTAAAGTTATTCAAGTTTAATGTCTATCAAAATCTATATTTCAGTCCAAAATTTTCCTATTTATAATTTTAATAAATAAAAAAATAAATTTTATTAAATTTGAAAATTTAACACCATGTAAAGGAATCTTTCCGGATTAAATAAAAATTTATGGATTAAGATTTGGTGATCGATAGTTTCAGTTATAAAAAAACTAAGAAAAGCAAACCAAAAAGGGAATACCTACTAAAATAAATCCCAATAATTTTGCACAACAAAATTTAAGGTTTATTTAGTTTTAGGGTCGTATAATATCAAAATTTTAAGTTAAGGTCTCCGTATTATCCAGAAAAGGGTTTGGGTCTTGTACTAACAGAATTGAGTTGGCCATCCAAAATGAAATAAAATTAAAATTTGAATATTATACGAGACCATAAAACTAAACAGAAATATGTGAGGGTGGCATGACTTGGGTTATTCAGTTTTATATGGTGGGATTGCGTGACATATGTTATTTAGTTTTAATTTGGTGAGGGTTCTGTACTTGGGTTAATTAGTTTTTTTCATAACAAATCGAGAATGAGACTTGTGACACTTTACTTCTATCCTAATCTCGGCAGCCATGCACACCACCTTCCTGGTGGCAGTTTCGATGGAGACGACTTCATGGGCAGCGTGTATCGTTTGATGTCTCTTGTCCCGGTCGCATTTTGAATGCTTGCAAGTTGCAACTCAAGAGCCCCGAAGGGTTGTGTGGCTGTTGATATCATGAGACTAGAAGTACACAATAATGTCACAAGTTTCATTCTCGATTAGTCATGAAAAAAACTAAATAACCCAATCCACACAACTCTTACATATTTTTGTTTAGTTTTAGAAGTCTTGTATAATATTCAAAGTTTGTGTTTGTGTCTCTATTTCGGACGATCAGTCCAAGTCAACCGTTAGAACGAGACCCAAACCATCTTTGCGACAATATGGAGACCTAAATGCAAATTTTTAATATTATATGATACCCTAAAACTAAATTTGTTTATGTAGGTCAAATTGAACATTTTAAGGTTAGGTTCGGGTTTTAATTTGTATACCTAACCACAAATTTTGGGGTCTTGAAATTGTTTACAGTGATCTAATTAGGTGTTTGGTTTAAATACTGTTTCTTGGTGCAATTTTTGATGCTTTTTTATGAAGTATGCATCTTGTAACTAGAAGAATAACTAGATCATCATTTTTTGTCATATTTATTCGTTTTTGTAGAAAAAGACAACAATGTATTTTGATTCTTTCTAACTTTTGAAGAAGACAACGACATCCCTAAGCCTATAATTAACAACTAAGTGAACTAAAATAAGAATGGTGACTAAAGACCCCAAAATAGGTTATAGACTATATTAGATTTTATTAGAATTTATTTTATAATTTTTTTATGTAAAAAAACTACTTATCGTTAATACCACTATGTGAACCGAAGAATATAAATCATCGCCAAAACTTAGAAATATAGTAGAATAGTCTCATATAATTTTTTAGAAATTTAGGAAATTACAAATTTATTTAGATAATAAAATCCAAACAAAAGTATGTTCTAGCAAGCTTTTAGGATTTACTGAGGCAGCCTTACCATAGAATGGACCCAAAAATTATTCCTAAGGTTAAAGGACCAAATGTATTTTCTACAAATTTTTAGGATTTATTTTTTACTTTGTTTAGTAATTTTTAGTCTTTAAATAAATTTAAACGATTAAAACCCATTTATATTAATTAATTAAGTAAGTAAGTAAACTAATTTAAAAAAAAAAATAGTAAAAGAACGTACCCATATCGCCATCGGCAAAGTAACCAACTTGGCAGTACTAAGTACTAACGGGCGAGACTGGCAGGCCCTACAACTAAATCGGCACCCAGTCATCGACGTGCTGCCACTTGTCGTGTTGTGCGCCACCCACTGGATTGGTCCAAGGAATTTTTACTATTCTTTCTTCTGAATTTTTCCTATATAATGAATATGGTTTTCTTAATTTTTTTTTTTTTTTTTGACAACTCTGCTTCCACTTTGGAGAGGCATAATTCGTAGCTCTGGAGAATTCATATTGCACCTCTTTTTTGAAAGTTACGTCTAGTATTAAACTTTCTAAAAACCATAAGATAATAGTTAAAATTTAATTTATTTAGTTTTAGAGTCTCATATAATATAAAAAATTTGTGTTTAGTTTTTCATATTGTCCAGAAGAGCGTTTGAGTCTCATCATAACGGTTGACTTGGTATGACCGTCCAAAATGGAGACATAAATACATATTTTGAATATATACGAGACCCAAAAACTAAACGAAAATATGTGAGGGTTGTCCGATTTTTTTTTTTAGTGACCAATCGAGAACGAGACTGAGGCGTGTAACATTGTTGTTTGCTTCTAATATGCTCTCAACAGCCACACAATACTCTGGGGCTCTTGAGTTGCAAGCATTCAATAATGCGACCGAGACGAGAAACATCTGACGATACATGATCGATGCCAATAAAGTTCTCATCAAAACTACCGCTAGAAGGGTTGTGTGGTTGCCGAGATCCGGATAGAAACAAACAATATTATTACAATTATTATTCTCGATTAGTCATGAAAATACAAAATAATTATCCAAGTCACACACATTCACCATACAAAACTAAATAACCTAAGTCACAAATGTTGGAATTATTCAATAATTAAGGGGCCACACATGTAAAATTAATTGTGTTTGCGCTATCTAAATAATTAAGCCAAATTAAAGTGGTCTATTTGAAATTGGCTTAAGGGTATAATTGTCATGGAATTAATGTGTAGATACCGGAGATAATTCTAATTTGATGAGGGGCCAAATTAGAAATATCAAAACACACATGTATATATGTGTGTATTCATTAGGGTTATGGTCCCCAACTCATACGGCCACCAAGAGAGGGTTTTCTCTATTCTCTTATGTATTCCCATCAACAAAGAGAGGAACAAAGATTTCATCTTTGTTATTAAGGGCCGTAGCGGATTGGAAGATCAAACCCCATAAAGAGACGTCTGCTTCAAGATCCGTCAAGCAAAGACAATGGATTCAGGTACGCTTCCGCATTTAATTTATGTTCTTCATCTCATGAATCGACAGGGTACAATAAAATTTTTAACAAGTGGTATCAGGGCCTCCTGTTTGATTTATGAGGTCGAAGTTTAGAATCCAATTTTTTATTTATTGTTATTCAGAAATCCTAGATCTTCGATCCAATTTAATTTTCGAGCAAATATCCTGTTTTATTTTTCAAGGAATTTTGGCTTAGGGTTGTGATTATTGTTTAGAGACCTAGGGTTTTGATTTGATTTGATATGGTTGTATGCGTGCATTGTTTCTTATGTGTGAGTATGATTTTGATCACCCAAATCTATGCGATGATTTGTCAGCGCTAACCTACATTAGTACATTGAGATGTGGTTAATAGTACTAAGAGAAGAAAATAAAATGTACTTTTGGTTGATACATAGGGATACTGATCATTTATCATATTTTCAGAATGGACTTTTTCTTTTCTTTTCTTTACTTCTTGCTATTTATGTCAATTAATAATATGCATTGGTAAGCACGGCCATAATAAATGCTGTGGCCGGCCCTTAATATAGGAGATTTATACTACCAAAATTTATCGATTTAGCGACGGCCCTATCCGTCGCCAATCCGACGGTAATTACAATTAGCGACCGATCACTAACGAATTTTGGCCAAAAAAATCCGTCGGCAATCAGCTCGTCGCTAATAATTGTCCGTCGCTACGTAGTCGTCATGCGACGGAATAGCGACGTTTTGTCGACTTAACAATACAAAGCATTAGCGACGACTTTCCGACGGACTAGCGTCCTTTTCAAGTATTAAGTACTGAAATGTGTAGACAATAGCGACGTAAAGTTCCGTCGGTAACCCGTCGTAATAGCGTATCAGAGTGTATCATGCCGTCGCTAATCCGTCGACGCCTTCGATAACAAAGGACGGATTAGCGACGGTTTTCTGACGGAAAATCCGTCGATCAGCTTCTGGAAATTCATGTCATTTCTAGCAACATGGCGACGGATAAGTCGTCGCTATGCCATCGATATATATCGACGGAATACGGACGGATTATCCGTCGAGCTTGTTCTGGAAATTCTTGGTATTTCCAGAACAAGGGCGATGGATAGGTCGTCGCTATTCCGTCGAACTATATACCATGCCGACGGATATTCCGTCGACCATCCGTCGCTACCTGGAAACATTTTCAAATCTCCATTTAGCGATAGAATAGCCGTCGAAAAGTAGTCAAAAACTGGTAGTAACCGTCGCTAAACGGTCACAAGTCCGTCGCTAACTGAGAAATATTTTGAAAAAAAATTACAGCGCTTTTCCTGTTCGTAAAAATTTGCATAAACCAAACCAATATATAATGCACACCAATTATCCAACAATCACATAGACCAAATATATTATGCACACCAATTATTCAAGAATCACATAGACCACATATGCACATACGAATTTAATGCACACCAATTATCCAAGAATCATATAGACCGAACCAAATTAATACGAAATAGACATCAATTATCCGGAAGAGTAACCTAATATCCATCGTTATAATCCGATCATAGCACAAATATTCCAAATTTTTCACAAATATTCTAAAACACATAGGAAAGAGTTGGCCAGTTACAGTAATCTAATATCCATCGTTATAATCCGATCATAGCACAAATATTCCAAAATTTTCACAAATATTCCAAAACACATAGGAAAATCGACTTTGGCCTCAACAAAGACCACAAGTCAGACGATGAATCCTCACAGCCAGGGTTGATAGTTGCGTTGAGGCATGTACCATTCTATCAGCCACTTTACATACGAAGGCTCAATCTGGTTGAGGTCTTCTGTAGGGACAGGAGGGTCGGTCCCGATGCTACTACTCTCTGACGTGGCTCCTCCTTAGCTTCAAGCTTGGGAGCAATCTCTTCCCTGATGGTCATCGGTTCTTCCTTGACCTCGACCTTTGCTAACACCTTCTCCTTAATAGTCACCGGCTCTTGTTTGACGACGGAGACTTCCTCCGTGTCGACCTCCAAGGGTTTCTTGCCTCGACCACTTCCTCGACTAGCAGCACCACCTCGACGAGTCCTAGGAGCCATCTTTCTGACAACAGAAATTTTTATATAGGATAAAAAAATTTACTCAAGTTATAAAAGTTTTGACGTTGGTTTTTTGCGTTCATCATCATTAGAGGGAGCAACACTGGAAAAGTTGTGACGTTGGTAGCATGAGAGAGTAAAAATCTGTATCACAAGACTAACAGAATTACTATGTAATCATGTACTCACCAATAACCGGATGTAACTGGATTCGTTGAGCCTATCGTGCAGTAATTGGTGGATCCACTGGTATAGGCCGGATGTACTTAGTATCTAGTGTATCAGATTAGTATCGGTCTATCGGGTTTGGTATAGGACGTATCATATTAGTATTGGCCTTAACAAATTGGTATCGTCCTATATCTGATATGTACATGTATCGGCCGAATAGCTAGGATTCATATTGGCCTTATCGATTTGGTATCGGTCATATCCGATAGGTATCGGCCGTGTTGGATTAGTATAGACCATTTCGGATTAGTATCGTGGAAGGTTTAGTAACAACTGTACTTGGATTTCTCTCTTCTCGAGCTAGAATACCATTGCAAGAGAATCACCAGATCGTGATTGGCCAGTTACAGTAACATTTTTTCATCAGGAAAAGCGAGATTGAAAAGGAAGTATGTATGTTCTGTAACTGGCCAGTTACGCTCTCGTGACTCTCTTGCAATGGTAATCTAGCTCTAGAAGAGAGAAATCCAAGTACAGTTGCTACTAAACCTTCCACGATACTAATCCGAAATGGTCTATACTAATCCAACACGGCCGATACCTATCGGATATGACCGATACCAAATCGATAAGGCCAATATGAATCCTACCTATACGGCCGATACATATCGGATAGGACGATACCAATTCGCTAAGACCAATACCAACCGATACGGCCCATACCAAAATGATAGATCGATAGTAATCCGATACGGTCAATAATTATAAGTACCTACGATCCAGGAGGTTGATCCGCTAGTACATCCATGTACGATCAACGAAGTAACGATCCATTTCAATTTGGATGTAAAAATCTGTATGTAAGACAAACTAAACATAATCAGTTCTATTTCACATGCTTAATTTCCAAGTATGAGAACGAATGGCTCAGAACACAACCCAAAATTCATTCTAGCATACATTAGTGTGAATCATCTATGTTCTGTACATATGGTGTAGTATATGTTCTTATCGTATCTAGTATCTGAAGGACGTAACATAATCAAGATGAACTCACTAATGTAATACTAAGACATTATCAACTACTATATAAGATATAGTGATAGGTTGTCGTATCATCATTGCCGAGGGATGAGGGTCGGAGGACAGTCAACTTTATCTACGGCTACATAGTTTCTGCCTTGCCAGTCGAATGGCTTAATTGCCAAGTATCAGAACGAATGGCTCAGAACACAACCCAAGATTCATTCTAGCATACATTAGTGAGTTCATCTTGATTCTGTTACGTCCTTCAGATACTAGATACGATAAGAAAATAGATGATTCACACTAATGTATGCTAGAATGAATCTTGGCTTGTGTTCTGAGCCATCCGTTCTGATCAAGCATCTTCCTTCTCCTCTCCTCTACCATGGCTCTGAACCCATCTGCTCCTCCCTACTTTCCTTCTTTTTATTTGAATCTCTCAGCCACATATGACATCCAGCTCAAGTGTAGAGTCGGGGGAGAAGAAGTGGGCAGGAAGAGGAGGGGGAAGCAGCACAGCCGGCGGCATGACCCGGAGGAAGTACAGAGATTTTCTTCAACGGACGTAGGAGAACCATAAGGATATATCTTTTCACAACATATCACCTTGTCAAAGACCCTTAATGTGACAACCATGTTACCGCGGTGTCGGAAGACTAATATGTCATAATTTTCTAAGCCGTATGTTTTGACATAATCCTCCAAACTCTTTCCTGCTATGTAATAATGCAAGATTACTACATAGGAGGAAAGAGTTGGGAAGATTATGTCAAAACACACGGCTTAAAAACTTATGACATGTTAGTCTTCCGACACCGCGGTAACATGATATTCACATGAAGGATCTTTGACAAGATGACATGTTGTGAAAAGATATATCCTTATAGTTCTCCTACGGCTGTTGAAGAAAACTTTTGTACTTCCTCCGGGTCATGCCGTCGGCTGTGCTGCTTCCCCCTCCTCTTCCTCCCACTTCTTCTCCCCCGACTCTACACTTGAGCTGGATATCATATGTGGCTGAGAGAGTCAAATAAAAAGAAGGGAAGTAGGGAGGAGCAGATGGGTTCAGAGCCATGGTGGAGGAGAGGAGAAGGAAGATGCTTGATCAGAACGGATGGCTCAGAACACAAGCCAAGATTTATTCTAGCATACATTAGTGTGAATCATCTATGTTCTGTACATATGGTGTAGTATATGTTCTTATCGTATCTAGTATCTGAAGAACGTAACAGAATCAAGATAAACTCACTAATGTAATACTAAGACATCATCTACTACTATATAAGATATAGTGATAGGTTGTCGTATCATCATTGCCGAGGGATGCAGGGACTACTGGATGATCACCATGTCGTACCGTAGACTAATGCAAATGGAGCTGGAAATATCCGTCGCTAACCGGTCACTAGTCCGTCGGTAACTGAGAATTTTTTAAAAAAAAAAATTGTAGCACTTTCCCTGTTCACAAAAATATGCATAAACCAAACCAATATATAATGCACACCAATTATCCAACAATCACATAGACCAAATATGTACATACGAATTTAATGCACACCAATTATCCAAGTATCATATAGACCAAACCAAATTAATATAAAATAGACATCAATTATCCTGAAGAGTAACCTAATATCCATCGTTATAATTCGATTTATCTTCAAGTGTAAGAACGGATGGCTCAGAACACAACCCAAGATTCATTCTAGCATACATTAGTGTGAATCATCTATGTTCTGTACATATGGTGTAGTATATGTTCTTATCGTATCTAGTATCTGAAGAATGTAACAGAATCAAGATGAACTCACATAATGTAATACTAAGACATCATCTACTACTATATAAGATATAGTGATAGGTTGTCGTATCATCATTGCCGAGGGATGAGGATCGGAGGACAGTCAACTTTATCTACGGCTACATAGTTTTTGCCTCGCCAATCGAATGGCTGCAGGGACTATGTCCTGATCACCATGTCGTACCGTAGATTAATGCAAATGGAGCTGGAGCCAGAATACAGAAACCGAAATACAGAATCAAATCCCTGGGACGGATGGCTCAGAACACAACCCAACCGGAGAGGATACTCTGAGAGTTCCATCTGAGTAGGACGTATACTATGAGAGATCATCTTTACAAGAATGATATCAGTAGTGGGATTGAGTGCTGGAGGGGATATTATCAGAGTATACGTCCTACTCAGATGGGTCTCTCACCGTTACTATTTTTTTGACAGCATGGTGGATGTGCTCCGTCAATAGATTCTTGCTCCGAGCCAAAACTTTGTCCCGGAGCTCAAGTGAACATCCTTGGTATAGAGCTCGAGTGAGAGGTTCCTGACAGCATGGTTGTCTACTTTGTTAAAGTTTTCGTGCTCGTCCCACAACCAATGTGGAATGAGCACGGATACTTTGACAAAGGAGACCACCATGCTATCAGGAACCTCTCACTCGAGCTCTACACCAAGGATGTCCACTTGAGCTCCTGGGCAAAGTTTTGGCTCGGAGCAAGAATCTGTTGAGGGAGCACATCCACTATGCCGTCAGAAAAAAATAATAACGGTGAGAGACCCATCTAAGTAGACGTATACTCTGATAATATCTCCTCCAGCACTCAATCCCACTACTGATATCATTCTTGTAAAGGTGATCTCTCAGAGTATACGTCATACTCAGATGGATCTCTCAGAGTATTCTCTCTTGTTGGTTGTCGTATCATCATTGCCGAGGGATGAGGGTCGGAGGACAGTCATCTTTATCTACGGATACATAGTTTCAGCCTCGCCAGTCGAATGGCTGCAGGGACTATGTCCTGATCACCATATCGTAGTCCAATACAATCCAGAGATTGACACAGTTCTAGTTCATATATGTAGTCAAATACAAATAGTCTAATACAAAAACAACTCAATACAAATAGTCCAATACAAATAAGTACTAATAGCTAATGAGAACCACGCTGCTCACGCAAACGCTCATTGATACGATAACGCAACCACCTCGAAAAAGCGAGATTTTTGGCGTGAGGAGAGATGTCGTCCCTTGCAAGGACTGCTTGAAGAGAACTCCCGGTCTCACTAGCTACCGGTGCTGGATGAATAGAACTCCCGACCTCACTAGCAACCGGTGCCACTTTCTCCTTAACTGTAGGAGGAGCCACCTCAGCATTCATTGTTTTCCTCAAACGACGTGCCGCTCCTCGGGTCATGGGTGCCATCTGGTAAGATCGATAGTCACAAATAATATAATTGTAACATAAGCAAGCTAACTAAAGGAACCATCATATAATTTGAGTACATTTTCGAAAGCCGATAAAGTATAAAAAATTCGATTTTTTGCCAAGTGTGAGAACGGATGGCTCAGAACACAACCTAAGATTTATTCAAGCATACATTAGTGTGAATTATCTATGTTCTGTAGATATGGTGTAGTATATGTTCTTATCGTATCTAGTATCTGAAGAATGTAACAGAATCAAGATGAACTCACCTAATGTAATACTAAAACATCATCTACTACTATATAAGATATAGTGATAGGTTGTCGTATCATCATTGCCGAGGGATGAGGGTCAGAAGACAGTCAACTTTATCTATGGCTACATAGTTTCTGCCTCGCCAGTCGAATGGCTGCAGGGACTATGTCCTGATCACCATGTCATACCGTAGATTAATACAAATGGAGCTGGAACTGGAGCCAAAATACAGTACTACTTCACCATGTCGTACCATTTTACTCTCTCTCTCTCTCCTCCCCCCCTCCGGCGCTCTCACTCTCTCCGGCGCTCTCACACTACTAATTCCTATGTATTTTAAGTGTGAGAACGGATGGCTCAGAACACAACCCAAAATTCATTCTAGCATACATTAGTGTGAATCATCTATATTCTGTATATATATCGTGTAGTATATGTTCTTATCGTATCTAGTATCTGAAGGACGTAACAGAATCAAGATGAACTCACTTAATGTAACACTAAGACATCATCTACTACTATATAAGATATAGTGATAGGTTGCCGTATCATCATTGCCGAGGGATGAGGGTCGGAAGACAGTCAACTTTATCTACGGCTACATAGTTTCTGTCTCGCCAGTCGAATGGCTGCAGGGACTATGTCCTGATAACCATGTCGTACCGTAGATTAATGCAAATGGAGCTGGAAATATCCGTCGCTAACCGGTAACTAGTCTGTCGCTAACTGTGATTGTCACATACACATATGTATATCACAGCTAGATGTATAGATATATACATCTATTCAGAAGCACACAACTGATAGAACTCGCACTGTCCTTGAGACAGTGAACATATACACCATGAATCCAAACCCCATATTCATATTTACTAATCCAAACACCACCAAACTAATGGAACACCCAATATGGATAACACATTATTTAGCCAATATATAAACTCAGATGAATTTGAGAAGCAAAGCCACCCGTCGCCCCCGACCAAAGCCCACTGCCGGTTATGAAGAGTGCTTATGGCTGTGCGTCGGTTGCAAATAGCGCCGACGCACCCGCCCCAAGCCAGCCGCCCAATCCCCGACGCCGCCGCCCCAAGCCCACCGCCCAGCCCCCGACCCAAGCCAGCCGCCCAGCCCCCGACGCCCCAGCCCCAAGCCCGCCTCCCAGACCCCGACGCCCCCGTCCCAAGCCCACCGCCCAGCCCCCGACCCAAGCCAGCCGCCCAGCCCCCAACGCCCCCGACCCAAGCCAGCCGTCCAGCCCCCGACGCCGCCGCCCCAAGCCCACCGCCCAGCCCCCGACCCAAGCCAGCCGCCCAGCCCCCGACGTCCAAACCCCAAGCCCGCCTCCCAGACCCCGACGCCCCCGCCCCAAGCCCACCGCCCAGACCCCGACCCAAGCCAGCCGCCCAGCCCCCGACGCCGTCGCCCCAAGCCAGCCGTCCAGCCCCCGACGCCGCCGCCCCAAGCCCACCGCCCAGCCCCCGACCCAAGCCAACCGTCCAGCCCCCGACGCCCCAACCCCAAGCCCGCCTCCCAGACCCCGACGCCCCCGCCCCAAGCCCACCGCCCAGACCCCGACCCAAGCCAGCCGCCCAGACCCCGACGCTCCAGCCCCAAGCCCACTGCCCAGCCCCCGACGCCCCCGCCCCAAGCCCACCGCCCAGCCCCCGACCCAAGCCAACCGCCCAGCCCCGGACGGCCCAGCCCCAAGCGCGCCGCCCAGCCCCTATACGACACTGCGAGAAAGAGAGAGATCGAGAGAGAGAGAGGGGGGTTACCTTCGGGAGAGACAGAGGAGAGGACGCCGACGCCGACGACGACGACGACACCGACGTCGATCACCGAAGCCGACACCGACGAGAGAGAGAGAGAGAGAGAGAGAGAGAGAGAGAGGAGAGAGAGTGAATTTGGGGGGAATACAAAAAGTTCCCCCCGCCGTTTCATTTAAAGTCTGGTACGTATATATAGCGACGGACTAGCGACGTAGAAAAACCCGTCGCCCAGTAGTTGCCCTGTTTGATACGTGCCGACTGAATATCCGTCACTACGTAGTCGAAGATATGTCCCGCCAATTCTCTACACAATTCCCGCCAAATAATCGACTGCGTAGCGACGACTGTATATCCGTCGCTATAACTCCGACAGTCTAGCGACGGATGTGCGACCTTTTCTCCCCCTAAAATTAAAATAAAAATGGCAAAGGCGTGTGGTCGGTAATCATTCGGCGAGCGGCCACGAAGCCGTCGCTAACGTCGACTGAAAAAATTCGTCGCTAATTATCCGTCGCTAATTTAGTGTATTTTGGTAGTGTTATTATTTTAGCAAACCAATGTTAACATTGGTTTCGTTCATAATATGCATTAGTTTGTATGCATATTAAGTGAATTCTTATTTTAGCAAAAGAAGTTAATTCGTTTTTTTGGCCACAGTAGTAATTTTGCATCTTAAATGTTAATATTGGTTTATTGTCAATTTTTTTATCAATTTGATTGGCATACTTAAGGGAATCTTGATAGATTTTTTAATTTATGTACAGTAATGACCTCTCTATTCATGCTTAAATATTAGATATGGATGCATGTGATAATGACCGTAGAAATTCTCCATTATATTAAATATACATAAATATGCTTATTGCTGGACATGTGATAATATAGAATGTCGGTTAGATTCCAATTACTCATGCTGATAGATATTTGGTGTTACTCAATTTAGAGTGTTTTCCAATCTAAGTTGATCATTGGAGGACAAATTGGAATCAAATATAGACAATTTTATGTTTGGCATAAATTTAGTTTCCAATAAATTTATGTTCTAAGTCATATATTTGATGTAATCTATTGACGTACATATCTTCAGCAGATTATTTTAATATAATCTTTATGGGTTATTTGAAGCAATCTGTTGGTCCATATCTTCAGTAAAATATTATGTGAATTTTATTATGTTGACAATGCTCAGTTTAGTCAAATTAAGAATATATGTTTGAATCATGTAAAGAGATTCATATGCTTATGATTATCTTATTTGAGTTGTAATATTTAAAATATGCATGTACATAAGGATTTATGATTATTTAATTTAAATAAGCATAAGGATTTAGACGTGATTCAGTTTGTAAAATTTAGTTAACATTCAAAAAAAATTTGGTGCCTTTTGTGACTAGCAATAGTTGTCTAATATTCTAAATAGACTCATTGAAACAAGATGTCGCCAAAGTGACCTCTCTTGCGTAGATAGTCTATGAGGGATGTTGGATGTTTGTGTGTGTATATTCATGCAGGTATTAGTCGGCCCAAAGGAAGGTTAATACTTGGCCGAATTGCACACATACTTGTGGTGATAAATGTGTGACAATTATACGATTTACATGTGAATAATAACCCGATCCAAAGATAGGCTTATTATTTGACATGACTTATTGTCAACGTTTGATCATTACACCAAGAATACCACTTGCAGTTAATATCACTGTCCAAAGACTTGATATTAATGATGTACTAGGTATCTTGAGATGGGATTCACCATTATTTGAATTTGTTTGACTATATTTTACGCTTTGGCTATTTGTTAGAGCATGTTTGTTTTTTTGTTGCTTTGTTCTCTTTACAGTTAATGTTGCTAAAATATTTGCCAATAAGATTTTAATTTTCATGTTTAATGGGATAAACTTTAAGGGCAAAAAGAAATGAATACAGTAGCTGCTAAGGGTCCAGATCAAAAGAAATAACAATATAAAACTAAGGGTTATTCTTTTGTGATAAGACAGGACACATAAGAAAGAAATGTACAAAGTACCACGTATGGCGTATAAAGAAAAGTACATTTCTAAATTTGGTCTGTTCTGAGGTTAATTTAGATTTAGTACCTAAATACTCATGGTAGTTAGATTCTGGTAGGACTACCCACATTAATGTTCTAGGCAAAGTTGCCTGAGTTACCGAAAGTTAATTGATGGTGAAAGATACATCTATGTGGGTGACAACAATTCGGTAGAAGTTAAAGCAATAGGACATTTTAGGTTATTTTTAGGAACCAATTATTATTTGGATTTGATAGACACTTTTATTGTATCGTCTTTTAGACGAAATTCAGTTTCAGTTTCCTTAATGGACAAATCTGGTTATCATTGTTCATTTGGAAACAATAAATTTAGTCTATCTTTAAATTTAAATATTATTGGTAACGGTTCCCTTAAGGTTTATGATAACCAATATTCAGTTGAAACTATTGCATCTTATAATGAAACCTTGCAAGTGGAGTCATGTGGTACTAAACGCAAAATTAACAATAAATATTTTTAGCCTCATTATGACATAAGCGATTAGGTCACATCTCTAAAAATAGAGTTGAACGACTTATGACTGATGAGATTTGGATTTTATTGACTTTATAGACTTTAATGTCTATATTAATGTGTAAAGGAATACAGACCAAAGTTAAATTGTAAACAGCTAGTTTATTGGCTATGCTGACAGATCAAGGGGTTAATAGTTATACGATCCCGCACAAAAGAAAATTTTGAGACGAGAAGTGAAACAATTTTTGAGGATGTTGAGTTTGGGAGGAGAAATAAAGTCAGGATCATTGTCTTTGAGAAGGAATCAATTACGATTCCTACTATCACTTTTGATGATGTGCAGGATTCTATACCTGTCATGATCAAGAAGTGAATTCGGAGTCTCAATAAGACAATGTCGAATTACCTCTATAAGTCGTTGTTGAGATACCTTAACAACGACAACGTAGCGGTACCCCATTCAAGATAAGGTAATTATTCCTAAGAAACTGTCACGACCCGCACCCGCTTTTCCGGATACGAGAAGTGTCCAAGCCAGCCTACGTCGCAGAGTCGGCGGTAGAACGCTGTCAAGCCTGCAAGAAATAAATACTCAAGTAATAACATTTGCTGCTCATTCACATTTCTACATTTATTACAACATTTACAACATTTATAATTAAAGAAAATATAAGATTTTATAATTAATGAAATTGATACAACTGCTATCTATTCTTAGGTTTCTGTCTGCAAGTACACCCGAATCTCTCAAGCTAAGTGAAGCCACAGTTAACCTGAAAAATGTTAGTTTCCAGTCAGAAATGGAACAAGTACACAAACCGACGGCAATACAAAAATACAATAGAATTAACAAGACATGAAAATAACATATGGAATATGAAAGCTAGAAAATACTGATGACATGGCACGGTGGAGAAGAAGACAAGGAAAAATAAATTAAAGATAACTACCTATCTGGTATGAAATATCATTTTCAACATGTGAACGGCTAATGGGTAAATACGGCACCCTGTACGTGTCGTGTGCAGCTGCTATCAGTCAAGATTAGACATATTGTGATAGTTCTGGGTAGTCCACATGTATACTAAGATATTCCCCTCCCGACTACTCCGTGTGACGAGCGTGTCAACAAGCAGCAAGATATATGTATAAATATGAAATAAAAAGACTACTATGAATCGAAGGTGTAGTGCCCCGTCCCTACATCGTGCCCCGTCTTCGTCCACGGGGTGCGCGAGAAAGGAATACTGTCGCTATCGATTCGGTCGGGACCGATAGGTCGGAATCGGCCGAGTCGATCGAGAGGGAACGGTTGAATTAAGATCCATTCCACGTTATGGAATGGCTTCTTCGGAACCAAGTCCCATATTCAGCGGGTTGCGCCTCGAGGATTGGCTCTGCGGCTGAGTCGGAAGAGACCTCCCGTTGCTCTGGTTTTCATACCGCACTTGATTTGGCTTTGGCTTTCGTTTTCGTGAATGCGCTTTTCGTGAATGTTTTCGATGGGTTTTTGTGACGCATTTTCGAGCTCGCATTCATATCGAAATTCCTTGAAATACACAGTGTTCTAATCAGTTGCTTATGCGATTGCAGGTGATCGCGTAGGCGACGACAGCACAGCCAACCGGTCGCTCGCTTGAAGCAAGCCTAAGGCGAGTGGCTGACCTCCTTCGTCCCGTACCTCTACTTCAAACTCAATATATGAAGTAAAATAAATGCTTGTCATATTGGTGTAGAATCAATGAAATCGTGGTACGATACTTCACGAAACACTTGTTAACGAACTGCCGGTTTTGGAAATGGAAAACATGCTTCTCTATGCAATTATACTTGGTCTATGCCAAACCAATGAATGAATCAATTAACGCTTATCACAACGATACGGATAAATGAGTAAATCAATTAAGTTCCAAAGAAAACGGTCATTGGACAACTTGTCGATAAGGTGTAGTTTCCTCGAACGGTTACCTAGGCCAAGGGACCGATTCGGCCCGGGAGGAACGAGTGTATAGCAAGTGCCAGCCCTTCATCGGCGCAAGTTATGCGGGAACTTTCGCACAGGGCTCGCTACCCGACGCGAAAGGGTCGCCGTCTAACTCAGCTATATGTCCGCGATGGCTTAAAATTGCCAGTGGCCTTCACAACCCTTCTTCCCTGCTTAACAAGTACACGGGACACAGGATGAATATGATAGTTGCCTAATGTTACACAATTTCATATGCTTGCCTCAAAACATGTTAACATGCAAAATCAAGCAGGATGGTTAGAAAGATCATTGAAATAGCTAGCTAACATGTTTACAAAACTTCTTGAATCAAATGCAGAGCTTGGATTTTAATTAGCCATTCGCCAGTACATGTGTTCTGTGCTGATCCTCGCTCCTTGCAGGTCCTGCAAACCAGGAAGGACGTGCCAACTAGCTCGGCGACGTTCGTGACTTTTGAAGCTTCGGCCGTGCGTCGAAGTCTCTCTCTCAGCAACTCCACTTTTGAAGGCTCTCAACAGTCGAAGGAAAATGACTCAGCGTCCCTCCCATCCAGGTCAATGGAGTACTTGTGTATATTGAGGGATGTGTGCAATGTATGGAACGGCTATCTTATCGGCACTCTTTTGTAATTGAGTCATTTTGTAGCCCGTGCGGCAAAGAGTCTTGTATCAGAGTCTGTAAAAAGATGTTCATTATCAATAAAGATCACTTTCCTTTACTTACTATGTGTATCAATTTGTCTGCGTACCCTCTTAGATCTCGTGTCTCGGATTATCTTATGACTAGGCCTTGTGCGATCGCAAATTAGGTTCGCACGGCATCACGCCCGGGGGACGACTATTGATTCGACGGAATCGGGGCGTGACATAATGGTATCAGAGCACGGCTTTACGTCCTTGGCCTCCAGTGTCGAGTTCTAGTCTCCAACCGTTGACCTCGTGTCGATGAGAAGAGTTGTTCCATACGCTGAACCCAGGACATTTTCTGAAACTAACGAGAGTTGCCTTTCCTTTTCTCTGCAGTTACGAGAGCTCAGGCGGAAGACGAGACGAGCGCTTCCAGCGGCTCGAGTGCTTCTAGACCCGAGCATTCCGTCAACCCAATAGGAATGACGCCTGTCGCAGCCGGACCTTCCGGCGACCCGATGCAACGTATGCTGCAGATGCTTGAAATGCAGCAACGTCAAAACGAGCTCCATCGTCAGCAAGTGGAGGCTCGTCAGGCTCAATTTAAGAATCGGTTCGAGGCTCAATTCAAGCTGCAGCAGCAGCAGCTGAATACCCTCCAGCAGATCGTACAGTCGGTCGTCGGCAACAACAACTCAACGATGACACCTGCCGTGACCCAGCCTGCGGTTCAATCCAACGAAGATGAACCAGAGGCGCCCGTGCTCTTACCTGCAGCACCGAGAAGTTCTAACTTTGACATGTCAAAATTCATGAAAAGCTGCCGTACTTCCTTCAACGGCACAGAAGATCTCGCGGTGGCGATCGACTGGCTGGAGGAGCTGAAAGATAAGTTCGAGCTTCTGGGTGTCGAGGACTCAAAGAAAGTCGCGTGTGCTCAACCTCTACTTCGAATGAACGTGCACGATTGGTGGGCTGTGCAGAAGCGGGCAATTCGACGTGAAAACGAGACAGCGGCGATCTCATGGACGACATTCAAAAAGGCGTTCGAGACTGAATATCTTTCTGCAGCCGTGCGACAGGAGAAAGAAGATGAGTTTATGCAGTTAAAGCAAGGCAATATGACTGTACGACAATATGCGGCCAAATTCAACAAACTGGCCAAGTTTGCTGGAGACTTCCTACCTACCACTGCCAGTCGAGCTCGACGATTCGAAGTGGGCCTGCGTTCAACTATCTGTATGCATGTTTCGGTGGCCGAATACAAAACCATGGGCAAGGCACTCAACCATGCCATACGTCTGGAGTTCGAGTATCCTCCTACTACTACCGGCGCTGTTCACTTTAATAACAAATGCCATAGTAATGCGGGAGGCAACAACGCACTCAAGCGTCAAAATCGTGGCAACGGAGACGGCAACCAGACGAAGGATCGAGTGGTCTGCACTTTCTGCGCCAAGGAGGGACACTTGATTAGCGAGTGCCGACTGAAGAACGGTACATGCCTCGGGTGCGGCCGAGCCGACCGTACCGTACGCGACTGTCCGGAGAAGTCGAACCAGCGCCCACGACAACACTATCAGAACCGAGGCCAAGCACCTCGGGCTCCACCGACCGCACAACAAAATGGCCAAGACCGTCGCCCTAATGCTCAGGGCCGCATCTACGCCATGACCCGAGACGAAGTGTTCACATCTGACATAGTCGTGACAGGTATACTGCAATTCAATAATAAATATGCTCGTGTATTGTTTGATTCAGGTGCCATGCATAGTTTCATCTCGGCGGACTTTGCCGCCGAGCACAAATTTCCCCTGACACCGCTCGGTCTTGAGCTCACTGTTAACATCCCGTCGGGCATGCCACTAGCTGCAAATTTAGTCTGCGGAGACAGAATCATCTGTATAGGTGGTCAAAAGGTCAGTCTCGATGCAATAGTTCTAAATATAAAGGACTACGATATCATTCTGGGGATGGATTGGCTTGGTCCGTGCAACGCAACCATAGACTGCGCTGAAAAGAAGGTCACATTCCGCATACCGGGAGTGCCTGAATTCTGCTACTCGTGTGGTGAGGCGTCGCCGACCTGCATGGTGATCTCTGTAATATCTGCTCGATGGATGCTGCATTCCGGGTGCGAAGGCTATCTAGCTTCCGTTCGAGACATGCGACAGGATGGTGCAAACGCGGATCAGACCGACGTTGTGGCAGAATTTCTCGATGTGTTCCCGGACGAGCTGCCGGACATGCCGCCCGATCGAGAGATTGAGTTCACTATCGATACATTTCCCGACACTCGACCGATCTCGAAGACCCCGTACAGAATGGCCCCTGCAGAGCTTAAAGGACTCAAGGTGCAGTTATAGGAATTGCTCGACAAGGGATTCATCCGACCCAGCGTATCGCCGTGGGGAGCGCCCGTACTGTTCGTCAAGAAGAAAGATAGCTCTATACGTCTTTGTATCGACTACCGCGAGCTGAATAAAGCCACCGTCCGAAATAAATACCCCCTGCCCCGCATAGATGATCTGTTTGATCAGCTCCAAGGAGCCACGGTGTTCTCTAAAATTGATCTGCGTTCGGGTTACCATCAACTCAAGATCAAGCCGGACGATGTGCCGAAGTCTGCCTTCCGCACTCGATACGGCCATTACGAGTTCCTGGTAATACCGTTCGGCCTAACGAACGCCCCTGCTGCTTTCATGCATCTAATGAATCGGGTGTTTCGACCATTCCTCGACAAGTTCGTAGTAGTCTTTATCGACGATATACTCGTCTACTCGAAGAATCGGCAGCAACACACTGAGCATCTGCGGACCGTTCTTCAGACCCTTCGAAAAAATCAACTGTATGCGAAGCGAAGCAAATGTGAATTCTGGCTTAGCAGGGTCGCATTCCTCGGACACATTATTTCTGCTGAAGGCATTACGGTCGACCCAAAGAAAGTTGAAGCCGTTGTCGATTGGAAACGGCCAGCGTCCGTCGGCGAGATTCGAAGTTTCCTTGGCTTAGCAGGATACTACCGACGCTTCGTGAAAGACTTCGCGAAGATCGCATCGCCTCTGACTCGCCTCACCCAGAAAGGAGTCGTATTTGAATGGTCAGACGACTGTGAAGCTGCATTCCAAGAGTGGAAGCAGAGGCTCGTCTCGGCCCCGATACTCGCACTTCCAGAAGGGACTGAGGGTTTCCAGATATTCAGCGACGCGTCCGGTCAGGGCTTGGGGTGTGTGCTGATGCAGCGGAACAAGGTGATATCTTTTGCTTCCCGACAGCTAAAGCCGTACGAGAAAAATTATCCCACGTACGACCTGGAGTTAGCGGCAATTGTGTTTGCGTTGAAATTATGGCGCCACTATCTCTATGGTATGGCGTGCACGATCTATACCGATCACAAGAGCCTCAAGTATCTATTCACGCAGAAGGAGCTAAACTTGCGACAAATGCGTTGGCTTGAACTGATCAAGGATTGCGACTTGACTATTGACTACACACCGAAAAAAGAAAATGTTGTGGCAGACGCTTTGAGTCGGAAGTACATTGCCTCATTATCCATCGACCCCCGACTGCTACGCGACCTAGAAGATATGGGCATCGAGCTCCGAGTCAGATTCTGGAACGTACAGTTGGCAAAGTTGCAGTTAGAGCCGAGCTTGCTTAATAAGATCAAGACCGCTCAGACGGACGATCCATACCTGAAGAAAGTGCGAGAGCTAATTTCGACAGGCAGGATGACCGACTTTGCGGAAGACGAAACCAGCGTGCTTCGATTGAAGGGTAGGCTATGCGTTCCGGACGATTCAGAACTCAGAAAGGATATCCTGTCGGAGGCGCACTATACGAAATACACCTTACATCCAGGTAGTACCAAGATGTATAAGGACCTCCGTACGACCTTCTGGTGGCACGGAATGAAGAGAGATGTGGCGCTCTTCGTGTCGCAATGCATGGCCTGTCAGCAGGTGAAAGCTGAGCATCAGCGACCGGGCGGGGAGATGCAGAACCTCGCTATTCCCGAGTGGAAGTGGGATCATGTCACTATGGATTTTATTGTTGGCCTGCCAAAGACACCACGGGGGAACGACGCCATCTGGGTCATCGTCGATCGATTAACCAAGTCAGCGCACTTTATCGCCATCAAAGTTACTTGGAGCGTTGATCGCCTGGCGCAGACTTATCTTGACAAGATAGTACGGCTGCACGGAGTTTCAGTATCTATCGTCTCTGATCGGGATTCATGGTTCATGTCGCGATTCTGGAGTAGCCTTCAGTCGGCGCTGGGGACCAAGTTGCAGTTCAGCTCAGCTTACCATCCTCAGACCGACGGCCAAACGGAGCGCGTCAATCAGATTCTCGAAGACATGCTACGGCTCTGCGCAATTGACTTCAAATCAAGCTGGGACGTCCACCTACCGCTGACAGAATTTGCATACAACAATAGCTACCAATCCAGCATCCAAATGGCACCGTATGAAGCTTTGTACGGTCGGAAGTACAGATCGCCCATTTGCTGGGATGAAGTCGGAGAACGGCAGATACTCGGCCCGGAGCTGGTGGAACAGACTGTGGAAAAGGTCAAGCTCATTCGGGAAAGATTAAAGACCGCGCAGAGTCGTCAGAAAAGCTATGCGGACATTCATCGTCGACCGCTCGAGTTTCTAGTAGGCGATCACGTATTTCTCAAAGTGTCGCCCATGCGGGGAGTTACTCGGTTCGGCACGAAAGGAAAGTTGAGTCCGAGATTCGTTGGGCCGTTCGAAATACTTGAACGGGTCACGCCAGTGGCCTACAAAATTGCCCTACCGCCGGCGCTTGAAGGTGTTCACAATGTCTTCCATGTCTCTCAACTGCGGAAGTACGTGTACGACCCGAGCCACGTGGTAGACTTTGGCCAGCTGGAGCTAAAGTCCGACTTATCCTACGTTGAAGAAGCAGTTCAAATCATTGAACGCAAGGATAAGCTGCTGCACAATCGAGCGATCCCTCTTGTCCACGTCCTCTGGAAGAACCACTCGGTCGAAGAGTCGACATGGGAGCTTGAATCGGAGATGAAGGAAAAGTTTCCTTCATTGTTCTCTTGGAGGTAGGTTCCATCTTTAAGTTTCGAGGATGAAACTTTTTATTAGTTGGTTATGGTGTAGTGCCCCGTCCCTACATTGTGCCCCGTCTTCGTCCACGGGGTGCGCGAGAGGAACACTGTCGCTATCGATTCGGTCGGGACCGATAGGTCGGAATCGGCCGAGTCGATCGAGAGGGAACGGTTGAATTAAGATCCATTCCACGTTATGGAATGGCTTCTTCGGAACCAAGTCCCATATTCAGCGGGTTGCGCCTCGAGGATTGGCTCTGCGACTGAGTCGGGAGAGACCTTCCGTTGCTCTGGTTTTTATGCCGCACTTGATTTGGCTTTGGCTTTCGTTTTCGTGAATGCGCTTTTCGTGAATATTTTCGATGGGTTTTCGTGACGCGTTTTCGAGCTCGCATTCATATCGAAATTCCTTGAAATACACAGTGTTCTAATCAGTTGCTTATGCGATTGCAGGTGATCGCGTAGGCGACGGCAGCGCAGCCAACCGGTCGCTCGCTTGAAGCAAGCCTAAGGCGAGTAGCTGACCTCCTTCGTCCCGTACCTCTACTTCAAACTCAATATATGAAGTAAAATAAATGCTTGTCATATTGGTGTAGAATCAATGAAATTGTGGCACGATACTTCACGAAACACTTGTTAACAAACTGCCGGTTTTGGAAATGGAAAACATGCTTCTCTATGCAATTATACTTGGTCTATGCCAAACCAATGAATGAATCAATTAACGCTTATCGCAACAATATGGATAAATGAGTAAATCAATTAAGTTCCAAAGAAAACGGTTATTGGACAACTTGTCGACAAGGTGTAGTTTCCTCGAACGGTTACCTAGGCCAAGGGACCGATTCGGCCCGGGAGGAACGAGTGTATAGCAAGTGCCAGCCCTTCATCGGCGTGAGTTATACGGGAACTTTCGCACAGGGCTCGCTACCCGACGCGAAAGGGTCGCCGTCTAACTCAGCTATATGTCCGCGATGGCTTGAAATTGCCAGTGGCCTTCACAACCCTTCTTCCCTGCTTAACAAGTGCACGGGACACAGGATGAATATGATAGTTGCCTAATGTTACACAATTTCATATGCTTGCCTCAAAACATGTTAACATGCAAAATCGAGCAGGATGGTTAGAAAGATCATTGAAATAGCTAGCTAATATGTTTACAAAACTTCTTGAATCAAATACAGAGCTTGGATTTTAATTAGCCATTCGCCAGTACATGTGTTCTGTGCTGATCCTCGCTCCTTGCAGGTCCCACGAACCAGGAAGGACGTGCCAACTAGCTCGACGACATTCGTAATTTTTGAAGCTTCGGCCGTGCGTCGAAGACTCTCTCTCGCGACTCCACTTGTGAAGGCTCTCAACAGTCGAAGGAAAATGACTCAGCGTCCCTCCCATCCAGGTCAATGGAGTACTTGTGTATATTGAGGGATGTGTGCAATGTATGGAACGGCTATCTCATCGGCACTCTTTTGTAATTGAGTCATGTTGTAGCCCGTGCGGCAAAGAGTCTTGTATCGGAGTCTGTAAAAAGATGTTCATTATCAATAAAGATTACTTTCCTTTACTTACTGTGTGTATCAATTTGTCTGCGTACTCTCTTAGATCTCGTGTCTCGGATTACCTTATGACTAGGCCTTGTGCGATCGCAAATTAGGTTCGCACAGCATCACGCCCGGGGGACGACTATCAATTCGACGGAATCGGGGCGTGACAGAAAGCAATCAGAAAGTGCACTTGCCTGAGGTCCTTTGCTGGTGAAACCGATAATTCCATTGGGTCCAGTATAGCCCGATTGTCTAGGGTTGATAAGGAAGTATGAATACAATTAGCTGTGATCAATGATAGTCTAACGATCTAAGAGATTTTCTAATAAAAATTATTTAATACGTATATACGTTTAGAAAATATTTAAAGCATATATAATATTAGCCCTTTTTAAGAAAATATTTATTTTATGAATATAAATCCTTATTAGCAATTTTAGAAAGTAAGTAAAAACCCAACAAATAAGCCCGTTAACTAAATCCGAATTTTACTACTAAATATCTAAAATAGTTTAAGCTCGCAGAAAATCTACTCGGCCAGACAACCAAGGTTTACACAATGATTGCAGCTCCCATATTTTAATAGTCCAAATATCATATTAGGGTTCATATAATGGAAATAATGTCTTATATATATATATATATATATATATATATATATATATATATATATATATATATATATATATATATATATATATATATATATAACTATATATATATATATATTTATATTGAAAATTAATACGGTTATTCTACTAAAAATATTTATGTATACTTATTTGAGATGTTACTATTTGAAAATATATATATATACTGCTAATCATTCTAAACCAAAACCTTCCCAGCCAAAATAAAATAAAATAAAAACAAACACTCCCACTACTGGCCTTCCCTGGCCCAATACTGCTCCTGGATGAGTCTAAGTGAATATTCATTTATAAAAACCAAACAGTGAAAAAGCCCAGCAAGTTATTAGTAATTTAAAGTAGCCCAGTTGAGCCCGGCCCAACTGATTTATACCCACCCCTTTCATTACTCTCCTGAAGAGAGAGAGAGTATAGAAACCCCTAAAAACGTACTGAAGAAAAAGGAGAAGGGGAGGGAGACTCACCGGGGTGGCGGCTTGCTCGGCTTCGGCGTGGCGGCGGTTGGGAGGCGCGCGGGCGGCGCTGCGCTCTCCGAGGGTGCTGCCTTGCCGTGCGAGCTCCGGGGGTGGCAGAGAGTGTACTCGAGTGAAGGGTTTTCACGAAGAGGGACGTCGACGGGCGGCAGACGCCCGATGGTAGTGCTCACCGGAGAGTGTCGGTCGGATCTGCCGTTCGAAGCCGCAATGATGGGTACTTCGGTTCCAGCGACGCACGAAGAGGCGGAGAACGTCGGAGCGCGGGCTGCGCGCGCTCGTCGAGGGCGGAAGGAGGCACGACACGGGGAGATCCGGCGTTCGAGGGGCACGTGGAAGACACGAGCTGAGGAGCTGCATGCGAGGCACTGGGCGGAGGGGGACCGGCGGATCTAGTGTAGACGGCGGCCGCTAACCCTGACGCGGCAGAGAGGGCTCCACCGGAGCTCAACACGGGTCTCTGGTCGCACGGCTCCTAGCAGATCCGGATGGCGTCTCCACTGCTGCAGCGGTGGTCGCTCGCGAGGACGCGAGACAGCGACAACGCGGCAATGGTGACGAGGTGCTGTTGCCGTCGCGGCTCGCGAGGACGTGGGCGGAAAGTCGGAGAGTCCAAGCGAGGTTAGTCGCTGGTGTGGATTGGGTTGTGTGTGAATTTCTTTATTTCCTGAATCGTGTCTAGGAGTTGGACACGGGATTCCTTTGTGCTCTGATGTAAAGGACTAGATAGAAGGATCGATGCAGATACACAGACACGGATGCCCGGGGTCGGACCCGAGGCTGGATACGTTGGTTGTGCTGCACGAGTCTACCACAGGCAGTTGCTCTAGATGGCTTAGCACGTCTGTAGCGGTCGCCAGCACTTGCGGAGCCAACGCTTGATGTGACCGGTACACGAAGGACAAGTTGTTGGCGCTCGGCGTCACAGTGGTGGCGCGTCGTAGCTATGTCAGGTTCACCATTTGGATTTCTATTCCTTTCCTTTTTCTGGTGTGAGATTTGTGGCAATGGTTTCGAAACGGTGGTGCTGGTGGTATCGAGGTGTGGCCATGGTTGTGTCGAGTCGGACCGGGTCGGTCGTCCGGGCTTGAGTTGCCGATGGGGCTACGGTAGGCTTTCATGGATGGTAGCATTACCTTAAAGGGAGATGGGAGAAGATGGCTTTTAATATATATATAAGAGGCTGGGTCGGCTGATAGAGTTGAATAGGATTAGGATCAAAATTTTAATTAGATAATCATTCCCTTTATTTAAAATCAATTAAACATTTAAAACAACTTAATCTAATCAAAGCCAATAATGACCATATTTTATTGCACTACCAAAATACATGGATTTACCGACGGCCTTATCCGTCGGTATTCCGTCGCCAAAAATAAATACCGACGGATTATCGACGGATATTTTGGTAAAACAGCCGTCGGGAATAACCTCGTGGCTAAAACATATCCGTCGCTACTCCGTCGCTCAGCGATGACTTAGCGACGGAATACCGTCGGTGCATTTAAATATATATAGCGACGGATTACCGACTAGCTTTCGTCGAAACATGTATCAGGATATAGGGTTAGCGACGGAAAACTCCGTCGCTAAAGAGTCGGCAAAACCGTATCAGTGATTTTCTGATACGCAATTTCCGTCGCTAATCCGTCGTAAATTTGTCGGTAAAAGCGTATCAGAGATTTTTCCATACGGCAGGTCGTCGTTATGCCGTCGCTAATCCGTCGAGGTGTACGACGGATTAGCGTCGTATTAGCGACAAAGCATCCGTCGCTAACTACAAAATTTATGGACATCAAAACAGAACCAGGTCGACGGATATTCCGTCGCTAAACCGTCGCTCAAGGTAAAATTTTCCAGGTAGCGACGGACATTCCGTCGCCAATCCGTCGAAAAATTGAATTCCTACAGTTAGCGACGGATAGTCCGTCGGGACTTTGTCGCCAGTCCGCCGTAAGTTAGTCGCCAATCCGTCGCTAACTGCAAAATTTATTGATATCAAACAGAACCAGGTCGACGGATATTCCGTCGCTAAACCGTCGCTCAATGTAAAATTCTCCAGTTAGCGACGGTTTTTACGTCGCCAATCCGTCGCTAACCTCAGTTTCTCCAGTTAGCGACGGGCTATCCGTCGCTGAGGGGTCGCCTGTCCGTCGCTAACTTCTAATTTTTGAAAAAAAAATACAGCAAACAGACTCTTTCCTGTTTATACAACACATCCAACACAATATCAAACATGCCAAATATCCATATACAACACCATATATCCATATCCAACACGAATATCCAACGTAGCCAATATCGAACACCATATATCCATATGCAAAATATCCATATCCGACACCAATATCCAACGTATCCAATATCCAACAAAATATTACCAACACAATACATCCAATATCCAACATTAAATTATCCAAACATAAAAAAAATATCTGATCATACAATGTATCCAAATGTCTACAAAACCAGCAACATAAACAAAATCAAACCCCGTCCGTCGGATCGTCTCATGCTCGTGCCGCCGCATCCGCTTTGCGTATGTACTCCTCCACCGTGTGTGCCGGCACTTGGGACAAGACATGGTCTGGAAGCGCGCGTAGCTGCTGTGGCGACAACATGTCAAGGAACGTCAAGATGGTGTTATCCGATACGATGCGGGCGTCCGCAGAGCGGTTAAACGAAAGCCGTCCGGGGGAAGAAGGACCAGGTCGATCCGAAGCACCGGCAGCAGCAGTAGACGGACCGGGAGCAGACGGATAGCGCCCCAACACTATTGCCCACAAATCTGACACCGCGGAGGTCAGAGTCTCAAGCTGCGCCCTCACATCGTCAACCGGGGGCGCTGGGGGAGGCGGAGGCGGTGGATATCTCGGGGACGGCTGCAACGAGGGCGCCATGGAACCTAAGCCGTAGACGCGCCCTTTCCTAACGCCGTCGACGGATTCTACGAACACGTCGTCGTAGCGAGCGGCCATAGAAGAGTGCGTCTGGGTGGGCGTCGTTTCGCCGACATTCTCGGAAGGGGGCTCGATCTCAAGCCGACTAAGTGCCTCACGATACGCAGCCTATCCAATGAATGTGTTTGTACTATAAGTTTTCCTAAGTTATAATATAAATCCTATGTTTCCCTAAGTTATAGTCTGAATCCTAAGTTTATCTAATTAACTTAACAATAATTATATTTCTAACATAAATCTCATAAACGTAAGTACTTACATCAGTCTCCTCGGCCCTCGCGTCGACGAAGCTCCCGTCCTTTCGCCTCTTGTGCGTATGCACGAATACATCGTGAGCGGTGACCGTCTCCGCCTCTTTCCCCTGCTTCACCGCCCGTCGGACCTGCATACGTAGAATTTAATTAACTTCGTATATTAAGAGTACGAAATTAAATAATAGAATGAATTTAAATTTGTGCTATCTCACCAAATCTGCACGCGTCGATGCGTAGGGCCTTGATCCCCCCGTATGCAGACCCACGCCCGGTCGATTAGCCTTAGCTTTCTCCGATTTCAGCTTGAACTGCGGAGTATCCATCTTCTCCAACATCTGCTCATAGTACTCCGCCCGGATCCAGTCCTTTCTCGTATGTGCCGTACGAAGGTCGTACACCGCATCCCGTATCTTCTTATCGGCGGCGGCTTTGTAGGTCCTGCGGATCGCCTCCTCGCGATGGGGGGGCCACCAGAACGTCCTCTGACATACAAATTCAAATATCACGTAATAAAAAATTTAATGATTTAAAGAATAATTAATAATTCACCGACGGATTTATACCCTCATCTCGTCGAGCCAGACGTACTTCATGTCCTGAGGCACCTCAGAAAAATTGATGTAGGGGCCATGGTAGTTATCCCGGATAATGCGCCCTAGAATCCGGGCAGCATCCCACGGAAAAAACCTATAAAGAAGCAACGACTGGATTATTAACTTGAATAAATGAAACAAATTTAATAAATTAACTTAAATTTACTTACGATTCACCAGCGGGCCATAGCTCTCGTCGGAACTCGCCCACCAGCCTCTCTGGTGGCGTCGGGGGATCCGCGGGTCCGCGAATGTACTCCCCGGTATCAGGATAAAACTGAATCCCGGGGTACTCCAAGGCCCACCCTGCAGTAACTGCTGGGCCCCCTGCTGCATCTGCTGCTGCATCTGCTGGTACATCCGGTGGCGGAACGGATCCGCTAGCGGATGGAGTCACAGGCCTCGACGACGATGTCGGTGGCACCGAGGAAGAATGACGGCGGGAAGAGCCTGTGATCGGGCTCTCCAAGTCGGGCTCGGAGGTCACATCCGGGGAATGCGGCTGGCGACCACGACCACTACCACCACGCCCACGCCCACGCCCACGACCACCACCACCACCACCGCCGCCGCCACCGCCACGACCACGGCCAGCACCACCAGTACGGGTGCTCGCAACCATGCCCTGTAAATAAAACACATAAACAAAATACCGACAACATAGATTTATAAATGAATATAAACCTAAACATATCCATACCAGCAGCAGGGCGATGAGTGCCGCCCAGACGAGTAGGCCTAGGAGTGCCATCTGCAAAAAGAAACTCATACAATAATACGCAAATATCCCAAACTGAAATAAATATTACAATCAGAAGTGAAGTACGAATAAAAGCTAGATACACAAAATCTGATAAAATCATGCACCAATACAACAAAGTACAATTCTTGTAACTTTTGATGAAAGGGCATCTTGTGTTCCACTAGACTTGTAATTGTAAATCCAAATGTAATAGGGTAATTTAGGATTCGAGACTAGATATTGGGTGCTTCAAGATACAACTGAAATATAGCGATATTTAATCATCGTCATCGTCCTCTTCCTCGGCCTCGGCCTCATCATCATCATCATCCTCATCGTCGAATTCATCTGTATCCTCATCCTCATCCTCATAAAGTTCTTCTTCTTCTTCTTCTTCTTCTTCTTCTTCAGTCTCAATACTTGGGACAAGACGCCTCTTTCTCCCCTGGTTGACATCTAAGTCTTGTATATCAACCTCTTCCTCCCCTCTATTTTCATCAGCAAGAGGTATATCAACCTCTAATTCAACATCCATGTCACAAGACTGTTGTCCCAAATATTGGGGCTTTTCGATCTGGTCCTCTTGGTATGCTGGGTCTCCAACGTTGAATGTATTTCTAGATTTAATCTTGCATACTGCCCACCAGTCAAAGCGATCTCTACGACGCCTTGGGTAGCTTGTATAGTAGACTTGAACAGCCTGACTTGCTATCGCAAACGTGTCGGACCCTCTATACCTCCTGCGATGATTTATATCGACGAATCCAAATTGTTTATCGATTCTCCAACCGATATTTGGTGTCGTATCGAACCACTCACATTTGAACATAATAATATGCATATCAAATGGGGCACTATATTGTAATTCTACAATATCCCGAAGCACTCCATAATAGTCAAAGTTCGGCTCGTCGTCATAGATTGTGCCTCTTATGCAAACACCAGAATGCTTCGTACTGAAGTCGTCATTGAGAAATTCTGCATTTATAGGATGTTGAGTTGTCTTAAACTTGAAGCCATTAACGACATAGCCGGGCCAAGTCTTTGCATGCTTCTTCGGTCCCAATGACAAATAACGGATGCTCATATTTGTGAGTGTACTTGGTTCAGCTAATAAAACCTGTAAACTTTAAATGTATTAGTGGCATATATATATTTAAATGGTAGCCGCATAACATATTATCTCAGTTACTTACGTAATCTCGAAACCATGACGGAAAGGTAAAATCAACCTCTCTTTGAAGTCCCTCATCGGTAATATCGGGTGTCCTTATTTTGACTTCATCTCTAAATACACTGTTAGAGAGAATAAAAATTAGTGTAGTCACTTACCTCACCAAATTAGAGATTATAACGAGGTGTAGTCACTTACTTCTCCAAATCTCTCACTTCTTGTATGTCACAATTTAACAAGACATATCGGTGAGCGGCATCATACTCATCGTCACTCAACCACCGTTTCTTACTAGCCCCAATAGGCTTGCCCCTTAAATTGAATATACCTCCTTCCTCAACGTCTTCGTCATTCCTTTGAGGTCTATTTCGATTTGTCTCAACATGAGTATCGAAATAAATGGAGCAAAAGTTTGACACCTCCTCGATAAGATATGCTTCGCATATTGAAGCCTCTATATGAGCCTTGTTGCCAACTTTCTTCTTTAGATGATGTAGATACCTAGAGAGACAAATTATCTTGAGAATTAACAATGAATTGTAAAATCCACTTAAATTATATCAATTTTTATTTACCTTTCAAAGGGGTACATCCATCGATAATGAACAGATGCACCGACACGGGCTTCGTATGCTAGATGAATCGGTAGATGCTCCATACTGTCGAAGAAACCCGGTGGAAATATTTTCTCTAACTTGTAAATTGTTAAGACAATCTTCTCCTCAAGTTGTATCATATGTTGCACCGTGAGCTTAGTTGAACAGATATCCCTGAAGAATGTAGACAGCTCTTCCCAAATATCGTATCTCGACAATCTGGCAGGAGGTTCAGAAAATTCTTGTTTTCCATATCTGAACGCGTCCTTGTTCTTTCGCCAAGGATGTCTCGTTGGCAGAAATTGACGGTGACAGTCAAAGAAAGAAGTTTTTCCTCCATGTCTAAGGCGGAACGCTTTACTATTTTTCATACATATCGGACAAGACATGTTGCCGTGCGTACTCCATCCCAACAGCATACCGTATGCTGGAAAATCATTGATTGTCCACATGAGTGAAGCTCTCATCTGAAAGTTTTGTTTTCTGGAAATATCATAGGTCGTGACGCCGATCTCCCACAACTGTTTCAGCTCATCCACCAACGGCTGTAAATATATATCGATGTTCTTTGTCGGATTTTTGGGACCGGGTATGATAGCTGTCAAGAACATATAAGGAGTCTTCATACACATCCATGGTGGCAGATTGTAAGGGGTAAGAATGACCGGCCAGCATGAGTATTGAGATCCCGACTGTCCGAAAGGGGCGAAGCCATCAGAACATAGCGCCAGGCGTACATTTCTAGGCTCTGCAGCAAAATCTGGATGACACAAATCAAAATATTTCCACGCCTCCCCATCCGAAGGATGTGACAATTCTCCTTCGTCCTTTATGCGATCTTCACTGTGCCACGTCATGTGTTCTGCTGTATTCAGAGACATATACATCCTCTGTAAGCGCTTCGTGATCGACAAGTAATGCATATACTTGTAAGGACGTCGTTTTCTAGTTGACTTTCCTTTTCCCTGTACTGTCTTGTAACGATCCGCATTACAGAACCAACAACTTTCTAATACACAATTCTCTTTGTAATACAACATGCATCCGTTGCGACAGCAATCTATCTTCTCGTACCCCAGTCCCAGTTGTCGGACCATCATCTTTGACTTGTAGAAGTTTCTTGGGAGCTCTTTTGATTCCTTCGGTAACACCTCATTAGTTAATTGTGTGATCCGATCATAGCAAGCTTGTGGCAAGTTAAAATCAGACTTTATGTTCAACAACCGTATCGTCACTGACAGTGCGGAATGAGTCTCACAACCAGGATATAGAGGAGTATCTGCGTCCTTAAACATATCATAGAACTCCTTTGCCTCGGGATTAGGATCCTCCGGATCAAAATTAGGCCCTGCCGCAGCATACACCATATCTCGTGCAAGGTTCTGCATGTCTCCATAATCCACAGAGCATCCGTCATCTTCGAGGACATCCGTTGCAGCATTATCATCAAAAGCATAAGTACCAGCTTCTGCAGCCTGTCTTTCTGAATATAATTCACCTTGCGATGACCACAGGCCGTAATCACGTACGAAACCCTTACGGGTCAAATGATCTCTCACAGTCATCACTTCTTCGAAACGTCTATTGTGACAATTAACACATGGACACTTGATTTTGTTATCGTCCATGTACTGAGTTTTGCTCATGGCATACTTAAGAAATACTTCCACACCTGTCTGAAAATCGTCACTCACACCAATTCTGCTCTCGTGTTGTCGTTTGTACATCCATGTACGATCAACAAAGTAACGATTCATGCTCGATTTGATGTGAATATCTGTATCGTAAGACAAACTAAACATAAGAATTAATAGCCCGATACCGATACTCATATCGTAAGAAAAACTAAACTTGTGGATAACACGCTAGGCCTACGACGAGGCTACTTAGTATTACAATCTAACATAATTAGTATATAATCATGTAACTGGTGGATCCGCTAGCTAGTAAGCCGGATGTACTTAATATCAGAGAGTAACATATTAGTATCAGTATATAGGTTAGGTAGACCGTATCAAACGCATATCGGAATAGTAGGCCGAATAGGAGGCCGAGATAGTCGAGAAGAAGGGAAGAAAGGAGGAGCAGATGTGTCCAGAGCCATGGTGGAGGAGGAGAAGTAACATGAGAGCAGTTTCCGCCGTAACATCTCCTGGCTCTGCTGGCAACTGAAGTCCAGATGCTACAAAGGACGATCCTTCGCTGAAATCGACTACAACACCCATCAGTTCAAGTTCATTCCTATATGAGTAGATTCCAATGCTATAGAAGCCATCAGTTTGTTGACCTTCCTCTATGGCATTGGAATATACTCATATACTGATCGATACTAATCCGCTACGCCCGATACTAAGTATATACGGTCGATACTGATAGCGATAGTCCGATACCGATAGCGATAGTTCGATACCGATAGCGATAGTCCGATACAGATACACATGGACCTACATATCTATATATCACTAGTAGCCATACTCCTCTAAATACTACTCTACACTAGGATCTAGTAACCATATACTACTCTACACACTAGCTACGTAGTCATACTCTAAAATAAGGTAAACTAATTATGCCTATATATAGATATATATAGGCATAATTAGTTTACCATAATTAGTTTACCTTATATATATATAAGGTAAACTAATTAAGCATCATAAAATTATGCCTATATATATATATATATATATATATATATATATATATATATATATATATATATATATAT
Organism: Iris pallida; assembly: GCA_029216955.1. NCBI lineage: Eukaryota > Viridiplantae > Streptophyta > Magnoliopsida > Asparagales > Iridaceae > Iris > Iris pallida. The sequence goes on along the minus strand of JANAVB010010794.1, from coordinate 8,820,729 downwards.
GTCTGTGTGTGTGTATCCGTGTGTCTGTGTCCGTGTGTGTCCGTGTGTGTGTGTGTGTGTGTGTGTCTGTGTGTGTGTGTGTGTGTCTGTGTGTGTGTCCGTGTGTCCGTGTGTGTGTGTGTCCGTGTGTGTGTGTGTCCGGCCAGCCCCCCTCCACATATACCCCCCCCCCCCGCACCCCGCGGCCAGCCCCCGCCCCCATCGTACCCCCCCCAACGCTGCCCGCCCCCTCGATCCCACCGCCCCCTCCACACCCCCCGCCCCCCGTGCACGGCCAGCCCCCCTCCGCAACCCCCCGCACCCCGCGGCCAGCCCCCGCGCGCCCCCATCCCTCCAACGCTTCCCGCCCCCTCCCACCGCCCCCTCCACACCCCCCGCCACCGCCGCCACCGCCGCCCCCCGCAGTCGACGCCGCTCCCGCAGCCCCCGACGCCCCCGGCCCGCTGTACCCACGACCACCGCGCACGCGCGAGAGAGAGAGAGAGAGAGAGAGAGAGGGGAATACCTTTGGGGGAGAGAGAGGAGAGGGGGTCGCCGATCACCGCCGCGGGAGAGAGAGGAGAGGGGGTCGCCGATCGATCACCGCGGGAGAGAGAGAGAGAGAGAGAGAGAAGAGAGAGTGAAATTTGGGGGGAATGAAAAAGTTCCCCCCGTCGTTTCAACTTAAGTCTGGAACGTAAATTTAGCGACGGAGTAGCGACGGATTATTCCGTCGCTAATGCGTCAGTAAATCTCGCGCGAGTAGCGACGGATTATTCCGTCGCTAAGTCGTCAGTAAATCTCGCGCCAATATTTTAGGCTTTTGCCGCCAAAATATGCGACGTTCTAGCGACGGATATAAAACCGTCGCTACATGGCCGACTACCTATCGACGGCATAGCGACGGATATGGACATAACAAAATAAAAAAAATTGTCCACTGCTTTCCATCGGTATTCCGTCACAAATCCGTCGGAGATCCGACGGTGATAGCGACGGAAAATTTCCGTCGCTAATTTGCCGTCGCTAAAGTACTGTAATTTGGTAGTGTTGAGATCAAATAGAGGTCAAATAAATTTAAATCAGATAAGGGTCAATCTCCTATACCCGCTGGGAGATAGACTCTTTGAGGAACCCTCTAATCTCATATAAAAACCATATAAGAAGGTATGCTATAGACAATAAGCTATATATATAGCTTATACTAGTATATCGAAATCAATTAGTCTAGAATATTTAAACCGAAGCCTTATTTTAGAACATCTACTAGCATATATTAAATATGCTTATGGATATATAGATTTATTTTTAGAAAAATATACCTATATAAACCTATCTTTTAAAGGTATAAATATAAAAGCCCAATCCAATATAATCCAAATGTTTACTTCTAAATAATGCGGGCTAGTTTAAGCCCAATACCGGGGCCTAATGACCAAAATTAATATTCCAAACCATTTTCCAAAAATAAATATTTGAAAGCCCAATAATTACTACCGAATATTTTGTACTGCTAAAAATGCTAAAATACGAAATAAATATTTGTACGAAAAGTAAATGGTATTCGTGATCATAAATTTAATTAGTTTGGAACGCACAAAAATAATAACGCATTTCTTATACTAAATGTTTAGGAAGAATTTACTTCAATTGACGCGAAATAAAATAAACTAAAATTTAGAAACATGACATTCGAAGATAAATTGACAATTTTTTTTGTCTTTAAATATTTAACATTCCAAAAATCTATTTTCGGAATCGAATCCTTTGAAAGTCTAAAATAAAATAAAATCATCTTTTATAATTACAAGAATAAGATATGAAATTTTTACTAGAATAATTTAGTACCTTTAAATTGTTAACAAGTCTTTTGAAATGACAGAATAATAGCAAGATAATATTATACGCTTTTAAAGAGGATTTATTTTAACATTCAAAAAAAAAATAGAATAAACAAATTAACAAAATAATTTCAAAAAAATGTGGGAAGAGGACTCACAGGAACAAACTCAACAACCTCAAGAACCGGTAATACTAAGATGGTCCACCAGAGAAAGGAGAAATATAATTTTGGATAATATTGTCATATTTCTCTAGGAACGTGAGGAAGACTGTGGATACTGGAAGATGATCTAATCAACTTTCGTGAGGCATGAAAAGTTCCAGTTCTCAAAGTAGATTGATACAATAAATAAGGAGTATAAGTCCATGCAAGACAATAAAGTTTAAGAACTTATCCCAGTACCAAAAGGTATGAAATCCATTGGTTGCAAATGGACATTTAAAACCAAGAAGGATTCGAAGGGTCATGTGGAGAGGTATAAAGTATGTCTTGTAACTAGTGACTTTACTCAAAATTTTGGGATTGATTTTAAAGAGTTTTTCTCTTCGGTATCTTTGAAAAACTCCTTTAAAACAATCATAGCACATGTTGCACATTTTGATCTTGAGTTACATCAAATGGATGTCAAAACGACGTTTCTCAATGGTAACATTGACGAAACTATTTATATGGTGTAGCCAGAAAATTTTGTGTCGAAAGATCCAAATAATATGGTTTACAAATTAACAAAATTCATTTATGGACTCACGCAAGCTTCTCGTCAGTGGTACTATAAATTTTACCAAGTTGTTACCTCGTTTGGTTTTGAGGTTAACGTTGTTGAAGATTGTGTGTATTACAAATTCAATGGGAGTAAAATTATTTTTCTGTTTTTGTATGTTGATTACATACTGCTTGCCACAAATGATATAGGCATATTGCATGACACTAAGAAATTTCTATCAAATAACTTTGAGATGAAAGATCTTGGTGACGCCTCTTTGTATTAGGAATTCAAATACACCGAGATCGTTCTCGAGGTATTCTTGGATTATCACAAAAGAGCTATATCGATAAAGTGCTTAAAAGATTTAGCATGCAGGAATGCAAACCAGGTGACACCCCAGTCGCTAAAGGAGACAAGTTCAGTCTCAATCAGTGCCCTAAGAATAGCCTTGAAATTAAGAAAATACAATAGATTTTTTTTTCATGATCAGTTGTAAAGAGTCTAATGTATGCTCAAATATGTACGCGTCAGGATATTGCGTACATATTAGAATGTTAGGCAGATATTTAAGCAAATATGGATAGATCATTGGGTAGCAGCCAAACTACTTAAGTAATTAATAGAGAACAAGAAATTATATGCTCTTTGTAGAAGATCAGATAATTCTGGAGATCATAAGGTATTTCGACTCCGATTTTGTTGGATGCCAATACAGTAGGAGATCCACATCAGGTTATGCTGACTAATGGAGATATATTTTGGATGAGTGTCAAACATGCACTCATAATTTCTTCCACCATGGCAGTAAGGTTTATAACATGATGTGGGGCATCCATTCAGGGAATATGGTTACAAAATTTTGTCACAAGGCTGCATCTACAGTAGTGTTGAAAGACCACTTAAATTATGGTGTGACAATAAATTATAACAGTACTGTATTCTAATAACAACAAGAACTTGTATAAGTCAAAGGATGTTGACATAAAATGTCTAGTTGTGAAGGAAAGAATTCAGAATGGTAAAAGTGTCCCTATAGCACATTAGGACAAACTCCATGTTAGCGGATCCGCTCACAAAAGCATTATTACCCAGGGTCTTTCATGAGCATACTGCTCATATGGGTGTTATCTTAATTAAGAATATGGCAATACAGTGGGAGTTTATATTTTATGTATTTGGGTGCTATTTGGTTTTGGACACATTTATATATTAAAGTATTTTGGATATTTATCTGATCAGATATATGTAAATTCAGTTCATTCTGTTTTCATTATGTTAAAGTATTAATCTCATTAAAGTTAAGGAGGACCAGTTGGAAATAGACATGTATTGATCACATTGCATGTAATTTCGATGCTACGCATCCATGATTGATCTATGTCGTTTAGCTATATTGGTATATATGACCATTGATGGTTTAGTTACGCTATATGTGACGAATGCCGCTTTGATCCTATGTTGATATGGTTAATGGACGAGATTGTCCGGATATACCCTAAGGATTAAGATAGCAATTTATGAGCTCACTAAGGTTAACACAATTATCAGGTTACATATGTGGCCCAGTGGAAGATTGTTGGAATTATTCAATAATTAAGGGACCACACATGTAAAATTAATTGTGTTTGGACTATCTAAATAATTAAGCCATTAAAGTGGTCTATTTGAAAATTGGCTTAAGGGTATATTGTCATGGAATTAATGTGTAGATACCGGAGATAATTCTAATTTGATGAGGGGCCAAATTAGAAATATCAAAACACACATGTATATATATATGTGTTTTCATTAGGGTTATGGTCCCCAACTCATACGGCCACCAAGAGAGGGTTTTCTCTATTCTCTTATGTATCCCCATCAACAAAGAGAGGAACAAAGATTTCATCTTTGTTATTAAGGACCGTAGCGGGTTGGAAGATCAAACCCCATAAAGAGACGTCTGCTTCAAGATCCGTCAAGCAAAGACAATGGATTTAGGTACGCTTTCGCATTTAATTTATGTTCTTCATCTCATGAATCGACATGGTACAATAAATTTTTTAACAACAAAACCCTCACCAAGTCCCACAACTCTCACCATGCAAAACTAAATAACCCAAGTCACATAACCCTCACATATTTCAGTTTATTTTTAGGGTTTCGTATAATATTCAAAATTTTCGTCTACATTTGCAACATGGATACCTAAAACATAGGACATGCAAAGCCGGATCCAAGGAGAGGCAAGATAGACAACAGCCTAGGGCCTCCTCCCCAAAGGGGCCTCATTTTTTTATTTTTTTTTTGAATTTTTAATCATTAGAAAATAGAAACTCAAGTCATGTTAAGACTGCATGCCCATTAAAAGACCATTATGGTGTTGGCTCCTTCTTCCGCATTACACATCTCGTTTCGCATACGTTCAACGATCGCAGCTGGCAACCTGTCGTCCTTCGTCACCTCGATATGCCGTCAGACGTTGTCCACCTGAAACTGTGAGAAGTCGTCGACTACTAATCAGTAAACTATCTTGATATCTTTTAATTGACAATTTTGTACATCAAAATGCGGTGAGAGTATGAAAGTCCTACCATAATCATAGTAGTTTTGTTTTTATTTCTTTATATCTTTGTATTGGATTCTAGTGGTTTGTATTAACAAAACGTATACTTATGTTTTAGAGAATCTGTGAAAGAAAGTCTACCCCTTGTTTCTCAAAATAGATTTTAACAAGAGCATCGCATGACCTAACAAAAGGCCATATGCTACTTGGATTGAAACGACTTTTAAGAGTGTTTCAAGAAAACCAACCATAAGCTACAAAAGAAGATACACTACTTACTTAGGTCGAAACAAAACATAAGTAGAAAGTGTGAGAAAAGGAATCCAAGGCCAGGACCACAAACAAAATTGAAAAGAACACCATAGCACAATCTCTGTTTGTATCCATGCACTGATTAAACAGACGGACTAAATATTTAAATATTTTTTGAAAAAAATATATATATGGATACGATACTTTGTTGCAAACTGTTTATAACTTAATATTAGTATTATTATTTTCAAAATTGTAATTCGAATAAAAGTTTGTTGTATTATTATTTTTTCAGATTTTTAGATAAGATTTATCAAATTAAGCATTCCCAAATATTTCTGAAAATAGAAAATATTGAATTGCCTTTGATAAACTTTTTTTTTTTGCGATATAATCTGAACGATCAAAAGAGACAATTCAACGGCTATTATTTCAGAAATATTCGAAAATGGTTAAGCACGAAAATCCTTATCCCTCCTCATGTGTGTTATATACAGAAATGCTCCAAAACCATGGGGGCTGGGACGAATGCAGAAATTTAAACCGTTGTAGGCTACAATGGATTACGGTGACTAGAAGTGGGCTAACCCATTTAAAAATAAAAAAATAAAAACAAAAGAAAAGAAGAAAAGAGAAAAAAAATATTGGTGGGCTCCAGCCCACCCAGCCAAGCCATAGGCTGGATCCGTCCCTGCATTCGAGTGCTTTCATATTATGCAACCACCCTATGTTACGATTTGAATTGAAAGTGTGAGATAAAAATTTGGAAATGGGCACATAGGCTCTTGGTAATTAATCCCTTCCACTCCCCCACTGGACTCAAACACTCGACCACCGAGACACTCAGCCACCATATTGGAAAGAGGCATATAGGCTCTTAGTAATTAATCCCTTCCACTCCCACACTGGGGTTGGGGCTCGAACACTCGACCACCCTGTTGGAAAGAGGTATATAGGCTCTTAGTAATTAATCCCTTCCACTCCCACACTGGGGTTGGGGCTCGAACACTCGACCACCCTGTTGGAAAAAGGCATATAGGCCCTTAGTAATTAATCCCTTCCACTCCCCGCCCTTAGAGCATCTCCAACCCTATTGTGAGTTTGGAAAAAATGGTTGCCACATAGGAATGACAAGCATTTTTTTCAAAAGTACTTCTCCAATGCAAATGTGAAATAAATTGTGAAGTTGACATGGCAATGACATGACAAGGAGAATGTGAAGTTGGTTGTCTAGATCTAGACAATGCACTTCACAATGACTTTATGTGTACATCATCAATTATGAATAAATATATATATATATAGAAGAAGTGAAAAAGTTGTCTTGGAAGTTGAAAAAAAGTAATTTTATTGTCTTCTCAAACTTTTGCATTGGAGAACACATTTTTATCTCATTGTCTTGTGTGAATATCATCTTGCCACATAGGAAATACATTGTCTTGTGCCTCATGCCACATAGGATTCACAACACAAAACAAGACAATAGGGTTGGAGATGCTCTTAGTAATTAATCCCTTCCACTCCCCCACTGGAGCTCGACCACCCGGACTGCATGCTTATCCACTAACCACTAGATTAGAGGGTCACTGGCCAAAAAATAATATATTTGCAATCGCTAGAGGAAGAGCTTGAACCTTCGACCTTGTGGTTAACAGCCACACGCTCTAACCAACTGAGCTACTCCAGCTTTTATATTATATTATATATATATTTTTTGAAAGAAGATAATTGTGGCGAACGCTCCCATCGAGAATCGATCTCCTGACCACTTGGATCGCATGCATCTCTCTTAACCACTAGGCTAGAGATCATTTGCAATTATATATATATATATATATATATATATATATATATATATATATATATATATATATATATATATATATATATATAAGTTTTTATGTGTCTTCAACACTTTTTGGTAATTTAATTCTTAAAATTACTTATTACTTGTATTGCTTAATAATAATATTTTTTTAGCTATAAATATGTTTTAACGTGTATCGTATGAGTAATTATTTGTTTTTTTTTAATTTTTTTAATTATAAACCTTTTTTATTCTCTAGTTTTTTGTTAAAAAATTATATTTGTTATATAGATTTTTTAGATGTGGTGTCCAACAGGAAAAGTCACAAAAGTGAAACAAATTCCGTGTAGAAAAACTAGATACCATCATACAATGCAAGCCAAAAACTGATAGTTACCAGTCAACATGTGGCGTCAACCTCGTTAACAACAACAACCCGGATCCGCTAACCCGCTAACCGGCGGTCAACAATCCTCCCGTTACGTGGCAACGGCCATCTATCTTCGGGATGCCGAAGCGGGCCCCACCCTACTGGCGTACATTTTGACGAGACGACCCCGGTGGAAGAAAACGCAAAAAGAAAGAGAAACAAAGAAAAGAAAAAAGAAAGAAAGAAATATTTTAAACAAACACAATTTCAATATTTATAAAACGAGGACAAGGTCTTTTGCGTGTCAGTCAGTAGTTTACTTTCTCCAATATTGATCCCAGATCGAATCCCAGCCGTCCGTCCCAAGAACATCCACTGCTGGAATATATATATATATATATATATATATATATATATATATTAGCCCCTGTGACTTTTCCTTTTTCTTTCCTCCACTCTATTATAAAATTCAGAAGACGCACAAAATAAATAATTTCTTCTACGTCTGCTCTTTCTTCTTCTCCTCCTCTTCCTTCACTTCCAGTTTACACCTCTCCCAATCTCTACGTCTTCCCCAAGGTCAGTTTTTTCATTCCAGTCCCTCCTCTCTCTCTTTTTTCCTTGGAGTTCTAATTGTTAAATATTTTGGTAAAATTTTTCATTTGAGCAATTAAAGATGTCATCTTGGTGATGAAGATACCGAGCTTGAGCTTTGTTTATTAGTATGATCTCTTTCGGAATTTTTGTTGGAGAAACCAACTTTTGTGTGTTAAATTACTAAATCTCGATATGGGTTTGGCAAAATATTTCACGCGAGTAACTAAAGTTGTCATCTTGGCGTTTGGTTTCTAGTGTATACTTGTATTTTATTTGTCCTCAACGAGTAATTTGTTGAGACCCATTAAAGGGTTTTCTGGGGGTTCGTCTGCAGATTTTGTGAGTGATTTATGTAATTTGGAGAAGATGGAGGAAATGGAGGAAGCCAACAGAGCTGCTCTAGAGAGCTGCCATAGAATTTTAAACCATTTGTCACAGCAGCCTCGAGAAAACCAAGGTGCATATAGAAATTTGAGGGCGGAGACCGAAGAGGCTCTCTCTAGATTTAGAAGAGTTGTTTGTTTGCTCAGCAATGGAGTGGGTCATGCGAGGGTCAGGAAATCTAAGAAAATTCACTCTGCGTTCCACCACAAGAAGATCTTCATGGAAAGCCCGGTGGCGCAGCCGCCGCCGCCGCCGCCGCGTGGGGCTGAGTTGTCCCCTGCCCAGAGGCTCATTCCTAGAAACTTCTTGAGCAATTCGGCTCCGGACATTGATTCCGGTCCCAAGATTAACCCCCACAACCAATTGCTTCCGCACAAGATCTTTCTCGAGAATCCGATGCTGGAGAAGCCTCCGGTGCACGCCTCCACCCCCTCGGCCGCCGGCGCCACTTTCCAATACCTCCAACAGCAGCAGAACAGCAAGAGGGTCCAGCTCCAGCAGAAGCTCCAGGCGGAGATGTTCAAGCGGAGCAGCAGCGGCGGCGCCGGCGGAATAAACCTCAAGTTTGATGCCCCCAGCTGCGCCCCTACCGCGTCGTCCACCAGGTCGTTCCTTTCGTCCCTCAGCATGGAAGGGAGCGTCGCGAGCCTGGACGGGAAGCCGTTTCAGCTGATCGGAGGCGGGGGATCGCAGTCCTCGGAGCCGGCGAACCTCCATCCTCCCCTGAAGCGGAGGTGCACCGGGAGGGGCGAGGACGGGAGCGGGAAATGCGCGACCAGCGGGAGGTGCCATTGCTCCAAGAGGAGGTTGGATTCGTTTAAATGTTGTCTCGACTTGTATTTCATGTGATACACGTTTGTTTGGGAATCGAATGGACTGTTGCTTTTGCCTTTTTTGTAGGAAGCTGAGAGTGAAGAGGTCCATTAAGGTGCCTGCTATCAGTAACAAGCTCGCGGATATCCCACCGGATGAGTACTCGTGGAGGAAGTACGGACAGAAGCCGATTAAGGGTTCTCCACATCCAAGGTATATCCTTGTTTATCATTACTTGTTCTGGTTAATGCAACTATGCATATTTAGCGGTGTCGATTTTTCAATCTTTGTGTTTAGTAGCTGTTTAAATTGCTTAGAGTGGTATGTGTTGATAACTTAATAGTGTTTTAAGAATCGGGTGGAAAATCCATTTTTGTAAACAGAGTCTTATGCAATTTTAGTATAGTTAAACTATTTCTTGGATAGCCATGGTATGTGTCGTAAGTTTTAGCTAATTTCTTCCTTCCACAGTGCTGCGATTCTAAGCTCTGAGCTATACAATTACCATGATCATTGGCAAAGTGTAATTATGATTCTTAGTTCTAAACTGAACTCAAGAGTCCCCAATTGAATGTTATGCTCGTCCCCATGGAAACTAATGAAGTGTTGTTAACTTGTTACTTTCTAGTTGTACTCCTTCAGTCACGGGCGGAGCTTAATGGAGACTAGGGGGGCCAACACCCAAATTTTTATTTTATTTTCTTGATAAATATTTCAGTTTTAGACATTAACCCTTCTAAAATGCAATTTGGCCCCTTCAGAAATGTGATTTACTCCTCTAAAATATAGCTCGTCCCTCGAAACATTTTAGTCAAGCTCCGCCACTGCCTTCAGTCTCTTTATAGCTAGTGTTCTGCCTATATCTGCAAACACACGCCTTTGATGTCTATTTTCACGATCATTTCTGCCTTCACATTTATGTCAATGTGTAAAAGACGTCCACTGCTAAATTTAGCTGCTCGTTTCATTTGTACACATTATTCCAATGTACGCCTTCCTGTTACAAATGTAAGTTATTGGCATCACAGCTAACCGCTGAATTTGTTGAAACACCGACTTATATAGCACATCTACCAAATGGAATTTGTGCAGGGGATACTACAAATGCAGCAGCATGAGGGGCTGCCCCGCAAGAAAGCACGTAGAGAGGTGCCTGGAAGAGCCCTCGATGCTCATTGTCACGTACGAGGGCGAGCACAACCACGCCAGGTTACTGACCCAGTCGGCCACTACCTAGAGCGAAAGGGTACAAGAACTCTCTTCCGAAAACCAGCCTTTAAGCCACATCACTGGGTGGTTGATCACTTCCTACAAATGCCACCCCAAGTTGAAGAAAAATGCTGGCAATGGACCAGTTTTTTGACACTACAAAGAACAGTAGGAAGCCATATGGAGCGAAAAACTGAAATGCTACTTGAGATTTGTGGGGACGACAAGTGTAAGAAAAGACTCCCATCCCATGGGAGCTTCTTTTGATTTTACATTCCATGCCAACATGGAGATGGAAAATTGGGGAGTTACTGGTGTTTTTATGTCAACCATACATGTTTTCATGGCATAATTAAACACAACTGGCACCCTTTTCTTGTTTTGTTCCGTGGCTTCTCATTTTCTGTTTGAATTTCTTCTTGACAAGTGAAACTACCCTGAAACTTTGAATGCCATGCAAGTACTTTGTGTTCTTATTTTAACTCTTGACTGTCAGTCTCAATGAAAGCTAGCTAGCTAGTACTCTTCTTCCTTCTATGTTGTTGCAATAAAGTGAGAGCAATGGAAACATGAAGCCATACAAAACACTTCACGAAACATGAATTTGGCAAGAAGTGAAGAAGAGAGTACTACTATTCCCTCTCTGGCACAGCAACTTGTCTGCCAGCTTGGACTGGGCACTCTGAGACAGAAAAAATGGGCAGGAGTGGGAACTAACAATGATCTCACCAATATTCCCTCAGCTCAAATCATTGAGCAATTTTCAATTATTTTATTGACTTGTATGATAAGATTATTCACTTGGGGTGGGTCGTTATGATATGATATTGTGACATGATTCTGCTTGATATTTCATATAAAAAAAATACTTCTCGGAGCGAGGGGGACCGTGCGTTGACGTGGCATCCTCTATTGGCTCCATCCTTCCATCCTGCTAGCTTCAGGTCTATCGTGCCAATGAAAAATCGTCATGTCAGCGTGATCATGAACGGTTCTACCTTTGTCCGAGAAGCATGGTTTGTTTCATATCAAGGCGGTTGAAAATTTGGAATTGTTTGGATATGCTTACTTGGCATGCTCCAATGCTTGTGAGAGCCTTGTGGCAATTAATTGACCTAACTATGTAGCTTGGAATGTTTTGACTAATGAACATTGTTTAAGGTTATGGCATCAAATAAGCCTAAGATTTGTCCCAAGTATCACAAAAGTGGGTTGGTTCTGGGTGCGTTGCAAAGGTGGATTGGATTTGGGTGCAGTGGAGATGGTGGTGGTGGTGGTGGGATCTTTTGGGTTGAGAAAATCTGGACCATGTCCATATTTTAGGAGCATCATATTTCATTCCTTCAGGCATCAGCATCCACCAATAACCTGTAGTAGAAGCTTGGAAACTTATGTCATAGGTGTCAGCATTGTGGTTATTGAATGATATCTATGGTGGTGGTTATGTACTCATTTTTTGTTGTAATCATAATTTTGGCTGGAAGTGGAGCTACAGTTGATGACAGATGGATTGTATATATGTTTTTTACATTTTAAAATATAATCCATAGTTTAAGTAAGGAGATTTTAACATGCTATCAGAGTAGTCCATATTTCAAATTTTCTGACCTACATTTCAAGTGATTTTAAAAAATTTATACGACCCATGAATCCATCTCTATGAAGTGTCTAAAATGGTCATTTCCTCTATCTTGAGGTGGATTAGAATAAAATATACTAATATTGGGACCCACGTGTTACTTGTGCAACCCATTTGATACTATTTTATATATGCAGCAATGGTAACTTACATCGCTAGCTAGTTAAATAAATAAATAAGTAAAATATAGCAGAAAAGACTGTATTTCAGTAACTGTTAAATTCCGGAACTGCTAATGCTATTGCGGATATATTTGACAGGTCATAAGCCTCGTCGTCATCATCATCGACATCATTGTTCTAAAGTTGCTATAGTTTCTGGGTAATGCTATTAGCACTCCTAACATATTATTCGACACTCCTTTTTAATTTTTTAACATTTAAATTTTAAATCTATTCCTGCATTAAATATATCATTAATTTGTACATAAATGAAGGGAGGACTGTATGATGACATTTTAGAAGTACCAATAATATTAATACAGAAATAGATTTGGAATTTGAATATTAAAATTTTTAAAAAGAGTGCTGAAGAACATTTTAGGAGTGCTAATAGCAGCATCCTAGTTTTTAACACTCGTAAACAAATAATGTCACCCATTCAGTTAGGGGTGTGCATCGGTCGGTGGTCGTCCTATTTGGTCCCAACCGAAGTCGAACCGAAGTTAATCGGTTTGAAAATAAACAAAACCGAACAAAACCAACCAAATGGTCGGTTCGGTTTTGAAACCGACCGATTTGGTTCGGTTTGGATCGGTTCGACTTGGTCGATTTTGATCACATAAAAAAAATATTTTTTTTGTGAAACCTCGGTCAACTTGTACTTTGTAACAGTAAATACAATTCAGCAGCTTCAATTCAACTTGCACTTTGCATGTGAAAAAAATACCAATTATACATAAAAAAAAATCATATACATTCAACCAAAAGTTCCTTTCGTGTGCACATGAACAATTAGGAAAGAATATGAGCCTCCTCTTTGAGACTGAGAGAGAGAGCGCTTTCAACTTCAACTTAATAAATGACTGTGATGTGAATAAATGAACCAAACCGGCATAATACAACCCAATGAACCCATACCCAACCGACCGACCCTAATTATTTAATAAGGATTTGGTTTGGTTCGGTTCGGTTCGGTTCGGTTCGGTTTAGACGATTTTTGGCATAAACAAACCGTGAACCGAATCGAACCGGTCGGTTTTGAAAAAATTGAAGCCGAACCAAACCAACCGAACCATCGATTCGGTTTAAAACCAATCGGTTCGATTTGACTTGGTTCGATTTGGTCGATTTGATTTAATTGTGCACAGTCCTACATTCAGTGGTCTAAACTTAATTAAATATAAAAAGAAAAGACAAAAGCACACCTTTGTGGGACCCATAGGATGTGGTTTTGTTCGTTCATCTTCCGTCTTGTTTTGTGCACATAGAATTTGTAATAAGTAGATATGGAAAAGGAAAATGTTTTTCGTGTTCGTGTTCGTTTTCAACAATGACCGAGAATCACAATCAACAACACTGTTGACGTCGTCGCAACAGCTGTCGAATTGGAAATTCTACAGGAACGACTTGAGGCGCTAGAGCTTCGCACGGGATTTCGTGGCGGCGGCGCTGGATCTCTCCGTCCGCTGCTCCTCTTCTTCTTCGAGATTAGGATACACGATGGTTGCTCTTGCAATGTTGACATTAACCCTGTTGTGAAAACTGTAGAAATCAAGGCCAGGTTCAAAATAAAAAGAATAAAAAATTATGAGTTTTCTTTCGAGAATGTAAAAAAAATGAGTTTTGTTTTACTTTTCTTCCACTTTGTTTACCGGTATATCCCACAGTTTTACAAAAATGTACAGTACCCTCCACTTTGGACGAAATATGTCAAATTTTTTTTGACCAAAATGCCCTTTTATTCATAAATAAAAGGGGTGAGAGGAAATAGAAAAGAGGAAGGAGACAAGGTTATTTTGGTCAAAAAAATATATTTTCTGACGGACTCTGTACAAAATGGGAGGTACTATACATTTTTACAATGTAGGATGCACCCTAAAATATGATAAATCAAGTGGAAGGTAAGTCAAAATTTTTCAAAAAAAAAAAATTGAAGTTAGAGGATTACTACTTTTAGAATAGTTAGTGGAGGTTTAAGTTAATAGGAAACTAAATTATCTTTTTATCCATAAATAACAAAATTTATTAGTATGAAAGTTTTATAAATAAATAAAATATTAACTACACCCCTACTATTTGAGTTCTATATTAGTATAAGAGCATCTCCAAGACTCCAACCCTATTGTCTTGTTAAGTGTTGTGAGTCTTAGGTGGCTCCTATGTGGCATGAGCTACAAGACAATGTCTTGTTTATGTGGCAAAATTATATCTCAAAAGACAATGAGATAGAAAAACTCTCTCCAATGCAAAAGTATTGATGAGACAATAAAAAGTATTTTTTTCAACTTCCAAGACAACTTTTAAGACAACCACTCATCTTCTTTCTTTTTTCTAATATTTTGTATTCATAATTGATGACATTGAAGAGAAGACATTGTCAAGTGCATTATCTAGAACAAGACAATCAACTTCACAATGTCTTCTTTAATTTTTGCCACATAAGCTTCACAATTGACTTGACAATTGCATTGGAGAAGAACTTTTGAATAAAATTTTGTCATTCCTATGTGGCATTAACTTTTTTCCAAAGTCACAATAGGGTTGGAGATGCTCTAAAGGTTTAGATAATTCTCAACTCTCACGGTATAGTTTAAAGTTATTATGATTATTTTGTATAAGGATTTCAGATTTATGATCTAATTAATTAAACTTTGGTTACTGGATTTATCCATTTTACACTTTAAATACTTAAACTTTTAGTGATATTTTTAGTGATAGTTTTAGTGACAGGCATTTGTCATTAAACTCATTTCGTCACTGAAAATATAATTTCGTCACTAAAATTTGTCATTAAAAAAATTTAGTATCTAAACTCTAAAACAGACATATTCAATTTCCAAAGTTTAATTAAGTTATAAAATTGATATCCTTGTACTAAATAATACTTTTTGTGAGGGCACAATAGGCTATAGTTTTTGCATGATAAATAGGAATATCATATTTGATTTAATTTGATTTGTCATAATACAATTTGGAGTGTATTGCTCTGTCCAATAATATATGAACATGATACCATCTAGCTAGATTGCAATTTTGCTTGTACTTTCGTTCGCATGAGCAGACATGAATTAATTTAGAAATGGTGGAACACCACCTGGACTCTAGGCGACTGGGGCGGTTGAAGAACACCACTTGCAGGGAAGAGAAATCATGGAGGAGGGACCACGAAGCGACTCCTTAGGGTGGACCACCATCGAAAGATGGCGAAGACGGAGAAGACACGTGACGACGGGTGGTGACGTGCCAAAGGTGGAGGTGGTGAAGGAAACTTCACGGGCTATTTGCCCAACTCCGAGCCCAATGCCGACATGGGTGGGAGGCATTCTCTCACATGGCCCAGTTTTCATCCTGTGGAGGGGAGTATTGTTTCTTCCATTTACTAGTCCACACGAGTATTATTTCTTCCATTTACTAGTAGGAGTAGAGTTGTGGACCCTCGGGGCTGAGTTGTGGGTTCTTTGGGGGCCTGGTGCGTGAGTCGTACCAAAATTTACGAAACAAATTTACGGGATAAAAAAATATAGATATCTTTTTCTTTTTTTCTCTTTAAAAAAATTAAATCTTTCTGTTTAGAAAATAATCTCTCTATCTTAAAAAAAATAATACTTATCTATCTAATTATTATTTAAATATAGAGAGATTTATTTACTCTTTTAAAAAAATAGAGATAGGTAAACTTATTTTTTAAATAGAGAGAATTTTTTGAAAAAAAATCCATCTTTAGAAATAAAATATATATTTAAAAATATTAATTTTAATTTTAACATGAATGATAATATTAATGTTAATATTAACATTAGTATTAACATTAATAATGCTAATACTAATTGTAATATTACTATTTATTTTAATGTTAATTTTAATTTTCATGTTAATGTTAATTTTAATTTAGTGTCAACTTTAATTTTTGTGTTAATTTTATTTTAATTTGTAGCGAATCTTATGGAGCATTCTCTACGACATAATTAGGGAACTTCTACAAAACATGTGTTTTATTTCTCTTTAAAAAAAATTAAATTTCTATTTAAAGACATTTTATTTTTTAGATTTTTTTTTAAAGATAGAATATTTTTAAAGATATATTTATTTTTAAAGAAAGATAATTTGTAAAGATTGGACGTTTCTAAAAGATAGATTAACTTAGAAGAGAGATTATTTTTAGAAGATAGATTATTTTTTACCATCAATATTAAAATTAACCGTAAAATTAATATTAACAATAAGATTAAATTTAATATTTACATTAAAATCGTATCTAATGTTAACAAAAATATAGAATTAATTATTAACATTAAAATTTAATTTAATATTAACGTTCATACTAAAATTAATGTTAACAATAATATTATTAATATTAATATCAATATTAATATTAATATCAACATTAATATTAATATTAAAAACAAAACTACTATTAACATTTAAATTAAAATTAACATTAATATTAAAATTAATTTAAATGTTAATAATAAAAATAATATTAATACTAAAACTAGTATTAGTGTTATTTTTTTAATTTTAATGTCATTTTAATTTAATTTTAGTTATAATTTTAACTTTAGTTTTAATTTGAATTTAAATTTGAATTTTATTTAATTTTAATTTTAATTTTAACTTTAATTTTAGTTTTTTTTTAGTTTTTTTTTATTTTGAGTTTTAATTTTAATTTTTGTTTTAATTTCGCTTTAAATATTAAAATTAATATTAATTTCATATGTAAACTTAAATTTAAATTTAAATTTCATTTTATTTTTACTTTAAATGCTAATGCTTAAAAAATAATATATCTTTTAAAAAAATGATATTTTAAAAATAATCTATATTTAAAAATAATATTTTTTAAAATTAATTTAAAAAATTATCTCTAAGGCGAGATTTTTAAAAAAAATCAAGAGAAAGTCTACATATATTTTAGGCCAAAATTATATATATATATATATATATATATATATATATATATATATATATATATATATATATATATATATATATACATATATAGCCTAGTGGTTAAGAGAGATGCATGCGACCCGAGTGGTCAAGAGTTCGAATCCCAGGGGGAGCAATTCCAGAAAAAATTTATCTGATTCCAATATATATATATATATATATATATATATATATATATATATATATATATATATATATATATATATATATATATATATGTGTGTGTGTGTGTGTGTGTGTGTGCTTGCAGATGACCTCTAGCCTAGTGGTTAAGAGAGATGCATGCGGCCCGAGTGGTCAGGAGTTCGAATCCCAGTTGGAGTGATCCAGAAACAATTTACCTGGTTCAAAAAAAAAAATATGTGTGTGCGTGGTCGGAGTATGAGCCCCAGTGGATGCGAGTTCGCCACAATTACCCATTGCTTCAAAAATTATATTTTTTTTTTGAAGAAAGGGTGATTCTTATTTATTGAAAACAATTACAAAATACACAAAAATACTATAGACCAGTCCTCCTGATCTCAGTGGTTGAATCCCAAGCAGCTAATATCACTGTTTATGTTATTAATAATACCCGAAGCAGTTGTTTTCCTTCCTTCATATATCCTCCTGTTCCTCTCGCGCCAAACGTGCCATACTGCTGATAGTAGCTTGATTCTCCCTGTCTCAAACGCATCTATGCCGTTAGCTTTTAGAGCCCGCACCTCATCGAATACTTCAAGTAGCCCAACTCCGCGGCTGTGGCTCCCACCCGATTGAGGCTTGACTTGTTGCCAGATGAATCCTGTTGTTTGGCATCTAAAAAATAGTTGGTCTCTCGTTTCAATCTCCTCCTCACATAGAACACAAATGTTACTAGGTAGAAGGACTCCAAACCGGACCAACCGTTCCTTAGTGAGGAGCCGATCCTGAGCTGCCTTATAAATACAGAGTTGCATCTTGATGGCCGCACCTTTAGCCCACACAATATCCGCCCAAGCCGCCTTCGGAAGATGTGGCCGTTCCAATTCGAATAACCTGCTGGAGATGAACCCACCGTCCGGAGTGCCCTTCCAAATCCAATGATCTGCACCGGCTTCATTCGCAATTGTGACATTGGCTATCTCATCCTTGTACCAGTTTGCCACCTGCCTATCTTCCGCCCTTCATGTACCATATGAATTTAAAGTGATTAGATATTGAAAATTTAAATTGTTTAACAAATATATATTTAAATATTTAAATTATTTTAATAATATTATTTAAAATTTACGTGCAACACATATGAATTTACTAATATATATAAATTTTGAACATTGGAGGTCCTAATCACTTCAAGGGATTTTTTGCTTTCTTTTCTTAATTCTCTTGAATTTGTTTTTATTTGGGCTATCCGTTTCAATTTTTCTTATGGTAATAATTGAAGCTCCTATAATGGTAATTTATAAGGGCACTTCAAATATTACTCAGGGCTAGCCAAAATCTGGTTTTGGTTTATTTACAAGTTTGTCACTTGAAAAATTACTTATGACTAGTCCAACTATAGGTATATAAGTCATTTTTTTTTATTTTTTGCCTTTCTTTCTTGTTCCCCTCTTCCTTCCAAAATCCTAAACATTTTTTCTTCCAAATCTCTCTTAATCCATGCTCATTCCTAAATTTCATTTTCTAGTAACTAAAATTGATTTACTATTCAATCTAGACAGATTTTGAAGTTTTCAACCCATTTTAGGTCACGAAATTCAAAAATTCGTCCACAGTCGCGACGGGGACGATGATGGACTGTCCAATTTTTGGCAGTCCTGGTAGTGTATAGTACTGTCAAAAATTTGGACGGAATGGACTTGTTGGACAACAAGTCCATTTTAGGACTGTCACGCCCCAGTTCTAAAATTTACAGGAACTAAAGATGCAAGCATGCCAGTTAATACGATCTAGGATAAGTTCCTAATTTAATGGACTTATTCCTAGCGTACTACGCTATCAAGGGTACTAAAAGTAACTAATCATCTATATCTCAATCCACACTAATAAAGGAAATATCAAGAATGAATATAGTATATTAAAGTTGGCCACCTAGTAATATACATATTCGAACAAGCTCGAGAAAGGAATAAGCTTGCAAATAATAGACTACATAGCAGCATGAATCAAATAAAGATGAAATATATACATGGCAGAATAAATGAAATACCAGAGAACACACGCATATATATACCTGAAACCTCGGTGCATCATGCAGCACCTGCCCAGCTACTCAGTACTAACTGCTCCACAAATACCTGGAGAGATCACCAGGTCCTCGGTATGACCTAGCAAGATACATAAATACATGCCATAATATGAACAGAATAAAATGAACTACCCGAATCATAACATGGTCCAATGTCCAGTCATCAATCAGTAAACCATATATTTGACCAATCATGATCGATGGATGGCATACCAACCCATGATAAGACACCGTCCCATGATATGGTCCAATATAGGCACAAAAAATAACCATTCTATGTGAATGCATGTTGAAGATGACTTTTGAGCGTATGGGTAGGTGAATAAAGAATTGCGTCGAAACATGGACTGATGTTGGATCACGAGCCGATTTTGTACATATACTAGCGTACCTTCCGACTGTACCTAGCACGCAGCTAGTGACCGCTGCCAGATATACACACTAGTAAGTACATACCCCTACACGGGCCACCCTGAGACTGAAAAATATATATGGTTGTCACATACGCCTACTGATAGTCTTCTCCGTCCATGAACTGTTAAAGTCGTATCTACGACTCAGACAATCCGTATCTCAATGCGAGTCTCTAATCTAGACACCATCTAACTCTAAATGTACCGACACACGAACCGCTCACACGGATGATCAGTCGAATGCATAAGCTCGTGCCAACACAATGAATCATCACTCACAGTGTCGTGTAATGTCTCGTGTTAAGTCACAAAAGTCATTTGGACAACTTTATAATTTTTGGGTACGACTACTAACTCTAAGTCATACACGCACGCACCCATAACATCGATGCCATCATCGATAAAACCCAAGTCATCATTGGATACACACTACCAGTGTAACCAACTATGCGATTGATAACTTCAATCATAGTTTTGATCTTTTTGGCATATTTTTGTACTTGACGTTTTTGAGGTTTCCTTCGACTGTAATAAATTCTTATCATGATTAGATGATTTTGTACAGATAGAGAATAATTGTACCCCTTATATTCTTAAAACTAGCACAGATTCAATTAATGTTTTATGTCAAGTAGTAATTTTTATTTATTCCTTCTCCCATGCCATGATACGTCTTTTATCTAATTCTTTCTACATGCGATCCTTATTGTCATATTTGCTTATGCTTAGATAGTGGCCCGTCGGGGTGCACTCATAATTTATGTCTCTTCTTTGCTTAATCTAGATAGTGGCCCATCGTGGTGCACTCATGCTACACGTCTCTTCTTTGCTTAATCTAGATAGTGGCCCGTCGTGGTGCACTCATGCTACACGTCTCTTCTCTGTTTATTCTAGATAGTGACCCGTTGTGGTGCACTCATGTTACATGTCACTTCTTTGCTTTACATGATAGTGGCCCGTCGAGGCGCACTCC
Source organism: Iris pallida (assembly GCA_029216955.1). Lineage (NCBI taxonomy): Eukaryota > Viridiplantae > Streptophyta > Magnoliopsida > Asparagales > Iridaceae > Iris > Iris pallida. The sequence continues at coordinate 8,799,879 of JANAVB010010794.1, read as the reverse complement.
TGACAAGTACTCTTCACATGACAAGTAAACCTAACATGACATGTATAATCAAGATGCTGTTGCGACGGCTATTCTCCTTGCTAATACAACTCTTTTGGACACCGTGATTGAACCTTGTGTGTGGGTGAACAAGCTACATGTCTTGTCTACATCATGTCTATGACATGAATTTCTGGTTACCACAGTCAGGGATTCATACTGAATCTGACTAGGTTAATGACTAGATTGATCAAGTAGTTCATATAGAGAGATATCCTAGTTACAGGCTATTCCGTTATCTGGACGTCTCAAGTGGACTTGTAGCCTATCGACGAGTAGGGCACATTTCTAGCATACTGTCATGTGTTGCACCAATCAAGCTACCTAATAACTTTCTTAGGGTACATTTGTCTTCTGGCGATGTACCTACTATTATATGTACATGGGATACATTTGTCTCCTGGACGATGTATCCACTATAAATTCATGTAACTTGCGTCTGGATAACCTGGATAGTCTGTAGGGCTTGTGACTGTGGAAATATTTTGTTACATCTTGTTAGTAACTAGGCTTGTGATAACCCTAGTTAGTTAAAGTAGCAAACCGTACTCATTGCTTGGCCGTGAATGATGGATGGAGTCAGTCCAGTCCAGTCTAGTTTTGTCTAGGCAGTATCTGTATGTTTATTTCAGTACATTATTGTTTACGCCTTACTTTTGTCGATAAATGATCGGAGGCTGAGTTCTGTTCAGGAGAAGGGTTACAACCCCGGTCATTGTTTGGTTTACGGGTTGTAACTTGACTTCCGAAATAGCTCCCAAGTCATCTTATTATTTGTCGTCCTATTCAGTACTCACACGTTCTACATGATCCCTATGTTGTGCAATAATTAGAGACTAAGTTCTGTTCAGGAGAAGGGTTACAACTTCGGCCCTTGTTTGGTTTACGGGTTGTAACTCGACTTCCGAAATAGTTCCTAAGTTATCCTATAATTGTCGTTCTTTATAGTTCTCACATGCTCTCATACTCTAGTTATCCCACATGCTCACATGTTCAGTTATCTCACAAGCTATACATGATCCCTATGCCGAGTCACCATGCGCTCATGACCCGACTATTTCACAAGCTCACATGTTCAGTTTACTTTTACTCTCAAGCTTCCGTTTACTTAACATGTCTATATTTTACATTATGTCACATGTTAATTACCTTATGCTCCAAAATGCTTTACTTATTGTCTTTCTAGGTTCGGGATAAATGCATTGGCAGTGTGTAGCTCCCCTTCCTGGAAGTTTTTGAAATATTTTTTTATTATTTATTTGATTTAAATGGTGATTTTTAAATTTTTTATATAAATAATTATTTAGTTAATTATTACGGCGGATGATTTTAGCCATGGTTGAGTTTTGAAGTACAAGACGACTAGGAATCATGGCACGGGTAGTGCAGTGGCGTGCTTTGATTAGTGTTTAGCCATGGTAGGGGAAGTTCGAGCCATAGTGATGTCCTAACTAGGAAAACCAGGCCAAGTTACGACTTAACCCTTACCGAAGATTTATTTATTTATTAATTTTATTATTGAGTTTTAGGGAACCCGGTTGTACCAAACTAGTCCAGATTGGAACCAAAACAAGCCCAAGCCCATGCAGTCATACGGTACGTCCAATGACATTCGTGTTGATGTATTTTGGTATGATTGTGTTGTATTCCGTTTTAATGATCTAATGAATATTTTCTAAGTATTCGTTAATTAAATATTATAAATATCATTATTAGTTGATATTCAATGATAATTGTATAAAATAGGTCCTTGTACATTTTTGGGATTATTAGACTGTACATAATGGTATATACACCATTATTGGTTTATGGAATTTTGTTATCATTATTATTATCATTATTGTTATTGTTATTATTATTATTGTTATTTATTATTATTGGAATAGCTTATTATAGGCTATTTCGTGTTTTATGAAATAAATATGTATGTACACATCTTATATATATATATACCATGTACTTGGAAAAGTATTTTAAGGTCTCTATTTATTTATTATTGTTATGTTTATTCTAAATTGCAACATTTAAATGGATAATAGCTCTGTATTTAAATTACTATTTATTTAATAGTCATGTTGTTCTCATTATAGAAAAATGGTACAAAATATTTATTCATATCTTATAAAGGTATTTTTGGAAATTTTAAGATTTTTATTTATACTTTTAAGATATATATATATATATATATATATATATATATATATATATATATATATATATATATATATAAAAATATATATATATATATATATATATATATATATATATATATATATATATATATATATATATTAAATTTTTAATGACTTTTATTAATAGCACAAGTAGCAAGAAATTTGATCTATTAGGTGAGAACTTGTGCATACTGCCTAATTTAATTAGCTATAAGGTAATTATGATTTTTGAACAAATTCCTAGAATTTTTCTAAATATTTATGTGGATATTATTAGTGGTTATATATATATATATATATATATATATATATATATATATATATATATATATATATATATATATATATATATATAAAGCTATTCCCACGAAAATGTGATACACAGCTCATCCGCTGTTCCAAATATCCGCGAGATTTCCATATCTTTCGATACACCAAACACCCTCGACTCGACATCTTTTTCGATGAGATCAAATCCCACATGATGCTCATCCATATCTCTTTGGAATAACCTAACGCCTAGTTCGAACCCTAATACAAATCGATGGGTTGGTTGATTAAAAAAAACTCGGCGGAACCTATCGTATATGCATACGAACCCCCAAAATCTACAAGCTGCTCTCGACCCTTGACTAATTCCGACGACTGAGGCAGACCTCCACCTTCAGCGACCATACTCAGCCGCGCGCCGCCGCCAGGGTCACCATCGTAGGTCGTGTAACACCCAGTTTTCCAAATGAGGGTATTTTGGTCATTTTCAAAATTTTAGAAATTAATTTGAATTATTATTATTATTTATAATTATTGTGATTTTTGAGTGATTTTTAGAATAATTGTTTTTGGAGTTTTAGAGACTTTGACTTAAGTTGACCTTGTAGACTAACCTAGTGGCTAACCTAGGTCTTGACTAAGAGATTAGGATTTGAGAACCTAGGTTGACTTAAGTTCATGAGGATGAATTCATTGGAATTAATTTGGTGAAATTAGGAGTTTGTTTAGTCTAAGAATGGCTTGTGAAGTCACAAGTCAAAACCATGACTTAAACTAATTAGGACTCAACCAACTAGCCAAAACCCTAGATCTAAACCCTATGGCCAGCCACATGACAGCCGTCCCCTCTATAAATACTCTCCTAGGGATTAGGGCTAGCCTCTCTCTTAGGGTTCATCAAGTTTTTAGAAAAGGGGTAAGTTCCATCTTCACAAATTCATAGTAAATCCAAATTAAGTCCTTTTTCCTTCAAACAAATTCCTATAGGCTCTAAATATTGTGCTCTTGCTGTTGGGATTGAGTTTTGACAGGGAGCAAACAATTTGGGGAGTTTTTGGTGCTTTGAAGGATCCTCTTCTTTGGAGCTTTTTGGAGCTTTGGACACCTATAGGTATAATCTCTATTAATGCTCCTAAAATCCTGTAAAAATCATTTTTAGGGTCCCCTAGCCCTCACCCAACTGTAGGGAAGACCAACCCTAAGTTTTGGTCTCGTTTCGTGTCCGTATCGGACATGTATCAGAGACCAGTCTAGGTACTCGACGAAATATTCCAAAGGACTGTTCGATCGAGTTTTCCTATTCTATTTGAATGGAAAACTAGATCTAGGTGTCGTCTAGGGTTCCCATGTGTCGTGTGCTGTTGTTCGTGTTGCGTCGTGTTGTGGGGAATACGGGACACGCGTGTGCGGGTGTGCGCGCGCGACACTGTAGCTCCCCTGCTACTCGGGGGCTACTGCACGCTGGACACACGACGTCGACACTAGAAAATTGGTATGGTAATAGGTTTCCTGACTGACACGAGGCTCGCCAAGTTTCACGAGTCCTCGTGTCGTGTCGAACACGATTTTCAGTGTGCACTGGGCTGCTGTGTGTGCGTGTGTATACTGTGTGTTGTTCTGATTGTTTAAATCGATTTAAATATTTTTAATTATGTTTAAATGATTAAATAGATCTTAGTTATCATGTTAAATCTCTGCTACACCATGCTACACAATTGTTTGGATTTTAAATGGTGTTTGGGTTCGTATTTGAATAGAACAGTGTAAAACTCTGATACTTAGATACTGTTTTTCCCCAGTTTTGAAATGATTTGAAATTCCTATTCCTGTTATGTTTTATCAATTAGATTGAACCCACATATCATGTTATATGTTAGCTAAGTGTGTGGCATGGAAATTTGGCTTTGGGTTGTGTAGATAGAATTTTGGTAGTTTGGGTTAATTCAACCAGTGGTGTACTATGAGATCCTGTGTGAGGATCAGGAATTATTCCTAGTGTCATGTTCTCCCCATTTGATAATTTTCCATGTTGCTTGTTAAATTCCAGTCTAATCGATTTTTGATTCATTTCATTAGTTTCCCTGTTTTGTTCACTCTTCTTCAAATCTGTTTTATGTTCAGTTTTCTTTTTCTGTTAATGGGAATGGTTAAACCATTTTGTTAGACTGCATATATTTTCCTCACTGTTCCAGTCCATTTCAAAACCTATGAATGGACCTAAGGTTGATTCCCTTATGTTGTTCACTGTGTACTGAGATTGCTTCCTGAGAAGTTGGACACATTAGCCTGGGATTGGGTGGCATTCCAGTGTTTAAAAAACTGGGAATAGTCTTTAACCAAATTGCTTGGACAGTCTTAATTTCCTTGTTCTCTGTAAACTGATTTCCCCTCCTTTTATTAGCAATGATGTTTCTACAAAACCTGGAAATTGGAATATATATTAAAAACCTGAGATAGGTTAGTTCCCAGTTTTTTTTATTACCTGAGAATGAAGGCCAATGGAATGACTAAATTGTTGAACTGTTTAGGATTAATGTAAAACCTGGTTTTGAATGTTCACAAACCTGAGAAGGTTTTCACCATATTATTAGAGTGTTCACTGCTTCTTTTCTTGACTGCAATGTGTTTTTCTTGAACCTGGAAATAAAGTTGGACTGTGACAGTTCATTGTATAACCTGAGATTCAACTATATTTCACTGAGTTCTTGTCCACTGTTAGATATTAACCTGAGATTGTTATCTTAATGATTAGTTGTTCACTGTTAATTACCTGCTAAACTGAAATATGAGAATTCATAAGGAGCATGTTAATGTGATGTACAAATCTGAGTTTTACTTGATTGATTACCTGGGTGTTATGTGTAAACTGAGAATGGTTTTAATATACATTATTGGACTGTTACCTAGGCATTCAAGAGTTCTATTACATGTGTTAACCTGTGATATCATTGCCAGTGTGTAAACCTGAGTAAATAAATGTGTAACCTGAGATTCTTCATCCCCTTAAATCTGATTTTAAACTGATTATTAGTTCACTGTTAATCTAAGTTTTAATTTTAGAACCTATTATCATTGGACTGAAGTCTGGGTGGTTGTTGAACTTTCCTGCTAACTAATGTGTGAACCTGAGATTAACCTTGGACTTTTGGATTGGTCACTAATTTCCTTCCTGCATATAACCTTCACTGTAAAACTAAATGGATAGCTCTAGTTGTTAACTATTTTGGTCAATGAAGAATCTGAGTTTAATAGATACCTGTCCATTGTAATTGGTTGTGGAATGTTTGTTTCACACACATGTTCTCTCAGATTTTACACTCACATCCACTCATGATACACACACACACTAGTAGATGTTGCCCCCTCTTTTCATATGTAATGCATTTACATTTGAGTTGTTACAGATAGTTCCTATATTAGGATTGTGTATATATTCTAGATATATAAATACATGCCTTTCTATAGATGTGTATGTGTAATTTAATATATATGGCGAATATGGTGTCTTGCTATGTGTAGTATATATATGTGTTATGTTGTGGTGTCATAGAGTAGGAAATATCATAAGGCTATATAGTGTAGATAATAATGTTATGTTGTGGGTTATAGGGTGTTGGATAGAGGCATCCTAAATAGGCTATTAGCCATGGTATAATCTAGAGGAGACTTGTTAGAACCTAGAGTAGGTTTGGCGAGACCTAGCTTTGACTATTGACTAAGTTTGACTCTAGGTTGACCAGAGTTGACCAAGAGTTGACTTTGGTCTAGATTGACCTAGTTTCATGTAAAATGCATTAAATTGCATTGTTTTATCATTGTAGACTCATAGTGACATGTGCTGTTCTAATAGAAGACATACACCACTCCTCGGACAGTCTATATTCTCTCAGATTCATCGGTTACAGGCGAGTACATTCTCTGATCATTTCATATCTTGTTTAGGATTATATTCCTGCTTTAGATTACTTTACATGATGCTGACACGTTGGAAACACGGATTAGTACTATATGGATCTGGTTGTGCGATGTTATCCCCTTAGCGGATACATCGGATACTCGTGTTCGTGTACTTTATCGGGAACATCGTGTACTCCTTGTATTTGTTACATTCGTGTACGAAACGTATGAATCGTGTATAATCATGTTTTCACATGACCTTCATGTACAATAACATAACGTAGCTGGATCCTTGTGTATTGATTGGGGCGGGGGAGTAGAAGTGGTTATGTTTTCAATACAGTAGATTACTCGTGTACAAACCTCTGTAGATTACTCGTGTATAATATTGTGCCGTCTACATAACCATCTTGTGCTCTGAATCACTAGCACTGTTAGTTCTCTATATATTGTAGCTATTTACTTACAGTCTCTCTCTTTTTCATCATGTTATTTCTTCAGATCCTGTGTCTTACACTCTAGCATATTTATATTTCCTAACCGGTTATAATTTTGTTGAGATGTACTGTACTCGCTCCCGTCCTGACTGGACCTGTTGAAAATTTTACAGTGAATGATGAGGCTCTGGCGTCTATCCCTCTTTGTGCAGCATTAGACATCACTAGTGACTTGGACCTGCTGGCAGTTGATGTTACTTTCATTAGTTTAGGATTGTCTTACTACTTTGGGATTACTGTATTTAGATTCAGGGATATTCTGAGATGTATTTATTTTAGTCACTTAGATTTCTGGATTTGAATCTTGGTGATGTTACATTCCTGGTTGTTTTCTATCTTTATCTTCTATTTCATTCCTGTTCTATCCTAGATGTGGTTGAGTTATATTGTGTTATGTCACCCCATTCGGGGAGTATAACTGTATATTACCCTTATCTGTTAGATGTTATGACCTAGGACAGCGTTCTACCGCCGACACTGCGGCGTAGGCTGGACACACCCACGTCACGTGTCCTTATTCTAGGGTGCGGATCGTGACAGGTCGCCGTACCGCCTGGAAGACGGCCAACCCGACCAGGAACAGAGCAGTACTCCGATAGGAACACAGCGAGGTACGCTACTTCGAACGTCATTTTCTTCCTATTCGTTGTTTTTGAAGCCATAAATTCCTACATGGAGCCTTTATAACCCTCTTTAATCCCCTCTAATTATATTTTCCACAATAACTAGTATCGCTCGTGGAAATTCTTGAGAAATCAGGAAAAAATCCACAGTTTTGAAAAGTGGAAACAGGGTATAAGACTGACACAGACCTGGTTTTGGAAGGCCAAATTTGATCTGTCTATTGGAGAATTTCAAATACTAGTTGAACACAATTTTAGCCAAACTATAGGGCTACAAAACCCTTCTTGTAGAGTTACCTTTCGTCTTCTGTACAACGATTAATTCATTAGTAAAGTTCGGGAAAAACAGTCTTCAAAAAGCATAAATATTTAGAAAACCCTTCGATACGACGTGCGTCCCGCCAAACCAGGCGACGTGGTCGTGCACGAAAGCATCAAAAGGTGCGTATCGGCTTCGTGGACGTGTGGTCTTTGACAGAATTCATATTGGTTGCGTGTGCGCGACGAATTTGATGCGTATCCGTCAAAATTCACCGTATCGGCCTTTTCAAAATTCTCCAATTACTTTGTGCACGTTCATCAAATCGAGACGAAACTTGTGCCAACAGGACCGTATCATTTTTTTGGTCCTGTATGCCAAGTTTGGTCCGATTCTGAGATAGTTGATCGGATCGTCGTTTTACGGGCCCCACGATCCGATTCAACGGGCGATTTTGTACACGGCCCACCGGAATCCACAATTGGACATACCGTTGGGTTTATATCATCAAAACAAATCTATAGACATGTAGTTTGATGACTTTAGAAACCATAGACTTTAGCACATTTTTTGGTGCAAAGCGGGTCCAACGGCAGATACCGTTTTGGCCCGAAATGTTTGTCCCTGTGTCCAGAATTGGACTTAAGGATAGACAATCCTAGCTAATTTGAATATTCTAAAAATATTGGGAATGTCTATTTCAGCTTTTGGAGACAGTTGTGAGATTTGGACATTCTGGCTTACCAGTTGACAGTATATTATTGGATCTTCGCGCTACCACCAGGCAAGATACCTTGCCTTCCTCTACAGTTTAATTACATGCTTATAGTCTTTTATTTTATATGTTATTATCTAGTTCTCTAGTTGTGATGGATATATATGTTATCTTTTGTTCTCTAGTTAAATTGACTTGATATATTTTCTTCATACTATGTTCGCCTGTTTATTATCTTGCTTGACTAGATAGTGTAGTATACCAGCTTGTTCACATTATAGTCCATGCTAGAGCAGTCCTTACCTGTGTGTTGACGAGTTATGCCTTGTCTCACCTGTACCCTGACTGAGTCGTGTCTTGGAACAAGTACGTGTAGTTGAACTGCTATTTCCCTGTATTATTTTTTCTCAACCAGAGAGTCCACACTCGGAACGAGGGTTGATCCGTTGTACCAGAGAGTCCACACTCGGGACAAGGGTGTTTGTCTTGATCTGTTTACATCCGTGAGTCCACACTCGGGACGAGGATGTTGACTTATTTATTGGACTAGAGAGTCCACACTCGGGACAAGGGTGCCTTACCGTGAACTAACCAGAGAGTCCACACTCGGGACGAGGGTTAGTGATTAGTTCAAACCTGTGAGTCCACTCAGGACAAGGATTTGGTATTCCATTGATCTCGTGTTCACTTGTTCATCCAGCAGTTCAGTTACGTGTAGTTATTCTTGTATTCCAGTTCATAGCCACCTGTCAGTAGCCACTTGTCGATAGTTACTTGTTAGCAGTTTTGGTCGTAGTCTCTTGCCATGTGTATGTCTCGTTCCTTGCTTATATCCTGTTTATAATTTATGCATGATTAAACTGCTAGATAGGCATGTTTATATGTATCTTGCTATGTCCTCTGAGGACCTGATGATCTCTTCAGGTTTAGCGATTGTAAGAAGTTATTTAGCAGTTCTGGATGGTGGAGGTTTTATGACACTCCTGGGTTTCAGATGATTAAGATGTTGCTTGCAAGATTCAGGTACTGATATCACGTTTATTATCTAGCTCGTACTTTTCTTTCATTATCATGAGATATCCTATTTATTGATTCTGTTTGTAGACTCTTGTTATATTTTGGAGGCTTATCGGACATTGTGCTAGTGGGCTGCAGATCACAACCCATAATTGTTCATTCATGCTTATATTACTCTTGTGGATTTGAGATATAGATTGCACTGCCATGATTGTGCAGTATACCATAGCCTTGACAGCGTTTACGTATTCGAGTTGGGCTGGAGTCCGCTTGATGCGTAGCTAGCTTGCTCACGTGCTCGCGTCCGAAAAGCGGGTGCGGGTCATGACACAGTGCACGAGTCTCGATCTGCTTTTAGTTAATTATATCTCTAACTATTGCTATGTTACTTTTGCTGATTTTAGTTCATAAGTTTGGCTTCCTTTGTGGTACTTGCTATTTTGGGTCTGACTCCACTGGTTTTGTTTGGCTAGATATAATAGAGGAGCCCGAAGGATCTTTCGTACCATCTACTCGACAGTAACCATCCGGAGCAACAGAGTACCTGAGTGGGTTTCTTATTTCATTCTTCCACTTGATATGTACATTATTCTTTTGTGGTATTTAGCCTCCGAGCACGTGTTTAGCTCGTGTTTTGGTTCTTGATATTTAGTCTACGGGCCTAAACATGATGTACATATTCTAGACTATAGCTAGAGCTTATCATGCATGACTATTGCTCTCGCCAGTTCTCCATTTTGTATTACTAGCTTCATGATCATCCATGTATATTGGCTTGAGACGTTTTACTATTATATGTCTGATGATCGTACTTCTTTCTCCTTGTATAATTGCCTGTGATTGAGATACCTAGGATTGTTTAACCTAGGATCGACTGTTGGCTTGTAGGAGTAACCCCTATGTCTTGACAGCTTATACGTAATTTTAGAGTACTGCTGTACTTTGGAATTACGTAGCTGGCCTTGTCCGTCCCCACTTGCCAGTATTCTGGTTCTGGGGCGTGACATTTAGGTATAATAAAGAGAGGAGGAAGAAGGAGAAGCAATAGTATAAGGAGGGGGGTTGCCGGCTTGGGATGGTTTATGTGTGTTTAAGGAGAGAGGAAAGAGGAGAGAGGAGAGAGGAGAATGTGTGTGAGGGTGAAGTAGTTTTTTTGAGAGGATGGTTGAGTATGAAGGTGGTCTTAGGTTGACTTATGAGTGACACATGAGAGGGTGAGAGAGAGATGTGTCACGACCCGCACCCGCTTTTCGGATACGAAATGTGTCCAAGCCCAGCCTACGTCGTAGTGTCGACGGTAGAATGCTGTCTATAACTCACAAGTCACTGAATCTAGAATCACGGGGAAATCTATATCTCATCCACATAAATATCAAGACACAACCAAGATCAATGAATAACCATGAAACGCAGCAATAAAGAATATGAACTGAATGTTTCTAAGAAATCAAGGTCACGTCCGGTGGACACAAATCTACTACCAATAGACGAAAGTAGAGAAATACATGAAATAAATAACTGAGTACAAACTGCAAATCAAGACAACCTCAACTGCAAGGCACCGTGGTCTGATGCTGGTTCACAACCGCTCGTCTGCTCCTGACTCCAACTTGGCTAAGACTGAAGAGATCATCAGGTACTTAGAGGACTAGCAAGATACATAATATACATGCCTATCTAACGGTTTTATCATGCGTAAGAAAATAAACAAAGAAACAGAACACGACAAGTAACTATGAACTCGAACACTAGAACAACTACGCATAAGTGAACTGCCGGATGAACATGAATACGAGATCAATGGAAAACCAAACCCTCATCCCGAGTGTGGACTCACGAGTTTGAACTAAGCACTAACCCTCGTCCCGATTGTGGACTCTCTGGTTAGCTCACGGTAAAATACCCTCGTCCCGTGTGTGGACTCTCTGGTGCAAATGGTCAACCCTCGTCCCGAGTGTGGACTCTCTGGTGCTAATAAATACGACAAACACCCTCGTCCCGAGTATGGACTCTCTGGTGCACTGATCAACCCTCGTCTCGAATGTAGATTCTCTGGTTGTGTAAAACGATAATCAAGGATTTAGCAGTTCACTACATGCACTCGTTCTATGATACGACTCAAGCAAAGTACTGGTAAGAAACTCCAAATATGAACCACAAGACCAAACATGAACACGGGTATATAAAATGAAAATAGCTCAACAGAATATAATATGAAAAGCACATGTTCATAACAATCAAAACTGGAAAATGAAATACAATGCATGTAAATAAAACTATAGAGGGAGGCAAGGTATACTTGCCTTAGGTCCTGAGCTGCTGGTAAGGTTCTGATACAATTCTCGAGTCCCAAGAAACCTGTTGTATGAATCAATACATTAATAAAGCTATATGCATATACTTACTTTCTAGGTCTTTACCACAGGATGTTTAACCCAATAACTGTATCCATCAACTACCATATTAGTTTCTAGGTTCATTTTCCTACATCCACTGACCACTACCTCACATAGCTTCTAACTTTACTAACACTTACCCTTATCCCTATAATCCTAGTTTACTAACCCATACTAACCATTGACACACACCTCAGGGATTCTTAACTATTCCTATGGTTGCATATCTATGCATGCACTTTAGATACCTACCTAACTTGTTTGTCCTACTGCTATCCTGCATTTTGGTTGAAACAGGATTACATGAATGTACCCTTGTTCCTGGATTTCATGTTAACTCAAGTCTTTCTACCTAATACCTGCATGCCATGGTACCACCCTTCCTATTATCTTTAAATAAATAAGTGAAATGGTTGAAATATTGTGGCTAGCATACATTGGAGTTGGCTTAGGAAATCTGCCACTGCCTATATCTGGAGGTACTGCCATTACCAGTAGGAGTATCTTAGGACATGGCCTAAGTCTCCTTGGTACTAGAGGTAAGAAGGGAACCCTTTAATACTAGTCTATCCGAGTTACCTGTCATATTCCTCAAGTACAGCTACTATAAAGTGCTGCTATGCAAGGGGAGTTGCTCCCTTTACTATTTGCTTATATTACCCAAAACAGTAACTCACACCACCTGTGACTCTCTAATTGCCTAACAAGTTCTATTTGGGGGGAGGGGGTGATCATAATGAATTCTAAATAAAAGATAAGGAACATCTCAGTTGTACATAGACAAAGGCACATCCTTAGGCTTATATTGACCCAACTGATCTCAATGGGGTGTACTAGGCTTAGCCTATCCTACTAGTAAATACCTGACATGGTCATCCCTGTTTCCTGGAACTGATGACCATTGTATGCACCCTCAATGTCCTGTAGGAACTTGGTAGGCCCCTGCTTCCTATTACTCCACTGCTGTTAGCCGAGCCCCTTGTTTATGTCTGCTATACTAAACTATCTGGGGGAAATGGTCACAATGAGTAAAACTTCTAACTGAAGAGTAATGGACATCTCAGTAGTGTCAGGGAATGATAAATGACATCTGCAATGGCCTTCAGCTACAGGGACTGAACCAAAATTTGGACATGTGATCCTAACAGTGAACAGGACATGTGAGAAGGGGTGATACACAGAGTGTGAAAACTATTTATATATTTGCTGTGGCTAACACCATATGGGTATCGGTCAACTAGTATAGGGATGGGACTGGTCTTGCCTTGGATATACAGGGCATGGGATGGCGTGTGTTGCATACTTGCATGTCCTGGTACCACTTCTACCCATTAAACAAAAATGATACAAGTACCAGAGAAATCTGATACTCCCTATTAGTAATACCTGACACTGGATACACCTATTTTCTGGAACTGAGGACCATAGCGTGGACCCTTGGTTACAGGTTCCAACATTATAATAAGACTCAACTGCACCCTTCCTAAAGACTCCACCTGTATACTTGGTTCTTAAGTGCACGAATCAGGGAAGTTCTGAGGACTCATATCTAACAGGTGGAGGTGAAGGTCTATGATGTGACCAAATCCAAAAGGTAGGATCATTGTATTGAGCACATGATACCAATAATACAACCTGGTATCAAGTGTTAAACATGACACCAAAGTATCAAGCCTGATGTCCAGAGTTGTTATGATATCAAGTACAAAAATATGATACTAAGAATACCACCCAAAACAGTGTTTCAACTCTGATACCAATTGGCTTTGTCCATTTAGATGTGAAGCATATGTATACTCCCATAGCTCCTACTGTAGTAGTTCTTGGTGGTTCCTATTTAGGATACAAGGCCACTTACCAGTCAATATTGATTTGACATTATCCCTTGGATACAAGGAATCCTCCTGTTTGCAGTTTTGGAGGAATTCCCAAAGTTTTTAGGGCTGTGTCTGTAGCCTCCCTTCCTGAAAATTTTTGAAATATTTTTTTATTATTTATTTAATTTAAATGGTGACTTGTAGATTTTTTTAAATAATTATTTATTTATTATTTCGGTTGATGACTTTAGACATGGTTGAGTTTTGAAGTGTAAGACGACTAGGAATCATGGCACGGATAGTGCACTGGCGTACTTCGACTAGTGTTTAGCCATGGTAGGGGAATGCCGAGCCATAGGTGTGTTCTAACTAGAAAAACCAGGCCAAGTTGTGAGTTAACCCATATAAATGATTTAATTAGTTATTTATTAATGTTTTAACTTTTAGGAAATTCGGTTATACCAAACTAGTCCGGACTGGGCCCGAACCGAGCCCAAGCCCGTGCAGGCTTATAGTGAGTCCTAAGACATCCATGACGATATAATTTGAGTGTATACTTCTACCTTGTTTTAAGTGTCTAATAAATATTTTCCTAGAATAATTGTTATATATATAATATCAATGTTCAGTTATTTTGATTAAATATTTATTCTTGGAAATATGATAACTATTTTCCTTAAGACATACTTGTGTATTTTGGGATCTAGACTATACAGATTTTGGGTGTACAATTATTGTTCATGTCACTAGTCCATTAACTGTTATTATAAATATTAAATATTATTTAGTAATAAATATTATTTATATGGCTTGTGCTTATATATATATATATATATATATATATATATATATATATATATATATATATATATATATATATATATAATATGGCTTGTGCGACCACCTGCCGCCGGCGCCACTGCCGCGCACGGCCGGAGCCGCCGGGAAACGCGCGCACGGCAGACCAACAACAGAGCAGTGGCAACAGCAGTAGCATGCGGCCGACCACAATTTGCGGAGAGATTTCTCGATCATCACGTGATCGTCTTGCGTCCCGTCTTCTCCGGCGTTCACCATCTATAGGGCTTTAAACCCCTTCAAGTAGTTTGTAGGTTACGGTCCCGTATTGCCCGATAAATCGATGAAAAGTTCATCGAAAAACCTATTTAAAACAGGGCAGAAACCCGACCCAACTTGGCAGGCATTTTATGAGCTGTATGTTAGGAATTTTAGAAAACCAATTAAAGTCAGTTATAAACAACATATAGGACTTCATGATCCTTTTTGTGGATTTGGAAATCATCGACTACGTGTCGAGAAATCGAATCCCGAAGTTTACCAAAAAATTGTTTTTCGAAAACACGAAAACTTTCGTTACGACGTGCGTCCCACCAATCCGGACGACATGGTCGTGCACCGTAAGCATCGAAAGGCGCGTACAGATATTACGGACATGTGGGCTTTGACGAAATTGAAATTGGTCACGTGTGCGCGACGAATTTTATGCATATCCGTCAAAATTTATCGAATCGGCCTCTGTGCAAATTTCTCAATTACTTTGTGCACGTTCGTCAGATCGAGAAGAAACTTGTGCCAGCAGGACCGTATCATTTTTCTGGTCCTGTATGCCAAGTTTGGTCTGATTCTGAGACAGTTGATCGGATTACCGTTTTGCGGGCCCCACGATCCGATTCAACGGGCGATTTTATGCTCGGCCCACCGGAATCCAAAATTGGACATACCATTGGGGTCGTATCATCAAAATGAATCCATTGACATATAGTTTGACGACTTTAGAGACCATTGACTCTGGCATACTTTTCGGTGCAAAGCGGGTCCAACGGCGGACACCATTTTGATCCGAAATTACTGTTTTGCTCCTGTGTCCAGAATTGGACTTAAGGATAGGCAATCCTAGCTAATTTGACTATTCTGAGAATGATGGCATTGTCTGTTTTAGCTTTTGGAGATAGTTGTGATGATTTGGACTTCATGGCTTAGCAGTTGTCTATATTTTGTTGGATCTGCGTGCAACCTCCAGGCAAGATACCTTGTCTCCCTCTACAGTTTAATTCCATATTTATGGTTTTCATGTTATTATTGTATTATCATTAGATACTCTATTTGTTATAAATTTTATATGATTTATTAGATTTCTAGTTGACTTGATTTATCTAGTTTCTACATACCGTGTTCACTAGTTTATGGTCTTGCTTGACTTGACAGTGTAGTTGTATTGGACTTGACTGTGTCTTGACTGAGTCGTACCTTATCTCACCATTACCTTGCTTGAGTCGTGTCATAGAACGAGTACGTGTAATTGAACTGCTAAATCCTTGTTATCGTTTTTCCTCACCAAAGAGTCCACACTCGGGACGTGGGTGTTTGCCTTAATCTGTTTACATCCGTGAGTCCACACTCAGGACGAGGATGTCAATTATTTGCACCAGAGAGTCCACACTCGGGACGAGAGTGTTGACTTGACTTGCACCAGAGAGTCCACTCGGGACGAGGGCATTTACATCAGAGAGTCCACATTCGGGACGATGATGTTATACTTGTACCAGAGAGTCCACACTCGGGACGAGGGTGCCTTGTGTAAACCCCCCAAATTTCTACTATGATTTTTTTAGTATTTTTTTATTTATTTTGTACTTCGTATCTGCACGTCACATACGAGTTCGCCTTGTTGTATTTACGTAGCGTGCGAGATTTGCGTTTCGTAAATTTCTCGACGAGTGCAAATATGTGTCGAGGTATATATTTTAGAAAAATGTTTTATTATAAATTTTATTTTATATAGGAAAGTACATGTTCAAATAAATGTGATAAATATTTTTATTTTTAAAAAGGAGTTATTTTGTTCGTCATTTATAAGTAGTGATTTGGAAATTATGGTTTATATGAAATATATTCCGAATATTTTGCGAAATATGAAATTTGTTTATTAATAGATTTTGTTATTTATAAAAAAAAACTATTTTTCGATTTAATATTTAAGTATTTAAAGTAAATTTTTAAAATTAATTATTACTAGATTTATTTAATCATGAAAATAATATTTGAGATTTTATTGATTTTAACCTTTGATTAATTATGATAATTTAAATTTGAAAAGATTTTATTTGAATTTGAATTAAATGAGTGAAGGTTCTATCTATGCTTGATTTGGATTTGAACGATTTAAAAATCGAATTTAATTTAATATGATATTATCGATGGAGGAATTTAAATCCTTCCAATCCTTATCCAACTGGGAATTTCCATCTCCTATATAAGGAAAGGTACTCTTCCATGATTTTCTATCATCCATATTGTGCATCGTGTCTGTGCCTCTACATCTACTATAATTTTCATTACACATACATAATTTTCTTCCTGTCCGACAAACCGGACGTCCAACCCCAGCCGTGTCGGACCCTTCCCGACACGACACTTAAACCTAAGCTATGCCCCTGTTCTGCCTCGCTACGTCGATAGCAACCCTCTCACAACAGCCACCCACTCGTCCCCTGTCCGTCACCAGCACATCTCCATCGCCAACGACGACACCCATCACCGCTGCGGCCACTCTTTCTGTCCACCCGGCACCGCCGTCATCATCTCGCCTCCTTCCCATCGTTTCTCTGTCGTTGCCACCAAAGGCAGTAACCCAACTTCGACAAGCCCGACTCCACACGCCCCGTCGTCTCCGGCCAAATCCCCAAACTCCACCCGGCCAAATCATCGCCACACCAAAAATCCACAAGAACACCAGAAGAAGAAGGAAAGGAGAAACCCTCACCTGAATCTTTCGTCGCGCCACATCGCCGGGCACTTCCTGCCCCGATCGTCGTCGGCGACCACGACCGACCGCATAATCCTTCGCCAGCACGTCGGCCGCAGCGCGTCCGTCCGCCCGACAGCCGCAGCGTCGGCCGCGCCCAGCCACCACGGCCTCCAGAGCAGCGCGTCCCCTGGCGCCTCTCCAGCTCTCTCCCTCAGCTCCACCACCGGAGCTACCCACTTCCGCCGAGAGGTCGTTCCTCCACGCGTGAGCCGATGAGTGCCCGGAGTTCGCTGCCGCGCACCCTCCGCCGAGCTCCCTCCGCGTCGCTGGAGTTCTCCGTCCCAAGCCGAGCCTCGAAACCCCCCCACGACTGGAGCCACCGCCGATGAAGAACCCCTTCGTTCCTCCTCCGCACTCCCAATGTAAGCCACTGCTTCCTCCTTTCGCTCTCTCTCACTTGTTGAAATTGGGAAGAATGGACTGGATATTGGATTATTAATATGATTATATTATTATTATTATCAGTATTATTATAACTGATATCATCATCATTATTATTAGTATTATTTATTAATATTATTATAAGTATTATTATTTATTATTATTATTA
Organism: Iris pallida; assembly: GCA_029216955.1. Classification (NCBI taxonomy): domain Eukaryota; kingdom Viridiplantae; phylum Streptophyta; class Magnoliopsida; order Asparagales; family Iridaceae; genus Iris; species Iris pallida. The sequence goes on along the minus strand of JANAVB010010794.1, from coordinate 8,781,796 downwards.
TTATTATTATTATTATTATTATCAGTTATCTAATTACTAGAAGGGTGTCATTTATTATTTATATTAATATTAGTTTGTTGTTTTGTTAGATATTATTATTTACATTATTATTATTATTACTATTATTTTAATTGAACAAATATTTTCTAGAAAATTTTAAGATAATTTTTAAACACTAAATATTCCTTTCGATTTATATGTACATGTCTAAATGATTTAGAAATATTGTTAAATATTTATCTAAAATAGATATTTTAAAATGTGAAATATAGTTTTCACCTTAATCATATTTTACAACTTAAAGTATTTTGACTAATAAGATAAAATTTTCAAAATTAGTATATATAAATATTTCAAGTATTTTCGTAAATGAATTTTTACAAGCAAACATGTTTTTAAAGTAATATAAATATTTTCTAAGAATTTGTATATTTATCTACTCCCCAAATTCTTCCAATTATCCTCATTTCTCATGACTAATCATGCTTGCCTATTTTCTTGTGACCTCGGACCCTACACATCGACCATGGCTATTGAACTGTTGGGACATGATAGAACATCGCACCACTGAACGACACACCAGGCAAGATACCTTACCATTATACTGTTTATATTCAGTTTGTATTTTATTACATATCACTGTTCATTTATTTCCAGTTTTACAGTTCTTGATTTACTGTCAGCTCAGTGATATTAGCTTATTTGTTACTATCCTTTGATTGCATGTGGACCTAGAGTTAAGGAACTACCATTTGTAGTGTATTGCATATCCCTTGACACAGTTGTACCACGAGGATGTGTGAGATGAGTAGCATGTAGAGGTTCTTGCGTGTGGGCTGATCTCCCATGTGCATGCGTTAGGGCTAACTGCTAATAGAGGCATGATAGGAGACTTAGCAGTTAGTAGAGGTATATGGTCGTGGATGTGACTTAAATAAGAGCATCGGGTGGGGAGGACAATACCTGACGTATAGGCTTTGATTATACTTCCCTTGTAACCCGGAAGCTCCACTGGAGATACGGGTATGAGCTTCTCAGGTTGGCCACTATCATTTTTTAACGTGATACGCTTAGGTCACTGGTGCCCAAGTGGGGACTATACCAGATCCTATTTACAGCCAGGGCTCATGCGTCGAAGGATTATTTCTCAACTGCATGTTCACTTTAGTACGGTTAGGCTACCTTATTTATGTCTTGTCACTTTCTTGGATTGTGGCATATTTTATATTCAGTATTTTATGGCATGATTATTGTATCTTGTTACGTCCCTCTGAGGACCTGGTTATCTCGCCAGGTGTGTGCTCTTGTCTTTCGCAGGTGTTCTAGTCGTGGCCATGATCATCGCTATTCTACGAGGATGATTGTACTTTGATCACCTTCGCTTCGCTTACCAAACTTTCTTTTGTTATGTATTTCTTTTCCTAGTTGGTAGTGGATTTGTCTCCACCCAACTACATGTACCAATGACAATTCATAGTTGATTATATGACATCTTTTATTCTTTCACTTTGTGGATGAGATTAGTTAGCCTTGGTTTTTCTGTATTTACAGCTTATGTATACATACGAAGATTCCATATATTGGAGCGTACTTCGTATGTATACTGCTGGCATGGATACGTACCTAGTCCTAAGTATTTTGGGACTGGGGCATTACATGTTTTTGTGGTGGCCCATGCAGGTCGAGATTGTCACTTCGGTTACGTAATTGTACCGATGTGAGCCTGCAATATAGGATTAGAATCTAGAAATCTCATCCATACAGCTTGACCTATTCCCTTGGCTTCAAATTTCGAACTCTCGTCCGATTTCCTTGAGTTGCATCTTGCTTGATTCCTTTTCACCGTTGATTCTTATTTTCGTGCTTAGTGTCAACTAGGAAGATGACTACACTAGTATATACTCATAGGTCAAACACATGGCTAGCATGGTTATATTGGCAATGGAATACATTTAAGACTCTAATTGAGTTAAAAAGTTTTTTTTAAAAAGAAAGTGTGATTTAATGATTATTAATTTGTAAAGTAGGATACTACCAAGGAAGGTTTTAATGTTGAGATTTCTAAATAGTTAACACCATAGGATTGATACTGCAGGAAGGAATATATATATATATATATATATATATATATATATATATATATATATATATATATATATATATATTTAATATAAAAAAAGAAAGAAAAAAAACACAACCCACCCCCCCCGGCCGCTTGTATAAGTAGAGAAAAAAAAACAAGAAACAAATAAGAGACCCAAGCCCAAGCAAACCTGAACCCAGGTCCACAGAGCCGGCCCAGCCAACTCCCTTTCCCACAGAACCCGACCCCCCTCTTTATGAAACGGCGGACACACAACCCACCCCCCCGGCCGCTTGTATAAGTAGATAATTCGGAGAAAGAAACCCGAAGACCAAAACCCTAACTCGAACCCACGCCCATCCCCTAGCCTGGGCGGCCATCCGCCGCCGGCGCCATTGTCGCGCAAGGCCGGAGCCGCCGGGAAACGCGTGCGCGACAGACCAAGACAGAGCAGTAGCAACAGTAGTAGCATGTGGCCGACCACAGTTTGTCGAGCGATTTCTCGATCATCACGTGATCGTCTTGCGTCCCGTCTTCTCCGGTACGTTCACCATCTATAGGGCTTTAAACCCCTTCAAGTAGTTTGTAGGTTACGGTGCCGTATTGTCCGTAAATTGATGAAAATTTCATCGAAAAACCTGTTTAAAACAGGGCAGAAACCCGTCCCAAAGACCCAACTTGGCAGGCATTTATGAGATGTATGTTAGGAATTTTAGAAAACCAATTAAAGTCAATTATAAACAACATACAGGACTTCACGATCGTTTTTGTGGATTTGGAAATCGACTACGTGTCGAGAAATCGAATCCCGAAGTTTACCAAAAAATTATTTTCCGAAAACACGAAAAACTTCGATACGACGTGCGTCCCGCCAATCCGGGCGACGTGGTCGCGCACCGTAAGTATCGAAAGGCGCGTACGGATATGCGAACGTGTGGGCTTTGACTGAATTCAAATTGGTCGTGTGTGCGCGACGAATTTGATGCATATCCGTCGAAATTTACCGTATCGGCCTCTGTGCAAATTTCTCAATTACTTTGTACACGTTCGACAGATCGAGACAAAAATTACGCCAGCAGGACCGTATCATATTTTTGGTTCTGTATGCCAAGTTTGGTCCGATTCTGAGACAGTTGATCGGATCGCCATTTTGCAGGTCCCACGATCCGATTCAACGGGCAATTTTGTGCTCGGCCCACGGAATCCAAAATTGGAAATACCGTTGGGGTCGTATCATCAAAACGAATCCATAGACATGTAATTTAACGACATTAGAGACCATTAACTCTGACATACTTTTCGGTGCAAAGCGGCTCCAACGGTGGACACCGTTTTGACCCGAAATTATCGTTTTGTTCATGTGTCCAGATTTGGACTTAAGAACAGGCAATCCTTGCTAATTTGACTATTCTGAGAATGTTGGCATTGTTTGTTTCAGCTTTCGGAGACAGTTATGATGATTTAGACTTTATGGCTTAGTAGTTGTCTATATTTTGTTGGATCTGCGTGCAACCTCCAGACAAGATACCTTGCCTCCCTTTACAGTTTAATTCTATGTTTATGGTTTTCATGTTATTATTATATTATCATTAGATACTCTATTTGTTATAAAATTTATATGATTTATTAGCTTTCTAGTTGACTTGATTTATCTAGTTCCTACATACCGTGTTCACTAGTTTATGGTCTTGCTTGACTTGACAGTATAGTTATATTGGACTTGGCTGTGTCTTGAATGAGTCGTACCTTATCTCACCAGTACTGTCACCCCCAGTTTTTGAATTAGGGCTATTTTCGTCATTTTCCAAGTTTTATAATTTTTGGGAATTTTATTTGATTTTATAGGATTTTTACGGATTTGGTTGATTGGGTTTGAATTTTATCCAATTTGGACTTAAGTTGGAGATCCGGGTAGTCTGGACACTAGTGGGACCCACATACTAGCTGGACTTGGCCCACGTGCCATCCTAACTAGGCTAGAAACCATAAACCATACTCCCATGGCTTAACTAGTCATTTTAGAGGCTTAATTAGTCATTTAAAAGTTGAACCAAACCGAACCGAACCAAACCAAACCCAAATCAAACCAAACCAAGTCTAATGGGTTGGGGGCCTAATGGGTCTCCACCCAAACCCATTAAACCCCCCATGGCCGACCAAGTATAGGCCACTCCCCCTCCTCTTTCCTTCACTCCTAAGCAACCTCTCTCTCTCTCTCTTCATTTCTTTCTTTCTTTTTAGAGTTTCTCCTTCAAGAAGACCAATTCTAGGTATGCTCATTAACCCCCATTAAATTCCTCTTTATCATTTATTCCTTCACAATAAATGTAGAGGAGATCATTCTCCACATTTTGACCATAGCTTTTATAGGTTTTCCTAAAAACTAGTTTAAGGATTTTATTAGGGGTTATCCTTTTAGAGAGGAATATATATATATATATATATATATATATATATATATATATATATTTTATATATATATATATATATATATATATATATATATATATATATATATATATATATATATATATATATATATATATATATATATTTTATATATATATATATATATATATATATATTTTATATATATATATAAATATATATATATTTTATATATATATATAAATATATATATATATATATATATATATATATATATATATATATATATATATATATATATATATATATATATATATATATATATATATATATATATATATATATAATTATATGTATTTGAAAATATATATATATATATATATATATATATATATATATATATATATATATATATATATATATATATAATTGTATGTATTTGTGTGTGTGTGTGTAGAGGAGAGTGATGGTGGTGGTGGTGTCATGAGAATGTGTGAGAGAGTGTGTGAGAGTGTGTGTGAGAGTGTGTTTGAGAGTGTGTGAGAGTGTGTGTTTTAGTGTGTGTGTGTCTATATATATTTACATGTGTGTGTGTATGTATTTATATATATATAGATATGTGTGTGTGTGTATGTATTTATATATATAGGTAGGAGTGTGTGTATGTAAAAAATAAAAATAAAGGTAGGAGTATGTGTGTGAGTGTCTATATATATATATATGTAGATAGAGGTGTTTGTGTGTTTGAGTGTCTATATATATATAGATAGATAGCTAGATGAATAGATAGATATATAGATAGATAGATATATAGAGGGGGGGGGGGGGAATGAAGAGAATAAGAAGTAGCCGCAGCAGCTGCTGTTGGGGGGGGGGGGGGAATGTGAGCTGCTGCCCCCCCCCCCCCCCCAACTGCACAGCAGCAGCAGCATAAGCCCAGCAGCAGCAGCAGCAGCAGTTAGCAGGACAGCAACAGCAGCATTTAGCATTAGCAGCAGCAGTAGATAGCAAGAGCAGGAGCAGTAGTAGAATAAGAAGAAGAATGAGAAGAAGAATAAGAAAGAGAATAAGAAGAAGAATAATGAAAAGAATAAGAAGAAGGAAAAGAATAGGAAGAAGGAAAAGAATGAAAAGAATGAGAAGAAGGAAAGGAATAGGAAGAAGGAAAAGAATAAGGAGAAGGAAAGAATAAGGAGAAGGAAGAAATAAGAAGAAGAATAAGGATAAGGAGAAGGAGAAGGGAAAGAAGAGTAGTAGTGTAGGAATGTAGGAAATCAAATTAGAGAGGGTTGTGAGTGAATCGGATTTGGTGAAATGGTGAAATTGAGTTCCGAGTGTCGGAACGCGTCCAAAATTGGATGAGACTTAGATTATGAGATTTAGATTTTGTGGGTAGGCTCCCGAGTTGAAATCGGTGTTTCGTGTGGGAGTAGGACGATGGTATCGCACCGTACCATTGTGTATCTTGAGATATTCAAGATAATCGGCAATAGGCCGTAAGATGGACTGGATGTCCACTCTACCTAGGAAGCTTGGTAGGTAACGATAGTATAGGCTAGTATCCTACTACCCTAGGAAGCACGGATCGAAATACCAAGCGTAGGTAGGCTAACTTGGTATTTGCCTAGGTTAGGAATTTACCTTTGTAAAGGATAAATTAAGATATTGGCCTACGGCCAAGATATGGGTTTCGGAGTTCAAGATGGACTTGGATATGGGTTGTAAGGGTTGGTAATGATTAAAAATAGTCGCCTAGACCTAGTCTTGACCTTGGTTGACCACAGTTGACTTTTTAGACCAAAAGTCAACTATGGGTCAACACTTTACCCAATTTAGTCCCAAATTCCACTGTTAGTCACCATTGACCTAAAGTTGACCTAGAGTTGACCTAGGGTTGACCAGAGTTGACCAGTTGACCAAAAGTCAACTGTAAGTCAACTGTTGACTTAAATCGACCTAGTTTAATTCCGTTTGACTTGCATTGACCCAGTTTGACCTGGTTAGGCCTAATATGACTTAGGTTGACCCTGTATAATCTAGTTTGACGTGTCTTGACCTAGAATGACTTAATAGGACTTAAATTTGATTTGACTTTATTTCCTAAACATAGTATTGATACGTCTTGTTATCTATTGGTCCTCGAGGCGCTGCATTGGATCCAGTTGACATATTATATCATATCACAGGCGAGTACATTCTCTGATAACTTTTTTTCCAATTTAAGATAACTGTTATGATTCATGTACTTAGTGTAGATATACTTGTTCCTGACATATGGTTCTCACGGATTGGTATTCCTGGATCTCGACGAGAGGTGTTACTCCTTGTTAGCTTGGGATGTATTGCACAAGCCCCCTTGTAGCTCTTGCACAATATATGGTCACCGATTCTAGAGAAGACTTGCTCCCTTCTCATAGAATCCCGTGCAGTGACGTGTCCTGTTTGTATCCATTCTACAAGTTGGGGGTAGGGGAGTAGTAGCGTATGCCTGTGATCAGATCCATCCCGTATTCCCGAACAGTGTTAGTCATATACCGCACTTATGACTAGCCAGGCCAGTTACTTATAGGTGCCTAAGCCGATCATAAGTTGAAACTGCTACTCACACACATTTGATAGATGGCTTACCCTGATTTGTGTACATACCATGATCAGTTCTACTTTTTCTATTCTAGCTCTAGTTCTACAGCTTACTATGCCATGATACATACATGTACACTCCATGATTTTATTGTATATGCTCTATTTACAGTCTTATAGCTTTTATTCTATCTTGAGATCTGTTATAAGATTTATGTACTGTCACGACCCGCACCCACTGTGAGGGTACGAGAACGTAACAAAGCCCAGCCTACGCCGCAGTGTCGGCGGTAGAACGCTGTCCTAGGTCAATAATCTAGCAATAAAAAGGTACTTGTACAGTATATACACTCCGAATGGAGGTGACATAACAGAACAGTCTCAATCACATCTAAAGCAGATATAGAATAGTAAAGGTAGATAGAGAGATCAGAAGCACAAAGTAATACTATTAAGAGAGAGAAAATCTAAGATAACAACTAAAGAACATCCAGCTCAATACATGTCTCTAAATATAACAACATCTCAGAAGAACAACTGAAAATCAAATAACACAATACTGAAAGAAAACTAAAGCCTAGCTATCTAGTCTAGACTCTGGGAATAGCATCCTGTGCTGCAGCTGGGTCCTCCAGAGGAACCAGGTCGCAGGTGTCATCTAATCCTGCTCCGTAATAGGTGGTACATAGGGCCTCCTCCTCATCCTCTGTAATATTTTTAACAGGTCCAGTCAGGACAGGAGTGAGTACAGTATATCTCAACAGTTCATAGTAGGTTAGAAAATATAATCATGCAGTAAAGTAAGATATAGATACTGAAGAAATACAGTATGTAAACAGAGAGAGAAACTGTAATGGAAATATCTACTATACATAGAGAGCTAATAGTGACTAGTGAGTCAGAGTAAAATATAAACATGTGAATGGCATAGGAGATTCATGACTACAGCTAAGAGAGTGATTCATGACTACAGCTACTGGGATAATATTCACATGTCTATTTTCACTCCCCCATCCCCAATCGATACACAAAGATCTGTTCAAGTTATGTTAAGATTCGTGAAACTTCACATGGCTCATAAAATGAGTGATACGTGAAGGTGATTCATGATGGCTCTGTGAACATGAGAGTACATGTGTCACAAGCGATTCGTAAATCAGAGGAAGCATAGAGATACGTGATGATTCGTGAAACGCACAAAACATGCAGTATCCGATGCTCCCGAGGGGGATAACATCTCATAAAAAGATCCATATAGTACCAATCCATGTGACCAACGTGGCAATATCAAGTAAAGTAATTTAAAGCAGGAAAATAATTCTAAGCAGGATATAAAATGATCAGAGAATGTACTCGCCTGGTATCCTGAACGTCCGAAGAGAATATACTGTCCGAGGAGTGGTGTCTGTCTCCTATAGAACAGTACAAGTCACAACAAGTCTAAAATAAGGAAATAGATTGCTACAATGCATCTACATGAAGTTTGGGGTCAATCTAGGCTAAAGTCAACCTTTGGTCAACTCCAGTCAACCCTAGAAGTCAAACTAGGTCAACTATGGTCAAACTAGGTCAACTAGTCTATTCTAGCAAGCCCACATCAAATCTAGACTACACAAGTCAACTACACCTGTAACTGGCATTCAAACCCATACCCATAGGCTATGAGTCCTAGGTTATAGGCTATGTTACCTATATACCCACCCACATATCATATATACACATATCAACATGTATATCACATATAGCTATATATATACTATATATACATAGAGAGGGGGTGACATAACATGGCAATGTGGGTGCATAAATAAGAGTGTGTGTATATGTGTAGTGTTGTGAGGGTGTTGATTGTGTGTGTGTTTGTGCTTGAATGTGTGTGTTAGTTCATAGGAACAAAATCAACAAATTAGTGTGTGTGTGAGACAGGTTTGTGAGGGGAAAATGTGAGGGTGTATGGGTAAATCATCACAGGAAACATAAATGGGTTCAAGATTGTGTGTGTGTGGTTGTGTGTGTGACTAGTAGGAAAAACAATGTACAGGAAATACAAACAGTGATAGGGAGAGAGGACAGTGTGTGTATAGGGAAATCAGTTCAGTGAGTGAGGGATGATGATGTGAAAATGTGTGTGTATAGGCGAAGTGTTAGGGAATGAGTGTAACAATGAGGGTTACACAGGAAAACAGTGCACATGTGTCCATGTGTGTGTGTAGGCAATGAGGGAAAACATGTGGGGATAGTGTACACAGGAAAAGTGAGAGAGAACCCCAAACAATCTCAGGTATTAGAAACATAGGTTTTTATTTGAATACTCAACAGTTCCTACACATATCAGTTTACATGTATCAACACAAAACCAAATGCAGTTTCAGTTTCAATAAGAACTTAGGAAGCCTATTGACAGTGTTAGTCACTGGTTCATTATTAATACACCCAGATTTCAGAAAAGAAGGAAAGAAAAATCAGTTCAGAGTTTTCCATACAGTGAAAAGAGAAGGAGAACAACTCATAAAACCCCCTGCCCATAATCTCAGGTTATAGAGAACATGTGTATCACAATTTGAACCATTAACAGCCCACATGTATCAAACTCAATTTAATACCCAACCCTTTCACCAATTCAACCCAAAACACCTCAAAATCGACCCACAAGTAGAAATCATATAGGAGTACTGTAATAAGGACTTAAACAGTGATCAACAACAATCAAATGGGCTAAAAATTGATTCAAATTCGATTATTTAAAACTGAACAAAAACTGGAAAACTGAGAATACATAAGTTTCAGAAAAATGGGGAAATTGGAAAATGATGCACATAATCAAACTAATATGGGTAATTAGTGGTTGGTAATGAATATATAGCATGTACACGTGTCATAGGATGTGTTTGTGTCCCAACAATAGGACACAAACGTGTCCAACAGATGAAAACATAAAAACAGTGCACAATACACTGTGCAGTGTGCACAGGCTCGTGCACGTGTGCACGAGTGTCGTGCACACGACACGACATGAATGGGGACTCGTGGTCACCAATGTAGGTTCGCCTAGGGTGTGTCCTCGTGTCCAAGTGCCTGCACAAAATCAAAGTGTCCCCGTGTCCAAGCAATAACAGCGTATCAGTGGCTAAAAAGTGACAGTGCACAGAACAGTGTCTTCCCAGTGCGTGGACGATAACTTGCCAACCAAAGCACGAAGTCCCACGAAACTTGGGGAGCATGGTGACAGTGGGTGCCCCATTGCCCCCACGAAGTTTTGTGTCACGACACGCCGTGACGTGTCCAACAGAGACCCCGAGATGCAGGGGATCACTGTTCCCACGTGCGCGCGTGTCCAAGTGCGCGTGCACGAGTGTCCTAGTGACACGACACAAACACAAAATTAGCTCAGAGTTCCAGAAATGGTTAAGCGACATTGAAATACAAATTTCCATTTAATTACAATTCAAAAATTCACACAAAAAGTTCTCTGTGGCATTTCATCAAACACAATCAACAGTGCACTGATACGTGTCCTGTTTGGACACGAAAGGACACAAAAACCTAGGGTTTTCTATTCCTATAGTTAGGTTAGGTCTAGGGCTCCCTATTCATGCACTTAAACCAGAATTTCATGGTGGGAATGGAGAGTTACCTCTATGTATCAAATCCTCCCAAAAAGCTCAAAGAGTGGGGTTCTTCCCAATGGTGGAACTCCTCCAAATCTTCCCAAATCTGAGAATACTCATAGCCAACAGAAAGTAGAAAGGATTTAGAACCCAATGCAATTTGTTTGGGTTAAAAAGGAATAAAAATAGATTTATGATGAATTTCTAAAGATGGGAGCTCACCTCTTTCTTCTCTTGCAATAAATTCCTAAGGAAGAGGCTAGCCCTAACTTCTAGGAGGGGATTAAATAGGGGAAATGGTCAATAGTGGCTGCCATGGGTTGATTAGGTTTAGGTTTGGCTACATGGTGTGGGCCTATGGGCTTTAAGTCTCAAGTCATTAATCATGACTTATGAAGTCATGAGCCATTGCCTAATCAACTCCAAAACTCTCCAAACAAGTTCTAACAACTTAAATCTCACTAAATTAGGTCTAACCAAGTTTACTTAACCTAACCAAGTGGTCTTAACCTAGGTCAGTCACTAGGTTAGTCTCCTAGTCAACACTAGTCAACCTTCATCTAAACAATTCCAAAATAAATTCTAAAAATTCCCATAAATTCAAATAAATTATAATAAATCCAAATAACCCTAAAAATGTCAAAAATACCCTAATCACAAGGTAGGCTCTAGGGTAGGCAGTATCTACTAATCACCAGCACAACACCAAAATCACAAGTCATAAATTTAAATAGTTTAAAATTAATTAAAAATCACTAAAAATTCTAATATGAAATAAATATCATTAATTAATAATTATAATTACAAAATTTCAAAATTACCCTCATTTTAGAAACTGGGTGTTACATGTACTCGTTCCATCCTGACCGAATATGTTGAAAATATTACAGATGCAGAGGAGAACTATTACTGCACTTACTACGGCCCACCGGACGTAGTAGGTTTAGAGGTAGATACCCTAGATCTGCAGGGTGCAGTACCGCAGAGCGAGATACCGCCTATCCTGTAGATAGAGTAGGTTTTTGTACTGGACCTTGTCTCCAGTTACTTTTGGGACAGTTATTATTTTGGCTCGTATTAGAGACTTTGGACTTGGACTTGTATATTCTTTGTGTTGGACTTGACATGTTATATTTTATTGTCGTGTTGTCTTTATCTTTCAGTACTTTACTTTATCATCTTAGAGTTGTGATTGAGTACTCATATATTATCATTGCTTGTCCTCCGTTCGGAGTTGACCATATTCTCGACAGGTTTTTGATATTATATAAACTGTTGTTAGAGTAGTAAATCTACAGCATTCCATACCGTTTTTACGGTGTAGGCTGGGCGTTGTTACGCACACGTGCCCTTACAGCGGGTGCGGGTCGTGACACGTTTTTAGTGGTGGCCCACGCAGGTCCTGAAGTCGCAATTAGTGCGATGTCGTAGCAGCACTCGTCTTAGAGTGTTGACTACGAGCCTGTGTTACATATAGGAGGTGGTAGGTTAAGAGTACTCAATCACAGTAGGATCTTTCCTTGCTTATCTTGCTTACCGTCTTTGATATTGATTTAATGTATTCTAGCTGTCCTCCTTTGATATAGTCTTTCTTGTGCCATATTGATATCTTCCTTTCAATATGTCTCCAGGATGGTTATGACTCATTCTCCCGGTGAGGAGCACGGGGAGACGGAGAGGTCTGCTACCTCTGGCAGATAGGCTCCAGTCACTTCCCCTGCAGTTGGGACTTTAGTAGGGATTCTCGGGAGTACTCATCCAGCGCTCTCGATGACCGTCCCTGGGGTTACTGCGGGTGCTCTTCCTGCAGTGCCGGGAGCTACGACGGAAGCTGTCGGGGGCGTTCTTCCTCCTCCTCCTCAGCAGGGGACTCCTCAGTTGGTGGTGGGAGCTATTCCTCTGTTGCCTCCTCTGCCTACAGACATGGGGCAGATGCTCGCATTCTTTCAGCAGGTGCTGGAGTCCCAGCGAGCCCAACACGAGGCACAGATGAGACAGACTGAGGCCATACGCCAGGGCATGGAGGATGCTCATGGGTTGGCCCTGGCTACGGTGGAGCGTGGGGCTCTGCAGTGGGAGGAACAGCAGCAGAAGCCCGGAGACATCCAGGCTTTCAAGAAGATGGGTCCGAGGGATTTCAGATGGACCGAGGGCATTGTATATGCTGATGACTGGCTCGAAGATATCGAGCATCAGATGAGGGCCTTCCGCTTGGCAGACGACCTGAAGGTCGAGACGGTTGGCTTACAGTTATTAGATGTTGCTCGGACATGGTTCCGGAATGAGCCGGCTCTTGCAGGAGAGGGCCACACTTGGGCTGAGTTTTGGGCCCTATTCAGAGAGAAGTTTTTTTCTTTCACAGACAAGATCGGCCTAGTGCGGCAGTTTCAGAACCTACAGCAGGGCAGTATGACTGTGGAGGAGTATACGGCGGAGTTCGGCCGGCTGAGCCGATACGCCGAGTACATGGTGAACGACCCAGTGATCCGAGCAGAGCCCTTCTGGGAGGGATTGACATGGGATATCAAGATCCTGATCCCTTCCTTCTATACGACATATGCAGAGGTCTATGCGGAGGCTCGAAAGGTGGAGAGAGAGTGGGGCTTGAAGCCGAAGAGGGATCATGAGTTATTTTCGGGGGCCAGTAGCAGCGCGGGGGCTGCTAAGCACCCTCAGCTTCAGTATCAGCCGTTCCAGCATCATCAGCAGCAGGTGCAGGCCAGGGCACCTGTCCAGAGGGTTCAGCAGCGTCAGGGGCAGGATGATCCTCCGTGCCACTACTGCAAGAGGCCCGACCACCTCTTTGAGTTCTGCAGGAGGAGGCTGGGTTTGCGCCTCTTTTGCGGTGCCGCTGGACATCAGATGCGGGAGTGTCCTAAGAACCCCCGTATTGCTGGAGCAGCTTAGAGGGCACCTGTTCCGAGGGCACCAGCTAGTGTGCCTGTAGTTCAGCAGCGAGGTCCACTTTCGACCCAGCAGCAGCAGTTTGTCTAGCACCGCTAGCAGAAGGGTGTTCAGGGTAGAGCTTTTACTCTTGCAGCCGAGGAGATGGAGCCTACAGCAGATATTGTTGTAGGTTCTGTTCTGCTCGATTCTTTTTCTGCTTTAGCCTTGTTTGATTCTGGTGCTACGCACAGTTTTGTGTCTGTTTCTTTTGCTCTTAGGCACAATATCATTGCAGAGTATCTTGGTAGGACTTGTAAAATTATGACTGGGAATAGCATTATCCTGGTTAATAATGTTTGCAAGGGACGGAGAGTTTCTTTGAGAGGCCGGGAGCTGAGTGCGTGTTTGCTCGTAATGCCACTTTCGAGTTACGATGTGGTACTCGGTATGGACTGGTTGAGCATGCACCATGCTAGCATAGACTGTAGAGGAGGCAGGATTCTGTTTAGGCCGCCGGGAGAGCCAGAGTTTGAGTTCGCCCGAGGTACAGCGGAGCCGGGAGATAGATTCTGCGGAGCATTATTGGCGGGGCCGGTGTTGCCACATCCACTTATTGCTGAGTTCTTGGATGTCTTTCCCGAGGAGTTGTCTGGGATGCCGCCAGATCGTGATGTTGAGTTCTCTATAGACCTAGTACCGGGTGCTTAGCCTATCTCACAGCACGTCTATAGAGTCAACAACAGTGAGTTAGTGGAGCTGAAGAAACAGGTCGACGAGCTACAGGACAAGGGCTTTATTCGATCTAGTTCTTCACCTTGGGGCGCGCCAGTTCTTTTCGTCCCGAAGAAGGATGGTACGGTACGTATGTGCATCGATTACAGGGCGCTCAACAACCTTACTATCAAGAACAAGTATCCTTTGCCAAGGATTGATGACTTGTTCGACCAGTTGAACGACACGAGGGTGTTCTCGAAGATCAACTTGCGTATCGGGTACCATCAGTTGAAGGTAAAGCGGGATGACATTCCGAAGACTGCATTTCGGATTCGTTATGGCCAGTATGAGCATACCGTCATGTCGTTTGGGTTGACCAACGCCCCGACAGTATTTATGAACTTGATGAACAAGGTATTCCATCAGTACCTTGACAAGTTCATGGTGGTCTTCATCAATGACATTCTCATCTATTCGAAGACGCCAGAGGAGCACGAGGAGCACCTCAGGATTATGTTGGACGCTCTTAGGAGGGAACAGCTGTATGGAAAGCTGTCGAGGTACGAGTTCTTCTTGGATCGAGTGGAGTTCCTGGGCCATGTTGTATCCGGAGATAGAATTTCAGTGGATCAGAGGAATATTGCGGCGGTGGAGTCTTGGTCGACACCCAGTTCAGTTGCCGAGATTCGGAGCTTCCTGGGTTTGGCCGGCTACTATAGGAAGTTCGTGCAGGACTTCTCTCGAATAGTAGAGCCGATGACTAGACTCACCAGGAAGGACGTGGAGTTCTCTGGACTGATGAGTGTCAGGCTGCTTTCGAGGAGCTGAAGACGAGGTTGACATCGGCTCCTATTTTGACGTTGCCATCTGGGTCCGAATGATTCACGATCTACAGTGATGCTTCGGGGAAGGGTCTGGGTTGCATTTTTCAGCAACATGGAAAGGTAATTGCTTATACATCTAGGCAGTTACGACCACATGAGAAGAACTACCCGACTCATGATTTGGAGTTGGCAGCAGTCATATTTGCTTTGAAGCTGTAGAAACACAATTTGTACAGAGAGCGTATAGAGATTTATACTGACCACAAGAGCTTGAAGTACGTGTTTACCCAGAAGGAGCTGAATATGAGGCAGAGGCGATGGTTAGAGCTGATGAAGGATTTTGATATAACCTTACAGTACCATCCGGGGAAGGCCAACGTGGTTGCGGATGCTTTGAACAGGTATCCCGTAGCCATGTGTTTGACGATGGATCGTCACCTTCTGGCAGATCTGGAGAGCTTGGGCATAGAGGTGATAGTTCCTGGATTTGAGGAGCAGATGTGGGGTCTCCAGGTACAGTCAGAGCTGATGGACAGAGTCAGAGCAGCTCAGTTTGAGGATGAGGCTCTGAGGGTCATCAGGAAGCAGGTTCGGGCAGGACTGTTGGATGAGTTCTCTATAGCAGGAGATGGGTTGTTGAGGCATGGTACCAGATTGTGCGTGCCGAACGGAGGACTTCGGGAGGAGGTTCTTCAGGAGGTGCATCGTTCTCAGTACTCTATGCATCCTGGAGTCAACAAGATGTATAGAGACTTGAGACAACATGTTTGGTGGTATGGCATGAAACGAGAGGTGGCTCAGTTCGTTTTTAGATGCTTGGTGTGCCAGCAGGTGAAAGCCGGGAGGCAGATACCCGGTGGATTGCTCCAGCCACTACCCATTCCTGAGTGGAAGTGGGAGCATATCACTATGGACTTTGTATCTGGGCTTCCGCGCTCTCCAGGAGGGAAGGATGCGATTTAGGTCATTGTTGATCGATTTACCAAATCGGCCCACTTTTTGCCTTTCAAGGTGGGTTTGTCTACGGAGAGGTTGGCCGAGATGTACGTACGACAGATAGTCCAATTGCACGGGGTTCCAGTGAGTATAGTCTCGGATCAGGACAGCCGACTCACTTCCTACTTCTGGAGGAGTTTGCAGCTTAGCTTGGGCACATCGCTCAAGTTCAGTACCGCATACCACCCCCAGACAGACGGGCAGTCGGAGAGGACGATTCAGACCCTCGAGGATATGCTTCATACCTGTGTCTTGGACTTCGGGGGATCTTGGAAGGACCACCTTCACTTGGTAGAGTTTGCTTACAACAACAGCTACCAAGCCAGTATAGAGATGTCACCTTTCGAGGCTCTATACGGACGGAGGTGCCGTACTCCCTTTGTCTTGGGATGATGTCGGCGAGAGGATTTTGCTTGGCCCTGAGATGGTAGTGGATGCTGCGGAGAAGGTCAGGGTTATCAGAGATAGACTTTGGGTGGTGCAGGATAGGCAGCGGCATTGGGCCGATAGCCACCGGAGGCCGTTGGAGTTTGATGTATAGTTTAGATTTTTCTAGTATTTGAGTCTGATTGTGATTGTTTTAGATCAAGCTTTAAGCCTTGTGTTTTTATTCTAGGTTGGTGATCTTGTGTTCCTGCGGATTTCTTCGACGCGTGGCACGATTCGTTTTGGTGGCGGCGGGAAGCTTAGTCCACGATACATCGGACCTTTCCGTATCTTGGGCAGGGTCGGTGCAGTGGCTTACCGACTGGAGTTACCACCCGCACTAGAGGGAGTGCACTGCGTGTTCCACGTGTCGCAGCTGAGACGGTACGTGGCAGATCCCAGTCACGTCTTGGACCACTCCGAGATCGAAGTGGGACCGACACTCAGCTATCCAGAGAAGCCGGTTGAGATCTTGGACCGAAGAGAGAAGGTGCTCCAGAACCAGGTCATTCCCTTGGTTCGCGTTGCATGGAGGCACCAGTCTCCAGGTGAGTCTACCTGGAAGAGAGAGGACGATATGCGGGAGCGATTCCCATATCTCTTCGAGCCTTGAGGTAAAATTCTTTCTTGTTCTATTCATGTTATTGTGTTAGTTCTCATTCAATTTCGAGGACGAAATTTTTTTAAGGAGGGTAGATTTGTCACCCCCAGTTTTCGAATTAGCGGTATTTTCGTCATTTTCCAAGTTTTATAATTTTTGGGAATTTTATTTGATTTTATAGGATTTTTAGGGATTTGGTTAATTGGGTTTGAATTTTATCCAATTTGGACTTAAGTTGGAGACCCGGGTAGTCTGGACACTAGTGGAACCCACATACTAGCTGAGCTTGGCCTACATGCCATCCTAACTAGGCTAGAAACCATAAACCATACTCCCATGGCTTAACTAGTCATTTAGAGGCTTAATTAGTCATTTAGAAGTTGAACCAAACCGAACCGAACCAAACCAAACCTAAATCAAACCAAACCAAGTCTAATGGGTTGGGGGCCTAATGGGTCTCCACCCAAACCCATTAAACCCCCCATGGCCAGCCAAGTATAGGCCACTCCCCCTCATCTTTCCTTCACTCCTAAGCAACCTCTCTCTCTCTCTCTTCATTTCTTTCTTTCTTTTTGGAGTTTCTCCTTCAAGAAGACCAATTCTAGGTATGCTCATTAACCCCCATTAAATTCCTCTTTATCATTTATTCCTTCACAATAAATGTAGAGGAGATCATTCTCCACATTTTGACCATAGCTTTTATAGGTTTTCCTAAAAATTAGTTTAAGGATTTATTAGGAGTTTCCTTTTAGAGAGGAATATATATATATATATATTTTTTTTTTAGAGAGGAATATATATATATATATATATATATATATATATATATATGTGTGTGTGTGTGTGTGTGTGTGTGTGTGTGTGTGTGTGTGTGTGTACTTATATGTATTTGTGTGTGTGTGTGTAGAGGAGAGTGATGGTGGTGCTGGTGTCATGAGAATATGTGAGAGAGTGTGTGAGAGTGTGTGTTTGAGAGTGTGTGAGAGTGTGTTTTAGTGTGTGTGTGTCAATATATATTTACATGTGTGTGTGTATGTATTTATATATATATAAATATGTGTGTGTGTGTATGTATTTATATATATAGGTAGGAGTGTGTGTGTGAGTGTCTATATACATATGTAGATGTGTTGTGTGTTTGAGAGTCTATATATATATATATATATATAAAATATATATATATATATATATATATATATATATATATATATATATATATATATATATATATATATATATATAGAGAGAGAGAGAGAGAGAGAAAAAATATATATATATATATAGAGAGGGGGGGAGGGATGAAGAGAATAAGAAGTAGCAGCAGCAGCTGCTGTTGGGGGGGAAAATGTGAGCTGCTGCCCCCCCCCCCAACTGCACATCAGCAGCAGCATAAGCCCAGCAGCAGCAGCAGCAGTTAGCAGGGCAGCAGCAGCAGCATTTAGCATTAGCAGCAGCAGCAGATAGCAAGAGCAGGAGCAGCAGTAGAATTAGAAGAAGAATGAGAAAAAGAATAAGAAGGAGAATAAGAAGAAGAATAAGGAAAAGAATAAGAAGAGGGAAAAGAATAGGAAGAAGGAAAAGAATGAAAAGAATGAGAAGAAGGAAAGTAATAGGAAGAAGGAAAAGAATAAGGAGAAGGAAAGAATAAGGAGAAGAAAGAAATAAAAAGAAGAATAAGGATAAGGAGATGGAGAAGGGAAAGAAGAGTAGTAGTGTAGGAATGTAGGAAATCAAATTAGAGAGGGTTGTGAGTGAATCAGATTTGGTGAAAGGATAAAATTGAGTTTCGAGTGTCGAAACGCATCCAAAATTGGATGAGACTTAGATTATGTGATTTAGATTTTGTGGGTAGGCTCCTGAGTTGAAATCGGAGTTTCGTGTGGGAGTTGGACGATGGTATCGCACCGTACCATTGCGTATCTTGAGATATTCAAGATAATCGGCAATAGGCCGTAAGATGGACTGGATGTCCACTCTACCTAGGAAGCTTGGTAGGTAACGATAGTATAGGCTAGTATCCTACTACCCTAGGAAGCATGGGTCGAAATACCAAGCGTAGGTAGGCGAACTTGGTATTTGCCTAGGTTAGAAATTTACCTTTATAAAGGGTAAATTAAGATATTGGCCTACGGCCAAGATATGGGTTTCGGAGTTCAAGATGGACTTGGATATGGGTTGTAAGGGTTGGTAAAGGTTAGAAGTAGTCGCCTAGACCTAGTCTTTACCTTGGTTGACCACGGTTGACTTTTTAGACCAAAAGTCAACTATGGGTTAACACTTTACCCAATTTAGTCTCAAATTCCATTAGAGTTGAACAGTTGACCAAAAGTCAACTGTTAGTCACCATTGACCTAAAGTTGACCTAGAGTTGACCAGAGTTGACTAGTTGACCAAAAGTCAACTGTAAGTCAACTGTTGACTTAAATCGACCTAGTTTAATTCCGTTTGACTTGCATTAACCCAGTTTGACCTGGTTAGGCCTAATATGACTTAGGTTGACCATGTACAATCTAGTTTGACGTGTCTTGACCTAGAATGACTTAATAGGGCTTAAATTTGATTTGACTTTACTTCCTAAATATAGTATTGATACGTCTTGTTATCTATAGGTCCTCGAGGCGCTGCATTGGATCCAGTTGACATATTATATCATATCACAGGCGAGTACATTCTCTGATAACTTTTTCCCAATTTATGATAACTGTTATGATTCATGTACTTAGTGTAGATATACTTGTTCCTGACACATGGTTCTCACGGATTGGTATTCCTGGATCTCGACGAGAGGTGTTACTCCTTGTTTGCTTGGGATGTACTGCACAAGCTCCCTTGTAGCTCTTGCACAATATATGGTCACCAATTCTAGAAAAGACTTGCTCCCTTCTCATAGAATCCCATGCAGTAACGTGTCCTGTTTGGATCCATTCTACCAGTTGGGGGTTGGGGAGTAGTAGCATATGCCTGTGATCAGATCCATCACGCATTTCCGAATAGTGTTAGTCATATACTGCACTTATGACTAGCCAGGCCAGTTACTTACAGGTGCCCAAGCCGATCACAAGTTGAAAATGCTACTCACACACATTGGATAGATGGCTTACCCTGATTTGTGTACATACCATGATCAGTTCTACTTTTCCTGTTCTAGCTCTAGTTCTACAGCTTACCATGCCATGATACATACATGTACACTCCATGATTTTATTGTATATGCTCTATTTACAGTCTTATAGCTTTTATTCTATCTTGAGATCTGTTATGAGATTTATGTAGTCGTTCTATCCTGACCGGATATGTTAAAAATATTACAGATGCAGAGGAGGACTATTACTGTACTTACTACGGCCCACCGGACGTAGTAGGTTTAGAGGTAGATACCCTAGATCCGCAGGGTGCAGTACCGCAGGGCGAGATACCGCCTATCCTGTAGATAGAGTAGGTTTTTGTACTTGACCGTGTCTCCAGTTACTTTTGGGACTGTTATTATTTTGGCTCGTATTAGAGACTTTGGACTTGGACTTGTATATTCTTTGTGTTGGACTTGACATGTTATATTTTATTGTCGTGTTGTCTTTATCTTTCAGTACTTTACTTTATCATCTTAGAGTTGTGATTGAGTACTCATATATTATTATTGCTTGTCCTCCATTCGGAGTTGACCATATTCTCGATAGGTTTTTGATATTATATAAACTGTTGTTAGAGTAGTAAACCTACAGTGTTCTATGCCGTTTTTACGGTGTGGGCTGGGCGTTGTTATGCACACGTGCCCTTACAGCGGGTGTGGGTCGTGACAAGTACCTTGCTTGAGTCGTGTCATAGAACGAGTATGTGTAATTAAACAGCTAAATCCTTGTTATCGTTTTTCCTCACCAGAGAGTCCACACTCGGGATAGGGTGTTTGCCTTGATCTGTTTATATCTGTGAGTCCACACTCGGGATGAGGATGTCGATTATTTGCACCAGAGAGTCCACACTCGGGAGGAGGGTGTTGACTTGACTTGCATAAGAGAGTCCACTCGGGACGAGGGTGTTTGCATCAGAGAGTCCACACTCGGGACGAAGATGTTATACTTGCACCAGAGAGTCCACACTCGGGACGAGGGTGCCTTGCCGTGAACTAACGAGAGAGTCTACACTCGGGACGAGGGCTAGTACTAACCAGAGAGTCCACACTCGGGACATGGGTTAGTGATTAGTACTAACCAGAGAGTCCACACTCGGGACGAGGGTTAGTGATTAGTTCAAACCTACGAGTCCACTCGGGACAAGGGTTTGGTATTCCATTGATCTCGTGCTTACTTGTTCATTCAGCAGTTCAGTTACGTGTAGTTATTCTTGTATTCCAGTTCATAGTCACCTGTCAGTAGCCACTTGTCGTTAGTCACTTGTTAGCAGTTTGGTCGTAGTCTCTTGTCATATTAAGTGTCATTCCTTGTTATATCCTGTTTATATATTATCATGCATGATTAAACTGCTAGATAGACATATTTATATGTATCTTGCTATGTCCCCTAAGGGCCTGATGATCTCTTCAGGTTAGTTATTGCGTGGAGTTAGTTAGCAGTTCTGGATGGCGGAGGATCATGACGCTTGTGGGTTTCAGATGATTACGATATTGCTTGTGAGATTCAGGTATTTGTTAGTGATATTACATTGTTATCCTCTCGTGCTTTCCTTTCATTATCATGAGATATCCTATTTATTGATTCAGTTTATAGACTCTTGTTATATTCCTTGGAGCTTTATCGGACATTTATGCAAGTGGGCTGCAGACCACGATCCATAGTGTTCATTTATGTTTATTATTCTTATTATGGATTGAGATATAGATTTGTTTGCCATGATTTGGCAGATTACCCTAGCCGTGATAGCATTTAGTATTCGAGTCGGGCAGGAGTCTGTTTGCTGTGTCGCTGGCTTGCACACGAGCTCGCGTCCGAAAAGCGGGTGTGGGTCGTGACAGTGTCAAGGTAAAGTCCTACCGTAAAATCTAATGGTTTACCAAACTTACATGTCGAAATCTTTAGGATTACAAGAGACATTTGTTAAGGGTCTTCTTTCTATTTAGAATACCTACTGGTACACCCACATGTGAACAAGACATTGACCATATCAATATTGATTGTAAGTCACGCAAGGCAAGTTTAATGTCAGGATTCTTAGTCAATACAGGCTTGGGTCTCTGTTGCTACCCAGTCCTCTGATACTGATACTTGTACCTATGATTCCTATGGCTTCGATAGGCCTGTGCCATGGTTTTCTAAAAGGAATCAAGATGAATACCTAAAACCATGCTTGAAAATAGGTGAACCTTCGACTCCTCCCTACTTCTTCCTCGTGAGCAGAGCTTCTAGGGTTTGTAGATGGGTTTGGGGGTTGCCAACTGATCGTATATATATCCCAATTTTTGGATTGATCCGAATCCCTCAGGGATTTGGAGAGATCGAGATCAAGATTTGAACATGAGGGAGTTTGAGAGTTATCTAAATTCAAATTGAATTTGAATACAGTGGTTCGACTATAAAGGGAAATTTGAGTCATTGACAAATTGTACCCAGGTCCCTATCAGTTCTTTTATTACCCATTTGGCCCTCTATAGGTATTTTAGGTAAAACACTATATATATCATAACAAATATATATTGGACAATAAAAGAATGGTATAAATTTAAAAAAAAATAGGAGGAAAAATTTGGTCAAGGGGTTGACAACTCTACCCCCCTTAAACAAATTTCGTCCTCAAAATTTAATGAGCCGTGATCTACTAGAGTGAATAGTTTAGAACAAAACTGCTATAGAAGAAATTCAATTGCTCCTAAATCAAAGTCTAATATGGCCTATCTATAATACTGCCAATCTCTACTAGAAATTTTTGCCAGCTGCTCCCTGTGGTGTTGTCGCATCCTCCGTGATCGTGGCGTAAGCTTGTCCTCCCTGTGCGGCTGGTAATGGTGGGGCAGTCGCATTTTTCTTCGGGCAATCTCATGATAGATGCTGGTTGGATCCACAAGTATAGCACAACCTTAACCATCTTTGGCAGTCTTCTTGGATGTGGCCTCTTTTCTTGCAATACTGGCAGGTAGGAACATCTTGAACTTGTTGTAGGGCTGCTCGTGGTTACTGTTGATGCTGCTGTGTTGAGGTCTTCCCTGGAATATTGGGACGTTTCGTCGGTGCTGATTGGTTGTCGCCTCCTCCGAAAGCGTCTCGATTCCTTTTCGGCTTGTGACTCAGCTCTTATTCTACAGCTTGGGCGACCTCTAGAATCTTCTCGTAAGTGGCGGCTCGACTGGTGGCGATGGCTAGACGAATCTCGTGAGATAGTCCCTTCCTGAATCGTCGGACCTTGTCTTCAGGGGTGCTGACCAAGTTCTCCGCGAAGCGGCTGAGGCGAGAAAACTCCGATGTGTACTCGTCGACGGTGTGGTTGCCTTGCTCTAGGCGCTCGAACTGTCTCACCAACGCCTCTCGTGCTACGTATGGATAGAATTTCTTCTTGAACAGCCGCTTGAATTTCTCCCAAGTTATGTATGGAGCAGAAAATTCGGGCTCGCCTTGGTACCATGTCTGCACGATGTCGAAAAGCTATCCACTAGCTGACTCGATCTTCAGATCTTCTGGGACTCGGGCCATCTTCAGGTATCGTTCAACGTTCTCCAACCACTCGTCAGCGTAGAGAATCCCCTCTATCCCATAAAACTCCCTGGGCCGGAGGTCCATGAAGTTCTTGGAAGTTCCAGGGCGCTGCCGTGGAGCATCTCTAATCTGAAGCGCCTCTCTCAAGGTATCGCAGAACATGTTAGCTTGCTACTGGAAGATCCCCAGGAGTGTGACATTGTCCAGTATCGGTGGCGAAGGCAGAACATGTGTTGGATACATCGTAGGTGCTGGATGCATTATGGGAGCTGGATACATCGCTGGCGCTGGGTGTCTGGCTGGAATTGGATGTGGAACCCGTGCTGGATGCGGGACTTGTGCTGGCGGTGGGACAGGTGCTGGTGGTGGAATGGGTACTGGTAGAGGAGTTTGCGGAGAAACTGCGGAGGTGGTGGTATGTCGTTTCTGTGGAATCTCGAAAACCGCTGCTGTGGCAGATTGCCCATATGAGTGAGCTGGCCTCCTTGTGTTGGTGGGGTCATGTACGTAAAGAAGCCTCCTGCAGTCGGAGGAGTGTTCAGGGAAGCGTTGTTCCTGTCTTGCGAGCCCATCTTAACTGTAACAACTGAAAATACTTTAGCCGTTGAAGAATTTCAAGCAGGATGTGAGTCAATGATTCAATGAAATTAAGGATTAGAGGCCAATAATGAGTCAAGACATGTGGATGAGATCCTAAGTATCTAATCCTATTCGCCGGCTCACGTCGGTACAGTGACGTAACCGAAGTGATTAACGTAGACCTGCATGGGCCACCAAAAAACTTGTCACGACCCGCACCCACTTTTCGGATACGAAACGTGTCCAAGCCTAGCCTACGCCGCAGTGTCGACGGTAGAATGCTGTCTATAACTCACAAGTCACTGAATCTAGAATCACGGGGAAATCTATATCTCATCCACATAAATATCAAGACACAACCAAGATCAATGAATAACCATGAAATGCAGCAATAAAGAATATGAACTGAATGTTTCTAAGAAATCAAGGTCACATCTGGTGGACACAAATCTACTACCAATAGACGGAAGTAGAGAAATACATGAATTAACTAACTGAGTACAAACTGCAAATCAAGACAACCTCAACTGTAAGGTACCGTGGTCTGATGCTGGTTCACAACCGCTCGTCTGCTCCTGACTCCAACTTGGCTAAACCTGAAGAGATCATTAGGTCCTTAGAGGACTAGCAAGATACATAATATATATGCCTATCTAACAGTTTTATAATGCGTAAGAAAATAAGTAAGGAAACAGAACACGACAAGTGGCTATGAACACGAACACTAGAACAACTACGCATAAGTGAACTGCCAGATGAACATGAACATGAGATCAATGGAAAACCAAACCCTCATCCAAAGTGTGGACTCACGGGTTTGAACTAAGCACTAACCCTCGTCCCGATTGTGGACTCTCTGGTTAGCTCACGACAAAACACCCTCGTCCCCTGTGTGGACTCTCTGGTGCAAATGGTCAACCCTCATCCCAAGTGTGGACTCTCTGGTGACAATAAATACGACAAACACCCTCGTCCCGAGTATGTACTCTCTGGTGCACTGATCAACCCTCATTCTGAGTGTGGACTCTCTGGTTGTGAAAACGATAATCAAGGATTTAGCAGTTCACTACACGCACTCGTTCTATGACACGACTCAAGCAAGGTACCGATGAGAAACTCCAAATATGAACCACAAGACCAAACGTGAACACGGCTATATGCAATGAAAACAACTCAACAGAATATAATACGAAAAGCACATGTTCATAACAATCAAACTGGAAAATGAAATACAATGCATGTAAATAAAACTGTAGAGGGAAGCAAGGGATACTTGTCTTAGGTCCTGAGCTACTGGTAAGGTTCTGATGCAATTCTCGAGTCCCATGAAACCTGTTGTATGAATTAATACATTAATAAGCTATATGCATATACTTACTTTCTAGGTCTAACCATTGACACACACCTCAGGGATTCTTAACTATTCCTATGGTTGCATATCTATGCATGCACTTTAGATACCTACCTAACTTGTTTGTCCTACTGCTATCCTGCATTTTGGTTGAAACAGGATTACATGAATATACCCTTGTTCCTGGATTTCATGTTAACTCAAGTCTTCTACCTAATACCTGCGTGCCATGGTACCACCCTTCCTATTATCTTTAAACAAATAAGTGAAATGGCATAAATATTGTGGCTAGCATACATTGGAGTTGGCTTAGGAAATCTGCACTGCCTATATCTGGAGGTACTGCCATTACCAGTAGGAGTATCTTAGGACATGGCCTAAGTCTCCTTGGTACTAGAGGTAAGAAGGGAACCCTTTGCTACTAGTCTATCCAAGTTACCTGTCATATTCCTCAGGTACAGCTAGTACAAAGTGCTGCTATGCAAGGGGAGTTGCTCCCTTTAATTTTGCTTCTATTACCCAAAACAGTAACTCACACCATCTGTGACTCTCCAATTGCCAAACAAGTTCTCTTTGGGGGGGGGGGGGGGGCGGGGGGTGATCATAATGAATTCTAAATAAAGGATAAGGAATATCTCAGTTGTACATAGACAAAGGCACATCCTTAGGCTTATATTGACCCAACTGATCTCAATAGGGTGTACTAGGCTTAGCCTATCCTATTAGTAAATACCTGACATGGTCATCCCTGTTTCCTGGAACTAATGACCATTGTATGCACCCTCAATGTCATGTAGGAACTTGGTAGGCCCCTGCTTCCTATTACTCCACTGCTGTTAGCTGAGCCCCTTGTTTATGTCTGCTATACTAAACTATCTGGGGAAAATGGTCACAATGAGTAAAACTTCTAACTGAAGAATAAGGGACATCTCAGTAGTGTCAGAGAATGATAAATGACATCTGCAATGGCCTTCAGCTACAGGGACTAAACCAAAATCTGGACAGGTGATCCTAACAGTGTCAGGACATGTGAGAAGGGGTGATACACAGAGTGTGAAAACTATTTATATATTTGCTGCGGCTAACACCCTATGGGTATTGGTCAACTTGTACAGGGATGGGACTGGTCTTGCCTAGGATATGCAGGGCATGGGATGGCGTGTGTTGCATACTTGCATGTCCTGGTACCTCTTCTACCCATTAAACAAAAATGATATAAGTACTAGAGAAATCTGATACTCCTTGCTAGTAATACCTGACACTGGATACACCTATTTTCTGGAACTGAGGACCATAGCATGTACCTTTGGTTACAGGTTCCAACATTATAATAAGACTCAACTGCACCCTTCCTAAAGACTCCACCTGTATACTTGGTTCTTAAGTGCACGAATCAGGGAAGTTCTGAGGACTCCTATCTAACAGGTGGAGGTGAAGGTCTATGATGTGACAAAATCCAAAAGGTAGGATCATTGTATTGAGCACATGATACCAATAATACAACCTGGTATCAAGTGTTAAACATGACACCAAAGTATCAAGCCTGATATCCAGAGTTGTTATGATATCGAGTACAAAAATTTGATACTAAGAATACCACCCAAAACAGTGTGCCAACTCTGATACCAATTGGCTTTGTCCATTTAGATGTGAAGCATGTGTATACTCCCATAGCTCCTACTGTAGTACTTTTGGTGGTTCCTATTTAGGATACAAGGCCACTTACCAGTCAATATTGACTTAACATTACCCCTTGATACAAGGAATCCTCCTGTTTGCAGTTTTGGAGGAATTCCCAAAGTTCTTAGGGCTGTGTCAAGGTAAAGTCCTACTGTAAAACATAATGGTTTACCAAACTTATAAGTCGAAATCTTCAGGATTACAAGAGACATCTGTTAAGGGTCTTCTTCCTATTTAGAATACCTGCTGGTACACCCACATGTGAACAAGACATTAACAATATCAATATTGATTGTAAGTCACGCAAGGCAAGTTCAATGTCAGGATTCTTATTCAATACAGGCTTGTGTCTCTGTTGCTACCCAGTCCTCTGATACTGATACTTGTACCTATGATTCCTATGGCTTCGATAGGCCTGTGCCATGGTTTTCTAAAAGGAATCAAGATGAATACCTAAAACCATACTTGAAAATAGGTGATGTGGGTAGGGTTACCTGCTTTAGCAATAGGGTGGCTGAACATTCGACTCCTCCCTGCTTCTTCCTCGTGAGCAGAGCTTCTAGGGTTTGTAGATGGGTTTGGGGGCTGCCAACTGATCGTATATATATTCCAGTTTTTGGATAGATCCGAATCCCTCAGGGATTTGGAGAGATTGAGATCAAGATTTGAACATGAGGGGGTTTGAGAGTTATCTAAATTCAAATTGAATTTGAATATAGTGGTTCGGCTATAAAAAAAATTTGAGTCATTGACAAATTGCACCCAGGTCCCTATCAGTTCTTTTATTACCCATTTGGCCCTCCATAGGTATTTTAGGTAAAACACTATATATATCATAACAAATATATGTTGGACAATAAAAGAATGGTATAAATTTAAAAAAAATAGGTGGAAAACTTTGGTCAAGGGGTTGACAAGATGGGTGAGAGGATGGCAGCCACCAAATTATTGGGGCAAAAATGGTTATTATTAATGGTGAGAAAGTGGAGTGTGTCATGAAGTAATCCCCATTAGTCTTCATGAACAATGGATTTTGTCCATTAGGTTTTAGGAGATGCCTTGATTAGTGTTTGGTATTTTATAGGGGAATGAATGGTGTTGTGTGTTTGGTTGGTCATGAGAGGGTCACATGTAGTTTGGGTTGGGTTCATTTGGGTTAGGTTGGGTCAAGATTGGGCTAGGTATGGTTATGACTACAAATTTAGTCATTTATAATCATTGGTGAAATAATAGTTTGCGGAAGCTCAATTGAAGGGCACACAAGTGGCACGTGCGTAGTAGGCTCAAAATAGATCAAAACCATATATTGGTTCCATTAGGTTGTGTAACGATCCGCTCCGCCCTAGCGGTTCCTGTACAGGGTGCTGCATAATGAATGAATGAACGAATGAATAAGTGAATGAATATATGAATGAACGAACGAATAAGTGAATGAATGAAAGAAAAGAAAGACATAAAAGAAGACAAGAATGATTAGCGACAGGTATGATGGAGACGTGCAACGGGGCTCGCTACCTGCGCTGTACTGATGTGTCGTGCCCCAGAACCAGAATACTGGCATATAGGGACAGACCAGGCCAGCTACGTATACCAAAGTACTCTAATATTTCGAAATAACGTATAAGCTGTATAGATGGGGGTTACTACTACAAACCAACAGTCGATCCTAGGTCAAGCAATCCTAGGTATCTGAATCACAGGCAAATATACAAAGTACAAGAAGTATGACCATCAGACATAAAATAGTAAAGCGTCCCAAACTATATACGTAACAACCAGCTCCCCTCTAGTGGAACGCCGATTCAAACGGCATGTGCAAAGACTCAAATAACTCGAAGAGTTCCGTCGACCCGATGAAGTATCGATGCGAATCGATGCAAGTGTTAAGTTGGCCCTTCAAGAAGAATTGAGACTTAGACTTTCAAAGATGCGGAGTCTCGCTCAGCCGATGCGATCATCGCTAAGGTGGGTGACTCCGATGAACCTGTCTTTGCTTTGCCTAGACACATAATAATACGGACAATATTGCTAGATCGCTAGGCGATAACACCGTACATGATAATAAAATGACTCAATGCACCTAGGTAAGGAAATAATCCCATATTGCATGCTTGTGTAGAACATGGAAATGAACATAGAAAATTACTTGAACCTTCGTACCGGACTCCACGCTCGTGCCAACGCATAGCTTACGTTTCGAGTAGATTTACTTATGCGTTTAATTATGAATGAAATGCTAGTCACTGGATCGTATCATAACTTAAGACATGAAACAATGAATGGTTTACTAAAATAAGGCAGGAAGACTAGCAACATAGTCGTTCCGAACAGAGTATAGAAATATTGTAAGACTTCAGAACCAAAGGGCCCATACAGGGAGCCGCATAATGAATAAATGAACGAATGAGTGAATGAATGAATCAACGAATAAATGAATGAATAAGTGAATGAATGAATCAACGAATAAATGAATGAATAAGTGAACGAATGAACAAGTGAAAGAAAGAAAAGAACGAATGAATGAAAAGAAAGGCATAAGAGAAGACAAGAAGGATTAATGACAGGTATGGCGGGGACGTGCAATAGGGCTCACTACCCGCGCTGCACGGATGCCGCCGCCAACCTAGTCGGTAATCTCGACTATGGCTTAAAGACAGCCTATGGCTCAAAGACAGCCCGTTAAGTTAAAAATGATAAGACAATACGAAATGGTCGTGGACAACTCGGTACATGAGGAAAACAAATGAATAAGGATTCCAAGGCAACGATCACGACATCGTGGCCGACCTAGGCGGAATCATGGCTTACGGGAGGCTTGGGTACGGGCTTGGCCACCCAAGAGGCATAAGACGGGTATTGCGTGGCCTATCAGGGTGTACCATGATTCCAAGATGGATAGTCCAAAATGGATTGTGGTGCCAGCGACCGGTGCATATAGATTAAGATGGCTCGATTACGACAAATCCGTATACGAGACCTTAAAACAAGTAATCTGTGAGATCTGAACAACTGAGTAACTGAATGAAACATGTCCGAATAAACTAGAGAACAAAACTTCTTGACAAAATATGAGTACCTAAATGAAATATATCTGAATAACGCTTGAGTATAACGCATCATGACAACTTGAGTAAGCTAAACAACTGAACAACTGAGTGAACGTGAACATCATAACAAAGCTTTTAGAGTATAACATAACTTGACGAACTTAAATACTTCGTACACCTGAGGTAGGAATGCGCCATTGACACAACTTGAGTATGCTTATACAATCCGTTAAGTCTTTACGTATAATATGTTGGCTAACCTGGTTTACCTTGAACAGAAAAGATTGTACGGTAAGTATGGTAAGTTGCACATGTTATTCTTATACGACACTTGACATCGATAACACGAGATAGGCTTTAAATCATATGTCATGAAACTGATCCTAAGGCAAGATTAGTAAGACAATAACTGATAGATGGTGCACAAAAGTAAAATAAACATGTTTGGTAATGATAGCGAGTGGACGAGCTAGCCTTCCCACCAGTGCATAACAATGTACTGATAACCACATAGTCTGCTTGCAGGGTGAGGGAGAACCTCGTCGGGTGCGGAGACTTCCCTCGAACGTGCTAAGGTGCGGGGCTAACTCTGGAGCCTTGGAGCGGTGCAGAGAAACTGAAGCACCATATACAGGACATAATGTATTGGAACATCGAATCATTACATCTTGTATGCCACTTGGTACGCCTTTTATGTTTTCAGAGAGAGCTTGAGCTATTTGTAATCTCGGCCTAGCGCCGCTTGTAATACTTCTTGAATATAAATAAAGACTATTGAGTTTGTTTCAATTTGTGTTCATTTACTTTTCGCTGGAAATGGGGAAACTCTGTGCGACTCTGTGGCCTAGCTTCAATCGGCCGTTTTTGGACTTGACCTTACACGAGCACAACCTAGGCTCATGCAACATTACACCTTAGCGAGGACGATCGCTCCTCCAGGAGCGGGGCGTGACAATATATATATGGATGATCATGAGGCTAGTAATGCAAAGAGGAGAACTAGCAAGAGTAATAGTCATACATGATAAGCTTTAGCTATAGTCTAGAATAACACAAATCATGTTTAGGCCCGTAGGCTAAATGTCAAGGTCCAAAACACGAGCTAAACACATGCTCGGAGGCTAAACGCCACAAAAGAATAATATACATATCTAGTAGGAGAATGATATAGGAAACCACTAAGGTACTCTGGTTCTCCGGGTAGTCACCGTCGAGTAGATGGCACGGAGGATCCTTCGGGCTCCTCTATCGGATCTGGCCGAACAAAACCAGTGGGGTCAGACCCCCAATAGCAAATACCACAAAGGAAGCAAAACTATGAACTAAAACCAGCAATAACTAACATAGCAACGGATAAAGACAGAAATAAGTAAATGTAAATCAAGACTCGTGTGCTACCAATGCACTTATCTCGAGAATAGAAAAGATAATAAGTAAAGCAACATTTAGCATAAAGTAAACGATATTGACATAATATAAATTATGGACATGTGAATTAAACAGATGTATGTGAAGATGTGAGATAAACTGAGCATGTGAGCATGTAAGATAACTGAGACATGAGAGCATGTAAGATAACTGGGACATGTGAGCATGTTAGATAACTTGGACATGTGAGCATGTTAGATAACTTGGATATGTGAGCATGTTAGATCTATATAAAACGGAAAATGATAAGATGACTTAGGAACTATTTCGGAACCCAAGCTACAACCCGTAAACCAAACAAGGATCGGGGTTGTAACCCTTCTCCTGAACAGAACTTAGTCTCTAATCATTTATCGGCAAAAGTAAGGCATAAATAATGATGTACTGAAATAAACAAATCCAGACACTGCCTAGACAAAAGTAGACTAAACTAGACTCCATACAACGTTCACGGCCAAGCAATGAGTATGACTTTATACATTAGCTAACTAGGGTTATCACAATCCTAATTACTAACATATGCAAGTTTGAGAAACCCAAGTCCAGGTACCTGCCCTGCAGACTATCCGACATTTCCAGGCCGAGGATGCTATGGTATATAGTGGATACATCGCCCAAGAGAAATGTATCCTATAATAGTGGGTGCATAGAGGATACATCGCCAGGAGACAAATGTATCCTATAACATTTAAAAGGTGCAACACTCGACGGTGTGCTGAAAGTGTGCTCATCATGACAGATAGCTCCAAATCCCATGAATGAAAAAAGCCGAAACAAAGGTCTTGCAGGCAACCAAAAAATTCTCTCCCTCCCATAATCTAGGTAATCAAGCTAGTTGTTTAGTCCTTAACATTTTCTTATTAGATTCTGGGTGTGGCATTCTGCAGAATCCACCTAAACATGAGATATACGAGACTGGACAAAAGCAAGAATGTCTACTAGCAACAAGCCACAACAAGAAAATATAATAAACTGGAAGCTAGGAGTACATTACGACGAGCCACTATAAAGAAATAGGGAGTACGCCATGACAGACCACTATCATGTAAGGAAGGAAAGACATATACAAGAGTGCACCACGCCGGATCACTATCTAGTAAGCAAAGAAGACGTGTAACATGAGTGTGCCACGATGGATCACTATCTAGTAAGCAAAGAAGACATGTAACATGAGTGCGCCACGGACCACTATCTAGTAAGCAAAGAAGGCATGACAATAATTATCATAGCATGTAAGAAAGGATTGACAGGAGAGACATCATGGCATGTGAAAAGGAATAAATAAAAGTAAGTACATGACATAGAATAATAATCATACATATACAAGTGTCAAATGTATATACGGTGTACAATTATTTTCTAACTATACATGACCTAATCATGTTATGAATTCATTACAATTGAAGAAAATATCAAAAACGGACAAAAACGGACAGAAACGGACAAAAACAGACAAAAACAGCCTAACCGGATCATCCGACGGATTACTGCAAATTTTTGGCACATTTTTTGATGTGTCACAGCAAGTTTAGTGGTACAAGTTTGGATTTTCCGAACCATCACAGAAAGTTATTTTTGAAAACTCCAAACTTGTTTCGGCCATAAAAACTTGGTTTTAAATCGAAATTCGGATTTTCAAAAGTTCAAAATCGCATGAAATTGAATTCTTACAACATGGAAGTATTCGTTTTAACAAATTAAAACATTTGATAGATCAATACCTCAAAATACTCTAAAAATATGTTCTCGAGATACCGAAACGGGTTCCAATTTCCACCAAACTCAAAATTTATGTGTACAAGCTAGGTGAGGGCCTCATATATGCATATGTGACCAAGATCTATGATGGTAACACCAGTATCACTCTTGATACTGAGTTTTCTTCTAAGTCAATATTAGATTTTAATAGAAAATGAAGAACTAGTTCTAACCAAATTTAGAAACATGCATATAGGCGAGAATCACAAGGAAAATATATTTAACAAAATGAGTTTAGGACAATTCTAAGCATTTAATACCAAGAAAAACAAAAGGACAACAAAACAATATTGTTCAAGATTTGGCAAGATATACTTGCATAGGTTCTCTAGCAACCAAGCCTAATCTTCTACTCCTCCTCCTAGGGGGTTAGACACCACACGCAAGGCCTCAAGGCCAAGCTCTTGGCAAGCTCCAAGGGGAAGAGAAGAGAAGATAAAATGAAGAGAGAGTGAAGAAATGAAAAGAGAGAGGAGAGAGAAAGTGAAAGGGTATATATATATATATATATATATATATATATATATATATATATATATATATATATATATATATATATATATATATATATATATATATATATATATATATATTATTTTGAAAGGGTATAAATATATATATATATATATTTTTTTTTTTTTGTATATATATATATATATATATATATATATATATATATATATATATATATATATATATATATATATATATATATATATATATATATATATATATATATATTTATATATATATATATATATATATATTTTTTATATATTTTTTTATATATATTTATATATATATATATTTTATATATATATATATATATATATATATATATATATATATATATATATATATATATATATATATATATATATCCCTTATATATATATATATATATATATATATATATATATATATATATATATATATATATATATATATATATATATATATATTTATATATATATATATATATTTATATATTTTTTTATATATTTATATATATATATATATTATATATATATATATATATATATATATATATATATATATATATATATATATATATATATATATATATATATATATATAAGGGATAAGGGATGAGGGGTCGGCAGCCGCGCAGTCTCTGCCCTCCGGGATGGCTGCCGTGCAGTTTCTGCCCTCCGGCGCTTCTCGTGGTCGGCTTGTTGCCTTGGCCAGTCGGCCTTCTCGGCCTGGCCCCTGGTCCCCCCTTGCGGAGGCCACCGCCCTTGCGCCCCCGGACGTCGTCGCTCGCCGCAGGCAGGCCCCTCCTCTGCAGAACTTTCCCTCTGGTCCCCCCTGGCTAGGCCCATCTCCTCTCTCCTTTTTCCCCCGCCGGGGCCTCTCCCTGCTCCGCCAGGCCCCTCCTCCGTCCCGGCACCTCCTCTTTCCGCCGACCCTCTCGTTGAGCCGCCCCCTCCCTCGGCAGAGACCAGCTCCTCGGCCCTGAGGTGGTCCCACCCGCCTCCGGCGGCCCTCCCCCCCGTGCACCCCGGCCGCTGCCACTCCGGCCCCCTCGCCGGAGTACGTCCTGTCGTCGGTGGGTTCTCCCCTCCCATCCTCGGGTCTCGCGCCCCCCTCGGGACGCGCGCCATCCGCCTCTCCGGCGGCGGCCGTGTCACCTCCGGCGCCGTTGTCCCCCCCTGTGACGCCCGCTCTGGTCCTCGTCCCCGTCGCTCCCTCCGCCGTCCCCGTCCCCTCCCCCTCCCTTTCCTCACGTTTTCTCGTTAGCCGCCTCCTCCCGGCGGTAGTTGACGCTGCGCCCAGCCCACCCTCCCCTCCCCGGTGGGCTGGCCTGCTTCCCCCGCCGGCGCTCCCCTCAGCTAACCCCGCCCGCTACCTGAGTTTCCCCCCCCCCCCCCCCGTCGGCCTTCTCGGCCTCCCACTTCTCTCCCCCTCAGCTCCTCCCCCACCTCCTCCTTTGGTCTCCTCCTCCCCCTCCTCTGGGATCGGCCTCCCGCCGGAGTTATCCTGGCTCCGGGCGTCGCACTGGTCTCCTCCGCAGCTTGCCCTCGCCCCCTCGCCGAAGCCCCCGCTCCCCTTTCTCCGGCGGCGCTCCACGCCGGGCTGCGCGCTGGGGGGGCTCGTGACCCGCGCCCTTCCCTAGGGCAGTACCCCCGCTCGGGCTATGCGCACTCGAGCCGCGCGCCATGGGGCAGCGTGCCCCTCGGGCAGTGGGTTTGACCCGCTATCGGGTCATGCGCGTTGGGCAGCCCGCCCTCGGGTCTCACGCGCTGGGACGCTCCCTCTTTTGAATTTTGAATCCCATTTCAAAATTCTATTTTCTTTTTTCTTTTCCCAAAAAAAAAATCATTCCAGGGCTGAGTCCCCACACCCCCCCACTGGGCTGTGCGTCCCCCCGGGCAACGCAACCACACCCTCCCTAGGGACCAGTGCCACAAAAAAAAATTATCATGGTTAGGACGAGTCGCGTCTGATTATATGTTAGGGGTCCCTCCCCCACTCTATACGAACTTGGGCTATCTCCCGGTTCACCTATCTTCCTGTATTTCAATGAAGGCGTTAGCCATTGTTCAAAAATATATATATATATATATAAGGGGAATTAATCATGACCGTTGGATCGTGATCCATGTCAAAATCTAAGTCAATCATGGCCATCCAAACAAATTAAACCAAATATCCATTGGATAATAGGATGCATATATACTATTCACGAAAATATCTAAACACTATTCATCAAAATATCCAAAATACTACTCACGAAAAATATCGAAAACACTATTCATGAAAATATCTAAAATCAAAAATATCTAAAAAGTGGAAAATCTGTCCGAATGGTATGCCGTCGGTATACACCTGTATACTGGCGGTATGCCGGCCAAGGAGAAAATCTATAATAGAAAAATTCTTAAAGTGTTACGAAAATCAAGAAAATACGAAATACACTATAAAATACGTATACGTATATAAATACTGATACTGTGAGAAGAGTCTCACAACTCTCCACAACTTAAAAAAATTCGTCCTCGGAATTTGCTAAATCTAGTCAAACATGAAAACCAAACCAAAGAGCTGAAAAATCATGACAATCAAAACAAAGCATGGCATGTTGGTAAGATAAAAAAATAGTAATATAAGTAAATACGTAAGCAATAACACAAGCACAATCAAGAAGGGCTGGAGGCATATGAATAAATATGTCTCCTGAGTCAGTTGAGTAGGGACCCGCCTCGCTGGCCTACGTTTACTCCCAAAATAAATAAGGGTCTAGTCTCAAAATAAGTCGATACCAATGACTTAGTCTAAGACATATTCTACCCAGGACATATCTTCGTAGTCGAGACACGTGATAGATATCATGTATCTCAAGATACGAAGGTAGAAGTGTGAGACGAGAAACTCGCCAAATATGTGTAACCCAAAGAAATAAATAAGAATGAAAGAAGCTCAGGACAACACCTACAACATGACCGCCCTCAGCCAAAACCTGCTATAACATACCAGACTCTGCATGCCCACGCCTCGAAACTGCTGCTCTGACCTGCTGCTACGCCATGAAGCCCCTAAGAACACCCACCAGCTCATAAACAATATTCTCTGGTTGCTCTGGCAGGACTAACACTGCTGGCTGATCAGGCTGAACTGATACCTCGGCCCTCGGGTCAACTCTGAACTCTGTCTCTAAATGCTGAGATTGATCCTCCATAACTGGCCTAACAGAAGATTGTTTACCTGTCATCGACAGAACCCAAACAAGATGATCGAAAGGATTAGAAACAGTACCCTTAAAAGTTAAAGGACACAAGGATCAAATTGAGAGAACAGAAAAGATCAACAATCAAGACAGATATTAGGTCAAAGGATCAGAGATATAGAATAATATGAAGGATATCAATAAAGGAAAATTATGACTGAGATATCTAAATATTAGTAACCCCCTACATATCTGATAAATCAGACCTGCATGGGCCACCACTAAAACATATGTCACGCTCTAGAACAAGAATACTAGCATGTAGGGATGGACCAAGCCAGCTACGTATACCAAAGTACTTTAATACTTCGAAATAATGTATAAGCTGTATAGATGGGGGTTACTACTACAAACCAACAGTCGATCCTAGGTCAAGCAATCCTAGGTATCTCAATCACAGGCAAATATACAAAGTACAAGAAGTATGCCCATCAGACATAAAATAGTAAAGCGTTCCAAACTATATATACATGGATGATCATAAGGCTAGTAATATAAAAAGGAGAACTAGCAAGAGTAATAGTCATATATGATAAGCTCTAGCTATAGTCTAGAATAACTACAAATCATGTTTAGGCCCGTAGACTAAATATCAAGGTCCAAAACACGAGCTAAACTACGTGCTCGGAGGCTAAATGTCACAAAAGAATAATGTACATATCTAGTAGAAGAATGATATAGGAAACCCACTAAGGTACTCTGGTGTCCGGGTGGTCACCGTCGAGTAGATGGTACGAAAGATCCTTCGAGCTCCTCTATCAGATCTGGCCAAACAAAACCAGTGGGGTCAGACCCCCAATAGCAAGTACCACAAAGGAAGCCAAACTATGAACTAAAACCAGCAATAACTAACATAGCAACGGATAGAGACAGAAATAAGTAAATGCAAATCAAGACTCGTGTACTACCAATGCACTTATCCCGAGAATATAAAAGACAATAAGTAAATTAAGCAATATATAGCATAAAGTAAACGATATGTGATCATAGTGTAAACTGTGGACATGTGAATTAAACGAAAGCTTGTGAAGATGTGTGATAAACTGAGTATGTGAGCATGTAAGATAATAGCATTAATACTGGACATATGAGCATGTTAGATAACTTGGACATGTGAGCATGTTAGATAACTTGGACATATGAGCATGTTAGATCAATATAGAATGACAAATGATAAGATAACTTAGGAACTATTCCGGAACCCAAGTTACAACCCGTAAACCAAACAAGGACCGGGGTTGTAACCTTTCTCCTAAACAGAACTTAGTCTATAATCATTTATCGACAAAAGTAAGACATAAACAATGATGTACTGAAATAAACAAATCCAGACACTGCCTAAACAAAAGTAGACTAGAATAGACTCTATACAATAATCGTGGCCAAGTAATAAGTACGACTTTATATATTAGCTAACTAGGGTTATCACAATCCTAATACTAATATATGCAAGTTTTAGAAATCCAAGTTCAGTTACCTGTCCCTGCAGACTATCCGACTTATCCAGGCTGAGGATGCCATAGTATATAGTGGATACATCTCCCGGGAAGCAAATGTATCATATAATAGTAGGTGCACAGAGGATACATCGCCCAGGAGACAAATGTATCTTATAGACATATAAAGGGTACAACACTCGACGGTGTACTGAAAGTGTGCTCATCATGACAGATAGCCCCAATTTGCCATGAATGAAAAAGGCCGGAACAAAGGACTTGCAGGCAACCAAGAAATTCTCCCCTCCCATGATCTTGGTAATCAAGCTAGTTGTTTAGTCCTTAACATTTTCTTGTTAGATTCTGGGTGTGGCATTCTGCAAAATCCATCCTAGACATGAGACATGCGAGACTGGACAAAAGCAAGAATTTGCACTACAATAAGCTACAACAAAAAAATACAATAAACTGGAAGCTAAGAGTGCGAAACGACGAGCCACTATAGAGAAATAGGGAGTGCGCCATGATAGACCACTATCATGTAAGGAAGAAAAGACATGTACAAGAGTGCACCACGACGGGACACTATCTAGTAAGCAAAGAACACATGTAACATGAGTATGCCACGACGGGCCACTATCTAGTAAGCAAAGAAGACATGTAACATGAGTGCACTACGACGGACCATTATCTAGTATGCAAAGAAGGCATGGCAATAATTATCATAGCATGTAAGAAAGGATTGATAGGAAAGACATATCATGGCATGTGAGAAAAAATAAATAAAAGTACATGACATAGAATAATAATTGTACATATACTAGTGTCAAATTTATATAGGATGTACAATCATTTTCTAACTATACATGGTCATCTAATCATGTTAAAAATTCATTACAATTGAAGAAAATATCAAAAATAGACAAAAACGGGCATAAATGGACAAAAATAGACAAAAACCGCCTAACCGGATCATCCGACGGATTACTGGAGATTTTCAGCAGATTTTTAGAAGTGTTACAGCAAATTTAGTGGTGCAAGTTCGGATTTTTCGAACCATCACAGAAAGTTGATTTTTGAAAAATCCAAACTTGTTTCGGCCATAAAAACTTAGTTTTAAATCGAAATTTGGATTTTCAAAAGTCAAAATCGTGTGAAATTGAATTCTCTACAACATGGACGTATTATTTTTAACAAATTAAAACATTTGATAGATCAGTGCCACAAAATACACCAAAAATAGGTTCTCGGGATACCGAAACGGGTTTCAATTTTCACCAAACTCAAACTCTATGTGTACAAGCTAGGTGAGGGCCTTATATATGCATATGTGATCAAAATTCATGATGGTAACACCAGTATCGTATACCGAGTTTTCTTCTAATTCAATATTAGATTTTAACAGAAAATCAAGAACTAGTTCTAACCAAATTTAGAAATATGCATATAGGCGAGAATCACAAGATAAACATATTTAACAAAGTAAGTTTAGGACAATTCTAAGCATTTAATACCAAGAAAAATAAAAAGACAACAAAACAATATTGTTCAAGAATTGGCAAGATATACTTGCATAGGTTCTCTAGCAACCAAGCCTAATCGTCTACTCCTCATCTTAGGGGGGTTACCACACGCAAGGCCTCAAGGCTAAGCTCTTGGTAAGCTCCAAGGGGGAGAGAAGAGAAGAAGAAATAAAGAATGAGTGAAGGAGAATGAAAAGAGAAAGGAGAGAGAAAGTGAAAGGGTATATATAGAAGGGAGAATAATCATGACCGTTGGATCGTGAGCCATGTCAAAATCTAAGTCTATCATGGCCATCCAAACAAAACCAAATATCCATTGGATAATATGGTGCATCTACGCTATTCACAAAAATATCTAAACACTATTATCAAAATATCCAAAACACTATTCACAAAATTATCGAAAATACTATTTATGAAAATATCTGAAATCAAAAATATCTAAAATATGAAAAATCTGTCCGAATGGTATGCTGTCAGTATACATCGGTATATTGACGGTATGCCGGCCAAGGAGAAAATCTATAAGTTGGAAAAAAATTTAAAGCGTTACAAAAACTAAGAATATACGACATACACTACAAAATACATATCCATATATAAATACTGATACTTTAAGACGAGTCTTACAGGATGTCACCGCCAACCTAGTCGGTAATCGACTATGGCTCAAAGACAGTCTATGGCTCAAAAATAGCCCGTTAAGTTCAAAATGACTAGACTACAAAATGGTCGCGGACAACTCGTGCACGAGGAAAAGAAGTGAATAAGGATTACAAGGAACGATCAAAGACATCGTGCCGACCTAGGTGGAATCATAGCTTACAGGCGGCTTACGTGCGGGCTCGCCCACCCAAGAGACGTAAGTCGAGTATTGCGTGGCCTATCAGGGTGTACCAGCCATCACCGGCTGATAGGGAACCACGATACCAAGATGAATAGTCCAAATGGCTTGTGGTGCTAGCGACCGGTACATATAGATTAAGTTAGCTCGAATGCAGCAATCTGCGTGCGAGACCTTACATTGAAACAAGTAATCTGAGGAAACTGAACATGCTAAGTAACTGAATGAAACATATCTGAACAACGCTCGAGTATAGCACATCCTGACAACTTGAGTAAGCAGAAAAATTGAGTAACTGATGAACATCTGAACAAAGCTTTTGAGTATAACATATCTTGACAAATTTGAATACTTCGTTAACTTTAGACAAGTACACGTCCTTGACACAATTGAATTCTTATACAAATCTGTTAAGTCTTTACGTATAATATGTTAGCTAACTTTGTTTACCTTGGACAGGAAAGATCGTATGGTAAGTATGGTAAGTTGCGAATGCTATTCACATGCGACACTTAATATCGGTAACACGGAATAGGCCTTATATTATATGCCATAAAAATGATCCTAAGGCAATATTAGAAAGACAACAACTGATAGATGGTGCACGAAATTATATCGAACATGTTTGGTAATGATACCAAGTGGGCGAGTTAGCCTTTCCACCAGCGCATAACAATGTACTGATAACCATATAGATTGTTTGCCGGGTCTGGGAGAACCTCGTCGGGTGCGGAGACTTCCTTCGAAAGTGCTAAGACGTGGAAGCTAACTCTGAAGCCTTAGGAGCGTTGCTAAGGAACTGAAGCACCATATAAAGGACATAATGTATCGGAACATCGCCATGTGTCATCCCATGTTGTAAGCCGCTTGGCACACCTTTTATGTTTCGAGAGAGAGCTTGAGCGATTTGTAATCTCGGCCTAGTGTCGCTTGTAATACTTCTTTAATATCAACAAAGAGTTTGATTTTGTGTCTACTTGTGTTCATTTACCTTCCGTTGTAAATGGGGACACTCTGTGCGACTATGTGGCCTAGCCTTCAATCGGCCATTTCAAAACCTGGCCTTGCATGAGCACAACCTAGCCTCACGCAGCATTACGCCTTAGCGAGGACGATCGGTCCTCCGAAATCGGGGTATGACAGATTGGTATTAGAGCACAACTTTATGTCCTTGGACATCATTTTGATTCCACTACAACAAAAATGATTAATAACGATACTTTATTGACAACAATTTCTAAATAAGTGACATGAAAAAAAATTATGATGACACTTTGCTAAAATGTGTCGTGGTAATGTTAAATTTATCATCATTCATGGCACTTTTTAAAAGTGTCGTAGACATAAAATTCAACAACACTTTTAGAATGTCGTCTAATATTAAAGAATAGAGACGATATTTTTTGGGTGTCATGTTGAAAATAATTGTCCCTACTATTTTTTATTTGCGCACCCCTTTCATTTAGAAGTCTTTTGCCCTAAGTTGCCATCGTCTCTCTCACTGCACCTTTTCTTAATCTCTCAATCTTTCCTTATCTCTCTCCAAATCTCTCAAAATCTCTCTTATTTTCTCTCTCTCTCTCTCCGCTCTCTTCATCTCTCTCATGGTCTCTCCCTCACTCTTTCACTCTCAAATTGGCAGCAGAAGGAGGTACGTTAGGTTCAATTTTAGTGAAGGGATGGTGGAGGAGGGAGAGGACGTTGACAAGCTAGGGGGCGAGGGAAGGCCTTTCGGGCTGGGGATCGGCAATATCAGAGATGTTAATTCTATCCATTCCATAGGTGGGAGTTCCGAGGAGAAGAAGCTGCGGTGGAGACGGAGGAGTCTTAGCATTTTTGCAGGTTCTGTACACAGAGAAAGTTACTCTTTATATATTATTGTGGTTTTCAAGTTTAAATTTTAATTGGGGATTTTTCCCAAATAGGTTGTGTTGACCCAAACTAGATTACAATCAACCTAATATTGATAACTAATAAAATAATATTTGTCATAGTCCTAACTAGACACATCAAGCTCTATCAACATCCATGATCGATCAACTCATCATATCAGCTCAAGACGACATCTGCTTCAGACCAGCTGCTGTTTGCATTCTGGAGTCTGTATTTTACTTTTATTGAGTCTAGGCAAATGTACGTTGAGTCATACTGAGCATATAAGGCTAGACTTATCCCTCACAGCTCCACTCAAACAAAAGCCAAATCAGCCCAACAAGCCCAACTACCTTTGAACATTCTGTCCCCATGGAGACAGAGTTCGGGACGAACTCTGCCTCCACACTAGAGTTCGAGACGAACTCTTTCCCTTAATTTCCAGGACCTAATTTGTAGGGACTTGCGAGATGCTAGTTGTCCAACGGCCAAAAATTTGAATTCATGACACAGAATTCTGGCCAGAATTCTGCCAATCCCGACTATTATAAATAGGCCTTGAATTCTCTCATTTTTAATCATCCAATCTTCTCATTCTCTTCTCTTCTATAGCCTACATACTAATGAGCCTAATCTTCCCATCCAACTTAGCCATCAAACTTCCCAACCGTCCAAGGTTCTCAGTGTGAGTCAACTAGAAGTTTGAGTGCAAGAAGTTATAAGTCACTTGAAAAAGTCTAAGTTTTCGCACATAGCGATCTTTGTAAGAAGTTGATGTGCTCTTCTGAGAAAATGCACGGGGTGTAACTGCTATTAACAAGTAGTGGATTTCAATCCTGGGCTAGAGTTCTCAGGCCTGGACTAGTCCTCCACGAGGAAAACCAGGTTAAAAATCTGTTGTATTTGCGTATGCTCTCTTGATCTTTTTATTTCTGCATTTACTACTCTGATTATTTACTGTTGGTGAAAAGAGTTAATTTTTATTTGGCCATTATCGTTATAAACTCTATTCACCCCCTCTAGAGTTGCCTATCTGTTCTTCAATTGGTATCAGAGCTCTGTTCTCTTAACAAGGACTAACATTCTAGAGCTGATCCATGGCAACCATACAACCTATATTTTCCAACTATGGTGAGGGACAGTCCACTCAGTAGGCCACCCCTATTTGATAGGAACCAACTACACCTATTGAAAACTAGGATGAGTTTCTATCTCAAGTCTCTAGATTTTGACCTGTGGACCATTGTCATTGATGGTTACAAAAAGTCCGCCAGAATTGTTATCGAGGGAGATCTCATCGAAAAGACCCAACGACAAGTAATCTGACGAGGAGAAGAAACAGACAAGTCTAGATGCTAGAGCTATTAATGCTATTTTCGATGCAATAGACAGGACTGAATTTAACATAATCTCGACATGCACCACCTCGCACGAAGTATGGAAGCTTCTGGAAGTGACGCATGAAGGAACCACTCAAGTCAAGGAATCTAAGATCAGTCGTCTGACTCAAGAATACGAGGCATTCAAGAAGATGCAGAATGAGACGATCACTCAAATGTTCATAAGGTTCCTTGACTGTCATCAATCCTCTGTCATCTTCTTGGCTAAGAATACTCCAATCATGAGAAGATCCGCAAGTTACTTAGGGGGCTACCGAAGATCTAGAACCCTAAG
The DNA here is from genome assembly GCA_029216955.1 of Iris pallida. Taxonomy (NCBI): domain Eukaryota; kingdom Viridiplantae; phylum Streptophyta; class Magnoliopsida; order Asparagales; family Iridaceae; genus Iris; species Iris pallida. The sequence goes on along the minus strand of JANAVB010010794.1, from coordinate 8,737,112 downwards.
GTAACAACAATTATAGAAGGCAATGATCTCACCAAAGTGTTTATGGAAACTTTGATAGGAAAGCTGATGACCCACGAGCTCGACCTTAAAGACTTCTACGAAGCTGCTCCAAAGGCAAAAGAGATTGTCCTAAAAGCTCATCGTCAAAGGGACTGCTCCTGAAGAGGCTGACGACGAAAATTCAGAAGGTGATGATCAAGCTCTTCTATTCCGTAACTTCAAGAAGTTCCTTCGCTTCAACCAAAGAAAGAGAGATCAACAAGGAGATGACGAGGAAGAACCTACCTGCTTCGGATGCAAGAAGACTGGACATGTCAGAAAAGATTATCCGACTGCAAATAAAGGAAGCAAGTACGAGAAGCCTTACAAGAAGTCATCCTTGCGAAAGTATGCCAATACTAGTATCTGGCATGAAAGCGAAGCCAGTGACTCTGAAGATGAAGATGACTCTCCTCAAGATACGGCTAACGTCTGCCTAATGGCAACTTCTGATAGGGTAACCAATGATCCTCTCAATGACTTTACTTTTGATGAACTGGGTGATGTGTTCAATGATTTATTAAATAATCACAAGAAAGTACTTGGCAAGTACAAGCATGCTACGGACAAGATTAAAGCATACGAAGTAGAAATTCATAAGCTTTCTTGTCTTCTTGATAATATTAGAAACACTACACCCACGGAAGTCACTGATGAGGTATCCAAGCTTAAATTAAGCTTACATGATGCCGAAACACTTATTGAGAAGCACACACGTGAGATCTCAGCACTCAACAAAGAGCTTGCTGAAGAAAAGAACAAACACAAGATCTATATTGCTAAGATTGATGGTCTGAATGCAAAGTGCAATGAACTAAGTGCTGTCTCTAAGAAATTAGAGATCAGATTATGGAAACAGGTTGCTCAACCTCAAACCCAATTTCACAATCATAAAACACACACAAAATACCAGACCACTCATAATAGTAAAATACGCCACCCACATGCAGCACGTAACCATGCTTATATGTATACATACTCCCATGCATCACGTAACCATGCTTATATATACACATACTCCCATGCAGCACGTAAACCACATGCACGTAGTCATCATTCTCAACCTACTCATAACTATTATCCTGCTACTGCACATAGTCATGACTATTATCCTGCTGCTACACATTAGTCACTATCATGTGGTTTCATATAACTATCACCATACTGCATATAGACATCACTATTAACCTACTCCTAACACAAATATGCATGCTACTTGCATATACTGTAGATTACATGATCATATCTTACCACAGTGTTGAATTAGGAAATTAGTTGATATTAATCTATATGCATGGGTACCGAAGACTAACATTTCAGGATCCACAAGAACTTGGGTACCAAAGGTCACATCTACTCGTGATGTAGGTGGACCTTCCTTCTTCAACTTAAAGCAAGTGGATTCTCGATAGTGGGTGCTCGTGACATATGACTGGAGACGTAAATCTTTTCGCATCACTATCGATGAAGAGGGAAGGATATATATCCTTCGGTAATAATTTAAAGGGCTACATCATAGGTAATGGTACTATTGGTTATCCTTCTTCTTCTGTAATAAAGGATATCTGCTTAGTGACCGAGTTAAAGCATAACCTGCTCAGCTATAAGCCATCTTGTTGATCATGGATATGATATTAACTTTGAAAAGAATAAATACTATATTTATGATAGGTCAACTGGAGACATTACTTTTGAAGGGATAAGAGAAGATAACATTTATATTTTCTATCTATCTAAAAATACTAACAGTGCAGGAAGATGCCTCTACGCCATAAAGATGAAAGACTTTTGTGGCACCAGCGTCTTGGTCATGCCAATATAGATACTATATCCAGGCTATCGATAAAGAAGCTAGTAAGAGGTCTGCCCGACTATCACATTCAAGAAGGACACGGTATAGTGCCGAATGTGAATTGAATAAGGCAACCAAATCTTCATTTAAATCCATAAATACTGTAAGTACTACTAGACCCTTCCAATTACTGCACATAGGACTTATTTGGTCCTAGTAGAGTAGCCACTCTTGGTGGAAAACTCTATGCTTTTGTTATTGTAGATAATTTTTCAAGATTTACTTGGATTTTCTTTCTTACAAACAAAAGCGATACTATTTCAGTTTTCAAAATCTTTGCCAAAAAGGTCCAAAACGAAAAAAGGCTACATGATTACTCGAATCCGAAGTTATCATGGAGGCGAATTCAAAAATTCTGGTTTTGAAAAGTTTTACAAAACAAATTATTTTGATCATGAGTTTTCTTGTCCTAGAACTCCTCAACAAAATGGTGTTGTGGAGCGGAAGAATAGGACTCTTGGCGATATGGCTAAAGTCATGTTGAATAAATTTTCTCTTTCCAAAATATTTTTGGGCAGAAGCCGTCAGTACAACTTGTCATGTTCTAAATAGGGTGCTTATGCGACCTATTTCGAAGAAAATACCGTATGAGTTTTGGTTTGGTAGGACTCCTAATGTCTCTTATTTTAGAGTGTGGTTGTCGCTGTTTTATCCTAAATACCAAAGACAACTTAGGCAAATTTGATGCCAAAGCTGATGACGGTATTTTTCTTGGCTATGCTGCCAAGAGTAAGGGATATAGAGTGTTCAACAAATGCTCAATGATTGTAGAAGAATCTAATAATGTGAGTGTGACTTTTGATAAGAAAAATAGTACAACGGCTATCCCCGACGATGATGATGAACCATCAACTTCCACGCCGATGAATACCACCCCTGAAACCAATTCTCTAGAGGACTTACCGAAGAAGTTCGAGTTCAAGCCGTCATACCCAGAAAATTTGGTAATAGGTGAGGTATCACGCAGAGTAAGTACTCTATCATCTTTAAGAGATTCTATTGCTAGCACTGCTTTCATTTCGTAAATTGAGCCTAAAAATGTTTTAGAAGCTTTTAATGATGAATTTTGGATTTTCGCTTATGCAAGAAGAACTCAACCAATTCAAAAGAAGCCAGGTCTGGGAACTTGTTCCCAAAACCAGCTAACCATTCGATTATTGGTACTAAATGGATTTTTCATAACAAAGTAAATGAAGATAGGTTCAGTCACTCGCAACAAAGCTCGTCTAGTAGCTCAAGGATACAACCAAGAGGCAAGGTATCGACTAGTGATGAGACGTATGCTCCAGTTGCAAGACTTGAATCCATTTGGATGCGTTGTGTCTTTAGCAAATTTTCAAATTTTAAACTTTTTCAAATGGATGTGAAAAGTACTTTTCTGAATGGTTTTATTAAAGAGGAAGTCTTTGTAAAATAACCCCCTGGTTTTGAAAATCATAAATTTTTCGACCACGTTTTCAAGCTCACGAAAGCGCGCTATGGCCTCAAACAAGCCCCCAGAGCTTGTTATGAACGCCTAAGCAATTTCTTACTAGATAAAGATTTTTCAAAAGGAAAATTGACACTATATTTTTTTATCAAAACTTTTAAAGACATCATTCTTTTAGTTCAAATTTATGTTGATGACATCATATTCGGTTCTACTAACGACAATCTCTGCCAAGATTTTGCTAAGTGTATGCAGAACAAATTTGAGATGAGCATGATGGGGGAGCTCAACTACTTCCTTGGATTGCAAGTCAAACAAACTTTGCAAGGTACTTTCATCTATCAGTCCAAGTTTGTTGACCCAAACAGGATTACAGTCAACATAATCTTGATAATTAACAAAATAATATTTGTCATAGTCCAACTAGACACATCAAGCTCTATCAACATCCAAGATCGATCAACTCATCATATCATCTCAAGACGACATCTGCTTCAGACCAGCTGGTGTTTGTATTCTGGAGTCTGTATTTTACTTTTATTGAGTCTAGGCAAATGTACGTTGAGTCATACTGAGCATTTTAGGGCTAGACTTATCCCTCACAGCTCCACTCAAACAAAAGCCAAATCAGCCCAACTGCCTTTGAACATTCTGTCCCCATGGAGACAGAGTTCGGGCCAAACTCTACCTCCACACAGAGTTCGGGCCGAACACATTTCCCTAATTTCCTAGGACCTAATTTGTAGCAACTGCGAGATGCTAGTTGTCCAACGGCCAAAAAATTGAATTCATGACACAGAATTCTGGCCGAATTCTGCCTATCCCGACTAGTATAAATTGGCCTTGAATTCTCTCCTTTTCAATCATCCAATCTTCTCATTCTCTTCTCTTCTATAGCCTACATACTAAAGAGCCTAATCTTTCCATCCAACTTAGCCATCAAACTTCCCAACCGTCCAAGGTGCTCAGTGTGAGTCAACTAGAAGTTTGAGTGCAAGCAGTTATAAGTCACTTGGAAAAGTCCAAGTTTTGCCACAGCGATCTTTGTAAGAAGTTGACGTGATCTTCTGAGAAAAGGCACGGGGTGTAACTGCTATTTCACAAATAGTGGATTTAAATTCTGAACTAGAGTTCTCAGGCCTGGACTAGTCCTCCATGAGGAAAACTAGGTTAAAAATTTGTGTGTTTGCGTATGCTCTCTTGATCTTTTTATTTCTGTATTTACTACTCTGATTATTTACTGTTGGTGAAAAGAGTTAATTTTTATTTGGCCATTATCATTATAAACTCTATTCACCCCCCTCTAGAGTTGTCTATCTGTTCTTCAGGTTGTGGGCAACCACACGAACATAACTATAATTCTATTAAATTTTGGTTATGTTGCTTCCAGTTCCCGTCACAGCAAATCCGAAATGCAATGCAGCTTGTGCGTAGGGGAGAGAACCTATATCTTGAGGTCAGAATTTTACTACCTTGTTCTCTTACACTAAACTATCAGTGCTTTGAACTAATAGAAATCTCAATCTGATCAATTGTGTTAGTTCAGCACAACACAAATCATCTGGTAGCTACCTTGGCTTAGTCCTAGAATTAATTGATGACATATCGAATCTCTTTAATTTATTTACAGTACATTGATAGTAGAAAATCACTTTGATGTTGTTTTCAGCATCAAACTAATTAATGATGTTTCTATATGAAAAAGAGAACATCCTTGTATAATATGTTTTTCTTGATTGTTGTGATATCAGAGGCATCCGACCACCATAATGAGAGACAAACATTTAGTACTAAATGTACAGTTCATCCATTATTAAGTGCAAAAGATAGCTGACGTAGTATAGTGTACTACGACATGTATGTTTTAAGAAATTTACCTGGCGAATGATTATCTTCTTTCGAAAGTAAGCAACAAATGACCAAGTACAGCTTTCCTGGTAAACCTTCCCTTTCATGACATATTTTTAGTGACTGTGTGAGGTAGATCTTGTTTACGTCAGTTCAGTTCTGTAATCGAGCATGCATGATTGGCTTTATATTTTGTATCACTTTTATCTCTAGTAAAGCCTCATTCTTAAGTCTCACAATGAACTTCTATCGGTCTACAACGTAATAGTTATTTCAACACTTGCATTCTTTTTTGAGACTATATCTCAACGCTCGCATTGCTAATAATTTTAAGCTTGATATCAATAGAGATGGTTCCTTAAGCCATAGAATCTAACTGGCATTTGTTGATGTACCATTTAAAAGGACATACTTTTTTTTTACCATTCTGTTTCTATGGGGGAGCGGATAGGAAATGTAAGCATTGGGCTCAGTGAGGAAACAGTTCTGAAATAACTAAAGCAGTGGAAATACATATGTTTATCAGAAGAAACTGATAAAGAAGTTGAACCATGTTCGATTTGTCAGGTATTTACCTATGCATTTCTAACATAGCTTTCTTTATTTTTTTTATCAAAGTCTTGAATGTTTCGATTATATCATAGCTTGAGGTTTAAAGCTCTATTTCTATTTTGGTCACTCTGGGTTTTGGTTTCAGGAGTTTCGAATCGGAGTTTTGGAGTATTGATATTTGTACAAATACAAACTCCCTTTTAATATAAGAAATATATGCTTGTAGTTTATAATTGCAATTCCATCATCCATGCATAATTCGTAGTAACTTTTATGGTAGCATTCAACATTATGATATTTATGAACATTTTTAATCGACTTTCAGAACAAGGATATATAAACTTTGTAGTTGTTTTATGCAACTACAGCAAAAAGGTCCATAAGAACATAAATGCTTAATATTGAACTGACCTAAATTTGTCTCATAACAAATTTATAAGTTTTAGTTTTAGATTAGCTTTGATCATATCTAATACAATCTGATATTACAGTTAGAGCTTGTATGATCACTCTAAATTGGAATTTCATGAATTGGAGCAATCCTCTCCAGTTGCTTCTCAGAAATGAATTCCAGATCCAACTGGAAATCTCAAATCCACCTTTTTTGTACATAAGTGAGTAATTCTAATACACCCATTTATGAGTGCCTTCATGCCTACATGGTAACTACATATACAAGTTGGTAATGGATTCCTTAACTAGCAGTGACTATTTGTTTGTGTCACTGTTAATTTTTGTTGTGGGTCGTTGTCTACTCGAAACATCCACTTCATCTGTTGTCATGTGTTGTTCTTGCTAGATGTAAAACTTGTTAACTCCAAAATTGTAAGTTTAGCCAAGTTACAGATTTTCTATGACGGGAAATAGAATTAGCATAAGTAGCTGAAGGTGTCAACCTTTGCAACTTCAAGTGTTTAGTAAGTGTTGCTTCCCCTCATTTTTATTTCTATTGAATCTTTTTTATGGGACTATGTTGCACAGAAATGAATATGACATGATATACACATGATATGACATTGATTCTGGAATGACTCAGTATGTTTTGGGGTGTATTTGTCGTGTCCGATATGTATTCGGCACGAAAGGCGACGGATATGGCATTGTTTTAATAATGTCATTGCTTCCTAGCTAGGGTCCTTACACTTGTTTGGTTCAGAGAATTTGAATTGGAAGATAATTCTCATCAGGATGTGTTTGGGTACAAACTATTTTGGAAGATAATTCTCATCATTAGTATATTGTTGGTCTATCTTCTTGGCAATAGGTAAGTCATTGTTTTTACTAATATTGCTTTTCCTTTATTCAGGTGAACGATTCTTATGAACACATGATTGCCATGCTTGCTTCTTCAGATGCATTTCATGCAATGTTTGATGGTGGATACCAGATGAGCTAATTTTGAGTAGCCAAGTTATAGAACAAATGTTATATCCTAATATGTCTTTCATAACTATAAATTTTATCCATCCAGAAATAGGAAGTGAGATATATTAGATTCCGGACATAAAATGGGAAGTATTCGAACTGATGGTGAGGTAGGTATACATTAAGTTGGATTTGCAATTTTTAGGAAACAATCGCTGAAGTTGTTTGGTAACAGTCGCTTTAAAAAAAATCAAGTTACTTCAGTTTTGGGATTACTTCTAAAAGCAGCATGTGGGAGGTTGTTGTTGTTGTTGTTTTAGAAAACTAGCAGCAATTCGGAACCAGGACTTAGATGATTCAAAACGGTTGCAATAATTTATACAACATCGAATTCATTAAGACTAATTTTGAAGATGCATAGCTGAGGAAGTTTTGCATATGTAAGTTTAATTATATACAGATCACAATGTACGATTATTTGTTTCATCCACTTGCTAAGCCCATCTCTTGGTTGACGAGGTCTACTTCTCAATGGTTTTGCAATAGGAATGCCTACATATTTTACTAATGAAAGTGCACATGGTTCTGTTGTATGCAACCTTCTTAATGTATACATGTAAGATAGTTTCCATTTGTAAATCATTAGTTTTCTATAGTTATAGTTTCTTCCTTTCATATGATTGTACAATCTTTTTTTTTAGATGCCAAATTACTAATAGTTGATGTGTCATCTCACCTCTGCATTTAGAAACTTCAAGTAATCTGTATGGTGAAAAATATTTGGCTGTCAATGATGATATCATTTTAGCAATCTAATATTCCTGACACATAAAATTTTAAACTATTACTCTGTATATTTCATTGAGATTTAGCTATCAATGTTCATGGAAAATTAAAATTCCAGAATTGTCAATGACTATATTCTTTTTTGTAGTCGTGAATAATAATATAGTCTATCAGACAAGTCTGAACTACAGAGTGGTTTGAAAGCAATCATTTGGACAGAGACATATGTAAATTTGTGGTAATTCATGGTAGCCGCTTATTTCTTTTTGTGATGTCATAGGCAAGTAATTAAAACCAAAAATATTTGATATTTATGATTTTACAGGTGAAACCAACAAAAGAAAGGGCTAATCATGTTGATGATTCCATTCAAAAGGTTGTTGATATTACTTTAGAGGTAATTTTCTTTGATGCCCTATGAGAAAGGGCAAATATAATATATTTGCAGAAAGTGTTAGAATACAATACTAGTAGCAAGGACTGATATTTGTCATAGGGATTAGGGATGTAATATAAACTTACTGTCCCAATTATTCTGAGTGTGAAACTCAGACCGCCTATAAATTTGTACCAACCAAATTCACATTGTTTTTGTATGTAACAGAAAGACGAACACAGCTCATTAGTTATAAGTAATAAATAACCAATACTTTCATGTTCGTTGAAGTATTTTTCTTGATCAGATCTTTAGGTTAGTGTACCCTCTAGGCAACTTCACTTAACCATCAATCACATTCTTGTATCGGTAACTCTTCCAAACTGTAATGTAGAATATCTTGTACAGTTATGTCATGTCTGTAGTGTCTCGTCCCTACATCGTGTCCCGTTTCCGTCCACGGGGTGCGCGAGAAAGGAACACTGTCGCTATCGATTCGGTCGGGACCGATAGGTCGGAATCGGCCGAGTCGATCGAACGGGAACGGTTGAATTAAGATCCATTCCACGTTATGGAATGGCTTCTTCGGAACCAAGTCCCATATTCAGCGGGTTGCGTCTCAAGGAATGGCTCTGCGGCTGAGTCGGGAGAGACCTCCCGTTGCTCTGGTTTTCATGCCGCACTTGATTTGGCTTTGGCTTTGGTTTTCGTGAATGCGTGGAGTTTCAGTATCCATCGTCTCTGATCAGGATTAACGGTTTATGTCACAATTCTGGAGTAGCCTTTAGTCGGCTCTAGGTACCAAGTTGCAGTTCAACTCGGCTTACCATCCTCAGATCGACGGCCAAACGGAGCGCGTCAATCAGATTCTCGAAGACATGCTACGACTTTGCGCAATTGACTTCAAATCAAGATTGGATGTTCATCTACCTCTGGCTGAATTTGCATACAACAATAGCTATCAATCCAGCATCCAAATGGCGCCGTATGAAGCCTTGTACGGACGAAAGTGCCGATCACCCATTTGCTGGGACGAAGTCGGAGAGCGGCAGATTCTCGGCCTGGAACTGGTGGAACAAACTGTACAAAAAGTTCGGCTCATTCGAAAAAGATTAAAGACTGCACAGAGTCGTCAGAAAAGTTATACGGATGTTCAACGTCGGCCCCTCGAGTTTCAAGAAGGCGATCACGTATTTCTCAAAGTGTCGCCCATGCGAGGAGTTACTCGGTTCGACGCGAAGGGAAAGTTGAGTCCGAGATTCGTTGGACCGTTCGAAATACTCGAGCGGGTCGCCCCAGTGGCCTATAAAATTGCCCTACCGCCAGTGCTAGAAGGTGTACACAATGTCTTCCACGTCTCTCAGTTGCCGAAGTACGTGCACGACCCTAGCCACGTGGTAGATTTTGGCCAGTTGGAGCTGAAGTCCGACTTATCCTACGTTGAAGAGCCAGTTCAAATCTTAGAACGCAAGGATAAGCTGCTACGAAATTGAGCGATCCCTCTCGTCCGCGTCCTCTGGAGGAACCATTCGGTCGAAGAGTCGACGTGGGAGCTTGAATCGAAAATGAATGAGAAATTTCTTTCATTGTTCTCATAGTGGTAGGTTCTATCCTTAAGTTTCAAGGACGAAACTTTTTTATTAGTTGGTTATGGTATAGTGTCTCGTCCCTATATCGTGCCCAGTTTTCGTCTACGGGGTGCGCGAGAAAGGAATACTGTCGCTATCGATTCGGTCGGGACCGATAGGTCGGAATCGACCGAGTCGATCGAACGGGAACGGTTGAATTAAGATCCATTCCACGTTATGGAATGGCTTCTTCGGAACCAAGTCTCATATTCAGTGGGTTGCGCCTCAAGGATTGGCTCTGCGGCTGAGTCGAAAGAGACCTTCCGATGCTCTGGTTTTTATGCCGCACTTGATTTGACTTTGGCTTTGGTTTTCGTGAATGTTTTCGATGGATTTTCGTGACTTGCGTTTTCGAGCTTCGCATTCATATCGAAATTCCTTGAATTGCACAGTGTTCTAATTATTTGCTTATGCGATTGCAGGTGATCGCGTAGGCGACGTCAGCACAGCCAACCAGTCGCTCGCTTGAAGCAAGTCTAAGGCGAGTGGCTGACCTCGTTCGCCTCGTCCCTCTATTGCAAAATCAATATGAAGTTTAATGAATGCTTGTCATAATAGTGTATAATCAAAGAAATCGTGGCACGATTCTTCACGAAACACTTGCTATCAAACTGCCGGTATTGAAAATACAAAACGTGCTTTCTTATGCAATTCCACGTAGCCTATGCAAAACAATAAATGAATCGATTAACGTTTATCGCAACGATATGACTAAGTGAGTAAATCGACTAAGTTCAAAAGAAAGGCTAAGTTTCGCACATAAAAGAGAAATGATAAGGTTCTAGAAAGGAGATAGCATATTTCAAGACTCTGTAAAACGGTCATTGGACAACTTGTCAACAAGGTGTAGTTTTCTCGAACGGTTGCCTAGGCCAAGGGACCGATTCGGCCCGGGCGGGACGAGCATAGCATGCGCCAGCCTTTTCATCGGCGTGGGTTATTCGGGAACTTTCGCACAGGGCTCGCTACCCGCCGCGAAAGGGTCGTCGTCTAACCCGGCTATAGTCCGTGATGGCTTGACATTGCCAGTGACCTTCACACCCTTTCACTGCTTAACAAATACACATGACACAGGATGAATATAATAGCTGCTTAATGTTATACAATTTCATATGCTTGCCTCAAAACATGTTAACATGCAAATCGATCAGGATGGTTAGAAAGATCACAAAAATAGCTAGCTAACATGTTTATAAAACTGCTTGAATCAAATGCAGAGCTTGGATTTTAATTAGCCGTTCGCCAGTGCATGTGATCGTACTGATCCTCACTCTTTGCATGTCCCGCGAATCAGGAAGGACGCGCCAACTAGCTCGGCGACGTTCGTGATTTTGAAACTTTGGCCGCGCGTCGAAGACTTGTCCCGCAACTCCACTTTTGAAGATTCTCTACTGTCCAAGAAAGATGGCTCAGCATCCCTCCATTCCAGGTCACTGGAGTACTCTGTTGTATATTGAGGAATGTGTGCAATGTATGGAACGGCTATCTCATCGGCACTCTTTTGTAATTGAGTCATATTGTAGTCCGTGCGACATGAGTCCTGTACTGGACTCTGTAAATGATGTCCATTATCAATAAAGATCAAAGTTTTATTTACTTAATGTGTGATTTAATTTGTTTGCTTGCTCTCTTAGATCTCGTGTCTTGGATTACCTTATGACTATGCCTTGTGCGATCGCAAACTAGGTTCGCACGGAATCACGTCCGGGGGACGACTATCGATTCGACGGAATCGGGGCGTGACAATGTCCAATAGAAAAATCATGTTAAACCATTGTCAAAGACTGCTGTTATACTTAACTTATGGCATTGGTTCTTGTACTCAACTTCTTGTTATCAGCACACACTAGCTTTTGTGGTGAACTTTGTAATCATTTTATCCCAGGAAAAAAGAGCAAAGGTATTTGGCTCTCATTTCTTCTGCATTTCTATTAGGGCTTATGGTGGTAGGTGCAGGAGGAATCTCAGCTTGCAAAGATAACTTGTGATACTCAAAAATTACTGTTGAATAGGTGCATGGCCTCATGTTGCAGGTGAATGACTCATCTATCACTATAACGGTATATTACTGTTAGTTGGTGTCAATTCTTCTGTGTTCTTATTTGTTGTTCTTTTCTGTTTGTAATCTAAAGGTTATCAAGGACATCCTCTTCAATTCAGTGCGGGAGACATTTCTTAGAAATATTAAAGTATTTTTTGGATAGGACACTATTTTTAAGAAGAGAAATTTTGAGTTGCACTCCACTTTGTTTCTGCATATTCAAGGTGCACCCCACAAGTTTACAACAATGTAAGGTACTCCCCACTTTTGACGGTTTTCGTTCCCAACTTACGGTCAACTCCTTTGACCATTTTTTTTGACCAAAATATCCGTCTTCTTTTCCGTATCCCCCTATGTTTTCAGTGTATGTTCCCTCCCCGTCATCGGCGTGTCTCCGCCGCCCCCCTTCGTCGGGCCCTAGTGCCCCCCCCAGACCTCGCCGCCCCCCTCCCCGACCTCGCCGCCCGGACCCGTCCCCCACCTCCCTCTACCTCCGGCCCACCCTCTCCCAGCTCAAGCGCGACTCCGCCGAGAACCGCTCCCGTGTCTACGACTTCCTCCGCGGCCTCGACATCCTCCCAGACGAGCTCCACGGCCTGGAGCTCCCCGTCACCGTCGAGGTCATGTGCGAGCACGTCGACTTCCTCCACTCCCTCGGCCTCACCATCAACAACATCAACTCCTACCCCCTCGTCCTCGGCTGCAGCGTCAAGAAGAACATGATCCCGGTCCTCGACTTCCTCGGCATCTTCGGTGCGCTACCCGGTCCTCGACTTGCTCGACTTCAAGCTCGAAGGGACCATGAGCACGTCGGTCGCCTACCTGGTCGCTATCGGCGTCGCCCGGAGGGAGCTCGGTGCCGTGCTCGCATACTACCCGGAGGTCCTGGGGATGCGGGTCGGCAGGACCATCAAGCCTTTCGTCCAGCACCTCGAGTCCCTCGGCCTCCCCAGGCTCGCCGTCGCGAGGCTGCTGGAGAAGAGGCCCCACATCCTCGGCTTTGGGCTGGAGGATCGCGTGAAGCCGAACGTAGAGTCGCTCGTCGGGTTTGGCGTCAGGAGGGAGGCGTTGGGGCCGGCGGTTGTCGCTTAGTACCCAGATATTATCGGAGAGGGGGGCAGCAAGGTCGGGGAGGGGGGCAGCAAGGTCGGGGAGGGGGGCGGCGAGGTCGGCGAGGGGGGGCAGCAAGGTCGGAGAGGTCGAGGACGGGGGCGGCGAGGTCGGGGGGGGGGGGGGGGGGGCGGCAGCGGCGAGGGGGGCGCGAGAGACACGGTGAAGAAGACAACAGGTCGGGGGTATTTTTGTCAGAAAAATTGGGTCAACCCAGTTGACCGTCCATATTGGACAGAAAACGTCAAAAGTGGGAGGTATCTTACATTGTTGTAAACATGTGGGGTGTACTGTAAATATGGTAAACAAAAGTGGGGTGCCACTCAAAATTTCTCTTTTAAGAAAGGTAACCATTGTCAAAGACTGATGTTATACTTAGTTAAAGTGATTTTAATGAGGACACTATTTTTAATTACAGGAGGAAGTATCTTCTAACATAGCAAATGAGTTAAGAAGTGATTCTGTTATTATAGATTGACTAGCATATGTGCACGTGCCTTGCACGTATTTTAACATTTCTTAATTAGTTTATGAAGACTCTTTAGGTCGACCAAAAGGTAGTCTTCCTAATTACTAAGTTGTCCTTATTAAAATTAATGAACTATTTTTAATTAGTATAAGTATGTAAGGGTATTTTCGGAATTCAAAAGTTTCACCATCTAAGTTTTCCTATTATATAGTAGAATAGATATAGTTTAACATTTCTACAGGGGCTGAAATTTATTTTTTATTCTTACGCCCAACATCAACACAAAATATAGCCACTGGTAAGATCTACATTAATAGTTTCATATTAATTATAGTTTGTACTAATTAGGAGCATTAAGACTAAAATTAGCAACACAAAATTTTCATATTTTGACCAAATTTTGGATCGTTTTGCCTAAATTTAAGCATGTCAGCATGTTTCAGCCAAATATCAAATGGTACTGGAATTAAGCCAAATTTGGTCTGATCTTGCCAGTTTTGGCTTGTATCGCACAGATATTGCTTAGTCAGTTGCATATAATGTGACAATATAATTAGGTAGGTGCATTATTAATTGTTGTGTTTAGTACTTAACCATTTCTTCTAATTTCAGGAATATCATGGTATATGATACTGCAGCTCGACTAAATAATGGTGATTCTCATGTTAAACTATCAGTGCTGAGTCAGGAGATCAAAATCCATCATTTAAGGATATTATCAGAAGTAATGATATAGATATTCTGAGGCAGTTGGACTTGAGTAAGGAAGAGAAACAAATGTCCAATGGGGTCCTAGCAGCTCTCCTTATTTGGCATCTGGGTTTGACATTGGAAGAGTTGGATGCTAAGAACTAGTACTACTAGGACTCCTACCAATTAAAACTTTGTTAACAAAATGAATACTGTTCTTGTATCTTTTAATTGACACTTTCTATGTATTTGATATGTTTTAATATATAACTTTGGCACATTAAAGTTTTATTATTTCTGAAACTAGTTTTGTTAATTATTTGAAAATAAATACATATTTTTTTATAAATCAATAATATTATATATATATATATATATATATATATATATATATATATATATATATATATATATATATATATATATATATATATATATATATATATATATATAAGAACATAATAATAAATTATATTATATATATATAATTTATTATTATTGTTCTTATATATATATATATATATATATATATATATATATATATATATATATATATATATATATATATATATATATAAGAACAATAATAATAAATTATATTCCATGATATATATATATATATATATATATATATATATATATATATATATATATATATATATTTAAAATATATATATATATATATATATATATATATATATATATATATATATCATGGAATATAATTTATTATTATTGTTCTTATATATATATATATATATATATATATATATATATATATATATATATATATATATATATATATATATATATATATATATATATATATATATATATATATATATATATATATAAGAACAGTAATAATAAATTATATGTCATGATATCAATGATATTTATTATTTGAATGTTTAGATGACACATAAAAAGTGTTGTAAAAAATATCCATGACATTTATTAAGTGTCATTGAATGCTTTTAGATGACACCTGTAAAGTGCCATAATTTTGACAACATTTATCAGCTGTCATTGAAGCATGTTAAGATGACACCAATAAAGTATTGTGAAATAAGAATTATACGACATTATAAAATTGTCGTCATAAAGTTATTACATGACACTTTTGTAGTGTCGTTGAAAGTCAAAAACTTTCTATGACACCCTCACTAGACATCACTCAACAAGCGTCATGGAAAGTCATTAACGGCACTTTTTAAGTGTCGTTAACACACATTTTTGTTGTAGTGTTCTCTCAGTTTTGAAAGCTCGATCGTGGATAAAAGAAGTGTACGCTCTCTCTCGTTGTGCCTTGGTATGTTCCATATAATAAGTCTAATATTTTCAAAAGCTCGTGCAAGTATTTGGTTGAACGAGATTGATATGCGAAGGCCTTGTGCCGAACTATGTCGGACTTGAATTGAAAGGAAACCATGTTAAAGTTAGCAAGTTATGTGCATGCCTGAATGACCTTAAGCTGACAATAGCGAACAGGTATACGAGACCGAAGTATAGTTTGAACGGGACGGCTATGCACGCAGCCTTTTGACTAAGTTGTGCCGAGTATCGCGCACCTAGACCTTCTAGTGCGAACGAGTTTGCAAATGAGATTGACTATCGCTCGGACAAGAATAAGTTAGACTTATAGTCTATATCAATAGAAACGCTATTAGACCAACGCTAAGGCGAACATGGGGAATGGCTCTTAGATTTTGAGGAACGGGCAAACGTATAATCGAACATGCGATTGTGAATCGAATGATCTTTTCAAGGATTTGTAGAATGACTTGACCCCAAGTGGTGTATGCAATAGTCTCGAAGAAGAATAAGAGTGAGTATTAACGATTAGTCGAGTGGCTCGAACCCTGAGTGGTGCATGGACCGTCATGAAAATTGTTCGAGCGAAATGAAGGATTTACGGGGAGCAACGAGTGTATCAGCAAGCGATGTTATCGCACAAAGCCTTAGAACGAGTAACGCTTAGATGGTCGTAATTTTGAGAGTCTCAAACGAGATATCGTTCGGAGGATTGTGAATGTGTAGTGCAAGTTACAAAACAGTTGAATAGAGATTCGGAAAGATGAAATAGATGGAGGTCTTGGTCGAGAAAACATAGTGGATCGTACACGCTATTTCGAATTTAGTCGAATAGATCAAAACTTGAGTTGAGGTAAAATACTAATATAGATGAGATTGAAAATAGCACGACTGGAAGATAGCGTGCATGAATGTTGGTTTGAAGATACGAAGAATGACTAAGAATTTAGAATGGATGTTGCTCAATGACTTGAGTTAGCATGGAACAATGAGAATTGAGGAATTAAGTTGCACAACTCAGATTTCGTTGCAAAGGAAGATCGTCAGATTATGTACATCATTGATGGTATTGAGACATATCAAAGATCGATGTACGATAACTCGGGGGTACTCTGATTCATTATGATCGTGTTAAAAGTTATTATTTTGATGGATGATATGTCTAGGATTTTGATAAACATGAATATTTGGATGAAAGGGGATTGACTTGATTGTTCGGTGATAACCACAACGACGGCGATCTTATGTTGTGCGAGCACAACTCCAGCCTCGCACATATGTCACGTCAGATTTGGGACGATCATTTCGTATGAGCGCTGACATGGTGATTCATGTCCAGCGAAAATGATCGAACTCGGAAGATCAGGGCAAGGCAATTTGTATTGCTTCGACTTGTGTTTGAAGCGAAGGTGAATTCGAGGATTGTTCGGACTTGTGATTGAAGATTAAGTAAGCTTGAGGATTGAGTAGACCCAATCTGCGTATCGAGAATGAATTAATCTAGACTCGATGCAAGAGTTACGTCCCAATGAGGACGATTATCTTACGGTAAAGTTGACATGGTGATTTCATGTCCACCGTAGATAATCAGACTTGCGTGAGAATGGAGTGTGACATATTGCAATGCTAGACGACCTTATGATCGAATACGTAAATTGTGTTGAACGACTTAGAGAATGTGGTATGAGAATTATGGTTTGGTGATATATCGTGTCGTGGTGAAATTTACTTGTAGGTAGGGGTGGGCACGGGTCGGGCCGGGCCCAAATTTGTTGGACCCGGATCGGACCCGTTACTTGGCGGGGTGGGACGGGTCCAAAAAATATTGGACGCGGACCGGACCCGACCCGTTTGACACGGGTCCGAAACGGGTAGACCCGCGGGTCCAAACGAGTCCAAAAAAAGTTTAAAAAATTCTATAATAGTAAATATTTACATATGTTATATTGTTTATAAGAACAAAATAAGTCTAATGTCTTCCCAAACTTCTAGAATTTGTTTAGTAAACAATAAGGTATTCTATTATGTATAGACTATAATAACAAAAATGTTAAAAATTGATATAAAAAATATATACTCCTAGAAACGGGTCGGGCCGGGGCCCCGTTTATTTTGAAAATAGGACCCGCCCCGACCCGTTAATGTCACACGACCCGTCCCGGCCCGTCCCGTTTAAATTTCAAATTTAGGAACCGGCTTGTTTAGACATTTTACGGTTCTGGCCGGGTCGGAACCGCGGGTCCTAGAACCGTATGCCCACCCCTACTTGTAGGTGGATTATATCGAACATATTCAAAGAGATAGACTATACAAATTGCTAGTTTGGATGTACGATACTGATATGCTAGGATTTTGTTGAGCAACAGACTCGGACCCCGTGCGAAGAATGACCTAATACGAATAGGATAAACACTGCTCGATGTTTAGAATCCGATTAAAATGAACTTGGGTAGAGTATCCCATACGAATGAACCATGGTTTGACCAAAGGATTGGGACGAGCATCGTGCAGCGAGTTTGTACGATGAACTACGAACTGAGTTGTAACTATGACCTTGTGAGCTGACCTAGCGGATAGGTGGACAACCCTATGCCGAGTGATTGAACCTGTGTGACCGACTTTAGAGTATCGTTCGGACAAACGATAGATATGGAGCAACAAGACTTAAAGTTAGGACGTAGAACTGGGAGTGTGCGCCAGCGACAATGATGTCAGCTCCAAAACAAAGTGAATGATAGAAATTGGTAATGAGTAAGAAAAGTTGGGATAACCAATGTGAATCATTGATAGGAAAACGTACTTGATGATAGTGAAATGTTTAGTTTTGGATCGGACGAGAACTACATGAACCTTGGTCGACTCCGGTATGAAGAAATCGTATTAATTTCATGGACAAGAACGCTTGAGAAACGAATTGGATCATCTCGAGGATCGAGATAGACGATAGTAAAATAAACTGGAGTTCGATTTTAATCGAGTTAGTACAATGACCGGCAATTCGAAACTATCACGAGTAGCTTGTCCGACTTCGCTATCGCTAAGTTTGGTTGAAATGTATATATTCGAGAGACGCATTAAATATGTGCACAATCCAAACTCAGTGATATGATGAAATCGAATGCAGTTGTAAGTAGATATATTGAGATGCGCATGGATGAACGAATGAATGAGTTAGTCTCAGCCGATGACCCTCATGTTTGACGAATTATAACACACCTCGTGTGACCATTATAGTCCCGCAATAGGGCACAATAGTGACCATGTCATAGAAACATGATGACTGAGTGAGTACCATCAACTCTTGAATGAGTGGTAAAATCATTCGATGAAATTTACCAAACGCATGCAACACGAAACTTAGAAAGGTACCCGAGTATAGTTCGGTGCCATCGGAGGGTAAAGCCATTCGATAGGAATTATCTAAGATATGCACACGGCATGAGTTAAGGAACGATAGGATGACTTGCACTCAGGAAGTCTCGAGGACGAGACTTGTTCTGAGTTGTGTATAATGTAACGACCCGCTCTGCCTGTAACGCCCCAGTCCCAAAATACGTAGGACCAAGTACGTAGACATGCCAGCTGTATACATACGAAATACATGGACCTCGTATGTATACATACGCTGTAAATGTAGTAATCCAAAACAACTAAATCTCATCCACAAAGATAAATAATAATATAAAGCAACTTTGAGTTTGTCATGTACACAATAGTTGGGCGGAGACAAAGTCCACTACCAACCAAATTAAATAGAGAAAAATATACAAGAAAAGAATTTAGCAAGCGAGAGCAAGTGATGAATCCAAGAGTAATCATCACGACAGAATAGAGCGCAAGTCATGGCCTTAGCTAGAGCACCTGCAAGAAATCACGAAAATACACACCTGGGGAAAAACCAGGTCCTCAGAGGGACGTAACAAGACACATAATATCATGCCATAACTGAATAAATAAGCTCAACAGAAAAGTATGCATGAGTAAAGGTTCCTATCCATTCTAGGTGATATGCACTTTGAGGACAACGTTCTACGCAGGGGCTGTAAGATCAGCAGAGTAATAAGAGAGGCAGTAAGTAGCGCTCATCCGAGACACTATCGCCCGGGGACAGAAAGTGATACTCATAGGAGTCACTCTCGGCCCCAAAAGTGTGTAAAAATAAATGTAGCCCCTACGCTAATAATTGTCCCCTCCCCCCAAATGATACTATACATGTGTCGTCTCCACGACACTGTTTAATCCTTAATAACCGCCAAGTCTTCTACACAATCTGTTGACAGTTATATCCTAACGTACGGCCTGTACGCACCGATGTACGGTCGGTACGCAAGTCCGTATCTATATGCGACTCACAACTCACACACACAACTCGTGTTTAATCGTGACAAGTCAATGAGACACACTAACTTTGACGGTAGTCCCTTAACTCTAAGTCATTTGCTTAAAATATAGTAATTTGTACTTACATATAATTTAAAAAGAAACAACTAAAACATGCATGATATTGAGCAGGAAATTTAAACAGTAAAGGCAAGGTGTCTTGCCTGGTGTGTCGTCTGATGTGATGTTTCAAGGAGTCCCAATAGTCCAATAGTCATGGTAGATATGTAACAATCACAAAAAAAATAGGAATAATGGGTTAGTTATGATTATGATTTGAAATCGATGGAATTTATGCAAATATTTATTTACATATAGTAATTTTGGAAAATAGGTATGATACTTGAAACCATTTTTTTACTAGAAAAATAATTTTTGACAAATATTCGAAATGTAAAATCAATTTAGGCTAAAACCATAGATTTTACCAAAATTAGGATTTGTATTTTTAATAGTAAAACAATTTATACAAATATTTGAAAATGCTAAAAATCATTTATAATTTTGAACTACCCTTTCAAAATAAATTTATATTTTAAATAGCTATAGTATAATAAATAGTAACACTATAAGTAAGAAATTAATACTACAATGATAATAATAATAATTAATAATAATAATAAAAATAATAATAATAATAATAATAATAATAATAATAATAGTAACTGTATTAAAAATATACTGCTCTGTTTCCCAAGCCTATTCTACCAAATCGATCAAAGAGGAAGATGGGAAGAGAGGGTCTTACAGAGGGAGCTTGGCGACGGGGGTTTCGCGGACGCCGGCGACGGGCCTGGGGTGGCGGCGGCTCATGAAGTCGACGGAGAACTCGCGGCGGTAGCCAACGCACGCGCGGCGACGACGCTGTGGCTGGATCTAGGCGCGGAGAGGAGTACACGGCGGCGGTGGTCGAGATCGCAATGGTGAGGGGGGTCGCGGACGAGGGCGGTGACGTGGGGCGGTCGGCGTTGAACTGGGATGGCACGGCTGATCCGGCGGAGGCGGGTGGAAGAAAAGGGTTTCTCATCGCGGAGGGTTCCGGCGCCGGTGGCCGGCAGGGGGTAGCGGCGGAGATCGGGGTCGGGCGGAGCGGATGGGCGCCGTCGACGCTGGGATTTTGGGCGGCGCGCTCCTGGTGGAAGTCGGTGGTTTCGGAGGAGGAGGCCACCGAAGAAATTCCGGTGAGGGTTTCTTTCCCTTCATCCTTTTCTTACTTCTGTCGATGGTGTCGGCGACGTTCTGGTGGAGTCGGGGGTCGGGTTACGGTGGGGTGATGATGATGGAGCGAGGACGGGCTGTGGGTCGTGGCCGAAATCCGGCGGAGCAGGGACGACGTGGTGGTGAGCGGGGTAGTGGCTGGCTGTGGTGGCGGGGAGTTTGCCACGGGTTGGTGGTGATGACGACGAAGGTGGTGGTGGTGCTGTGATGGACGTCGGGGTTGGCAGCAGGTGGTGTTGATGTTTTGGTTGTGTCGGGGAGAAGCATGGTGGTTGCGGCAGCGAGGGGTGACGGTGGTGGTGATGATGAGCGGGGACACAGACACGGGGACACGATTTGTGGGTTGGAGGTTCGTCGGCATGGGGAGTCGGTAACGTGTCCTGCGAGACACGGGACGAGTCGGTGTCCGGAGCTGTCGGACACGGAGATTATTGTATTTGTATGGAAAAATTTAGTGGAGGAGATGAGGCACAGACACGATGCACATTGGGTTGTTGTGGAGAAATTGGAGGAGTACCTGCCTATTTATAGGATGTGGGAATTCCCAGTTGGATAGGGATTGGGACGATTTAAATCCCAATTAGATAATTCCCCTATTAATTTAAATCGATTTAAAACCAATTCAAATAAATTTCAAATCCAAATTAATCCCATACTTAATTTAAAATATTTTTAAATAAAGCCAATAAAAAATCTTTTGCAATTTAATTTACCATGTTTAATCAAATATTAAGTAGACAAGATCTCAAATATTATTTTCATAGTTAAATATTTATGGAAATAATTAATTTCGAAAATCACTATAGATACTTAAATATTAAACCCTAAACTAGCTTTTGTAAATAATAAAATTTATTAATAAGCAAAATTTACATTTCGCAAAATATTAACCCAAAATTTCCAAATCAGCATTTATTTGTAAACGATGAATAGAATAACCTTTTTATACAAAATAAAAATATTTATAAAATTTATAATATTTTTCTAACATATGTTCCTCGACACATTCGCATTCGTCGAGCAATTACCAAAAAAAATAAAACTTTGTGCGCGACGTAAAATACGACTACGCGACGTACAATAACAAATTTTAAATCAGTACCAAAATATAATAAAATAAATATATAAAATTTAGGGGCTTTACATCCTACCCAACTTAAAAGAATTTCGTCCTCAAAATTTAGGAATAGGTGGGGTACAAGAGTTTAATGAATAAGAAAGTATGAACAATTTATTTGGCGAGGCAAGGAAGCGGTGTTTAGCATAAATGTGCAATTAGAAAGTCATGAATTTGTTAGATAGGAAAATAATTCACAAATAAGGTAATGGACGAGGGTCGCTAGCTAAACCAATCATGATAACACAATTCAAGAAATATTAAGGCATTGGGTAGATCAAAAAGAATAACTTAGGGACTTTGGGAGGTATGGTTCCTTGAGAAAACATGGTCGTTTGGGTTTAGGTTTGATGAAGGAATTGGTTTGATTCATTCTTGAGTCTCATGAATGATGATAATGAATCTAGTGTCACGAGGAGGATGGTTAATTCAAGATGGGGTTACAGTCAAATTGGTTGGTAACTGGCTAACTATCTTGGCAATAGACAGTGGACAACTAAGAGAATATCAAGTACGGGTGTTTGTCTTTCTAAAAGAGGCGAAAGGCAAACATAAAGAGTTCGAAGAAGGCATTATCGAATTCAAATGTGTGGTTCAAAGACGACTGGATAAGTTCCAAAAAGAGTTGCCAAAACAGTCGCGGATGAGACTCCGGGGCCAAGTTTAACCATGTCTCTATCCACGTTGAACAATATACAAAAAGTGAACCAAGTGCACTATGGTTGATCAGACCATAATACGTCGGTTCTGATTAGACAATGTATTAGTGGGCGCCCACAATAAACATGTCACGAACAAGCTCGATAAGGAGTAAGCTTGCAAAACTAGATTATAATAGCAACATAAGATAGTAAAAATATAAGCAGTGGATGATGAAGGAAATTAAATAGTCCAAGATCCTTTAGAACTGGGTCTTGTCCGAAGTTCGGGCCTATACAAGCGGCTCGGTCCACTAAATTCTATAGTCTAAGTGAAGCTATCAATATGGTCCACAAGGAAAAAGGTTGGTTAGATCGTGAGGTATTCTACCCGACTTACAAGAGTTAATCTAGTAGTGTGATGGAACAATGAGTCAAGCAATCAAAATACCACAAGGTTAAGCATTTTATGAAGAACATAATTATATCGGGTCGAATGAATTGACTCGAGGTTGAATTCCTAATTGAAGCCATAAATATTTTGGGTACCATGATAATTGTTATAGTTTAGTCTTTTTGACCAGAAAGTCGTATCAAGAAAATAGAGTACAAGGAGGCGGGTTTTAGTGGGACATGATATATCTACATGAAGGTGAGTTCGTCTAGGTCTTGCATATGAAATTTGTGGGAAGGAAAAGTCTAGTGTTGTGCTCCAAATATTGAAGTCATGATAGGGAACACCAATAGGTCAAAAATAGAAAGTGGATTTTCATAAGATACTAATTAATGCAAAAATTTAAAAGGTTAAAGCACGAAATAAGAAAATTAGAAAATCTCGTCGATCAAGTTAAGATAAGTTAGGGACACAGTTTCTAGAAAGAAAATAGTCTCATAGATGAGGGTATGGTCAAGGGAACGACTCTACTCATTCTAAGTTTCAAACAATTAGACGGTCACAAATAATGATCTAGATTTGAGGGAAGGTCGGGTAAGTCAAAGATATGTTCATCGGTTTGGTCGTTGACTAACTATACTTGTGTATATGCAATATTATAGTCATAGGTGGCATGGCAATCTAATGTGGAATACTTCTATCTAACTAGGGGACCTTGCTTGTTTCTTGGTCCTTCACCACTATATGATCTAATCCAAAACTTCAAGTTCCTTCAAATTTCTCAATAAAATTTTCAAGATATTTCGCCAATATTTCAATTATCTTAGACTGTCAACTAAAATTTTTAAATCTCTAGTCAATCTAGAACAATCCTCTTAATTCACAAATCGAATAAATAAATTCATCATCATTTTTTTTTCTCCAAACCTTAAACTCGTCATTTAATAAGTTTATCAACCGAATTTCATACTACAAAATGGAACATTTAATTAACTCTCGAATTTAATCATATATCCTTCAAATGTGTCTATCTAGCTTCCAATAAGTCACAACTACTCTTCAAAAGTAATTCTCCTTCTCCTTTTTTTTCTCAAAATTTAAATATCCATAATCAAGGCTTTAAACTCGAAATCTACATAACTTTATATATCATAGATCATATGAGCAATGTTAAATATTTAAATTTTTCCTTCAAGTCGATTTCATATCATCCAAAATATTTCCAACAAAATTTTTTTTTACCATTATCTCTTCAAGCTCAAAATTAAATACTTATAATTCGTAAATCGTAGAATCAATTTAAAACCTCAAGCTTTCTAATAAACCTTAAATCATAAACCCTTCATATTCTTTACAAAATCATAACTTAAAATTTTAAAATACTTTAATAAATTCGAGATAAACTTTAACATAT
The DNA here is from genome assembly GCA_029216955.1 of Iris pallida. Lineage (NCBI taxonomy): Eukaryota > Viridiplantae > Streptophyta > Magnoliopsida > Asparagales > Iridaceae > Iris > Iris pallida. The sequence goes on along the minus strand of JANAVB010010794.1, from coordinate 8,712,452 downwards.
TCAATCCCAACTTGAACTAAATCGTAATCATGGGTCACAATTTAAAGATGTTTACTCAATTCGGTTTCGTATCCCAAATAAAGCATAAACTATTTCGCTATTTCCAAATCATAATTCATAAAAATTATTTTCTGTCCTCTTGTGTATACCACCTTGTAATGGCAAAATAAAATTCCAACTATCCATTGAAGGCGGTAATATGCTACTAACCAACTTGAAATCGACTAATCCTAAAAATCATACTTTCTAGAAAAATAAAACTCCTCTACAATTCAAATAAAATCTCCATGCATATTAGTTGCCAAATGCAATCCATCTAGCCATGTTTAACCTATGGGCATATACTAGTTTAGTCATCTTACTAAACACAAACTAAGAATTTACGGTGGAAGGAGTCAAGCAAGATGCAATTCAAGGAGGTCGAACGAGAGTTCGAAATTTGAAGTCAAGGAAGGATGTCGAGTAGGTGGATGAGATTCTAAACTCTAATCCTATACTGCAGGCCCGTTCGGTACAGTCATGTAACCGAAACGGCAAACTTAGACCTGCATGGGCCACCACAAAAACATGTAACGCCCCAGTCCCAAAATACGTAGGACCAAGTACGTAGACATGCCAGCTGTATACATACGAAATACATGGACCTCGTATGTATACATACGCTGTAAATGTAGTAATCCAAAACAACTAAATCTCATCCACAAAGATAAATAATAATATAAAGCAACTTTGAGTTTGTCATATACACAATAGTTGGGCGGAGACAAAGTCCACTACCAACCAAATTAAATAGAGAAAAATATACAAGAAAAGAATTTAGCAAGCGAGAGCAAGTGACGAATCCAAGAGTAATCATCACGACAGAATAGAGCGCAAGTCATGGCCTTAGCTAGAGCACCTGCAAGAAATCACGAAAATACACACCTGGGAAAAAACCAGGTCCTCAGAGGGACGTAACAAGACACATAATATCATGCCATAACTGAATAAATAAGCTCAACAGAAAAGTATGCATGAGTAAAGGTTCCTATCCATTCTAGGTGATATGCACTTTGAGGACAACGTTCTACGCAGGGGCTGTAAGATCAGCAGAGTAATAAGAGAGGCAGTAAGTAGCGCTCATCCGAGACACTATCGCCCGGGGACAGAAAGTGATACTCATAGGAGTCACTCTCGGCCCCAAAAGTGTGTAAAAATAAATGTAGCCCCTACGCTAATAATTGTCCCCTCCCCCCAAATGATACTATACATGTGTCGTCTCCACGACACTGTTTAATCCTTAATAACCGCCAAGTCTTCTACACAATCTGTTGACAGTTATATCCTAACGTACGGCCTGTACGCACCGATGTACGGTCGGTACGCAAGTCCGTATCTATATGCGACTCACAACTCACACACACAACTCGTGTTTAATCGTGACAAGTCAATGAGACACACTAACTTTGACGGTAGTCCCTTAACTCTAAGTCATTTGCTTAAAATATAGTAATTTGTACTTACATATAATTTAAAAAGAAACAACTAAAACATGCATGATATTGAGCAGGAAATTTAAACAGTAAAGGCAAGGTGTCTTGCCTGGTGTGTCGTCTGATGTGATGTTTCAAGGAGTCCCAATAGTCCAATAGTCATGGTAGATATGTAACAATCACAAAAAAAATAGGAATAATGGGTTAGTTATGATTATGATTTGAAATCGATGGAATTTATGCAAATATTTATTTACATATAGTAATTTTGGAAAATAGGTATGATACTTGAAACTATTTTTTTACTAGAAAAATAATTTTTGACAAATATTCGAAATGTAAAATCAATTTAGGCTAAAACCATAGATTTTACCAAAATTAGGATTTGTATTTTTAATAGTAAAACAATTTATACAAATATTTGAAAATGCTAAAAATCATTTATAATTTTGAACTACCCTTTCAAAATAAATTTATATTTTAAATAGCTATAGTATAATAAATAGTAACACTATAAGTAAGAAATTAATACTACAATGATAATAATAATAATTAATAATAATAATGAAAATAATAATAATAATAATAATAATAATAATAATAATAATAATAATAATAGTAACTGTATTAAAAATATACTGCTCTGTTTCCCAAGCCTATTCTACCAAATCGATCAAAGAGGAAGATGGGAAGAGAGGGTCTTACAGAGGGAGCTTGGCGACGGGGGTTTCGCGGACGCCGGCGACGGGCCTGGGGTGGCGGCGGCTCATGAAGTCGGCGGAGAACTCGCGGCGGTAGCCAACGCACGCGCGGCGACGACGCTGTGGCTGGATCTAGGCGCGGAGAGGAGTACACGACGGCGGTGGTCGAGATCGCAATGGTGAGGGGGTCGCGGACGAGGGCGGGTGACGTGGGGCGGTCGGCGTTGAACTGGGATGGCACGGCTGATCCGGCGGAGGCGGGTGGAAGAAAAGGGTTTCTCATCGCGGAGGGTTCCGGCGCCGGTGGCCGGCAGGGGGTAGCGGCAGAGATCGGGGTCGGGCGGAGCGGATGGGCGCCGTCGACGCTGGGATTTTGGGCGGCGCGCTCCTGGTGGAAGTCGATGGTTTCGGAGGAGGAGGCCACCGAAGAAATTCCGGTGAGGGTTTCTTTCCCTTCATCCTTTTCTTACTTCTGTCGATGGTGTCGGCGACGTTCTGGTGGAGTCGGGGGTCGGGTTACGGTGGGGTGATGATGATGGAGCGAGGACGGGCTGTGGGTCGTGGCCGAAATCCGGCGGAGCAGGGACGACGTGGTGGTGAGCGGGGTAGTGGCTGGCTGTGGTGGCGGGGAGTTTGCCACGGGTTGGTGGTGATGACGACGAAGGTGGTGGTGGTGCTGTGATGGACGTCGGGGTTGGCAGCAGGTGGTGTTGATGTTTTGGTTGTGTCGGGGAGAAGCATGGTGGTTGCGGCAGCGAGGGGTGACGGTGGTGGTGATGATGAGCGGGGACACAGACACGGGGACACGATTTGTGGGTTGGAGGTTCGTCGGCATGGGGAGTCGGTAACGTGTCCTGCGAGACACGGGACGAGTCGGTGTCCGGAGCTGTCGGACACGGAGATTATTGTATTTGTATGGAAAAATTTAGTGGAGGAGATGAGGCACAGACACGATGCACATTGGGTTGTTGTGGAGAAATTGGAGGAGTACCTGCCTATTTATAGGATGTGGGAATTCCCAGTTGGATAGGGATTGGGACGATTTAAATCCCAATTAGATAATTCCCCTATTAATTTAAATCGATTTAAAACCAATTCAAATAAATTTCAAATCCAAATTAATCCCATACTTAATTTAAAATATTTTTAAATAAAGCCAATAAAAAATCTTTTGCAATTTAATTTACCATGTTTAATCAAATATTAAGTAGACAAGATCTCAAATATTATTTTCATAGTTAAATATTTATGGAAATAATTAATTTCGAAAATCACTATAGATACTTAAATATTAAACCCTAAACTAGCTTTTGTAAATAATAAAATTTATTAATAAGCAAAATTTACATTTCGCAAAATATTAACCCAAAATTTCCAAATCAGCATTTATTTGTAAACGATGAATAGAATAACCTTTTTATACAAAATAAAAATATTTATAAAATTTATAATATTTTTCTAACATATGTTCCTCGACACATTCGCATTCGTCGAGCAATTACCAAAAAAAATAAAACTTTGTGCGCGACGTAAAATACGACTACGCGACGTACAATAACAAATTTTAAATCAGTACCAAAATATAATAAAATAAATATATAAAATTTAGGGGCTTTACACTGCCCTAGCAGAACGTCGATTCAAACGACAAGTGCAACGAATCATTTCGATCGTTGACTCGAAGAGTTGCGTTGACCCGATGAAGTATTAATGTGAATCGATGCAAGAGTTACGTTGGCACTTCAGAAGAATCCAGACTTAGACATTCAAAGGCGCGCTCGGAGTCTCGCTTAGCCAATGCGTTCATCGCTAAGGTGGGTGGCTCCGATGAACCTGTCTTTGCTTAGCCTAGACACATAATAATACGGATAATATTGCTAGAATCGCTAGGTGATAACCCCTTCATGCTAATAAGAGAACTCAATGCAACTAGCTAAGGGAATAATCCCATCTTGTTTGTTTGCGTAGAACATGGAAATAAACTTGGAATATTACTTGAACCCTCACACCGCACTCCACGCTCGTGCCAAGACACAGCTTACTATCATTTAGATTTCCTTACGTGCTCAATAAATGCATGAATTATTTGTCACTTAGAACGTACTATAACTTGAAGCACTAAACAATAAATGGTTCACTGAAATGAGGGTGCTGCATAATGAATAAATGAATGAATGAACGAATGAACGAATGAATAAGTGAATGAATGTATGATTGAACGAACGAATAAGTAAATTAATGAAAGAAAAGAAAGGAATAAAAGAAGACAAGAATGATTAGCAATAGGTATGATGGGGATGTACAACGGGGCTCGCTACCCACGTTGCACGAATACCGTCGTCAACCTAGTCGACAATCGACTATGGCTCAAAGACAGCCTATGCTCAAAGACAGCCCGTTAAGTTAAAAATGACAAGACAATACGAAATGGTCGTGAACAACTCGTGCACGAGGAAAAGAAGTGAATACGGATTCCAAGGAATGATCAGAGACAACGTGCGGGCGTAGGCAAAATTATGGCTTACGGGCGGCTTGGGTGCAGGCTCGGCCACCCAAGTGTCGTAAGTCGGGTATTTCGTGGCCTATCAGGGTGTACCAACCATCACCGGCTGTAATGCCTGTAGTTCGTATTACGTATCTTGGAATACGTGTACGTATTTTCTCTTGTGTTGCATATCTCTTGGCTTCGCTCGGTTTATTCTGGGTTGGTTCGGCTAGGCTTGGGTTGCCTTGGTTCATCATAAACCAAGGGGAGAACCCCTACCTACCATCCCTATTATCCTTTATTAACCCATTTCTTCATTCTCTCTCTTCATTATTCTTCTTCTTCTTCTCCACATTTACTCTTCCACCTACCAGGGAAGAGAGCTAGGCAAGTACAAACTTGCTTCATGATGGATCTCATGTTTTATTGTTCCATTCTCTTCCTTATTAGATTCTAAGCCTCTTTAGAACTGGAAGTTTTCGGTTTTGATGGTTATATTTTTGTAGATCTAAGTTTTAAGTTCCTTCTTGTTTAGTTTTCTTGGTTTTGATCTCTAAAAACTTGGTATTTCCAAAAATAGTGGTTCCATGTTGTAGAGAATTCAATTTCATGCAGTTTTGGCTTTTGTTTCGCTTGATTTCGACTTCGGATGAGGAAGTTATGGCCATGACAAGTTTTCGGAACTTTCATGGCTGAACTTGCTGTTTGGGGACGATGAACCCTATACGCCGGGAGGCCATGCGCCAGGAATTCCATGCACCGATTTGTGCAGGAATCCCATACGCCGATTGCGCAGGAATCCCATGCGCCGATTTGCGCAGGAATCCCATGCGCCGATTGTGCAGGAATCCCATGCGCCGATTTGTACAGGAATCCCATGCGCCGATTTGTGCAGGAATCCCATGCGCCGATTGTGCAGGAATCTCATGCGCCGATTTGTGTAGGAATCCCATGCACCGATTTGTGCAGAAATCCCATGCGCCGATTTGTACAGGAATCCCATGCGCCGATTTGTGCAGGAATCTCATGCGCCAATTTGCGCAGGAATCCTATGCACCAATTTGTGCAGGAATCCCATGCGCCGATTGCGCAGGAATCCCATGCGCCGATTTGTGCAGGAATCCCATGCGCCGATTTGTGCAGGAATCCCATGCGCCGATTGCGCAGGAATCCCATGCACCGATCTGTGCAGGAATCCCATGCGCCGATTTGTGCAGGAATCCCATGCGCCGATTGTGCAGGAATCCCATGCGCCGGAATTGCTCTATTTCGCTATTTTTGCCTGTTTAAGTTGTTTTGTAGCTAGAATCTCAAAAAACTCAAAACATGAAAGTTGTAGATCTTTTTCTTGGCTTCAAGAATATGTCACTAGTTGTTTTATGCAAGTTTCTCTCATTCATGATAAGGTAAGAATAGAACACGATAGTGGCCCGCCGTGGCGCACTCTTAACAAGTAAACTGACATGATGTATCTCGACAAGCTGTTACGATAGCTAGCCTGACATGACAAGTAGCACTACCAAAATAAGTCATATCATCGACGTATTTAGCGACTCCGTGAAATTTTGTTGCTAATTTTTGGAGTTTTAGCGACGTTAATAAAAGACGTCGCTGTTTGTCGCCAACAGCGACTAATAGCGACGTCTAGCGGCTACAATTTGTTAAATGAGAATAGGCGTCGCAAGTTCGTCGGTACACGTCGCTGATGTAGCGACGTGTAGCGACGTGTAGCGACGCACTTAAAGTAGCGTCGCCGTTTCATAAATATCAGCGACGTTTAGCGACGTCCTAAAAGAACGTCGCTAATCGTTTCATATAGCAAGGGTTTTGTTTTTCGATCTTTCACAAATTTTCCTCCCAAATATTTCGTGCCCTCCTCCTCCGCGACGCTCCTCCGGCGATTTCCCTCCTCCGGCCTCCTCCTCCGCGGCGCTCCTCCGGTGATCTTCCTCCTCCTTCTCCTCCTCCTCCTCCTCCTTCCTCAGGTAGCTCCTTAGGTAACTCTCCCCCCTCCCGCTTTCCAGTTTCTCCTCGTCTTCTAGCTCTCTCTCTCGCTTCTAGTTCGTGTCCACGAGAGCGTGGACTCGCTGCCGGGGATACGAGACTCACAGTGGACTCGCTGCCGGGGACACGAGACTCAAAGTGGACTCGCTTCTAGTTCGTGTGACACCTATTTTGTTGGTTTGGACACGTCGTGTCCCACTGTGTGGACACGAGACTCACAGTGTGACACCTATATACTGATACTGGAAGTTTTTTGGGCATATCAACTGTCAATTTGATATTTTGCTTGGATTCGAATTCTAATTTAGGGTTCGAGCCCTATTTACTGATACTGGGAGTTTTTTTGAGGCTTTTTCAGGGTTTTGAAATGATGAATAAATTGACTAATAATTATTATCGAGCTCTATAAAATTTTAGCTATATCACGAAGGATGGATACTAATCCTGTGAATAAGTTTTCTCCTAAGTATTCTCGACAGTTGAGTATGATTTAGCTCACTGAAATTACTGAAATATGGAATGATTAGTGTAGGATATGTTGGTCAGGTTTTGGCAGAGTCAGCTATGTCACGAAGGATGGATACTAATCCTGAATACCATATTTTAAATCCTACAACGCTACTTAGTAGAAAGTCTTAATTAGACTTTCTGTTCAGTACCCTTTGACTGCTTAGTTGAAAGTCTTAATTAGATTATCTGCCATTCGACCGGCGAGACAAAAATCTATGTATGACATTTGCTATAAGGAATTTGCATTAATCTATGGTACGACATCGTGATCAGGACATAGTCCCTGCAGCCATTCGACTGGCGAGGCAGAAACTATGTAGCCGTAGATAAAGTTGACTGTCCTCCGACCTCCATCCCTCGGCAATGATGATACGACAACCTATCACTACATCTTTTAGTAGTAGATAATGTCTTAGTATTACATTATGTGGGTTCATCTTGATTCTGTTACATCCTTCAGATACTAGATTCGATAAGAACATATACTACACAATATGTACAGAACATAGATGATTCAAACTAATGTATGCTAGAATGCATTTTGGGTTGTGTTCTGAGCCATTCGTCCCCACACTTGGCAATTATGCAGAACCGTTTGTGGATATACAATCGTCATCCTGATGAATTATTATCTGTGTCAATCTTTACAGAATTATCTTAAAATGGATATGAATTACTATCTGCAGAACCGTTTGTGGATGTACAATCGTCATCCTGATGACATGTGCGGTGTGCGGGATGAATTTATACAGGGTGTGCAACAGTTCCTGCAGTTTGCCAAGACGTTCCCTCAGTACATGGACTATACAAAAATTAAGTGTCCATGTATGAGATGTCGTAACTTGAAATATCATTCGGAAGTGGATGTGACATATCATTTGTATTCGAGGGGTTTTATGCCAAATTATTATCAGTGGACCGCACACGGAGAACTTGTGTCTTTAGCCTCCGAGCCGGAGCCTTATGTGGAGCCTTATGTAGATGTCCACGAGCATGCTGATTACGACCAAGAGTGGACGAACATGGTTTTCGATGCTGCGGGGCCTAGTTTCGATCCGAACAATCAACATGCAGCTGAGGAGGCACCGAATGCCAATGCTGCAAAGTTCATGGAGTTGCTGGAGAATGCAAGGACTCTTTTATATCCTGGTTGTGATGACCATTCACCGTTGGAGGTGGTTACAAGATTGTTGAGCATAAAATCAGATTTTAACATGTCTCAAGAATGCTACAACCGAATCCTGGAGTTAATAATAGATATATTGCCGAAGGGTGGCAAGTTACCTAAAGACTTCTACCGATCCAAGAGAATGGTGAGATCGCTCTGGATGGGGTATAAAAAAATTGATGCATGTCGCAACGGATGCATGTTGTACTATAAGGACGACAAGGATGAAGACGCCTGCAGATTTTGTGGTGCCGATCGCTTCAAGGCAACTAGTACAACAAGGACTTCTGGTGCACGCAAGCCAACAGATTCGATGCACTATTTGCCTTTGACGCCGCGGTTACAGAGGTTATTTATGGCAAAGGAGACAGCTGATAATATGAGTTGGCACAAGCGGGAACAAATAGATGGAGTACTGGATCATCCATCCGACGGGAAAGCATGGAAGCACTTTGATCGAGTGTATCCCGATTTTGCTTCGGAGCCGCGTAATGTCAGATTGGGGCTTTCCTCCGACGGTTTTACACCATTTGGACTTTCGGGCTCACAATATTCTTGTTGGCCAGTGATTGTTACTCCGTACAACTTGCCGCCTTGGATGTGTATGAAGACTCCTTACATGTTCTTAACTGTTATTATTCCAGGTCCGAAGAACCCGAAGAGGAACATCGATGTGTACTTACAGCCCTTGGTAGATGAGCTGAATCAGTTATGGGAAGTAGGTGCAACCACATATGATGTTTCCAGAAATCAGAACTTTCAGATGAGGGCCGCACTAATGTGGACCATCAATAATTTCTCGGCCTATGGAATGTTATCGGGTTGGAGCACCCATGGTCGTCTCGCATGTCCGTATTGCATGGATCGCACTAAGGCTTTCCGTTTGAAACACGGAGAAAAATCGTGCTTCTTTGATTGTCATCGACAGTTCCTGCCAAAGGATCATCCGTACCGGAGGAACAAGAATGCTTTTCGTGCTGGCGTGGTAGAGAAGTCCAGCCCACCTCTACGGTGGTCCGGGGACACGATATGGAAAGAAGTTAAAGAATTGTCAAGTGCTATTGAAGAGCCTACAGCGGGGTACAAGTGTGATGGATTTGGCCGCGCTCACAACCGGACGAAGAGGAGTATATTCTGGGACCTACCATATTGGAGTGACCATCTTCTCAGACATAACCTGGATGTCATGCATATCGAGAAGAATATATTTGACAATATAATAAATACTGTGATGGACGTAAAGGGGAAGACGAAAGACAATCCCAAGGCCATGTTGGACTTAGAAGAAATATGCAGACGTCCAGAGTTGCATTTGATAAAGGAAGGCAGTGGGAAGTATAAGCAGCCCAACCCAGCGCCATTTTCTCACTAGACAAGGAGGACAAAGGTAAACTTTGTAGGTGGATCCAGGGCCTAAAATTTCCAGATGGGTACGTATCGAATTTGAGAAGATGTGTTGACCCGAAGGAGAACAAACTACAGGGTATGAAGAGCCACGACTGTCACGTTTTTATGGAGAGGTTAATCCCGATTGTATTTCGAGAATTCTTACCTCATGTCGTTTGGGATCCACTGACAGAGCTTAGCATATTCTTCAGAGATCTTTGTTCTACTAAGTTGCTCGTCGATCGGCTTGAAAAGCAGGAGAAGGACATTACAGTAACATTGTGTAAGCTTGAGAGGGTGTTCCCTCCTAGATTTTTCGACTCTATGGAGCATTTGCCAATTCATCTTTCATATGAGGCACGTATTGGTGGGCCCGTCGGTTATCGGTGGATGTACCCGTTCGAGTGCCATCTAAACCACCTGAAGAGGAAGGTAAAAAATAAGGCACGGGTCGAGGGTTCTATTTGTGAAGCCTATGTCCTTGAGGAGATTACAAACTTCTGTTCAATGTATTTCAAGCCTCATATTGCTACAAATAGAACAAGAGCTCCGAGGAACGACGATGAAGATATAGAATATAATGATGCATTATTGAAAGTCTTCAATGCTCTTGGAAAGCCTTCAGGAAAACTGAAAAAGAGATATTTGAATGATGAGGAACTAAAGGCGGCCCAGTTATATATATTACTCAACTGTGAGGAGGATGAAGTGGAAAAGCTAGAGTGGTAAGTGAAAATCTTCAACATTCAAGTCATCTATTTGTTGATTCTGTTATTATAATTTAACGAGTATATTCCGATATTTATTGGTTTTCAGTAAATTTAATGATGAGGTGAGGTCAAATAGACCATACATTGCAGATGAAGAAGTAGAAGAAGAAATGAGACTTCATTTCCCGTCTTGGTTGACTGCATATGTACGTAAGAAGCTAGTTAGAATCTTCCTCCATTCACAACTGCACAAGAAATAACTTAACATTAAACTTAATTTTGTATCTTTTTATGTTTAGGTCGATCGTCCGGACGTCATTCTTGAGAATGAATCTATTAGAACTCTTGCCAAGGGACCAATTTATGCCGTCAAAGTATGGCCAAGTTATTGCGTGAATGGGTTTAAGTTCAAGTCAACAAATGCTCTCATCAGAGATAGCTTCCTGGATCTTGATTCCACAAAAAACAGTTGCTTGTGTATCAAATCTACAAACTACAAAGATGTCACTCCAGGCAATGATTTCTATGGCGTCTTACGGGAGATCGTGGAATTGACGTACAACTATGGCATAGAGCCTGCCAAGATCGTGTTGTTCAAAGTTGATTGGTTCGATCCCATACAAGATCAAGGATGGAAAATTGACAAGCATAGTCTTGTGGATATTAACTACCGTCGTCGATACCAAGGATACGAACCATTTATCCTAGCAAGTCAAGCTCAACTCGTATATTTTATAACATATCCTAGACGGAGAACAATGAGATACGACTGGTGGACAGTATGCAAGACTAAAGCCAGAAATATCTACGACGTCGACGAAGTGGCTTATCAGGAGGACGAGCTGCCTCTTGTACCTAATACAGTTGATATCGACTCAGCAGAAGTTCCCCATTCAATATCTACTTGTGTAGAAGAGGTACAAGTATCCGAAGCGGAAGACGAAGGAGATGCTAGTGACGATGAAGAGGAAGAGGAAGAGGATGAGGAGGAGGATGAGGCAAACGAAGAAGATGAATTTTCAGAGGATGATTGAGAAACTGTGATTTTGATGTATTCATACTTCTGTAATCTTAAATTATGAACTATGATCATTTTTGAAAACTTAAATTATGAATTCTAATGTATGCAGATATTTCTAAACTGTCATTGTATTTATTTATATTTTCAATCATAAACTGTGATTTCGATGTATTCATATTTCTGTAGTCTTAAATTATGAACTCCAATGTTATTATCAGCATGGCAGGACGACGCGGAGGCACCTCAGGACCACGCGGAGATAGGCCAGGACGATCTGTGTTCTTAGGTAGGCAGAGAGCTCCGTTACAGGAGGATGGCTCTGGACCATCGTCTGACCCGAGCACTCTATTGTACCATACGGTCTCAGGTCCTGGTGGCAGTGCACCTGCGACGAGCAGTTCCAGGCTTGCTGATCCTACTACTTCCCCTAGCCTTCCTAGCGCTGACAGCAGCATGGCGGGTGGGGAGCAGGTGGAAGAGGTAGTCCCTACTCCCGCCCGTCCCGCCCGGGCGGATCCATACCAGAGCGACCCTCCATGCGCACCTCAGGGCGAGACGAGGATAGAGATTTGGACCGATGGTCCTACGAAGTAAGTTAAATCAATATTTTATGCATGTTTGTATATCTATATATATTCATTAATACGTCGGTTATCGTTGTATACAGATATCGTCCCTCGTCGGTACAGAGAGCGTTGGGCACCTTTCTAAGGTCCAACTATGGGGGTCCGTGGATCAACTACTCGGATGCCTCGGAAGAGAGGAAGGCATTCTGGTTTGCCCACTTCAAGGTAACTAAAGATAGTTAATTTAGTATGATTAATATAATTTTAAGCATTTTTTAGAACTTATTATTTTAATTTGTAATTCTTATAGAGGACTTATTTTTATCCACCACACCGGGCCGAGCAGATTGAGAGGCAGTTTCCTGCCGTCGTCGCCAAGTTGATCCGTGATGCAATTGATGATCAGAAAAAATGTCACTGTTCCGGAAAGCAGATTGCTGGTTGGATCACACCTGACCAGTGGACCATAATGAGGGCTCGATTTGAGGAGCCCGAGTACAAAGAGCGGTCGGAGAAGGCGAAGGCGGCTAGGACGATGGCCGAAAAATGGTGTGGTGGATCGATTCCTATGACGGAGCAATTCCGTCGTCTGGCATGTAATTTATTGTAAAATATAAGATTTTGTTGATAGTAGGAGTATATAATTTTCTATTTTACTAAAGAATAAAATATAACAAACACGCAGGTGAAGAGGGGTGAGGACGCAAACATGGTGACCGTCTTCCTGGCCACCCATCGGAAGGACGGGAAGCTCATCGACGACCGGGCTACTCAGAGCTATGTAAGTACTAATTTAGATTTCGTTAATTTTTAACACAACTTGAAGAATATACAGATAACCATATACTTAATAATAATTAAATATTTTAGACATTTATTAGGCTAATTTAGGTAAGTACTGATGTATAGAGATGCACAATGATTTCTAGGAAGAGTATGTTAGGCTACGTGATGAGCGTGCGAGTGCTAGTGCACAGGCAGAGGGAGGGGTTGGTACATCGCAACCCTCTCCGCCTCAGTCGGAGGACGAGCTCTGGAAGACCGCTGTTGGTGGTCTTCAGAGGGGTACGTACTACGGTATGGGGTCCTACGGCACATTTGTTGTGACGCAGGCATCCAGGGCTCCCTCTTCCAGTGCGCATTCACAGTCGTCACAGGCCGAGTCATCCCGAGTCGAGGAGACCATTGTCCACTAGATTGCTGAGCTGTGCGACGATATGCTGAGGAGGATTGCTGAGCAGCAAGGGCCTCAGGCGCAAGAGGACGTTGCGTCGGTCACCGCACGCTTTGACGAGCTCGAGCGCACCGTACAGCAAGTACAGGGGACACAGGAGTCCATTCACGACACCATTACCAGGATAGCGACTTGCATGGAGCAATACAGCGCCAGACTCCGAGCCCTAGAGGAGACGCGGACGCACCCATCTCCAGCGGTTACACTGCCTCCTTCTCAAGCGGTTGCATTGCCTCCTCCTTCATCGTCGTCGGTGGTTCTTACACCGGAGCAGTATACTTACCTTCTTTCCATGAGCGGTGATGCTCCTCCTGATCAGTCGTAGTCGGCATATACATTGTTGTGTGATGGCCCATTGTTGGGTCTTTTATGTGGTTATACATACATTATTCTTATGTGGACACATTATGTTTGACATTGTTACAAATTTTCATAAATCTGTGTTGATTGATGAGATTGTGTTTCAAACGTGTTCGTGATTGTGTGTATATGTGTTGTTTGATACTGTGTTCGTGATACACCGTCGTTGTTGTAACAAATGGTGCTACAAATTCTGCAAATGCTGCAAATTCTGCAAATGCTGCAAATGGTGTAAATTTTTTTTTAATATTAGCGACGTTCAGCGACTATCAGTGACGTCGAGCGACGATATAAACGTCGCTAAGTACGTCGCTAACTTTAATGAGTACCGTCGATGATCGTCACTAAACGTCGCTACATAGAACGTCGCAAAACGTCGCTATATGTCGGTAATATAGTGACGTTAAAAAGTCGCAGAACGTCGACATTTGGCTCTAAAGCCAGGTCAGCATCGATGCATGTCAAGTCGCTCAACGTCGCTAGTATACGTCGGTAAATGATGACGTTTTACGTCGCTGGCAGTCGCTAAATTAGCGACATGTCCGCGTCGCTAAAGTACGTCGCAATAGCGACGTATTGCGACGTTTTCTTGTTTAGCGAATAGGTTAATCGCGACTACTTGAAAACGTCGCTAAATTCGTCGCTAATAGAAATTAGCGACGTATTTTCCATATTTAGCGACGTCTTGACGCGTCGCTGATTTGACATATTTTAGTAGTGTAGGAATGACCTGGACACCGTGGGCGATTGTGTTTGTACAAATAAACCAGTACTATCTTGCATCATGTCTAGGATAGGGATCCCTGAGTACCACGGTCAGGGATACCTACTGTAATTGACTAAGGCTAATAAACTAGAATAATTCAGTAGTCATGAAGAAATTTCCCAGCTACAGGCAATCCCGTTATCTGGGCGCATTCAGTGGACTTGTAGCCTACCGATGAGTAGGGCACATTTCCAGCACACTGTCACGTGTTGCATCCTTCATAAACGGACATTCGACTTGGATAACCCGGATGGTCTGCAGGACTTGTGGCTGTTGGAATAATCTCATTTCATCTTGCTAGTTACTAGGCTTGTGATAACCCTAGTTAGTTAAAGTATCAAGCCGTACTTATTGCTTGGCCGTGATTGATTGAATGGAGTCCAGCCCAGTCTAGTTTATCATGATCCTGTACAAGATTGTATTATGACATAATTTCTTGTATCGATAAATGATGGGATACCAAGTTCTGTTCAGATGAAGGGTTACAACCCCGGTCCTTGTTTGGTTTAAGGGTTGTAACTTGGCTATCTGAATAGTTCCGTGGTTATCTTATCATATATCGTCCTGCTTATTGTGCCTGCCTTAACAATAAAGATAAGGGGTCCAGTTCTGTTCAGGCGAAGGGTTACAACCCCGGTCCTTGTTTGGTTTAAGGGTTGTAACCTGGCTCCCGGAGCAGTTCTGTGTCCTCTCTTCGTTTATTATCTTATTGTAACCCCAGACCTTGCTCGTCATGTTTTACTTATTTCAGTGGCATGATTATTTATACTGGCCTTAACAATAAAGATCAGGGGTCCAGTTCTGTTCAGGCGAAGGGTTACAACCCCGGTCCTTGTTTGGTTTAAGGGTTGTAACCTGGCTTCCAGAGCAGTTCTGTGTCTTCTCTTTATTTATTGTCTTGTTATCTTACCAATGGTATTTAAGACGGGTTTCTATTCAGGTGAAGGGTTACAACTTCGGTCCTTGTTTGGTTTAAGGGTTGTGACCTGGCTACTTGAATGGTTCTCTCGTACTCAGTTTACTGTTGTTATCTATATTATTATCAGTTCTTTATTTATTATCTTTAATATTTTATTGTAATATACTGGTTTTAGTTCCTAAGTGAAGCCTCCTTTGTGGCACTTGCTCTTTCTGGGGTCTAACCCAGCTGGTTTTGTATGGCCAGATATCGGAGCAGCACCAGAGGATCTACCTACCTTCCAGCCAGATGGTGAACACCAGGCGTAACCCTGGCAATGAGTGGGTTTCTTTTGTTCTCCCACTTTATTATAAAATTATTCTTTTGAGGCATTTAGCCGGCGAGTACGTGTTAGCTCGTATTGCACCTTTATTTACTGTCTGCCTACGGGCTGTAACATGATTGACAGATCCTAGGGTTGATCATGTATGACTGAAACTCTTGCTAGTCCTGACATTTTGTACGACTAGCTTCATGATCATCCGAATATGTAATGTATGGGACGCCTTGCTATTATATATTTAGTGCTCTGACATCTTGTATACTGTTACTACTTGCTTGAGATTGAGACAATCGGCTTGTTCATGACCATAGGCGACTGTTGGATTGTAGTTAAACCCTCATGTATCTAGACAGCCGTGACCGTATAGCGAGGTGGGTTGCACTTTAATATACGTAGCTGGCTATGTACGCCTCCGCTCTCCAGTATTCTGGTTCAGGGGCGTGACATGGTTTTAGTGGTGGCCCATGCAGGTCTTATGAATCAAGATATGTGAGGGTTTACCGAATAGATGTCTCAATCAGTACTCGCCTTTGATCTCTACTCATATCCTCTTGATCCCTGAAAATCTTGACCTAATCATATGCTTGTATCATTGATCTGTTCTGGTCCTTCTTTATTGTTCCCTATGTCGTCTTCTTCAGCGACATTGTTCCTGGACCTGCCGATCAGCAAGGCGGAGCACCTCCCGCGGACCAGCAGCAACCTGGAGATCAAGCCCAGCACTCAGGAGTAGCCTCTAGAGTCGTGCCCACCGAAGGAGAACCACCAGTTCAGCCCGTCCAGCCAGCAGAGCCTAATGATGGCACTTTGATAGGTCTCATCAGGATGCTATTAGCTTCCCAGGATCGGCGAGGAGATGCCTTGCACCAGGCGGTGGCAGATGCTTTGACCAGAGGAGGTCATTAGAGTAATAGCACGGCCAATAGCTTCAAGCGCTTGAACCCTTCCTTCTTCGACGGCAGTGAAGATGCGATCGCTGCAGATGCATGGCTTCAGGACACAGAGGTGATTCTAGAAGCAGCCAGGACCCCAGAGATCGAGAAGGTAGCGGTAATGCGCCTGCAGTTGTTGGATCTTGCCCGCAGCTGGTGGGCAGCACAGGCCGATGGATTAGTGGTCCCTATTTCATGGGCCGTATTCAGAGAGAGATTCCAGACCAAGTATTTTGATGCTGTAGCTCGGTATGATCTACAGACGAAGTTCACCAATCTGAAGCGGATGGGCAGGA
This sequence comes from Iris pallida, assembly GCA_029216955.1. Lineage (NCBI taxonomy): Eukaryota > Viridiplantae > Streptophyta > Magnoliopsida > Asparagales > Iridaceae > Iris > Iris pallida. Next base: position 8,695,600 of record JANAVB010010794.1, on the reverse strand, counting down.
CGGTCGATGGATATGCGGCCGATTTTTCCAGGCTCAGTCGGTTTGCTCCCACTTTGGTGGCAACCGAGTTTGATAGAGCCCAGCGGTTCCAACAGGGGCTCCACCTGGAGATTTTGTTGGCAGTTGAGCAGTTTGAGCATCAGACTTTTGATACGGTATTGAGAGCAGCCCGGAGGTATGAGTATACCTCCCAGAGGATCGTGGATAGGACCGGAGGTCGGAAGCGATCCCACAGCCAGATGAATCAGTCTTCAGCACCAGTCCCGGCGGCCAGGGCTTTGACCATTGGAGCTCCGAGGCGGGCGGCCTCAGTGACGTCGGTTCAGTATTCCGCCCCGACGCACCCTCAGCAGCAGAAGCAGAAGCAGTCTTCCGCAGTGGGATGTTCACACTGCGGGAAGCCAGGGCATGTGGTATCAGAGTGTCGTAGAGCACAGGGTTTGTGCTTGGTTTATGGTGCTCTGGACCACAGGGTTGGGAATTGCCCGAACAGGGGGAGTTCATCGGCCTTCTCTAGTCCTTCAGTTAGAGGACCAGTACCAGTCCAGCAGCAGCAGCAGCTGCAGTACCCGTTTCCGAGGCCATTGCCGACGCAGGCCCAGGCATTCCAGCAGCAGAGACTGCAACAGTATGCCCAAGCCCAAGCCCTGATCCAGAGCAGGCAGAGGAATTTTTAGCAGAGGGGACCCGTACCCATAGGACATGGTCAAGTGCTGGCTTTGACCATGGAAGAAGAAGGGATAGCACCAGGTGAGGTAGTGGCAGGTACTATTCTCGTCAACACCTTTCCAGCTTCAGTATTATTTGATTCTGGTGCCTCGCATTCATTTATGTCTGTACGATTCGCGACACGAATAGGATTGGAGCCTGAGTCATTATCAGTGAGGCTCAATATACTTACTGGTAACGGACTAGTGGGAGTAGATAGAGTATTTTCCTCGTGTCGGATCGTAGTTAACGGTAGGGAATTCCCCGCTAGATTGATAGAGTTTCCGATGGCCGATTATAATGTGGTCTTAGGGATGGATTGGTTGAGGGACCAGTATGCTAGGATAGACTGCCACATTGGCAGGGTTATTTTTAGCATTCCAGGCGAGCCAGAGTTTTCCTTCTTCCGAGGCGAAGTTGAACCTTCTCCTCCAGTGTTGCGGATGGCAGTAGCAGTAGTGCAGTTACCTCGGATAGTCGAAGAGTTTCCAGATGTTTTCCCCGAAGAGCTTCCAGGGATGCCGCCAGAGCGGGAGATCGAGTTCACCATCGACTTGATTCCCGGAACAGCCCCAGTGTCAGAGAGAGTCTATAGGATGGCACCGTCAGAATTAGAGATATTGTACAAGATGATTGAAGAACTCAGAACCAAGGGATTCATTCGTGCTAGTGGATCGCCTTGGGGAGCCCCGATGCTTCTTATGAAAAAGAAGGATGGTACGTCCAGATTATGTATAGATTATCGTACCTTGAACTCAGTGACAATCAAGAACAGATATCCTCTCCCGAGGATAGATGACTTGTTTGATCAACTCAAGGGGGCATAAGTGTTCTCGAAGATCGACTTGCGGTCAGGTTACCATCAGATCAGAGTTAGAGAGCAGGACATCCCGAAGACAGCTTTCAGATCCCGGTATGGGCATTGGGAGTTCCTTGTCATGCCCTTTGGAGCAACCAATGTGCCGGCTGTATTCATGGACCTCATGAATCGTATCTTTATGCCTTATTTGGATCAGTTCGTGATTGTGTTTCTAGACGACATCCTGTCTACAGAAAAAGTGAAGCAGAGCATGAGCAGTATCTCAGAGTTGTTCTTCAGGTTTTCCGAGTGCACCAGTTGTATGCCAAGTTTAGTAAATACGAGTTCTGGCTCGATCGTATTTCGTACTTGGGTCATATCATCACCAGAGGAGGAGTAGAAGTGGATCCCCAGAAGATTGTGGCCATTGAGACATGGCCAGTGCCTAGCACGGTTGCAGAAGTTCGCAGTTTTCTTGGATTGGCCAGCTACTATCGACGATTTGTTTCAGACTTTGCTCGGATCTCAGCGCCATTGACCCAGTTGACCCGCAAGGATGTGCAGTTTGCTTGGACAGCAGAATGTCAGGATTCTTTTGAGAAGTTGAAGCGAGGCTTGATGACGGCACCCATTCTCACACTTCCAGATGGAACTGGAGGATTCTCAGTATATTGCGATGCTTCAGGCAGAGGTCTAGGATGTGTTCTGATATAGCATGGAAAGGTAATAGCTTATGCGTCACGGCAACTTCGTGATCATGAGAGGAATTATCCAACCCATGACTTAGAGTTGGCGGTAGTAGTGTTTGCACTTAAGTTGTGGAGGCTCTACTTGTACGGAGATAGGGTGGAGATTTTTACCGCCACAAGAGCCTGAAGTATGTTTTCATCCAGAAGGATCTTAACATGCGTCAGAGAAGGTGGCTAGAGCTACTTGTGGATTATGATGTCAACCTGCTATATCACCCAGGAAAGGCCAACGTCGTTGCAGATGCATTGAGAAGGAGAGCCAGAGTTTATTTCCTAACAGCGCAACCAGAGCTGTTAGCAGATCTTCAGAAGATGGGCATAGAAGTTGTCCTTCCTACCAGTGTGGCATTGATGGTCAGCATGCAAGTTCAATCCACTATAGTCGAGAGGATCCGGATAGCGCAGTCAGCAGATTCCAAGCTTCAGCGACTCAGAACAGAGTGTGAGGCAGGATGATGACCAGAGTTATGTATCCATGAAGACGGTACACTTCGACATGGAAAGCGTCTTTGTGTACCCATTGGAGATATCAGACAGGAGATCATGACGGAGGCTCACAGTTCGCAGTATTCCATTCATTCCGACGGTACGAAGATGTACCGTGATATTCGTCAGCACTTTTGGTGGAATGGCATGAAGAGGAAGATAGCCCGGTTTGTCTCTCGATGTTTGGTTTGCCAACAAGTTAAAGCTAAACATCAGAGGCCAGCTGGACTACTTCAGCCCTTGCCAATTCCAGAATAAAAGTGGGAGCATATAACCATGGATTTTGTGACTGGATTGCCTAGATCCCCGGCTGGCAGAGACGCTATTTGGGTTGTCATAGACAGGCTCACGAAAGTGGCTCACTTTCTTCCGTTCAAAGTTGGTCAGTCGACGGCTCAGCTAGCGGAGATATATCTCCGGCAGATCGTCAAGATTTACGGTGTACCGGTCAGTATCACCTCGGACAAAGATTCCAGATTTACGTCGCATTTTTGGCGTAGCCTGCAAGAGAGTTTGGGGACTCGCCTCCAGTTCAGCTCAGCTTATCACCCGCAGACAGATGGCCAGTCAGAACGCACGATCCAGACTCTCGAAGACATGTTCAGATCTTGTACACTCGACTTCGGTGGTTCGTGGGAAGATCACCTGCACCTGGTGGAGTTCTCGTACAACAACAGTTTTCAGGCCAGTATCCAGATGGCACCGTTCGAGGTACTGTATGGTAGGAAGTGTCGATCCCCGCTAGCATGGGACGATATCGGAAAAAGACAGATGCTCGGTCCAGAAATGATTGCTCAGACCGTTGAAGTGGTCAGGAGAGTCAGAGATCATCTTCGAGTTACCCAAGATCGCCAGTGTCATTGGGCCGATTCTCATCGACGACCCCTTGAATTCTCGATCAGCGACCATGTATTCCTGAGGATTTTGTCTAACCGTGGTGTCATTCGTTTCGGCGTACGGGAAAAGCTTAGTCCTAGGTATATAGGGCCGTTCGATATTCTGGAGCGAGTAGGTGATGTGTCTTATCGTCTCGCTCTTCCGCCGTAGCTAAGAGAGGTGCATGACGTGTTCCATATATCTCAACTACGACGGTATATTCCAGACCCGAGCCATATCCTGGATCATTCGGAATTGGTTGTTGGTACCAACCTTTCGTATGAGGAGAGGCCCGTGTCTATATTGGACCGGAGAGAAAAGAAACTCAAGAACAAGACTATTAGTTTAGTCCGAGTTGCTTGGGGTCATCACTCTTTGGGTGAGTCAACGTGGGAGCGTGAGGATGATATCCGATCGTGATATCCCGACCTGTTTGACTCGTAAGGTATAATGTCTTTCTTATGCCTTATGCTTTCAATTCTTTGCTTGAATAAATGACTGCATGATAGACTGCTTGTTATAGCTTACGATTATTATAGCTTGTCTTTGCAATTCTAGCCTCTTGATTAAATTCCGAGGACGGAATTCTTTTAAGGAGGGTAGAGTTGTAATGTATGTAGTTCGTATTACGTATCTTGGAATACGTGTACGTATTTTCTCTTGTGTTGCATATCTCTTGGCTTGGCTCGGTTTATTCTGGGTTGGTTCGGCTAGGCTTGGGTTGCCTTGGTTCATCATGAACCAAGGGGAGAACCCCTACCTACCACCCCCATCATCCTTTATTAACCCATTTCTTCATTCTCTCTCTTCATTATTCTTCTTCTTCTTCTCCACATTTACTCTTCCACCTACCAGGGAAGAGAGCTAGGCAAGTGCAAACTTTCTTCATGATGGATCTCATGTTTTATTGTTCCATTCTCTTCCTTATTAGATTCTAAGCCTCTTTAGAACTGGAAGTTTTCGGTTTTGATGGTTATATTTTTTTAGATCTAAGTTTTAAGTTCCTTCTTATTTAGTTTTCTTGGTTTTTATCTCTAAAAACTTGGTATTTCCAAAAACTAGTGGTTCCATGTTGTAGAGAATTCAATTTCATGCAGTTTTGGCTTTTGTTTCGCTTGATTTCGACTTCGGATGAGGAAGTTATGGCCATGGCAAGTTTTCGAAACTTTCATGGCTGAACTTGCTGTTTGGGGACGATGAACCCCATGCGCCGGGAGGCAATGCGCCAGGAATCCCATGTGCCGATTTATGCAGGAATCCCATGCGCCGATTGCGCAGGAATCCCATGCGCCGATTTGCGCAGGAATCCTATGCGCCGATTGTGCAGGAATCCCATGCGCCGATTGTGCAGGAATCCCATGCGCCGATTTGTGTAGGAATTCCATACGTCGATTTGTGCAGGAATCCCATGCGCCGATTGCGCAGGAATCCCATGCGCCGATTTGTGCAGGAATCCCATGCGCCGATTGCGCAGGAATCCCATGCGCCGATTTGTGCAGGAATCCCATGCGCCGATTGCGCAGGAATCCGATGCGCCGATTTCTGCAGGAATCCCATGCGCCAATTTGTGCAGGAATCCCATGCGTCGGAATTGCTCTATTTCGCTGTTTTTGTAGATCTTTTCCTTGGCTTCAAGAATATGTCACTAGTTGTTTTATGAAAGTTTCTCTCATTCATGATAAGGTAAGAATAGAACACGATAGTGGCCCGCCGTGGCGCACTCTTAATAAGTAAACTGACATGATGTATCTCGACAAGCTCTTACGACAGCTAGCCTGACATGACAAGTAGGAATGACCTGGACACCGTGGGCGATTGTGTTTGTACAAATAAACCAGTACTGTCTTGCATCATGTCTAGGATAGGGATCCCTGAGTACCACGGTCAGGGATACCTACTGCAATTGACTAAGGCTAATAAACTAGAATAATTCAGTAGTCATGAAGAGATTTTCCAGCTACAGGCAATCCCGTTATCTGGGCACATTCAGTGGACTTGTAGCCTACCGATGAGGAGGGCACATTTCCAGTACACTGTCACGTGTTGCATCCTTCATAAACGGACATTCGACTTGGATAACCTGGATGGTCTGCAGGGCTTGTGGCTGTTGGAATAATCTCATTGCATCTTGCTAGTTACTAGGCCTGTGATAACCCTAGTTAGTTAAAGTATCAAGCCGTACTTATTGCTTGGCCGTGATTGATTGGATGGAGTCCATCCCAGTCTAGTTTATCATGATCTTGTACAAGATTGTATCATGACATGATTTCTTGTATCGATAAATGATGGGATACCAAGTTCTGTTCAGATGAAGGATTACAACCCCGGTCCTTGTTTGGTTTAAGGGCTGTAACTTGGCTATCTGAATAGTTCCGTAGTTATCTTATCATATATCGTCCTGCTTATTGTGCCTGCCTTAACAATAAAGATCAGGGGTCCAGTTCTATTCATGCAAAGGGTTACAACCCCGGTCCTTGTTTGGTTTAAGGGTTGTAACCTGGCTCCTGGAGCAGTTCTGTGTCCTCTCTTCGTTTATTATCTTATTGTAACCCCAGACCTTGCTCGTCATGTTTTACTTATTTCAGCGGCATGATTATTTATACTGGCCTTAACAATAAAGATCAGGGGTCCAGTTCTGTTCAGGCGAAGGGTTACAACCCCGGTCCTTGTTTGGTTTAAGGGTTGTAACCTGGCTTCCAGAGCAGTTCTGTGTCTTCTCTCCATTTATTGTCTTGTTACCTTACCAATGGTATTTGAGACGAGTTTCTATTCAGGTGAAGGGTTACAACCTCGGTCCTTGTTTGGTTTAAGGGTTGTGACCTGGCTACTTGAATGGTTCCCTCGTACTCAGTTTACTGTTGTTATCTCTATTATTATCAGTTCTTTATTTATTATCTTTAATATTTTATTATGATATGCTAGTTTTAGTTCCTAAGTGAAGCCTCCTTTGTGGCACTTGCTCTTTCTGGGGTCTAACCCAGCTGGTTTTGTATGGCCAGATACCGGAGCAGCACCAGAGGATCTACCTACCTTCCAGCCAGATGGTGAACACCAGGCGTAACCCTAGAAATGAGTGGGTTTCTTTTGTTCTCCCACTTTATTGTAAATTTATTCTTTTGAGACGTTTAGCCGGCGAGCACGTGTTAGCTCGTATTGCACCTTTATTTACTGTCTGCCTACGGGCTGTAACATGATTGACATATCCTAGGGTTGATCATGTATGACTGAAACTCTTGCTAGTTCTGACATTTTATACGACTAGCTTCATGATCATCCGAATATGTAATGTATGGGACGCCTTGCTATTATATATTTGGTGCTCTGACATCTTATATACTGTTACTACTTACTTGAGATTGAGACAATAGGCTTGTTCATGACCATAGGCGACTGTTGGATTGTAGTTAAATCCTCATGTATCTAGACAGCCGTGACCGTATAGCGAGGTGGGTTGCACTTCAATATACGTAGCTGGCTATGTACGCCCCCGCTCTCCAGTATTCTGGTTCAGGGGCGTGACACCGGCTGATAGAAAACTATGATACCAAGATGAATAGTCCAAATGGCTTGTGGCGCCAGCGACCGGTGCATATAGATTAAGTTGGCTCGATTTCAGAAATCCGCGTGCGAGGCCTTGCATTGAAACAAGTAATCTGAGGAAGCTGAACATGCTAAGTAACTGAATGAAATGTATCTGAACAACGCTCGAGTATAACACATCCTGACAACTTGAGTAAGATGAACAATTGAGTAACTGAATGAACATCTGAACAAAGCTTTTGAGTATAACATATCTTGACAAATTTGAATACTTCGTTAACCTGAGGCAAGAACACGCCCTTGACACACTTGAATGCTTATACAAATTTGTTAAGTCTTTACGTATAATATGTTGGCTAACTTGGTTTACCTTGGACAGGAAAGATCGTATGGTAAGTATGGTAAGTTGCGAATGCTATTCACATGCGACGCTTGATATCGGTAACACGGGATAGGCCTTATATTATATGCCGTGAAACTGATCCTAAGACAAGATTAGAAAGACAACAACTGATAGATGGTGCATGAAATATATCGAACATGTTTGGTAATGATAGCGAATGGGCGAGCTAGCCTCCCTACCAGTACATAACAATGTACTGAAAACCACATAGATTGTTTGCAGGGTCCGGGAGAACCTAATCGGGTACGGAAATTTCCCTCGAACATGCTAAAGCACGGAGCTAACTCTGAAGCCTTGGAGCGTTGCTAAGGAACTGAAGCACCATATACAGGATATAATGTATCGGAGCATCGCCATGTATCATCACATGTTGTAAGCCGCTTGGCACACCTTTTATGTTTAGAAAGAGAGAGAGAGAGCTTGATCAATTTGTAATATCGGCCTAGCGCCGCTTGTAATACTTCTTGAATATCAATAAAGAGATTGATTTTGTATCTAATTGTGTTCATTTATCTTCCCTGTAAATGGGACACTCTATGCGACTCAGTGGCCTAGCCTTTGTCACGCCCCGCACCCGCAGGAGCGATCGTCCTCGCTAAGGCGTGATGTCGCACGGGCCTAGGTTGCGTCCGAGCAAGGCTATGTCCGGAAACGGTCGATTTGAGCTAGGCCACAGAGTCGCACAGAGGGTCCCCATTTGCAGCGGAATGTAAATGAACGCAAATTGAAGTGAATTCAAACTCTTTATTGATTTTCAAAAAGTTTACAAGCGGCGCTAGGCCGATATTACAAATCGCTCAAGCTCTCTCTCTCTGAAACATAAAAAGGTGTGCCTAGTGGCTTACAAGATGGAATGATTCATGGCGATGTTCCGATACATTATGCCCTGTATATGGTGCTTCAGCTCCTTGCAATGCTCCAAGGCTCCAGAGTAGCTCCGTGCCTTAGCACGTTCAAGGAAAGCTCCGCATCCAACGACATCTCCTGCGTCCTGCAAGCAAACTGTAGGGTTATCAGAACATTGTTATGTACTGGTGGGGAGGCTAGCTCGCTCACAATGCTATCATTACCAAACACGTTCTATTTACTTTTGTGCACCGTCTATCATTAATTGTCTTTCTAATGTTGTCTTAGGATCAGTTTCATGGCATATTTCATAACCTATCTCGTGTTGCCGAATTCGAGTGTTTGTATGGAAATACATGCATGACTTACCCATACTTACCGTCCGGCCTTCCCTGTCCAAAGCAAACCAAGTTAGTCAACAATTCATATGTAATAACTTAACGTGATTCCCGTAAACATTCAGTGTCGAAGGCGTGTCCTTGCCTCAGATTCTAGCGCATCGTAGACATGTTTTCTAACTCATTTTGCATGAAGTACTCTTTATCATTTGGTATGTTACATTCAAGCCTGTTCGGAAGGCGCTTCATTCAGTTAACTTAGACTACTTTGTTTCAATGCAAGGACTTGTACGTGGATTGCCACCAGCAAAGCCTACTTAATCTATATGTACCGGTCGCTGGCACCACAAGCCATTTTGGACCCTTTCTCCCTTAGGTAATTTCTCAATCATACCTTACGGCTGGAACACCTTGATAGTCTCTTGAAATACTCCCGCACTTACGTCTTCTGGGTGGCCAAGCCCGCACCCAAGTAGCCCGTAAGCCCCTTTGATTCCGCCTAGGCCGACCATGATCCTCCCTTTGATCATGCCGCGGAATCCCTTATGTCTTCCACCTCCCGTATACGAGGGATTGTCCACGACCATTTCGTATTGTTTGTCATTTTAACTTAACGGCTGTCTCCGAGCCGTAGGCTAACCCTTAGCCATAATGCGTTATCGACCAGGTTGGCGTCTGTGCAGCGCGGGTAGCCCATTGCACGTGCCCGTCATACCTGTCGCTAACCATTCATTTCTTTCTTATCTTTTATTCATTCGTTCTTCTCTTTCTTTCACTTGTCCGTTCGTTCATTGATTCATTCACACATTCATTCATTCATTCGTTGATTCATTCTTTCACTTATTCGTTCATTCTTTCATTCATATATTATATAACTCCCCGTACGGGAGTCGCCTTGGCGATCCATCGGTCCCGAAGTCTTTCAATGTTGCTATACTCTACTCGAAACGACTATGTCGATAGTCTTCTGGTTCATTGTTGTAAACTATTCATTGTTTCATTGTTTGAACGCATAAGAGACTTGAACGTAAGCTTGTGCCTTAGCACGAGCGTGGAGCGTGGTGCGAGAGTTCTCACATTTTCTATGTTCTTTTCCATATTCTAAACAAGCATACAAGATGGGATTATTCCCTTAGCTAGGTGCGTTGAGCCATTTATTAGCATGCGCGGTGTTATCGCCTAGCGATTCTAGCAATAGTGTCCGTATTGTTATGTGTCTAGGCTAAGCAAAGACGGGTTCATCGGAGCCACCCACCTTAGCGATGTTTGCATCGGCTGAACGATACTCCGAGCGCGCCTTGGAAAGTCTAAGTCTGGATTTCTCTTGACGGGACAATGTAAGCCTTGCATCGATTCTTTATCAGGTCGATGCCAACTCTTCGGGTCGACGGCTCGTTTGAGTCGTTGCACTTGCCGTTTGATCGGTGTTCTGCTAGGGCGGAGCGGGTCATTACATAACAAGTCTCATCCTCGAGACTTCCTGAGTGCAGGTCATCCTATCGTTCCTTAACTCATGTCGTGTACATATCTTAGACAATTCCTATCGAATGGCTCACTACAAGCAATATTGGTTTTGACGGCGTGCAAAGTATGTCGTAAAAAGTTTTTACGACGTTCAATGTATGCCGCAGTGAAAGCCGTATTTGCCTGCGTCGTAAAAAGTCACTAGTTTTTACGGCATACAATGTATGCCGTGAATACACTGTTTGTACGGCATGCCATGGATGCCGTGTATACACAATAAATTACGATATTTCTTGTATGTCGTGGAAAATATAAACTAGACATCAATTACAGCTTAAAATTTGGAGCCGACAATTACGATAAAATAACATAAATGATATAGGTTTCCCAAGAAGAACCAAAACATAAAAAAGAATCTCAAAACCATAAAGAAAGAATGATTATGCATAGAGGAACTTAAAACCAAGAAAGAGCAACAATAGTGTGTAGAATAACAATTTTCATATCATACAATACAGCAAGACTTGATAGAATATAGATATTGTGGAATATCAGAGCAAAAAGAAACCATTTGCTACTATAAAGCATATACAAGTAGATAAGAAAGAAAAAACACCTTTTCTAGATGAAGAATGTGAGAAAAAAATGAGGATCGCAAGGATAATGAAAAAAACTTCCTAAACCATGTACAAGTAGAGAAGAAGAAAAAAAAAACATTTTCTAGGTGAAGAATGTGAGGGAATAAAATAAGGACAACAAGGATAATGAAAAAAAAATTCCTATGGATTATAATGATATGTTAGAAGAAATATAAGATAAAAGAGACAAGAAACAGGTGACTGTTAAAGCAATGGTAGGAAAATTATTTTTGTCTCTTTTGACTTGGATGAATTAGCACCCTTGTTTCTTACCCTTTTTATGGCATTTTTCCTATCTAACATAATCTGATAACTACAACACAAGCCATTATAAGTACATGGTTAACTAGCAATCTTAGGAAGAATTAGGCAAAAAAATGACAGGCAGCCAAACACTATATTTGCAACACAGTTGCAACAACAAATAATACATGTAACAAATATTGCATCGCACCAAACACTATAAGCCAAAAATGACTTCCATATCACTTAACGCATTTATTACACCACTTCCTCCAGTTCTTTCTCATTAAATCTTATAAAGTTTTTATAGCAACATAAGTTGCTACTTGCAACAAGTATCCTAACTGTGCATTATTCAAACATTGGGTTCCTAAATCTTGTAGCATCTTTTACAGGCAGCCAAACACTATATTTGCAACACCACTTGCAACAACAAATAATACATGTAACAAATGTTGTATGACATTTCCATTTATGGGCAACCAACAGCCCCTTATTTCTATGTAAATGCAATTATCTTATTCCAGCAAGTTAACTTGTATGTGTTATTTCTTGGTTGATGGTCTGTGGATGCTTCTTCATTCACCTTAGCCCTTTTTTTTACTCGTAATATGAGTTCATTGTGGTTGTTGTTCAACACATCTGCAGTTTAAGTTGTGGCTTCTGCAAAAATGTAGTTTGATCGCCCTAAACTCATTATCTTTCTACTGCTGCCTTTTTGAAGATTGTCTATGAGTAACTTTAATGCTGCCCAGTGATCCTTTTGGTTAGTATCTGTCTAATGTCTCGCCTTCTTTTCATTTAGGAAGATCATCTTTGTGACAAACTAACTTATATCTGTCTCACGTATCAACTTTGTATCTTATTGGGCTTCTTCATTGCATCTAGCTGTCATTTCATTTAGGAAGATCAACTTTGTATCAGCTTGTTTTAACTTTAGTTTAAGTCTATACTATCCCTACATGACATTAACTTGTATACATGGAATCTGTTTTTTCATATGTTTGTGGGGCTTTATACAAGAAACCTGTACATCCTCTGTTCTAGGTTCTAATCAATGCAATAGCGACCTTAAGATACAAAATATAATTATACACATTGTTTCCTTCAGAACTGGTTGTCTAGTTGTGTAGAGGCAAGAATAACATATACCTTTATTTAATTGTGTTAAGTTTAGGGAACTTAATTTTCCATGTACATATGCAGTTATCTGCATGTTTAAGTTAGTTTGTAAGGTCATTTGCAATGTTGTGGCTGGTAAACTTGCTTCAGGCTCTTCATATTCAAGATGTTTTGAGTTACTGCAGCCTTGTTTAAACTTTTAAGTAGAGGGCAGTTATGTTATATCTGTATGCTTCTTATCATTGTTTTCATTGTTCTCCAACATAATTCTCTTAAGATGTTATCACAAAAGCACCATTTAGCTCTACCTAAGCTGCTCAAGTTGGACACCTGATATTAATGAGGGGTGAGCAACTGACCACAGGCAACAAGTTTCATGGTTTTCCCCTCATTGTGTAGAACAACATAGCTTTTAGTGTTGTTTTCCACATTGTGCAAGTCTGATGAACTTAGTCGTGAGTGTTTTTATGGTGTCGTGCGACGGTAATTAGTGTATATGGTTATCAGGAAGGAGTATCCAGTTTAAAGGAAAGAGAGTCCAGATTTAATCCTAGCTGACGAGGTTCAGAGATAGAACCAAAGAGATAGTAGTCAATAGGATTCGACCCTGATTTCCAGGATCCGTTTTTTTTATATAATTAGGATTTAAGGTAGTAGACTATGACATTGCATCCCTCTGTATCTAATTGGATCCAAACAAGTATCTAATTGGATCCAAACAAACAGAGATTTCCAGGGTCCAAAATTTTGATATAGGAAGGACTTGGGGTTTCTTGCTATATCAAATCGGATCCGACAAATTAATAGTTTTGATACAATTATAAATTAAGTTGTGGATTATAGGAAACATGGCTACTTAAAGTACTTGAAGCTTCTATCTTAATGTGTAAACAGGTCATTTTTGTGATTTAGGTGGCGCTAATAAAGTAAATCTTGAACTCGTAATTGTACAAATTGTGAACTTATAGTTCATTAGAAGAGTTTCCCTTAGAAGCTTCATTTCTTTGTCTGCTGATGATCTTGAACATGGCAAGCTTCATTAACATCCTTTTTTTTCCTATATGAGTCGAATATTATAAGTTTCAGCCTTTGGGCTATTTGAGTGGATGTTGTTAGAGTTACAGTGCATATCCAATTACATAATACAATTAACAAAATTACTTTAGTAAGCTTTATACCTTGAGGTCTTGGAAACGCGCTTCTACTTTGGAAATCCCCAATCCAGCTTTGGTCAATTTGTTTCAGCATCAAAATAATAATCATCAACACAGCTTGCTACAACTTTATTAATAACAAAACGGACAAATAACTTTGAAACCAACAAAAAAAGAAAATTACCTTTCCACAAATTATCAAATCCTAAGGGACATTTTCACAAACAGACAGAGTGCGGCGTTAAGGTTTGCTATCCCGTGCATCAGCAGACAGAACGTCAACTTCGCATACTTGTCGATGCCGATGTGTATCATCCCTTCCAGCAGGTTAATGCAGCCGTTTGGCTTCAGAGGGTCGACCGGGTAAGTTTTCGGTGGTACAAATGGTGGAGGCATAGGAAGTGGGTTCTCGGCGATGGCTTAACGTACTATGGAGGCTGCGGGGGGGGATACGGGTCTGCAATTAGGGATGACAGAGGCCATGGTGACCGACGGCAGCAGGGCCTATGGATGATAGGCGGCCCCGGTGGCTGGACATAGCGAAGGGTGAACAAGGGATGAGGGGGTCCTAAAATTGTAAGGAGAAAGAAGAGAGAGAGGGGGGATAATACCAGTCGCCAGAGTTAAGACGTCTACTATCGTCGCCGTCGAGGCAGAAAATGAGAGCTGTCTAGGGCTCGGAGAAGAAGGAGAGGCATCGATGTAAGTGGGCATAGGCAGCACGGTAGCAGATGAGAGTCTTGTAGGCCAAGCGAAGGAGGAGGACCTTCTTGACGAGGCCGAGAAAGAGAGAGCTGAGAGTGAGAAGAGGAGAAGAAGAGGTCTGGAGTGAGTGAGCGATAAAAGATAGCGAGGGAAGGAGAGGGCTATCGAAATTTTTGAAGAAAAAGTGAAATATTTGGGTGCCTGTTTCTTTTCGCTATTTTTTTAATAGATTTTAGGACGTTCTGTGTATGCCATATTTAATATACACATTTATGGCGTTCAATGCATGCCGTAAATAGACATTACAAATTATTTTGGAATCTTTTACGGCGTCTAAGAAAATGCATGTCGTGAATTAGTTTTTACGACACACTATTTTATGCATGCCTTAATTTTAACGTCGTAAAAAGTCAATTTTCTTGTAGTGGCTTTACCGTTCGATGGTATCGAACTACACTCGGTTATCCTTCCAAGTTTTATGTTGCATGCGTTTGGTCGATTTTTATTGAATGACTTTTCATTTATTTTAGAGTTGATGGTACTTATTCAATTGCCGTGTTTCTTCAACTTGGTTGCTATTTTGTCGTGCCATGGGACTGTAATGGTCGCACGAGGTGCGTTGTAATTTATCGAACACGAGAGTCATAGGCTGAGGCAAACTCACTCATTCGTTCATGCGCATCACAACACCCACTTGCAGCTGCATTCGAGTTCATCATATCGCTGAGTTTGGATCGTGCACACATTCAAGGCGTCCTCCGAATGCGTACATTTCAACCAAGCTTAGCGATTAGCGAAGTCGGACAAGCTGCTCGTGATAGTTTCGATTTGTCGATCGTTTCACTAATTTTGATTTAAAACCGAACTCATGTGCATCTCACTATCGTTCGAGATGACTCGATTAGCTTCTCAAGCGTTCTTGTCCACGAAATCAGTATGATTTTTCTTAGCGGGGTCGACCAAGTCTAAGTAATTCCAGTCCAATTTAAGACCAAGTATTGCACTATCATTGAGTACGTCTTCCTATCAATGATTCAATTCGTTATCCCAACTTTACTTGTGCATCATCCATTCCTATTATTCACTTCGTTTGGGGCCAATCTCGTTGTCATTCACGCACACTCCCAGTTCTCGGTCCTACTCTAAGTCTTGTTGCCCCAAGTCTATCGTCCGTCCAGACGATACCGTAAACCACACAGGTTTAATCACTCGGCATAGGGTCGTCCGCCTATCCGCTAGGTCATCTCACCAGGTCATAGTTACAAGTCAAGTCCATGGCTTATCGTTCAAGGTCGTTACACGACGCTCGCCCCAAATTCTATGGTCAAACCATTTTATTCGTTTATACGGGAGTTTCTACCCAAGTTCGCTCCACTCAAAATTCTAAACATCAAGCAGCGTTCACCCTATTCACCTCAACACATTCTCCGTTCCAAGTCCGAGCTCGTTTAGGAAAGTCATCCTACGATAGATTGTCCTCAATCAAATCCTTGACATATCAATATCGTGCGTCCGCACTAACAATTATCCTAGTCTATCTCTTCAAGTATGTTTGATACAATTCACCTATCCATCCTATCCAATTCACGTAGTCGATCACAATGTCGTCTAGCCTTGCAATATATCGCGCCCCGATCTCACGCAAGTCTGATTATCCACGACGGACATGAATCACCATGTCAACGTTCCCGCAGAATAATCGTCATCATCGGGACGTAACTCTTGCGTTGAATCTAGACTTACTCATTTTCGATACGCAGATTGGTCTACTCAATCCTCAAGTTTTCTTATTCTTCAATCGCAAGTCCTAAAAATCCTTGAATTTACCTTCGCTTCAAACCACAAGTCGAAGCAATCAAAATTGCCATGTCAAGGTATTTCGAGTTCGATCATTCCCGCTGGACATGAATCACCATGTCAACGCTCGCGCGGAATGATCGTCCCAAATCCGACGTGACGCATGTACGAGGCTGGAGTTGCGCTCGCGCAAGACAAGATCGTTGTCGTTGTGGTTATCACCGAACAATCAGGTCACTTTCCTTCCTCATTCCAAACATTCATCTCTATCAAAATTTCTCCAACATAGTATCCTTCAAAATAATAACTTCTAACACGATCATCATTCATCGAATCAGAGTACCCCCGAGTTATCGTACATCGATCTTTGATACGCCTCAATACCATCGACGATGTACATAACCTGACGATCTTCTTTTTACAATGAATTTCGAGTCGTGCAATTTAATTCCTCAATTCATATTGTCTCATGCTAACTCTTTATTGAGCAACATCTATTCCAAATCCTTAGTCATTCTCGTATCTTCAAACCAACGTTTTCCATGCACGCTATCTTCCGATCGTGCTATCTTCGATCTCGTCCATGCGTATTTCACCTTAACTCAAGTTTCAATCCCTTCGACAAAATTCAAAATCGCATGCACGATCTTCTATGTTTCCTCGACCAAGACCTCCATTCGTTTCATCGTTCCGACTCTCGATTCAATCGTTTCGTAATTTGCACTACGCATTCTTAATTCGTCTGAACGATATCTTGTTTGAGACTATCTAAGTCAAAACCAACTAAGCGTTACTCGTTCTAAGGCTTTGCACGATATCATCTCTTGCCGACATACTCATTCTATCCGTAAATCCTTTAGTCTCGCTCGAACAATTTCTATGACGTCCATACACCACTCAGGGTTCGAGCAACTCGACTAGTCGTTGACGCTCACTCTTATTCCTCTCCGAACCTATCACATACACCACTCGGGGTCAAGTCATTCTATAAATCCTCAAAAGAACATTCGATTCCCATTCGATATGTTCAATCGCGCGTTCGTCCGTTTCTCAAAGTCTAAGAACCATTTCCCGCGTTCGCTTTAGCGTTGGTCAAATAGCGTCTCTATCAACATACGTTCTAAGTCTCACTTATTCTCGTCCGAGCGATAGTCGGTCTCGCTCGCAAACTCGTTCACACCAGAAGGTCTAGGTGCGCGATACTCGGCACAACTTAGCCTAAAGGCTGCGTGCATAATCATCCCGTTTGAACTATACTTCGGTCTCGCGTACTCGTTCGCTATTGTCAGTGTAAGGTTATTCAAGCATGCACTGCGTTTGCTAACTCCTAGCATTTGTTCCTTCCAACTCAAGTCCGTCGCGGTTTGGCACAAAGGCCTTCGTCTATCGATCCCGTTCAACCGAGTACTCATACGAGCTTTTGAAAATATTAGACTTATTGTATGGAACATTCCAAGGCACAACGAGAGAGAGCGTATACTTCTTTTATTTCAAAATGAGCTTTCAAAACTGAGAGAATCAAAATGAAGTCCAAGGACGTAAAGCCGTGCTTTGATACCAATCTGTCACGCCCCGCTCCCGCAGGAGCGATCGTCCTCGCTAAGGCGTGATACCGCACGGGCCTAGGTTGCGCCCGTGCAAGGCTATGTCCGGAAACGGCCGATTTGAGCTAGGCCACAGAGTCGCACAGAGGGTCCCCATTTGCAGCAAAAAGTAAATGAACGCAAGTTGAAGCGAATTCAAACTCTTTATTGATTTTTAAGAAGTTTACAAGCGGCGCTAGGCCAAGATTACAAATCGCTCAAGCTCTCTCTCTCTGAAACATAAAAGGCGTGCCAAGTGGCTTACAAGATGGAATAATTTATGGCGATGTTTCGATACATTATGCCCTGTATATGGTGCTTCAGCTCCTTGCAACGCTCCAAGGCTCCAGAGTAGCTTCGCGCCTTAGCACGTTCTAGGAAAGCTCCGCACCCGATGACATCTCCTGCGTCCTGCAAGCAAACTGTGGGGTTATCAGTACATTGTTATGCACTGGTGGGGAGGCTAGCTTGCCCACAATGCTATCATTACCAAACACGTTCTATTTACTTTTGTACACCGTCTATCATTCATTGTCTTTCTAATCTTGCCTTAGGATCAGTTTCATGGCATATTTCATAACCTATCTCGTGTTGCCGAATTCGAGTGTTTGCATGGAAATACATGCATGACTTACCCATACTTTCCGTCCGGTCTTCCCTGTCCAAAGTAAACCAAGTTAGTCAACAACTCATATGTAATAACTTAACGTGATTCTCGTAAACATTCAGTGTCGAGGGCGTGTCCTTGCCTCAGATTCTAGCGCGTCGTAGACGTGTTTTCTAACTCATTTTGCATGAAGTACTCTTTATCATTTGGTGTGTTACATTCAAGCCTGTTCGGAAGGCGCTTCATTCAGTTAACTTAGACTACTTTATTTTAATACAAGGACTTGCACGTGGATTGCCACCAGCAAAGCCCACTTAATCTATATGCACCGGTCGCTGGCACCACAAGCTATTTTAGACCCTTTCTTCCTTGGGTAATTTCTCACCTATCATAGCGTGCGGCTGAAACACCTTGATAGTCTCTTGAAATACCCCTGCACTTACTTCTCCTGGGTGGCCAAGCCCGCACCCAAGTAGCCCGTAAGCCCCTTTGATTCCGCCTAGGCCGGCCATGATCCTCCCTTTGATTATGCCGTGGAATCCCTTATGTCTCCCACCTCCCGTATACGAGGGGATTGTCCACGACCATTTCGTATTGTTTGTCATTTTAACTTAACGGTTGTCTCCGAGCCGTAGGCTAACCCTTAGCCATAATGCGTTATCGACCAGGTTGGCGTCCGTACAGCGCGGGTAGCGAGCCCCATTGCACGTGCCCGTCATACCTGTCGCTAACTATTTCTTTCTTTCTTATCTTTTATTCATTCATTCTTTTTTTTCTTTCACTTGTCCGTTCGTTCATTGATTCATTCACACATTCATTCATTCATTCATTCGTCGATTCATTCATTCACTTATTCGTTCATTCTTTCATTCATACATTATGCAACTCCCAGTGCGGGAGTCGCCTTGGCGACCCATCGATCCCGAAGTCTTTCAATGTTGCTATACTCTACTCGGAACGACTATGTCGATAGTCTTCTGGTTCATTGTTGTAAACCATTCATTGTTTCATTATTTGAATGCATAAGGGACTTGAACGTAAGCTTGTGCCTTAGCATGAGCGTGGAGTGCGGTGCGAGAGTTCTCACATTTTTCATGTTCTTTTCCATATTCAATACAAGCATACAAGATGGGATTATTCCCTTAGCTAGGTGCGTTGAGTCATTTATTAGCATGCGCGGTGTTATCGCCTAGCGATTCTAGCAATAGTGTCTGTACTGCTATGTGTCTAGGCTAAGCAAAGACGGGTTCATCGGAGCCACCCCCTTAGCGATGTTCGCATCGGCCGAGCGATACTCCATGCGCACCTTTGAAAGTCTAAGTCTGGATTCCTCTTGACGGGCCAATGTAAGCCTTGCATCGATTCTTCATCAGGTCGATGTCAACTCTTCGGGTCGACGGCTCGTTTGAGTCGTTGCACTTGCCGTTTGAATCGACGTTCCGCTAGGGCGGAGCGGGTCATTACAGCCTTCAATCGACCGTTTCAGAACCTGGCCTTGCGTGAGCGCAACCTAGCCTCACGCGGCATCACGCCTTAGTGAGGACAATCGGTCCTCCGGGACCGGGGCATGACAGGTTGGGCCGATGTCGAGTCCCGAAATTAAATTGGAAGTTAGGCCATATTTTCGGTAGATGATCAAATGGCCTAAATTGACCCAAAATTTGTGCGATGTAAATAGAATGCAAGGGAACAAGTTTGAGTGGGACATGATACTTAAACTGAAGATAAACTTGTCGAGATCAAAACCCATGAAGGACGTTTCGAGATATTGACATCCCCGACGCTCCAAAAATCAAGGTCACGAAAAGTATATTTAATGATCAAAACTAATTATAATAAAATATTTATTGAAAATAACTCATGTAAAAATTTAGAAAGAAATCATAAAATCTAGGGGGCTTACAACCTACCCACCTTAGAGAATTTTGTCCTCGAAATTACACTAAGACATGGTATAAAAGGATAGAAGATTAATATCTTAAAGGAGTCAAGTACGACTAGTCGTACACGGTTTCTTAGGGAATGTTGATTACAATAGGATTAAGCTGACATAACTCACTAAGAGCTGGGGTGCACTCACTTAAAGATGCATCCCAACATATAGGAATTCAGCAGCAAGACCAAGGACATGATCCTACTAACAAGATTCATTATAAGCCATATTTCTAGGAGGGATACGAGAATTTAGATACTTAGTGACAATAATAATCTTAAGGGAACCTAGGTACTATCATGGTACTGTTGGTCAATAACTCTACAAGGAAAATTCTACCAATTCAGTGCTACTCCTATATGGGTCAGGGTTTCAATAGGTTACAAGGTATTGACTTGGTTGGTCATAACTACAGCGAGGTGGCATAGAGGGATTTATAACTGCACAACGGGGAGATAAGTTCAAGAGAATCACGAACAAGAAGTTGTAGATCATGGTAAGAGGAAATTGATAAGTTTTAGGAGTAATATTTATTGGAATGGGCACGACTTAGGTAGATACTTGATCAGAAATTTGAAAGGAATGGCGTCTAGGGTAATATGATCATTAGGTAGAAGATATATGAAATCAAAGTTTTGGTTTAAAATCAAGGCATGGCTAGGGAAGAATTTCTTAATCGTATTTTTAGAATGATAAAATAGCTAAATCACGCAACCGTGATTTATGAGCTTAGAAATAGGAAAGGAAAGAATATGGATACGTCTAAAACAATAACTTCCAGTCACTTAGAATAATCTAAAAATCAAGCGGGCTAAGGTAATTGCACGTTAATTCATACTATGGTTTAGCTTATCTATCAGGTTCCTAGGATAGCATAAGGTCCGTCAAATACGGCTAGCCAATCTTAATCCAGAATCAACTCATAATATTCGAAAGTCCTTAATATCACCCAATTTCCATTAGTGCACTCTATTTCACAGCTTATCCTCTTCAATTGAAATATGTCATCAAAGATAATGATGGACAATATCCTCGTCTCAATAACTTTTTCTGAAATTTCAATCTTAGTCATCTTCATTTATTCAGACTAAACGTATTGTTTCTCACGATTCTCTCTTCTTGTATATCCACTACTTATCCTCAAACTAACACAATATTCCAGTTGTAATTCCTCGAGGGTCTCTAACTAACTTGCATCAACAAGGGTTTACTAGTCTGCCTCTTGAGGTACGGTTCTAACCATATTCCTAGATCCTTGGTTACGATTAACCATCGAAGATCATGATCAATTCTTAAACTTGATCATCCTTGAAACTCCATGCTATACTTTTGCAAGCCTTAAGTCATCTCCAATAACAGCATAACCAATGATCTATCTTATCTATCCATAAGCAATTATAGTTTCTCACAAGCACGCCTAACTATCTGCTAGGAAAAATATAAGGCTTGGTCAAATAAGTACTTATATCTAATACCTTTGTCATAGTCTAACTCTATTGATCATGCTTCTAGTCCCTATCTCCAATAGTTCATTCAAAGTTTGACTCATCCAACATAGAGTTGGTTGACTAGTCTTAA
Source organism: Iris pallida (assembly GCA_029216955.1). Classification (NCBI taxonomy): domain Eukaryota; kingdom Viridiplantae; phylum Streptophyta; class Magnoliopsida; order Asparagales; family Iridaceae; genus Iris; species Iris pallida. The sequence goes on along the minus strand of JANAVB010010794.1, from coordinate 8,674,031 downwards.
CTTAGTCTTACACATTTCTCTCTGATACCTAATCTTCCTAGGACAATTCCTCATTATCCAAGAATTTTTTTTCTATTATATTATATTACTGAATTCTATATCCTCTACGTAAAAATTCTTCAAATTTTAGTACAACATAACTCCAAATATTTATATCTATTCATGATCATCATGCTTCATCAGTTTGTTTTCATCCTGACGGATCCTTGAACTTTAATTGCTATTATCCTTTGAAACTTCCGAGTGGTCTCCCTTCAAGTTTAATCCTTATGATCAAAGATTTTTTTGTACTTTCCCTAGTCGACCTGTATGGGTTTATGATAATTCTCTCCAGAACCCTTTCTAACTCAAGC